>OX421889.1:10253003-10922856 GCA_949128085.1 Cetonia aurata
GTTATTAAAGTGGGCAATTTTATTAATGCTTGTAATGAGAGTACCTTTCGTACGTGTTTTTCTTTAGGAAAATTGATTAAATTAATAAGTGTTTTTTCATATTAAGTGTCACAACATAGCTACAGTGCGTTTACGATGAGATGAATATACAGGGTTATTCACACTAAACGGAGTGGAATATTTGTGGTCAGAATAGGTGACATTCAAAAAGTTTTACTTTTGGGATATATGAGGGTCTATTATGGATACTTTTTAAAATTACTTTTATATTATACAGGTTGTTCCAAAAGTCCTAAAAGTATTAAAGTTGTGTTTTTTTAAATGGAACCCCCTGTATGTAATAATATATTATTGCATTTCTGGATTCTCTGATCAAAATAAGTGTCTGTTTTAATAAGATTTATAATACCAAAACCTTAAGGTTTTTTAAATAATTTGAGTTTTGTGAAAATTTAACCTAATTTTCATGTTTCAAATACTTAAGAAGTATTTAAGTTATGCAAGCGAAATTCGCAGTGAAATGTAACAATGGATCATATTTTATAAGCCAATTATAATAAACTTGCCACGTTATACAGGGTGTACAAAAATTTCAACTATTCAAATAAGAACTTTAAGTGGCTTTAACTTCATTAATTTAAATAGAACACCATATTTCTTAATTTACCCAGCACATGCTCTTTTTAATTACCCATCGAATGGTATTTATATCTTAATCTTAAGCTTTTAGTCTTCGCGTTTTTACAGAATACGCCAAATAATCGTTTTTTACACTTAGTTTATTTTTAAATAAAACTGTTAATGTATCTAGTTGCCAAGGGAATTTAGAAATGTCAGATAATTCATTTAACCTGTCACTTTAGTCTGCAAAGTCTGTTTTTGCTATAGTGGTATTTCTTTTTTATAATTGTGAATGTTTAGATCGTTATTATTTGAATATCGTTGTTGTATTATGTAATGGCGCGCAGTTTAATAGTCCACAGGAATTAACAAATAAATTTAACGAGTTCTTTTTGCAACAATCGGAAAACATTATTTCGTCCATAACGCCTACTTCAATTAACAATCGTATTAATGCGAATAATAATACTATGTACCTCTTCCCAGTAACAGTACCTGAAATGACAAGTGTTATTTTAAATCTTAAAAATAAAAGCTCGGCAGGACCTGATGATTTATGTGGTGATTTGGTTAGGGAGTTCGGATTCCTTTTTGCGGAGCCATTAACATATCTTGTAAATTTATCTTTCTCGCAAGGCATCTTTCCTGAAAAATTGAAGCTGTCGGCTGTTATTCCCATACATAAGAAAGGCAGCAAGCTGGATATTGCTAATTATCGGCCGATATCTTTGACATCGATAATTAGCAAAATATTTGAATACTGCATGCTAAGTCGTATGAACTCCTTTTTAGAAAAATACCAAATATTGCATCAGTGTCAACATGGTTTTCGTAGAAATAAGTCTACAATAACGGCGCTTCTGTCTTTCTATAACTATATTTTAGAACAAATAGATAATAAAAGAAGCCCACTAGCTGTATATTGTGATCTCAGCAAAGCTTTTGATACTGTGCAACACGAGATCCTACTAAATAAATTGTCATTATATGGAATACGCGGAAATGCTGCCTTTTGGATTGCGTCGTATCTTAGCGGTCGAGTTCAATACGTGCAGTTGAGACATACTACAGCGGCTGGTACTCGTGTGTATAAATCTGGGCTTTTACCTGTTGCTTCCGGTGTCCCGCAAGGTTCGGTTCTTGGCCCTCTCTTGTTTAATCTGTATACAAATGATTTAGTGGAATTCATATCCACGGCTTGTGTTTTTATGTATGCAGATGACACCACTATAGTAACGTCTGGTGTTGATCTTGTGGATACCGAAGGACTTACTAACACAGCCATGAAGGATTTGTACACCTGGTGCTCTGCCAACAAGCTGCTTATTAATGAAACCAAAACTAATTTCATGGTATTTCATACGAGACAAAGGCATGATACTACAGCTGCAATAGAAATTAATGATAGGTTGCTTCAGGGTGTTTCATCGATGAAGTTCCTTGGAGTACACCTACAAGAAAGTTTGATCAGGGAAGAGCACTGCAAAGATCTTGCAAAAACTATTAACAGCAAAGCATTTTTATTTAGATCCCTTCGTAACAGTGTGTCCACTACTGTTCTACTTGCTGTCTACTTTGCCGAAATCCAATCTAGACTGATGTATGGTATTCTTTTATGGGGCAATTCACCGTGGTGTCAGAGGGTTTTCTTGGCTCAAAAGCGTTTAATTAGAGTCATTTATTGTATTTCACCTACCACTTCCTGTAAGCCATATTTTCAAGTATCCAACATATTGCCGGTGCCCTGCATGTATATTTTAGAAGCGTTGTGCTATGTTCACAAGAATAAAAATCAATATCCAACTAATGATACTTACCATTCATACAATACCCGACAAAAGCATTATTTTCATAATTCTAAATTTAACTTGAGCATTGTGGGAAAAGGTATAGAGCATGTGGGCCATAGATTGTATAATAAGTTGCCCCATAACCTAAAGACTAATGAAAATATAAATACTTTCAAAGCAAAAGTCCAAAAACTCCTTTTAAATAAGTGCTGCTATTCAATAGATGAATTTTAGTTGTTATTAATTAGGATCTTGTTTTACTTTTTACTTTTTGTTATTACTAGATTAAGAATTACTTTTTGTTATTGGGCTTACGTTAATTTGATTTTCGATTTATTTTCTTATATATAGTTTTTTTTTTTTTTTTTTTTTTTTTTTTTTTTTTTTTTTTTTTTTTTCCTCAATTTTCTGTGAATTATTTTTTCTTTTTTCTTTTTGACTTATCTATTCTATTCTATTCTATTCTATTCAATCTAATTGAGGAGCATCGGGGAAAAAAAAACCAATATTAAAAACTTTCATAAATATCTGAAAAACAAGGAAAACCTTATGGTATTTTGCAGTTATTTAATAAATAAAAATGCACGTTCTAGAAAGGTTTGGACACCGATTTTGCGTTTATTGATCATTTTTTCTCTACAAGGCATAAAATAAACGAAAAATAGGCAATAGCATAAAAAGTGGATATATCAATTTTTCTTTGGGTGCTCCACGTTTGGAAATACCTCGACTGTTGCTTTGGTATAAATTATGCAAGTAGTAATTAGTGTTATCAATCCAAAACTCATATAAATGAAAAAACAATAACGGGGTTGACGGTTTGCAAGTAAGGGTTGAAATTCTATGAATTTATGGAGCAGAAAATCAATGTGCTCCACAAACTGCCACAACATTTAACGAAAGGCATCTGGATTAAGTAACATCTCATAGGTATGCCCTAAATCTTATTGACAAATCAGACTGGATCGGTTGCAAAAGTAAAGTTTCAAATAAAGTCGCCCAAGGTGAAATGTTGGGTCACTTCGGCATAAATTTTAATATCTCATTACGCTAGATTTCTGCGGCAACTGGAATTTCCTTGGGTTGTGTTCATAAAACTACAAAACATCAATATGTCAAGAGCTAACTGAAAACGATTTTGACAGAATAAAAAGTTTGTAAATAAACATAACTGCAGATATTAGAGTAACGAAACCCCTTACCTGTATACAGACATAATCCCTGCAAAGTCTACGGTTACACCACGCATGTGCGTCTCCCGCTCATTCCTCTTACTGCAGTAGGTATTCCCCTACATTCAGTCATTCGTCATACCCACTCATAGCTCACAACGAATACTGGCGCGAGTGCAGCGGTTGCTTTGCTATTCAATCTCCACGCAGAAATGTGTTAATTTTTAGTAACCGTGAAACGTATTGCATTTTTATTATGAAAATGAATAAATTGCAATATGTATTGATTTGTACACACGTACTTATAAATTCAAAAGGTGTAATGAAAGCGTAGAACATGAATTTATAGTATCTATTATGTAGTTAAACATAGTCTTTGCTCATGACAAGAAAATTAAAATAATTCTAACGAACGAAGAACAGAATCCTCATAAAGAAATAATAAATTTAACGAAGGAAAAATAAAACTCAATTCTGAGTAAATAATTTTAAAAAATGAAAACTTAAAAGTAACTCTTAAAAATAAATTACATAAACTTTAACACCAGCTCGGTTACTATTCTATTCGTAATAGTAATAATAAAGAAATATAAAATTAGGGTTTGTTCATGACAGGAAAATCAAAGACATTCTAATGAATTTAGGGCAAAACCCTCAAAAAGAAATATTAAATTTAATGAAGGACAAACAAAAATTAATTCTGGGTAAATAAATTTAAAAAATATAAAACTAAAATAAGCCTTAATAATAAGATGAAATAAACGTGAATTTTTTAAAAATCATTGACCTTCAAACAAAAGGTTCAAATATGCCCCTATCCTTGGCTAAACAATATCCTAATGTGTTGTAGAAATTTATTCTAACATTCTCCAACATTTCTGGGCCAATGTTGTTTGACGTTTGAACAATTTTATTGCGCAACTGCTCTACATTAGCTGGTCTAATCTCTTCATTGCCATAAATTATTTGTTTCAAATAACCCCAGTAAAAGAAATCAAGAAGGGATAAATCTGGTGAACGGCGGCCATTTGAGATTTTCAGAATGAGCTCCGATCCACCGATTAGGAAACTGTTCACTTAAATAGTTTCGGACAGCCACTGCATCATGTGCAGGGCAACCATCTTGCTGAAAGTAGATGTTTTGCATATTTATGTGGGGAAGTTGCTGTACAGTAGGTAGAATGTGGGGGTTCAGTAATTCTAAATATGCATTTGCGTTCAATTGTCATTGATAAAATAAGGGCCAATAATATGGTTGTTTAACAAACCTGCCCAAACATTTATTTTTTGCTGTTGCTGACTAGATGAACTTAAATATCTGTGCTCGTTTTGCTTGACCCAGTCTGTTGTCACAGATGAATTGTGACTTCTAACCAAAGGAAAATAAGATTCATCGGTAAAGATAATATTGTTTACCAAATTAGCATCTCGGTTAATTAAATCACTTAACTTTTCACAAAATTCCATACGCTTAAATGCGTCGCCGTGAAATAATTGTTGGTGTTTAGAATATTTAAAATTGTGATACCCATTTGCGTTGAGTATTCGCTGAACGGAAGAACGGGATATGTCTAAATCATTGGCACTACCAGGTGACATATTCGAATTTATTTCAACTGCAGCACATACTAAAACGGACGTGTTATTAGAAATTCTGCGAGTTGGAAGTGATGTTTTTAAATTTTCGACCGAACCGGTATTGTCGGTTTTATTTTTTAATTTAAAAATTGTGGCTTTATTTGGAATAGGCCTGTTGGGGTATTTAGCTGCAAAGATGTCGCATACCCTTTGAAAAGAATTGCCAACGTGATACCACCGTATCATCTCCTATAACGCGGCATTTTGCGCAAAAATATGTATTTGAAACTTAGACAACCAACTTACTTGACCTGACTAATAATACTGATCACTGATCAGTCTACACCTGCTATTATCGTACTACAGCGCCACACCTCGCTGTTAGGTAGAGTGGGAGACGGTAGGAGTATATGTACTTCCCCGTCGTTTACTTTGCAGAGATTGAGGTGTATAAAAAGACACACCCAGTATCCTGAAAAGTTAATTTATGGGTGTCCATTTTGGGGGCCAAGTGATTGGGCCATTGATTTTCAATGGAAATCAAAATGACGAAGCATATTTGGATGTGTGGGAAAATACTATCAATCTGCTATTTAATGATGCTCTTGAAAATCAACTGGATAGAGATAGCAATATCTTACCTACTTGATGAGGACGAATTACATTTTCAACAAGTTGGAGCTCTTCCTCAGTAGGTTTTTCCAAGACAGCCGTATTTAAAGACAATGTATTTCTAAATAGATGAATAGGAGGAAGAGGACCTACAGAATGGCCAACCAGATTGCCTGATTTGGTGCCACTAGACTTTTTTTCTATGGGGTTTCCTTATTTAAGATGATTTTGAAAATATACTTGTGAAAATTTTAAAAAACTAAACGCCAAAATGTAGTGTTTCAAAAGATCGTTAAAATGAGGTATTACTCGATATTTCTTTACATCTAAGATTTCTAAGGATTTTTTTTTTCATGTTAAATATTCTAGAGAAAACAGGCAAAACAAAGTTTAGATGATTCATTGTAGCAAATTCACAACGTTATTACACATTTTACAGTCTAGTATTGTGCATTTATATAATATAAATTTTAATAGAATGCTCTAACAAAGTGTATCTCTTAAAGTCGGTCAACAAGAAACCAATCATATACCTACTTATGTAGCTAAATGAGTTTCATAACATATATTTGTTCTTACAAAGAGTTAGACTCCCATATAAAGTCTTGCAATAACCAGAAAAGCTACTAATAATTTCCTTGAGAAAATAAACAGTAAACTTGGTGTCTTTACAATCAGAAATACAGAATTAACATTAAAATAAGTATGTCTGCAATTATAGGAATATGAATGGAACCATTTCCTTAGAGATGTGCCCATAAAAAAGCAATTAAATTATCACATCCTATATAAGAAATGAATAAATTCGATTATAAGCGTTATACGACGAGAACTATTACAAATATCATCTACATATAAAGGGAAACATTAACATACCTCAGAGGCACATTCGTAAGCTCTTGTTGAACATCGGCCAAATTATACAGCTCCATAAACGCGTATAACTGCTAAAATGTAATTTAATTTGCAATTTCCGTGGCGTATATGGTGTAATTGAGTAATAACACTACTGAAGAAGCATTAACGAATAATACATACTGATATATGAACGTAGAGCAACATCTACTACAGTTTTATTATACGATTACAGACGTCAATGGATTTAGCTTTTAACCCTGCGGCACTTCATCACAAAACCTTGGTATCGCTTTTATTAATCACGCAAGGTTTTTTTTTCTTATTTATATATGTACATTATGTGGTACTAAATTAAAACTTGAATAAAAGCAGGCAATTTAGACAATGTATTTAGTTTAATTCAGCATGTGCGGTACAATTAGGGTTTAATGCGGTATTAGATGTTAAGGACGTATAATTAAAGTAAACTATTGTAGGCTAGGAAGGTTAATGGAGTGACACATCTTGAATAGTATCCGCCTAAAACAAAGCTAAATAAATATACATTTATACTGTAAAGGAATTTTTTTAAATGAAATGGGTATGGATTATAAAATGTTTCTTCCTGATCTTATGAAAAAAACAAATGGTATATAGGAAAACAGAGCAGTTTGTAGTTATTTATTATACTGCATTAATAATTTTCTGAAAAATTCCCTCATTTTGCTTAATGCAATGGGAAAATAAAATATTATGAAAATTATGATACGAGGGCGGTCCCAAAATTAGCCGACCTAACAAAGAAAACAACAAATTTGGGAAAAATTTTCTTTATTTCTCCACATAATAACATAATAAACATTGCGTACATCTAAAAATTCATTTACTACTGGGTGTGATGCTATACCCAGCTTTTTACTTCGTGATTGTGCGATTGTGTTTACTAAACCGTTACATATAATCTTTAATTTGATTCTTAAACATTCCAAGATTCCGTCGACCTGGAAAATATCCCACATATGTCCGGTACTCAAGAAAGGCGACCCATCAGAACTTCAAAACTACAGACCTATATCGTTATTATGTAATTTTGCCAAAACTGTTGAATCTATTTTACACAAGCATATTTTTATTGTATATATAAGTCAATATTTCCTTTTCAACATGGGTTTATGCGTAATAGGTCTACTGTGACTAATTTAACTTGCTTTACATAGTTTATCTCTGAGACGATGGATAACAAGGGTCAAGTTGATGTGATATATCTCGATTTTTGTAAGGCTTTTGGCCACTTCACCAAAGTAATTTATATTTGTATACACTTTTCCCCTCAAAGATCTAACTTATTAGGTTTTTTAATAATGCGCCCAAACTTACTAGTTACGACACTTTGTTTATCAGAAGCAATAGGTTCTGGTTTGATGTCAATTTCATTATTTGTATCTATCCCATTTAAAGATTGCTTTTTACGAGCGGCTTCTTTTTAAACATTTCTGGTCTCTCTTCAGTATTTAACGTAAAATCATTTCCAGCGTTAGTGAGCCTGTAGGGGTTCAGTGACAGCTTGAGATCAACACTGTTCCTTCATATGGTACTTTCACTTGAATCTTGAATTCTGTAAGAGCTTGAACCAACATCAGTGGTTATAACTATGCCAGGCGTCAATGTATTAGTTGTGTGATCTCATCAACCTTCTGATGTATCTTTTTCTAATGGCCGTAAGTCTTTAGCTTCACGTTTTTCTAAGCATCTCACTAACAACCTTAGATATCACTGATATAATATCAAAAGCCATTGGGATTTTGATTTTGGATCTTCTACTATTTAATAACTGAGACGGAGAGTAACCCATATGTTTCAAAGAAGTATTTCCGTAATTTAACAAGGCTGATTCTATATCTTTCCCTTCCTCCAGTGATATTTTTAATGATAGTTTTGAAATTAAAATAACTTTTTCTCCGTTAAACATATAAAAAGGTCCATTCCTCAGCAAATTCAGTGAAATAAAACTATTAAATGACACATTGCCTGCTACCATTGCATCTGGAGATTCAAATCGTGCAAGTACATGTTTAAATTGTTTCATTACAGCATCGGCACTTTTATGTGTAATTGGTACCTAATAATTCTATCCAACTGGTGTATGCATCTAATAGTATCAAATAACTTTGATCAACATAGGTAAAAATATCTACTCCAATTCATTCTCAATCACTGTTTGACAAAGGCTAAAGTCGAAGACTTTGATTCGCGTTCTTTCGTGCAAATTTTTCGCAAATTCCACACGATTTAATGTATGATTCAATATCTGACGACAGACCAATGAAAGATATTTCTCTTCGCACACTTCGGTTTTTTTTTTTTCATGTATATTCCTTTATTTGATGACCGTAGTAAAAGCTACAATTCGTTCTAAATGCGTTTGCCTCAGATATTTTCGCATAAAATTGTTGTTAATTTTTTTTTTAGTAAGAGGTGTCCCCCTCTTTAATCACTCAGTACAACTACAACTTAACCTCGTTTACTAATATAAAATCAATGGGCCTTGATTTAAATTTACTTTATTGACAATAAACGTTATCTATATTAATCCAGTGGCGGCTCGTGACGTTTTGTTCAAGGGAGGCTACTGTAGCCTAAGTAACCCTTCTCGGTCAATAAATTATATTTTCATAGTTATTATTGTAGCATCTATTTCTTGTTTTAATACAAATAAAATACAATCTATTAAATCATTTTGTATAGATTTAGATGTATCCGAAAAAATATTACTACTAACAAATTTATTAAAACTAGGTTCATATTTACTAAAGAGTTCGAGCAATTCTTTACGATTAACAGAATCTGAAGTCTCATTGTGTCCCTGAAAAGCTAACTCTTGTGATGCTAAAAATATTGTTACGACTATTAGTTTTCTTAAATTTTTGCGGTTTTCTCTAACTTCATTATTATAGGCAATAATTGCATCTTTGCGCGCGCTGTCTACAGCAGTTGCAATATTTTGTTTTCCAAATAATTTAAATTTGCACAACAATTAAATGTGTTCTTTAGACTTAGAATGCCGTTCAATAGCGCGCGGTAGATTTTTTAATCTGTATAACCTAATTTCGACCACGTTTCGGTTTGATTACAAAAAAAGTAGACATGGCCAACAAAATAATCGTTACCGTTCAATTGAACCAGTTAACCAACCACATTTAGTGTACCATAATGAATTAAAACCACGATTTTGCCGGTTGCAGTCGTTAGATACTACAGATAAATTAGGCCGTGGTTTCTCAATGTTTTGTACGATGTGTAATTTCGTTTCTATGTTTAAACAACTAAAAGAATTTCTTACCAATCAGTGGACAATATCTTGGCAAATTCTAATTTCGTTCATTTTATCCATTTTGTGTGCGTAACCTAACAAAATTCACCCAACGCTTCTTAAGTTATTAGTACCGGGAGCTGGGAGTCGCATGGGCAGTTGCGTAGCAACGTTTTACGACCGATAACGCAACATGCCGATCGGGTAGGATCTCACCGCGGCGACAAGCCTCCAACCATACGTATTCGCCGTATAAAGTGCACGTGCACTTACGGAGACACATTGCTTTCAGCCATGGCATTAATCATCGGTGCGGAGCCAAATCTGTGGCTAGGCTCTGGCTTGCTATTATAGTGCGTACAGTAAAATTTCGCGCATTATTGGAAATTTGTTTGCATTTTTAAATTAAGTAATGGATAAATATACTATTGATTATATATTTTTCTGCAAAATTGCTTTATTGTAGTATATAACCGATGTTTAAACATTATTTTAATACATAATAAACGCTACTTATTTTATTAAAAATAATAGGGGAGGCTTAGCCTCCGTAGCCTCCCCTGACGAGCCGCCACTGTATTAATCACCGGTATTTCATTCCACGGATTATGGAGCCATAAAATCTCCCACGAAAGAGGACAATGATCTTAAACTCACCCATAAGCAAATGATTGTTGAGAAGGACGCCATTTTCTACATAGTAATAACGTTAAAGTGAAACCGTATATTAAAAAAAATTACAAACGATGGTATCTTAATTATAGAAAAATTAAAATCATCTCCAAAGAAAAGCAAGATAGATTACATGTAATTATCCACTGATCCACAGTATTGTATAATTTCCAACTTAGGTTTAGTCGCGATCTTCGATAAAAAAAAAAAACTTAAAAGGTTTACCAACAGCAATAGCATTAACAGTTTCCTGTGGATACTATACCTACAATACAGCATACGCAGCGGGTGATCGACCCTGTTTCATTGGATATTCGTGCGAGGTCGTTGAAAATAAAATGAGACCGAAAAAGAGAGAATAAATAAAAAAATGGAGTACAGACCGCGAACTCTAACGAGTTAACCAGGTTCACAGCGTGCGAAAGTCGTTGCAATTACATTGTTGACCTTCCAACCATAATTCGGCCGAAAATCGTGCATCGTGTCTGGACGTTGGTCGATTGAAACGCAAGCGGAATATAAATGGCAAGATTTCATAAGGATAATTGGATAGTAGACGGTAATACTGATTTAACAAGTACAGTGAGAATCAATTTACGAGAATTCTTTACATTAGGACTTATTAGAGATTCCTCTTTTCACGAAAAAGGAAACAAAAACCATCCCGGATCCTTAATCATGCTATTTCAAAAGTGTGCATTGAGGTACTTAATCTTGACGTATGTATATAGTGCTGTTCATAACTAACAAGAAATATGTTATGAATTGCTTCCATATTTTTTTCTGAAGAAGATCCACAACTGTAATAGGGGCAAGATGAAGAATCAAAGATTTTTCACCACTCAGTACACCAACTGAATGCAGATTTCGTTATCTTGCCTGGTTATTTTCTACATGAGTTATAGATAAAATTTGTATGTATGTATGTATGTATGTGTGATTAGGGTGATAGTACACTGCGACCTAAAAGATCTATTGTGTCCCCTCTTCTCGCTGTATTTACAGCTGGCCGTCCAGTCTGATTCCTTTCAAGAAGTGCAGAATATCCGAAGGCGCCAGATTAGGTAACTCTCCCTTTTCGATTTCACATGCTCCCAGGTGCAGCGCCCTTGAGTTGCACAGTGCAACACAGTTTGTGAGTAGATGAATGGACGTTTCGTCCTGTTCCCCACAAAATCTACATTCGGCTTCCTTCGCTATTCCAAGCCTGCTTAGATGTCCGTTCAGTTTACAATGGCCTGTAAGGATCCCTGTCAATATCCGAATATTATTTTTACTCAGGTTGAGGCATTCTGCAGATCTTTTCTGGTTATAGGTACCCAGAAGAGTTTTAAATTAATTTACGTTCATAATTTGTTTCACAGATGGCGAGAACATATGCTATGAAAGAAAATGCATTTATAACACTCTGTCGAAGGTGAGAGCATGTAAGTGAATCATGCCAGTGAAGTGTTCCAGATACACGAAGCTACGCTACCAAGATGTATTAAGAACAACATTAAAACATCAACTAAATGAAGCATCCGATGAAGCACATGGAAAAGAATTAGCACATTACCTCGATGATTTGAACGACAGAGTATTTTGTATCACGTCTCTAAAATATAGAAAGCTTGCATATCAATTTATGGAGGAAAACAAAATAGAAAATCAGTTTAATAAAAATACAAAAACAGCGGGTAAAAATTGGCTAATCTCTTTCATTGCGCGATACAAAAAAGTTTCAAGTAAATCTGAATCCGCCTCTTTGGGACCGTCTGACAAGTCTTAACAAAGTTGAAGTTGGTAGATTTGTTTGACCTGCTGAAACATATCAAATTCAAACAGTGGTGTATGCCAGGCAGAATTTATAATGCAGACGAATCTGACATTCCCACGATATCAACTAAGCAATCAAGACGTAACAGTTGTCTGTTCTGTAAATGCTTAAGGATCGTCCCGCCAATTTCATTTTTCCCAGAGTTAGAATGCGCCTGATTTAATAAATATCGTCCAAACAGCGGAGCCGTAGCACATCCTCCTGACTGGATGAATTTTGAAATCTTCGTAGATTACCTGAAATTCACGCATCCGTCAAAAACGAATCCCGTTTTATCAATAATCGCTAACTATACAATTCACAGTTTTCCCTGGGTGGCGTAAATTTGTGCAGAAACAACGGTATTATCATGATCGACCTGCCTTCTCATCTGCACACAGATTACCCCTTTGGTGTAGGATTCTTCTCCCTAGAGACTTATTATAGTCAGACTTGTGATAATTATCTAAGAAAAGCTAGCAGCGATCGGGAAGTTGTAGGATTATTTACACAGGCTTATTTCAAATCTGCAACTGTTGGTATTGCTGTTAAAAGTTTTAAAAAATACGGAATTGAACGTTATAGTTCTAGTGTTTTTGAAGAGACAGATTTTAACGCAGTTATGATTAGTGAACGCGAGAAAATTAGCATCGGTGAGCTACCCAAAAAACCATCAAATGAATTGTCAAGAGTTTCAGAAGACAATTTTTTCTCAAGCCATGATGAGCCATTGAGTAGTTTGGTTGTAAAAGAGAATGTTCCAGAGCAGGGCCCCAATAACAATTATGCCATAGCAGGACCATCTGGATTACAAACACACACCAAAGAATCGATAAGCTTTAATAGATATCAGACCAATGCCAATGCCAAAATATGATCGTCTTCAAACTAAACTATAACTAGAAAGAAAACAAAAATTTCCGTATTTGCTTCTATTCCGAATAAAACAGAGTTAGAAAAAGGGAAAATCAACAAACTTTTTTCTTCACAAGGATACTCTAACAGGCAAAGAAGTGTTTTGTCCTGGTTGTAAAGAATATTATTTAATTGATGGCACGAATTGCGTACCGCATATGAAGGCGAAGAGGTATTTATAGGTGATGTGTGTCCATGAACATCATTTTGCTCCAATATGTTCATCACCTTACCCTTATAGGTGGGGCAAAAAACTCTAACATATTTAAAATGTAATATAAAAACCGTATAAAAATTGAATATAAAAATTTTATGGTTAAACATGTACCTACATACGTTTGCCCATCTAAAAAAAAGGTTATGGTTGCAATATGCCCAATATGTCTACTTTCCACATTAAACAAAATATTAGAAAAAAGCATACAAATACAATTAAGTGAATATCTATCATGTACTAACATCATACATAAAAATCAACATGCTTTTCAAAAAACTTGGGCAAATTTACAACAATTAATAACATTCAGAAATCTCTTTACAATACACAAAATCGACAACAAATTAATGAAAACTGATTGCAAATTTACACCTAATACAGAAATACACACACAAAACACGAAGACATTCACACCTAAGAACAGAAAAAAACACAAGTTACAAATATGAAAAATTTCCAACACCTGATGCGATCAAAACATACAATAAACTACCAGAACAGACAAAGACAGTAAAACACGTTAAATTTAAAGGCAAGATAAGGATGGTGGTATACCGGCAGTACAACATGTAGGAAGGACCAAACGTGTTGCAATTTTTTTTTGTGTGTATACATACATTTTGTAAACTGTGTAGTTTGTGTTTGTTTAAATAAATCAATCAATAAAAAAAAAACAATGATATTTACTGTGGTTGATGTGCTGTTTGAAGCTTAATTGATATGCCCAGTTTCAATTTCTTAAATAACGGCGTTTTAAAAATTTATGAAAATTTATTTTAAGGTGCCATCTTCAGAGCGTTCCAGCTCTCTTAGGAAGTATATTTGGATAAGATAATTATTATATAAAACTATGTATAGAATCTGCTGTTATCACATATCGGTAGCGTTTCTGGACAGTCTGTAATATATCCAAATGTTAATGTACGTGAAGTAAGGTTTGTTCCGCATGCCTTTTTCAAAATATAAAATAACTGCAAATGCTTCACATCGTACTGGACCGAATACCTTTAATAAATTACCAGATTATATAAACAACGGCAAAATCATTCAGGTATTTAAAGACACTTAGGGAGTACTTGCTCGCGAAATGTTACTACACCCTAAATAAATTCTTTAACTAATTTAAAATTACTTATATGTAATTATTCCAGGAATAAATAAATAATCTGCAAATGACATGATTTCAGAATTAGGATGATTTATAAACCAAATCTAAAAATCAATTTATATTCAATAAAGATTTCAACAGTACTAACTAACAATAAGTCACGAAATCCTTTATTAACAATAACACTATTTCAACATTTCCGGATCATAACTTATCGTAGTTATCGTAATTGACACTCATAAATAAGGAGAAGTAATTAATTTTGTAATGTATGCTGAACGCAACTTGTAGCCACTCCTTCTGATGAAAGTACAATTTAACAAAGTTGTTTTTGCACTGGATTCTCGTTTTCGGTGTACCAAATACTCTCCGAAATCTATGACATTGACTTTTACCACAAATTGACGTTTTTTTCATTTAATCTTTTTGCCAAACCACTTCACTCAATGTCGTCTCGGCCAAGTGTTTTTTTTTTTTGCTTTCGTATTGGCGCCAGACTGCAAAGTTTTTTTTTTTAACAAAGAGATGCATGCTAAAACGAGATCATAATTACATACATTCCATTTACAAATAATTTTTTCATAATAGTTTTATGCGTCCGTAATAAATTTGCTATATTTTATAACGAAACATTTTGCTTTGGAAACACACAGTACTCATAAGTACTTTCATCTGAATCTGCGATTCACAGTTTCTGCCTTTCCCTTGTTAAATGCAGTAATTTTCAAAGTTTTCCTTTATCAATATTTTTTAAGACGCAAATCCAAGAAGTGTGTTAAAAGCAATTATTAAATGCTTGTGAAGCGGAAGAGTGTATAATCAAAATATTCTGCTCGAGTGTAAATTATTAACAAGCGGAGGTAACAACCAAATATATCTGAACAGCCCCAAATTATGTTACCGCACTCTAGGGGGTTGCAACAAACGAAAATTGCTAAATTAATGAAGCGACCTCATTTTGCGGTTCACCTCACAATTAGATAGTATAAGAGAGAGAGAGAAACTTCCTATGAAAATCAATCAAAAGCGGTCCCCCGTACAAAAGGTCTAAAGAAATGGTCTTAATGAATAGTAATTCATGATATCCTCAAATATTTTAGTAAATACTGGAAGTTTTGATATTGATCCGTAATTTTTAACGTCATGTCATTTACAGAAACACTGTTATATATACACTGAGAAAAATGGATTGTAGAAATTAGATAGTAAATCTCTTTATGTTAATTAGTAACATAATTATTGTCAAAACGACAATATGTGGGGTATTAAGAGTAAAATAACCAGATGTTACCATGCTTATAGTAAGAGGTAAAATCTGGATGTTACCAGGTATTCGATGCATATTCAATTTCTAACATAAATGTTCGTAACGCTCTTCCCACCCCTTGCTCTATTCATTGTCGATCTTTACCGAAGAAATCGACCAATAAGCTGTATTGCCACTCACACGTGTTATGTACGTGTGATACAGGTGTACGTATTCGTGTCGGTGCATGTTTGTGTCTGCACAGAGAAAAATCCATGTTGTAATATTTACACTTCACTGTTTGACGGAAATTGTAGTAAAAATTCCTACTATTGTGCAAAATTTTAGAACAACGGCGTTGCATTTTCCTATTTCACGGTTACAAAAAAAGCAATAAAATTGTTTAAAAATATTGTGTGACAATCTTCTACAAAATATAGTGAAATGTTTTACAATATTTTACAACAAGTGAATATAATAAATTGCATATAATGTAGTGAAGACAGTTATAATAACAGGTGTAGCAAATTTACTGTGTTGTGTTTATTTAGGTTAGGTTAGGTGCTTGCAACAGTCACCTTACTTTGATTATTGAAAACGGCATTAATAATGAGATGGAATGAAATGAATGCTGTATAGTTTTATATCTATATAGTAGGAATATCATAATACTCATAATTGGTTTAGCTACATAAATATGTGATACTACAGCTTTTGTCGTAAAGATGGCGCTACGCTTGTTTCATAATCTTTGAAATTCGTACTCAATGTAAATTGTGATCGGTAAATGTGGCTGCGTAATATCTATATGATGCTTATACATGGTTAACGTCGTGTAAAAAGTACTGTGGACAATCGCCCACAGACAAGAATTACGAGGCGCTTCAATACCGGTAGTACTCTACAGTACACGGGCCGGTCTGATTCCCGCAATCCTGCCCGATACGACGGCAATTCGCCCGGCTGTCACCGGCTAATCAAATTATATTAATTAATTATAATTAAAAATTATTAAACTATATTTATTATAGTTTTCATTGTTAACAGTTATTATCAAATATAGTCAGCGCTACTAGACATTTTTTTCACATTTACTAACATGTATGCTCAAATTAATAATACAAATATAGTACACTTTACCATACGAGTTAATAAAAAGTATTCACAGATATTTACTATACAGATATTGTCACCGGTAATATAAAATATGATTGTCCCTATAGGAGCTATAAAATATATTAAAGTATACTATATTTATGTTAAAGAGTACTATCTATTTCTCTCAGTGTAGGAGTTACTAGCGCTGATTTCCATAAGCTAGGAAAAACACCCTACTCAATAAAGTTATGGAACAGAATATGTAGGGGAAAAACTAATGAATTAGCACACGATTAGATAAAGAAAGGAATCTGCACGTTTACTTACATTAATACTTAGTAGCGGAGGGATGAAATTGTTTTAAAAGATAATGACATTGAAATCAAAAATCCAAATATCATATGTAATATATTTTCTAATTTTTTTAGTAGTTCCAGTAATGTATTAAAGAAAAACAAGCCTTATAAAATAATACGTAATGAATCCAGTTTTTTTTTTATATCCTGTTGATTGTAATGAAATTGAAAATATCATTAAATCCGTCGCACCTAAAGTATCATCAGGAGTGGATAATATCCCCACGAAATTATTAAAGCTTTCATCCAAACACATTTCTTTGCCCTTGAGTAATATAATTAATTCTATATTTAGCACAGATGTTTTCCCTGATTCTTTAAAGAGAGCTAAAATTCATCCTATTCACAAGAAAGGAAACACGCAAGATATCGAAAATTATCGTCCAATTTCACTATTACTTTTGGTTCTCGAAAATCCTTGAAAAAATTTTATATAACAGATTACTAGCCTTTTATCAGAAATATAATATCATAGTTAACAACCAATATGGTTTTTTACCGCATAAATCTTGTGAAGATGCTGTCTGTGATTCGTTATCTGTCATATTGGACAACCTCGATAAAGGACAGTGTGTTTGCAGCGTATATTTTGACATTACTAAGGTTTTTGATGTAATAAATCATGATTTGCTGCTGGAAAAGTTGGAATTGTATGGCGTACGGGAAGTATCATTAGATATTTTCAGATCTTATTTGACTAATCGTAAACAAATTATTCAAGTTCCTGCTATAGTTAATAATATTCATACTAAAATTAGTAGCGAATGTAAAAATGTTAACCAAGGTGTCCCACAAGGGTCCATACTTAGTCCATTATTATTTCTTACATTTGTAAATGATCTGCATCTCTCGGTAAATACGGGCAAGCTATATCAGTATGCCGATGATACGTCGATAAAAGTAAATAAAGTGGTACCTATGATTACTTGGTGTGAGGGAAATTTTGTTAACATAAATTTATATAAAACTAAGTTTCTAGTTTATCAGACCTACGACTACAAGAAGTCATTACTTATTAAGGCTATAAATAAGTCTCTTCCACAATCTTCCAACGTGGATTTCTTGGGAATAACTATTGATAATTATTTAAATTGGGGACAGCATATCGAAAAATTGTCAAATAAATTAAGTAGTGCCTTCTATCCAATATATCAACTCCGAAATGCTGTAGGCTTGCCAGTATTGCCAGTATTTTGCATATGTGCAATCACGTATGAAGTATAGTTTATTGGCTTGGGGATGCACATAAAAACTCCGACCAATTTCGAACCAATGCTGCAGTATCTAGGTCAACGGTGCAAACTAGGGGTGCAGGTATCTATCGGTTCCGTTCCACCGCCTCAGGCTGTATGAAAAAGGTCTATATTACGCAGCCATAACTGCGTACACTGCTTTACCGGCACATTTTAAACAGGCCAGAGTTGATCAAAAGTATTACGGGGCCATAAAACAATATTTGATAGATAAATCTTACCATAGTTTGAATGAATTTCTTGCTGTATAGTAGTTTCTCCATTCTCAGTGACATTTTGTCTTTACGATCTTCTATTATCTTGACAACATTATTGTATTGTATATTGTATTTCTTGTATTCGATTTTAATTGACAATGTCTATATCTGCTACAGATCCTGGATAATAAATATTATTATTATTATTATTATTACATTAATACTTAGTAATGGGTCTAGAATGGCTAGACATAAGCCTCAGCCTCCTGAAGGTGACCAAACTTGGGACATGCCCAGAGACGACATGCCAAGGAAGTTCAACTTTGTGAAAGAATTGACCACAAAGCTTAGCACCAAGAGCGAATGGGATAAAGACACCATTTCGAAACTCAATAGAAACGCCATCAAACGATACACGGATGGCTCAAAAATGGCAGAGGGAATTGGAATAGGGATATATGGGCCTAGAATACAATATTTTTTGTACCCAAGCATCTTCCAGGCGGAAATACACGCTATTGAAAGATGCGTCCAGGTCAACATTGACAGAAGCTACGAAAAGCAAAAGATTGGGCTGTCAAATAACGATAAATTGCTTATACATGCTTAGTAACTATGTCTAAGCCAACTGAATTTAAATAATTTGTATTAAATGTAGTCCTCGGAAAAATGAAATGCTAACCACAAGAAAACTATTCATGTTAGGTATAGGAAACCCTAATATATTACCACAAAAGTCATCAAACTTAAACAACCGTTTTTGAACACTCAGTATAACTATAACAAAAATCCCAAAAGAAAGGTGAAAAAATCCCTTACCACAAAATTTTTTCACCTTTCTTTTGGGATTTTTGTTATAGTTTTCAAGCCACAGTCTCCACCCATCACAGGAACTCAGTATAACTGTTTGACTAAAATTCCACTTCATTTAATTGCTTAGCCTCTTAGCTGAATGATGAATGTAGGTAGCTGTGTTTTAATTTTGGATTACACAGTAAAAATCAAACTTACATTTTGTACTGCAATTTCATAAATTTGAAAATATCTCGAAAACCGATGGTTTTAGGAATATGGAGTATTACATAAACTTGCCCTAATTTGGTTATTAGATTCCAAATATGTCATTATATATAGGCTGTTCCATTTAAAAAAAGGTAACTTTGTTATGGATCTTTTTTCTCGAACAGCCTGTATAATTCGAAATAATTTTAAATTGTACATACAAAGGTATAGCATTCAACTAAATAAAAAAGGTTTCAAGAAATCATATGCTTTTCCATACAGAGCCCGCGCCGTATGTGGTGGTCCACCCTGTATATAGTAATGCGTCTAAGTATTAAAATCAAGAGATTGATGGTTTTGTAATTAGCATTATTAACAGTAACTCCAGCGCAGGTGACAACCGATGAAACAGGTTGAAAAACAGAACGAAAATAAGTACTAAATAATTCACAAGTATCATCTGCATTTGCTAGCTGTAGTCTTCTTGTTAAGATTCATGACAAGTAGTATACTGGAACTATTCTTTTTAGATGAGATAAAATACCACAAATATCTAATATTTGTACGTACGTTAACCTGTACAGCCTTGATAATGAGAAAGTCTCGTAATCAGAAGAATTTTTACATTTCTTTCACTTGTCATGGATCTTTCTCGTTTCTTTATAAATTTTGATTCTGGAGCGTTTATACCAATAAATGTGCCTGAAGTGTATAAGTGATAAAAAGTCTATAAGTAATAAGCCACTGACATTAGGTCAGTTAAAGTTAAAATCCTACACAATGTATGATTCCTTACAATTATCATTAACTATATCACCAAGATTCTCAAAAACTGATTCGTACTTTGTTAAACGTATTAAAAAATTAGACTGCTCAATGGAGAAAGTCTTCTACTGATTAAGGAAATAGAGTATCTTTTTAAATAAATATAATCTTTACTACCAAATAGAGCTGTTATCCGGATCCGGATAATTTTGGATCCGGATAATTTACTATCCGGATATCCGGATCTGAGTGCTATCCGGATCCGCTATCCGAAACCTCAGATCCGGATCCGCTATCCGAAGCCTCAGATCCGGATCCGCTATCCGATACCTCAGATCCGGATCCGCTATCCGATACCTCAGATCCGGATCCGCTATGTGAAGCCACAGATCCGGATCCGCTATCCGATACCTTAGATCCGGATCCGCTATCCGAAGCCTCAGATTCGGATCCGCTATCCGTAATCTCGGATCCAGATCCGCTTCTTGAATTCGGGTATACTATTCGGTGCTGGGATCTAGATCCGATAACTAACATAAAACGTAAAAATTATTATCGAACAACTGAATGGTCATTAGTAATTACCATTAAAGTAACCGTACAAATTATTATCCAACATCTGAATGGTAATAGTAATTACGATTAAATTAATTACCATTAAAGTAATTAGTAATTACCATTCTGTTGTTCGATAATAATTTGTATGTTTTATGTATAGTTATCGGATCTAGATCCCAGCACCGAATAGTATATCCGAATTCAAGAAGCGGATCCGGATCCGAGGTTTCGGATAGCGGATCCGGATCTGTGGCTTCAGATAGCGGATCCGGATCTGAGGTATCGGATAGCGGATCCGGATCTGAGGCTTCGGATAGCGGATCCGGATCTGAGGTATCGGATAGCGGGTCCGGATCCGAGGTTTCGGATAGCGGATCCGGATCCAAGGATTCGGATATCCGGATAGTTTCGGATCCGGATATCCGGATCTCAATTTTGTCGGATATCTGCAGCACTACTACCAAATATAGAGATAAACTACAATTCACTTATGCAACCTTTCAACATCTGATTGACCATTCAAGATAGCTGTACTTACTACGGTACAACTCCCACGCGCTGCGATCTCTGTTTTGCATAATAAATCTGGGGTCATTCGACTATTTTTCGACGCATATTAACACTATACAATAAAGAAAGATTACCGTTGCCTCTTATAAGTACGAAACGGGTTTCCAACAACTCGATTTAACATTGCCAGTGGCAATTGGCTCTCGCAAAGGTCGCAGATGATCGCCATAATAAACCGCAATAACACTTCTCACTATATAAATAATAACATGACGCGCAGACAATACCTAGAGTTTACCCAGGACAAACACATGGTGAACACGATGTTCCAGTTTAAACTATGTACTACGTATTCATTCCGGCTACGTTTAAAGACGATCTTCTCATGCTGAATAACCACGTTTCTAGCATCTGTCGTCTTATTAAAAACAGCTGTTAAACGTGCATGTGTTCGTATGATGGAGAGATAAAAATAGTTAGTGGTCTTACACACTCTGAAAATTGGGTTAATGAATCCGGTTCGGAATTAAAGAAACACTTATTCGGTTTCATTTAAACGAATTGATGATTTATAAGATTAGGGCCGATTGCCTAATAGACGACGTTAGATGCTTAACATCAGAATTACGTACTTGCGAATGCGGTGGTTTGGTGTAAATTTCATTACGAAAAGTATCTTAATGATTCCGTTGTTGAAGTGTTAATCGTACTGCCTGCTGAAAATTAGTGTACGCGTATACATACTGTTACTAAATTGTGTGTTTAGATTACAGCAGGTAAACGAAATTAAGAATAATTATTTGGTTTAAGTTTATCAAAATATTTGCCGATTTTAACCAAACATTTTTTTCTCTAAACAGAAAAAACCTTATGGAAATAAATAAAAACTGGCAAGGCAACACTGATGAATCGTCCGGTGAGGATTATAGTGTTCTATATCCGTTTCTGGAGGGGTATTGAGTGAAACATATCACTGGAATGAGCAAAAGTTGCTTGTTCTATATCCATTTTATATTTAAAGATAATTTGTTCAATAGCTAAGATTTCGGTGCAAATTTATACCATATCCATGAAAAATTGAGTAACATAATGTTCTATATCTCCAAAAGAAATTTCAGAGCTAATTTGTGCAATATAACATGCCTTTCATGGTAAGATGATGCCACTGGCTACCACTTTAGCCTATTATCCAATGCTATATTGTTCTACACTCTTATGCCAATTTGTTCTATATCGTGGATATAGAAGTCAAAAGCTAATGTTTCTCATTACTATTATATCGAAGAAACACATACAATCTGACTGGTCATTGTTCTAGCAACAATACAATTTACAACACAATATGGTACGAATACATCTGCGGCAGAGGAGCAAATCATCTGGCAGCTGCTGTCATAAAAATCCTGCAAGCGGTTGTTAGAGATAATCCCGAACTGGAAAGACTAATCCTATGGACAGATAGCTGTGTTCCACAAAATAGGAACTCTATATTATCTTTCGCTATCCAAAGTTTCTTAAATTGGAATGAAGCTAAACAACTGCAGATAATCGAACACAAATAATCAGAGCCACAGGGCGAAGTACAATACAAGAAATCGACGCCGCTCATAGTACCATTGAAGCTTATATTAGAAATTTGGAAATTTGGTCTCCCGTTTCACTGGTTAGAATTTTGTTAAATATGCCCACTAATTTTAAGATGGACTTCAAAGTATTACAAATGCAGCCGAAGAATTTTTTTTTACCAAAGTCGGCATCAAAAGTGGTATACAACCAAATCCCTTATTTGCAAGTTAAGAAACTCATATACGATAAAAAGCTGAACGAAGTATTTGTATTAAAATATGCTACAACCTTTAAAGCACCAGAAAAATCGCAAGTTCTTTTACCCGAAAAAACAAAGTAACAACAGAGCTGCAAAGATATTTTTAATGTTATTCCGACTACGCTCGAAACAAACACAGGTATTACAGAAGAGAAAAAACAGGCTCTCAAAGCAATGTTACCACAGATGCCTGATCATTTCAAGAATTCTATTTACCTATCATAAACAGTGACAAAGTGAAACCAAAAACAAATAGAAAGACCAAAGATACTGATGAAAAATATGAAAGTAATATTGGTGCTATAATCGGCAACTTGATACAGACTAGTCAAAAGAACGAGGTAGCTCAAACTAGCTGTACTAGAGCGTTTTGTGCAAATGCCAACAAGAGGAAAAATCAGAAACCAACGTCTGATCAAAAGACTGCTATAGCTCAAATTAAAAATAGAGCTATTAAAACGGCTCGTGCATTTACTGCATCACGAAAAAAAATTGCCAAAACAACAAATTCACCTAATTCCAGGTTCATTGGAAAAATGTTAAAATTGCTGAGAGAGACTATCTCATTTTGATCATGAGTTTTTAATACTAGGCAACCGATACCCACAAGAACTTCATCAGCGACCATGACATTCCAAGAGAGTAACAATGTGGTATGGCTACCTCAAACGTGCATTATTGGACCTTATTTTTTTTACGAGAACAGACGAATAGTGACGGTTAACACAGATCGCTATCTGGCTATGTTGAGTGATTATTTCCTACCAGAGTTAACACAACGCATTAACCTGGGGGCACAGCTTTGTTTCAGCAAGGCATTTTTTTTCTGGATGTCAGATTTCATTGTGTTGGAGATGTGCAAAAGTTCCACGATCGTCAGAATTGACTGAACATAGTATTATATTTTATTATTAATATATTTGTTTTGTAATTTTAGTATGTTTTTGAATATTATTTATATTTAACTATTTGATCTGCTAGAATATCATATGATTTTGTATATCATTAAATAAGTATGAGTAAAATTTACAGGTTAATTAAAAATCGCTTAGTGTCCACCCAATTCTGTCGGCGACTGTATATAAGCCAAGTAAAATCAATTTAAATAGTAAACCATTATTTGAGTAATTCATAATTAATAGAAAATAACATAGCAGTGTATTACCATATCTATGTTATTACTTACCATTCGATTCTTCGATAATAATTTGCATGATTTCTGTATGGTTATCGGATCTAGAACCCAGAATCGCAGAGTGAGTCCGGATAGAATAGATCCGGACAGTGGATTAGGATAGTAGACCCGGATTCTAGGATTCGGATATCCGGATAGTTTTGTATCCAGATATCCGGATCTTAATTTTATCGCATATCTGCAGTACTAGTAGTGATAAAGATCTGGTGGCCTAATTAATTTTCATGAGCACCAAATTCAAAGGATATCACACTTAAGCACTGAGAAATACAACCGTCAAAAATGTTCACAACTGCTAACTTCTAGAGCGATTAATTTCTATAATAATCTACCAAGTGATTTGAAGAGATTAACCTACATAAATTTTAAAAAGAAGATTAAAGACTACATACGAAATACGATGGAAGAAGAGTTTAGTTAAAATTAACTTTAATAATTGAGTGCCTCTTAATCTTTATCCATAACATTTCTTCAACCAATACTAATGGTTGAAGAAATGTTATGGATGAAGACTAGGAGGCCCTCAATACCAGTAACCCGAGACAGTTGTCCCACGATAAGGGAGAGGGATGCAGACGAGATAGCATACCGTGTTGGTACACGATAATGTATCGTGTATATAAATATATTTATATTAAATTAAATTAAATAATGTATGAATACTTCTTAACCCATTAATGCCCATAGTAGGATTAATCATACCTATTTCTAACCTATACACTTTCTGCATGTTGTTGACATCTATCCGTGTTTCTAAGATGGCGTTAAGATGCTTTTCTGAGTTTTTTTGTAAATATAGTGACATACTAGTGTTTAAATTTCAACAGGTACTGTTTATAATTTTACTCACTACGTCACTGTTAAAAAAATGAGTTTGAGGTAAGTATTAGCTTTTTAACCTGCTCTTATTTTCTACGCAAAAAGTTTTCCCTTGAGATAATTGTTTTAAGAGCTTTTTTTTTAACTATTTGACGCAACAGTTACATGACGAGTCGAATACAGGCAGAGATTTTTAATTTTTTTTGCACATATGATATATCATGCTGGGAAAATATGTGACAATAGCTAGTGCAAGCTCTATGAGTTTTGTTGTTGCTGATCTTTTCAGGTTAGTTTACTATGTTTATCTCTCAAAATGATAGTTACTATTTCCTTATTTCTCCTCCAGGACACAGTATTATAATCCATTACATGAAAATGACGCTGAAGAGCTCCTAAATTATCTAGAAAACATCAGCTCCGATGATGATATCTGCGACACGTTCGACAACTGTGACGAAGTTCAGTTGGTGCTATGTCCACCTAATGATGGAGCAGACGCAGACCAAGATGATGCAAAAAGCGATGGAGAATGCGTAGAGACTTTTCGAGATTTAGGGAAAGGAGTTCTTGCTCAGCCAATGGAAATAATATGTAAGATGCACGCGGATAAAGGCATTACAGTAAAAACATCTTTAGTATTGCCTAGAGAAAGCGACTATAGTACTAGTGACGAGGAAATATTAGCTCACAAGGCAAAAAGACTCAAACACATGAAAATAAGAAGAAAGAGAGCTTGGAAAAAAAGGGAACTAATACCGAGAAATGGAAAAAGCTAAAGCTTCGCTTAAATGCAATTCCTTCAGTAGTTGCTGAAATTCGAGAGCAGGCTCTAAAACCGGTGGATATTTTTAAATTATTTTTTACCAATGAGATTCTGGAGTTCATATATAATAGTTTGGTTGCATGCGCTATGTCGAGAAATAGAAAGGATTTGTAAAAAGAAACACGTATTGGAAGACAAAAATTCCGGAATTACACGTACATGATGGCACGATAATAGACCCTTAAGCATCACGTCAACCAGGTGTTGATCCAGAAAGGAGAAGGGTATCATTACTGTAGAACAGCCTACTATGGTCAATATGTGCAATAAAGGTATGGGAGGAGTCGACCATTTTGACAAAATGCGTGAGCTATATCGTATTAGGATTCGATCGGAGAAATGGTATTGGCCATTACTTCGTTTTTGTCTAAATGGCGCTGTAATAAACATGTGGCACTTATATAGGCACACTAATCTTAGTATTGGTCTACTTGAATTCACAAGACGAATTGTTCTAGCTTTGCTTTCTAATTCGGAAACGCCATCAGAAAGAGGACCAAAACTAAGATATAAAAAACAACTTCTTCAAGAAATCCGATATGACCAGAAAAACCATTGGATATCGAAAAACAGTACACAACAACGTTGCGGCCAGTGTGGAAAATGCACAGTTTTTGAGTGTAATAAATGCAATATTGGACTCCACCCAGACGACTGCTTTAAGGCTTATCATACTAAATAACTTTCTGCTTTTTCATTTCAATAAATTTACTTTTTCTCCTATTATATGTGAATCTTAGAATTTTTGTTTATTTTGTACTTAGCTTATATGAAATTGACCATCGTATGATATAGCATACGTATCAAAAACATCAGTTAAAATAATTTGCTTATGAAAATTCCTATTTTTTATTTATTTCCATACTCCTACTACCAAAATATAGCAAAACTAGAAAAAAAGCTAATAACAAAATAATTTGGGCATTAATGAGTTAAGGTGTACAAAATTTAAATGATATCAGCAATAAAATTGTGGTACATTGTCTATTATGAATTTCAAGCTAACTTTATGCATGCTCATAAATTGAAATGAATACATCCTCAACATACAATAAGCAAGATAAATGAGAAACATAATAAGGCCGCGGCGACCCAAGAATTCTCACATACCCATTCAACTAGCACTAATCCAAGCAATTCCTATAATTAATAAATAATGATTATTTATCGTTGGAATTGCATTCGCATTCATATATCTTCGCTAACAATGAATAAATAATCGATGCACCGTAATTTTAATAACGTTAGCCGTCGCAGGAGCAAATAAAGACGGTACATTATGCACTAATGAAGTATTTATACAATTTACGGCATACCTTATACAAACATACGCGCAATCGAACCAAAATAAGACTTCGACGATTATTTTCAGCGAAGAAAGTATTAATCATTATGGCCCGAGGTTGTTTCTAGGTCAGTTATTTGCACTGGAAGCCAGTTGGGTACCGCATAAGGTTAAGGTGCGAATTGAAGCGCATATTGCGTCGGGGAAAACACGCGATAACATCGTTATTTTGTAGCTTAGCACTTACTGTCATGTGTGGAATAATTATGCGAATATACAGACCGCGAAGTTTAATTCTAGGGGGAATGAACGGGGCAGATAAATAATTTACATTGTGTTTTGCGGTTTCTTAATGTGTTTTGTATCAAAATCAAGTTAAATTTACCGTAAAAACCACATTTTAAGCTAGAGCATGACAAATACACCAGAAATTTTATTATCCTCCGAGTATTTTTCTTTTGAAAAATAGGCAAAGGAAACATTTCTAATGCAAGGACGTATGCAATAACACGTATTCGTTGGATAATATCAGCTTGTATGTTTACATAAATATACCAAGAGCTCACTTTTAACCTATCGATTGCTGTAATATGAGTAGAAAAAGGATGAAAAAATGGTTTCTGTGTTAACAATGTCGAGAAATTCGATATACCATCTCCACTCCGCAATATGCCGTCGCCGTTTAACGGCAAACAGACATCGGTATTTTTTACCCTTGTCTAACTACTACAAAATGCTATCAACAGCTCAAATCAACGAAGCCCTCATGCCGCACTACTGCGAGGTGAGGGGAACAAATCGCTAGGCATGCGTAATTCACTTCAACCGAAGCCAGTGTCCGATTCACTTCGCTCATTTCTTAATAAAGCGTCGCGAGATATTGAGGGCGCGGTCCTAGTTTTATAACGATTAGTAAGTTTTGATCGTTGTCAGTAATTTTATAAAAAAAAACGAAATATTATACGCCCGCGCAAAAACTATTTATAGCAAAACAATTTTATTTGCAGTCAATTATCCTCGACTACTATTCGTAATACAAAGTTTACATTAATAAATATATACAGTGTGGCAACCGTTCATAGCACGATGCCATTGATCACCGTATCCGTATATTGTATTATGTAAAAAGGGCCATAAAAAGAAATCGATTGGAGCTAGATCAGTTGACCGCGCTGGCCATTTAATAGGGCCCGAGTTACCGATCCATCTGTTTTCAAAAACCGCGTTTATAAAGTTTGTTACAATGCGTGTATTGTGTGCTGGGCAACCATCATGCTGAAACCAAACTTCATTTATATTAAATCGCTCCCGTATTGCGGGAATAATATTATTTTCAAGTAACTGTAGGTATCTATTTCCGTTTAAATCACCGTCAATGAAAAAAGGCCCAATTATATGATTTCCAATGATACCTGCCCATACATTTAGCTTCTGTGGATACTGCGTTCGCGTTGGTATATTTAAATGTAGATTTTTACGCGACCAGTAACGACAAACTGGGCGGTTATGATGCCCGTGTAGGTAAAATGGTTTTTCATCTGTGAACAATACGTTGTTAAAAAAAAATTGGTTATCGTGATATTTATTTATCATTCTTTCGCAAAATTCCATTCGGCGATAATAATCATCGGGAAGAAGTACTTGTGAACTTGTAAATTTGTATGAACGGTATTTATTAGTACGTAAAATCTTATGAACCGTTGTTTTAGAGATACCTAATTCGCGAGCAATTTGTCGAGATGACACAGTGGGATTTACTTCAACTAAAGCACATACTCGAATTTCTATATCGCTTACATTCTTATCCGGAACAACTTTATTTTTATTATTTACTAAAGAAAATGTAGTTTCAAATCGATTAACGGTCCTACGAATGGTGCTTGCATTGGGAATTTGACTTTCGGGGAAATTAGCTGCAAATAAATCCCGAGTTACTGCCGCGGAATTACCACCGTAAAAGTGTTTAATCATGAAGAGTTTTTGCTCCGGCGTATAGTACTCCATTTTTAAAATAACCGTTATCTACCTAGCAACAACGCGTTTTATTAAATAGTACGAGCGAGTAGTTCTCCCGACGAAATATAAAATGCATCTGACACGCACGTGTGCGACGGCTCACGAAATTCAAGTTTGTGCATTAGCGGAATTAAATCCTACTATAACCTCTAGACAAATTGCCGGCGAATGTAATATTAGTGCAACAACTGTTTTAAACCTTTTAGATAAGAATAAATATCGGTCGTACAAAATTAGCACATGTCAAGAACTTTTACCCGATGATTGTTACCGTTGAATGGAATTTTGCGAAATAATTATGAATAAATATCACGATAATAAATTATTTTTTAATAATATTTTATTTCCTGATGAAAAAACATTTTACGTTCATGGCCACCATAATCGCGCAAATGTTCGTTATTGGTCGCGTAAAAACCTACGTTATAATACACAAACGCGAAGGCAGTTTCCACAAAAATTGAACGTATGGGCTGGTATTATTAATTATTGCAAACTAATACTATTCCTGCTGTACGGGAGCGACTTGATATTAATAAAATTTGGTTCCAACAGGACGGTTGCCAGTAATTTCTTAAATACCGTTTTTGAAGATAGATGGATCGGTATTAAATAGCCATCACGATCCTGGGATTTAGTCCCAAACGACTTTTCATGGCCCTAATCATCGAATCGCGCACAATTACGCGCGAAAATCATTCAAGTCAGCAACAATGTCACCCCAGATTTTTTAAGAAATGTTCGTCGCAATTTTCATGACCGGCTGGGTTACTTCTCTTACGAAGAGGGAGAGTTATTGCAACATTTAATAAATAGTCCCCCCTCCCTCTGTCTGTTCACCAGTCTCCACTGCAAGGTCAAGTCTGTGGTCAGTGTGGATGTAACCACTCTGCTAAGCACTCTTTCACTGTGATCTTGTTTTTTGTACTAATGTTCCTGGGTTGATGGAGACCCAAATACGACTCCGGAGAATGGAGACTTTTCATTGATTCCTCTAAAAGAAGCCTGAAAGCTGTTCTTCTTCATAATGACAATCAATATGTATCTGTACCAGTAGGACATTCATTTCATTTGAAAGAATGTTATGAGAACCTCGAATTTGTACTTAACAAACTTAAGTACTCTGATCATAAGTGGACTGTTTGTGGAGATTTGAAAGTGATCCCTATGCTACTAGGCCAACAGAGTGGCTACACAAAGTTCCCTTGCTTCCTCTGTGAATGGGATAGCCGTGACCGTAAACAACACTATGTTAAAAAAGTTGGCCAGTAAGAAGAGCGTTGGTTCCTGGAGTTAAGAACGTTGAGAAAGAGAGTCTGGTGGATCCTAAAAAGATTCTACTTCCGCCACTTCACATCAAGTTGGGACTGATGAAACAATTCGTCAAAGCATTGCCTAAAGAAGGAGAGTGTTTCAGATATCTCTGTGAGCAGTTTCCCGGCCTCACTGAGGCAAAACTTAAAGAAGGGGTATTTGTTGGTCCTGGTATAAGGAACCTTATGAAGGATGAATACTTCGAGTTGAAAATGGAAGACCAGAAAAGGAAGCATGGAGGTCTTTTAAACAAGTGGTAACTGGCTTCCTAAGAAATAAAAAAGACATAAAAATACAAGAATATTGTTGCCAATCTGTTAGATAACTACAAACTGTTGGGCTGCAACATGAGTGTTAAAGTTAATTTCCTTCATTCTCATCTGGACTATTTTCCGGAAAATCTTGGATCAGTAAGTAAACAAGAACAGTTCCACCAAGATATAAAAGAAATGGAACACAGATATCAAGGGTGCTGGAACGTTAACATGATAGCTGACTACTGCTGGATGTTAAAAAGGGAAAATCCTCAACCCCACAGCAGGAAAAGTACCAAACGAAGTTTTGAAGAAAAAAGAAAACGTTACCACAAAGACTTGTAAAGGTGTTGTAGTAAAGCTTTATTAGCTTTTCTTCCTCTATTTTTTAAGATTTACCGTAGCATAAAGTAATTTTAATAACATATACATACATAATATCGATATAAAATATATACGTCCATTTTATGATTTTCCCTAAAAATTTTACCTCATTTTGTAGACAAACCTTACGTGATAGAAAAAAAAACAATATTATTTCTGAAATCAGTACCAAACACTACATAAAAATCAGTAATTAAAACTAAAACAATTTTAAAAAATATTTTGTTTGCAGGCCTGTGTAATTGGTTATTAATTTGTTGTTCATACCATCAATAGCGATATAAAAGTGAGTTATAAGGAGAAAAAGAATATCTCGCTCGAAAAAAAAAGTCAAAAATTAGCAAAAAATGTCAACAAAGAAAGGAAAGCAAAAATAAAATTAATAATAAGAAAATCTTCCTTATCATTCCAACTTCAGTAGACACACTGTATAATTAAACATGACCTCGTACAACAAAAAAAAATAATTCATCTATCTATTAATAATGATACAAAATTGTTCACTCTTGTGTAAGATCTTGACCTCAATTCTTAATATATAAATATATAATTTAAACATACATTCATTCAACTTTTGCTATAATAAGTTGATTATTTTAAAACTGGATTAAATACCAGTTATATTAGCAATAACTGTATCAAGTTCAGGCTTATGCAATCTTTTAATCTTAGATTTAGTATAAATTAATAAAATATATGCTAATTACAAAAAATACTTTTCTTGTTGTCATTCCCAAGATTTCAATGCTTTTTTATTTATTTATGCTTATCCAGTAGGCTTCGTTTTCTTACCACAGGAAAAGGAAGTGGTTCTAGCATCGCTAAGTACTAAATTGCGACTCATCTGTAATCTATAAATGTCAATTATGTAAAACGCTTTCAAAATGTATGAAAAAGTGGGATTTCTAAATAGGGGACATTGAACTATTCTTTTTTTGTTAATAAATAATCAAACATCCTGCAGGCCGCAAAATTTATTTGGCGGAAATCAGAAATAATAGAATCAGAAATAATAGAATGATCAATGATTCGCTATTAATTCATTTTAAAAAGGATGTCATTTTTATGTGAATAATAAATAAACAGTAATTTAATTCGGTTTTCTTATACCGATATTACGTAAATCCAGAGCGTTTTATTAATTATTTCCGCCGTAATTAATACCATAAATCAATTAGTCGCTCGTGCCTTTTGGTCACTTAATTGGGGTTTATGACAAATTACTTATCTAACATTTGATTTTTTATAATGTTGTAACTATTTTAAATATTAGACTTTTTACCGACAATAGTATAATTTTCGAAAACACAGGAAATTTGTGTGATATTGTGTATATTTGTGTTTAATATTGAGCAGTTTGCATCACTTCATCAATACTTGTTATACAGATTAGAAACTATTCTTTCGTTCAATATGTATAAATAGACTATTTGACTGTCTAAATGATGTTAAAAGGCTTTTATCGCTTAAATGGTAGATAATAAAAGCCAGTGTAATAATTAACGTTAATTACTAATTAAAAATTAGTAAAAATAAATAATTTATACTAAATATCCCTAAATACCTCATCGATTAGATCGCTCCTATACTGTATCTTGTCATATAATCATTATATTTCTTAATTTGCCTAGTTGTCTATACAGGGTGTTTTGAAACTTCGTTTAAAGATTTTAAGGGTATGTAGTACGATCGAAAATAAGGTTAAAAGTCATAATAAACATATGTCCACAAATTAACTGTTTACGAGATAACAGCGATTTTATCGCAAATGCAGAATAAGTTTGCTTTAGCGGTTGTTATTAAGATGTTATTGTATTTTAACATAAAATAGATTATAACTAAAGAAGATGTTCAAAATGACGTCCTTCCATTTCGACACAGGATCTACATCTGCTTTCAAAGGAAGCGCGCACTTTTTCAAAAAACAAGGGTTTTTCTCGTATTATCTGGCAACAGTGTTCTATTCGTTGGCGCAACTCTGGAAGATCGTTTACCGGTGTTGCGTACACTAAACTTTTCAAATAACCCCAGATACTAAAGCCCAACGGGTTTAGATCGGGAGACCTTGGAGGCCAAGCAATGGGACCTGCTCGCCCTATCCATCTCCAAGGGAATTCATTGTTAAGATGTTCCCTAACCGCACGCGTAAAGTGCGGTGGAGCTCCATCTTGCATAAACCAGAGGTTCAGTCTTAGATTTATAGGTAAATCTTCCAAAAGTTCAGGTAAAGTATTTTCCAAGAACTCGAGGTATGCAGGACCTGTTAAGCGTTGTGGCAAAACAATCGGTCCTAACAACCGTTCCCTTATCATGCCTAACCAGATGTTTAGAGAGAAACGTTGCTGGTGCCGAGTTTCAACGGCAGCATGAGGATTCTCGTCACACCAAACGTGATTGTTGTGGAAATTAAATATTCCATTTTTAGTAAAACCAGCTTCATCAGTGAAAAGGATGTTATCAGCGAAATCTGGCCGATCAGCAGCTGTTCGCAAAAACCACTCACAGAAAGCCCTTCTCGCTTGATAATCCGGAGCAGTAAGGGCTTGTACCCGTTGGATATGGTAAGGGTTTAGGAGTTGCTCATGAAGAGTTCTCCACACAAGATTGCTGCTTACACCCACTTGAGTCGAAATTCTTCTAACACTAGTTTCGGGATTTTCATCAATAATATTCAAAATTCGATCTTCTAGTTGTGGAGTACATGCTAATCTCTGCCGTCTAGTATCAGAAGACCGCTTCTCAAACGAACCAGTTTCTCTTAGTCGTTGAAACACCGTCTGAAACATCACATGCGAAGGCAGTTGGCGATCAGGAAACGTTTCAGCATAGAAGCGACGTGCTTGTAAAGAATTCCCATTAGCACGACCGTACATGAACACCATATCGCTCATTTCAGCATTAGAATACGCAACCATTGTAATTGCTACAAACTGCACAAAACGTCAAATTAAACTGTCATAAAACAATAGCTGATAAGCACCTGTTTACTGGGATATGTTATATCCATGAACTACTAGGAACACTCGCTGTTATCTCGTAAACGGTTGATTTGTGAACATATGTTTATTATGACTTTTAACCTTATTTTCGATCGTACTACATGCCCTTAAAATCTTTAAACGATGTTTCAAAACACCCTGTATAGTAGCTTGTTTTATTCCTTCACTAAGTTTTTGGTCTATTTCAAACAAGTTTAATTTCTTTCTTCTTTAAAAATGTGTATCTGAACCTGTTTTGAGATATCCTCCTCGGACGAATTGCCTATTTGTGTTCGCGATAACTAACAAAAGAAAAAGAATGTAAACAAAATTCGCTTAAAAAGTTGTTCGTTGGGCAAGTTAAGTCCAGTGTAATGAAAAGTTCCTGTAGGCAGACAAACGGAGGCATAGGTCTGAAATTCATTTATAATTGAAGCAGCCGTAGAAATAATTTCACCTTTAGTGTCCACCATAGATTTACGAATACGTGAGGAACCTTTGTTAGCTGACACAAGAATTCTCTAGGATTGTTTTTGACTGAAGCCTGAATCTTGGAAAGGTACCTATAGGCTGTGTTTAATCTATGAGAGTGACGGTTTTGCCGTACTACAATAAATGTTATGACTATTAATTTAGTCGGCAGGGACGGGTACAAACCGAAATTGTGTAAAGTTCTCCATACTATCATGTGGCCTACATTCAGTCTGTTTGGCTATTCTTCAGACACTAGTAGAAGGTTGACCGTCAATCATATTAAGTATTGCTTCTTCTTGAGCAATTTGTTGTTGCATGCTCCAAAGTGACAGCAGGTAACTTGTTTCTCTTAAACAGCTAAAAACGCTTCTACAAGGCACTCGACGAGTGAAAAATCGTGGACGATATTCTACAACAGCTATCCATCCGTTTCCATTACACAGTCCATAAACAAAATAAATGTCTGCGTATTCTTCATTCGAATTGTTGAAACATACTGCGGCTAATTTATTTATATGTAATTCTAATTTATTTTTTGTACACCAATTGTGAATAGTTCCATTAATGGTGCTCCCCAGGGAAGACATATTAACGAAATCAGTACCACTTATCATACATGATGTGTCATCCGCATATTGGTAAAGGCAACACGTTTCGAATATATCGGGCATATCAGCTACATATATCAAGAAGAGCGTAGGACCCAGTATAGAACCCAGCGGAATACCCCTAGTAATCGATGTGGATAAAGATAGCGAGACTTTCTCTATACCCTGCTCGACACTTCTCATACTTACGTACTGACGTCTATCACTCAGAAAGGATTTTATATATTCAAGGGGTTAGTCCCCTAACACCGACGGATTCTAATTTATTTGATAAAATTTGATGACTAATAGTGTCAAACGCCTTACTGATGTCATAAAAGAGGGCTACAACCTTATCGCCCCCATCAATACAACCAATTAACCTGTTTAAGGTTTTATTTGTTTGTTTATGTATACAATCTTATTTATCATTAATTTCCTTTTCTTTACAGTATGTACATATTTTTGAGTATTTGTTATGTTATGTCCTATAATTGGGCGTACGCCTGCTGGGCAATAAAAATTATTATCATTATAAAGTATCAATCAAATCTTCTTGCGAAACATCTATAACATTACTAAATAAATCAACAAGTAAGTAAATAAACAAATTATACTCACAGTACCAGACATAAGAAAATCAAATAATTTGAAAGAAATAGGGGAAAAAGGCGAACAATGTAAGAACAGTTAGAAGAAGCAGTGAATGGTTTTTTCGAAAAAAAAAAAAAATTAAATGTTCCATTTAATATGAACAAGTTTTCGGCAGTTAAGGTTCTCCAAGGTTTACGATCACACAGTATAAAAATTAGGCTCTAACTCCTAACAGTACAGAAGCTGATTACTAAAATTTAAACGGCTTGGTAAAAAAAAAACCAGCCAAATTCGTTGACGTGGTCCCGCCATTTTTTAAGGAAAATTGAGAATACTCGGAGAACTGAGGGGTTTGTAGAAAAACGTGTCTAACAGAAGATATCCGGAATTGAATGTGATAAACAAGATATTCCATTAAAAAATATATCTTATTATTCCTGACTAGCTTACGCATCACTCAGTGTACGTAAAAATATTTTCAGATTGTGAAACTATTACAACACAACATATGTATTCAAATTATTAAAATCTTAATTCAGTTAACGGTTACCTAATAAATGAATTTTGCCATATGAAAAACTTATCCTGTATGTACTTTAAAGAACAAATATAAGAACTAATGTGTGTTGCCTTTACACTCCCAGTTTCCAAAAACCGAGCTTCAATTCTTGCAAATTTTCCAGGAGTCATTGCTGGTAAGTCTGGATATCGCTCGTTAAATAATCTACATGTGCGTCTGACAATTCGTTCACATTCACCGTGCGTATAAAACAAATTTAGCAGATCATTATTCGAATATTCTTCAATATTCTCCATTATTAACTGTATTTCATAGAATTAGCAAAATAGAATTGTACTACTTTGACATAAAATCAACAACTGTCAAGTCACTTGTTCTAATTCCTCTTATAATCAATGCTTACTGGATACGATTTTGTAGTTTTATTAGATTTTAGTAAAAAATATGGAATAACAAGAAAACCGTTGTAAATAGGTATAGGGAAAGTCATAGCGAATCGATGCAGAATTAAATTCTGCATCTGATCATCCAATAATATACAGGGTGTTCCATTTGAAAAAAAGAACTTTTTCAACTTTGAAGATTTTGTAATTGGTCATGCTGTTTTGGACACCCTGTATGCAACAAATCAATTGCCAATGTGGATTTCGAAAGTGTCATTCTTGTGCTTCCATCTACCCTAGAAGTGTTTATTACCAGTCGAAAATGGGCAAAAGATACTGTGTTGCAAATAACGCTACATCTTTCAAAATTTTCAAAAAAATCGAGATATCTAAGTAGCAGTTGAAAATAGGTATAGGAAAACCTATTAGAACTCATCATAAAATTTTCTGAAGAATTTAAAAATGAAATAATATACAGGGTGTTCTATTTAAAATAAGAAAGTTTATGGCGACTTCCGGTATAACCGGAAGTGGTAAGACGCTGAAAATATTTTAAAATGAAAGAGAATCTTGAATAGCCGCGGATTCAAAAAATTCAGAGTTTCAGATTTTTTCTAACCTCGGAAATTTCTAACGAACGGCTACCGTGGAAAGCCCTGTATATCATACATAATATGTAACACCAGGCTATAATATCAAAATTTCCAATTAATCACGTCGTTCATGACATAACGTATAAAACAGGATGATTCAGCTAACACCTTTTCACACGAATCTACGCAATTAAAATGGATATTATGAATGGCGACTTTACAAAAACACATGAGTTCTACATAACAAATGCGCACTCCAACGCGACACTTTTAATTATAATTTTTTACGACTGTTTACCTGCGCGGTTAGCCTACTTGCGTAATGCCCACACTATAATTACCTGATAATTCAATAACGAACAGATAATATAATGCGTCCTATTATACGGATTTACTGCGACAAGCAAAACGAAAATCATACAAAATTCGATTACCAAGCAAGAGGAAATGACCACAACCAGTTCGAGAAGCCACGAATACATCAATAATAATCGTAATGAGGTAACAACGAAAACAGTAAAGCGAAACTTTCCTTCACTAGTGTCACGATCTTATACGGATGCATTCCTAAGAGATATTTAAATGATGCTGGGATGATGTAGATAATTGGTTTGCGTGCGTTGAATGTGCGCTCCTAGGCTTTCATCTATGCATTATTAGGAATGGAGTTTCATTATTCAATTTTAATGTATACCGCCATAACTTGCACAAGGAAGTATCTGCGTAGCATACACACGTTCACGAAATCATCTCCAAATAGATTTGAAAGTTGTAAAGAAGAGAAAGATGCCTTACCGAAGTGTTTGGATAGTAGGACACTTTCAAAAACATATGCTGTGGTAGCCTTTTTGTGTATGTTTGTGCTGTAGTAAAATGTAACTTACAGTTAGTAGTATGAAAGGAACAATAAAACGGTTTTTTGTCGCAAGCGTTAGCTGTAAAGATAAATCTTTATGTAATTCTAATATCTATCCACCAAAAATATAGGAATGATCAGTGGTAAACATAAAGATAGCATTATATGAAGAATAAATCAAAGAATTTTAGAATTTAACTTAAATCTAGTACATACACGGAGAAAAAAAGATGTTACCACGTATTATAAATATAATGAATGATATTAACTCAAGGACAACAATACGTTATCTAGCACCCAGTATTCATCCATGTATTACTGTTTATTAGGAAGATGGTACGCTCTAATATAATTATAATACAACCAGCTATAAAGTTAGTTGTCCCTATTGTTACTATCTATTTTTCTCAGTGTGGGTGTTTGGGATATTAGTAAAAAGACTAGTGACATCAAAGGATATTAAAACATGTTCATTCATTATGGCAGAGTTATTAATTTTTTATGCAAAGTCAAATGTGTCAATAAGTTTGTATTTATTGAATTGAGTAAAAGATATATCAATGATGTTGGCTAAATATTTTGAAAGATATTTAGTATGACTTTCTACATTATTCACAATCGGACGAAGTTGTAATGGATTTTTATGGACCTTAGGTAGCCCATAAATCCTGGGTGATGCAGAATTATGTTTAATTAGTGTCTTGTATGTTATCTCATCAAAGTATTTTTTTTTTTTTAATTTTTAATGAAATCGTTGGTTTTGCGTTCATAGGAAAAAGTGGGGTCATTAGTTAGTTTTTTGTAAACCTCAGTATCACAGATCAACTGTGCCATTAAATTTTCATAGTCTTGTCGGTATAAACAGACAGTGGCGTTACTTTTGTCAGAGTTAGTAATGATAATATCTCTGTTATTTCTTAGAAAACGATAGCACTCTTTTTGGGAAACGAGAAGAGGGTCATTGTCAGAGGGATGTTCAAGATAATCTAAAATGCATTGCGAAATTTCGGCTCTATATGTATCTTTTAGTTCTTCAATACAGTCAGCTATCATACATTCGCAGTCAGCAAGAACCCTTTCTCTTTTATAGTAGTAGGAGGAGAAAACTTTGGGCCCAGAGATAAAATCTCTTTGATCTCTGTGGATATAACTTTATCTGTGAGGTTAACAAAAAATTGGGTTATGGTGTCTGTATTTAAAATAACACCATTATATGTAACATCTTGATTGACATCTTGTAGGTCTTTTTGTTGTGAATGTGTGATAGAGGTATTAGTACAGATATTGTCTTTATATTTCGTATCATTAGAAGATAGTTGTGCCGTGTAGGTGGTGGAAGTTGTGAATAGTGATTTAAATTTTCTGATATTTCCAGCTGTGATCTTGTTGAAAATATTTGTGTAGTTCTTTTTTTGAAAGTTGTTGAAAGTGTTATATGTATGTAATGGTAGTATCTGTTTAGAAAAGTGCATGCATTCTCTTCTAATGTTAATTAAATAGTTAATTTGAGAGAACGTGTTAGTGATTTCAAAATTTAGTATTTTCAATCTCAAACCTGACATTATGTTCTCCGCTGCCCTAAACATTGGATTGCTATGATAAGTTAGACTATATTCCAGAGTTTTGAAACTATTTTGTATGTGCTTCGGAAAAACTTTTTCTTTCTTGCATCTAATTAGAAAGGTGGCCCTGTTGCGTAATGATGCCAAATTCTTGTTGCTTTTAATCCATCTCTTGATGAGTTGACGTACTGTGTATATTATATGTATATATTCATATGAACCGTTTCAAATAAATAATTACATTTCAAGCTCGCTCATTTCATTATCAGGTTGAGCAAATAAATCAGCATTATTATGCGGTACGCATGCATTGTGGGAGATTATATTGCGCAGTAATCATACCAAACTATTTATTATTATGCATTGCATATACAGTATACAGTCTATTACTTATGGTTATCATATATTTATTTACTAATGTTTATATTAAACTATCAAGAATATTTCAAAGGAAACAAAAGGTGCATATATATGCATATAAATGTTCCTACAAAGGCAAATTTACGATAATCTTAGTACCTAGATAAAAGCTTTTATCAAAAAACGAAATATTTGCATAAACTGGCTTTGTGTTGCATGCAAAAATGGTCCAATTTCCTTTGTAAAAAGCAGAAAGGAGATCGCATATATGCAACTCATATATACGGGCCTCTTTCTAGTAATAAGTGCCAACATATATTAAAAGGATTATAAAAATGTCTGAAGATTTAGAACGGAATAGAATACAAGCTACTCCAAAGAAAACAAATTGCTAATCTTTAGCAAGCAGCACATTTGCTATCTCAAGAATGATGCGTTATAGAAAAGGTTTTCCACTTCGATAATGTGCGGTTGAAGCATCCACAGATCTAATCGTAGATTCACACAGGCGTACACGAAAACCTGAACCTCGTTCTGCCGATAGGAACTGTGCGGTTTAAGCATGTAATAATACGAGGAAAGCGGGGAAATCATGCGATAATAGAATGTTTTCCATGTAAATATTGTCGTACTTTTATCACCGGGTCTTGGCGTCCATATATTTACCTTGCTGTAGGTGAGGAAAAATGTTCCTTTCATGTTATTATGTATTTTAAATGTTTACGTATGATAAAAACTTGTAAAAGTCTGCTTTTGTGAGGGAACATAACATTTTATTTGAAAATTCTGTGGAAAATAACATTTCAAATAAAGATAGATCCACAAACTCATAAATACAGCTGCGACTCTCATTGGGGCACCAGAGGCGTTTGTTCGCGGCTCTATCGTGATTAAAAGAAAATGATGCTAAAAATTACATATCTCTGCATACGATACTTGAAACCTAAAAGGGCAAATGCTGTTCTTCTAATTTTATTTATAACCACACTGAACCAAAAATGGATTCTAAACAATAAAAAATTCATTATTCAGACGAAATAGTGGATTAAAATTGGTCCGAAGAACGAGTTTATCAAATCAATGAACAATATTTTATTAAATGACGAAGGAATGTATTGGGTAATAAACTATTCATTGTATTAATGAAATCAAAGCCATTGAAAATGAAATATAACTTGATTGGCTCAATCAAATATGTTATTGATGTACAGAACACCAGTTTTGTTTTAACAATTTTATCTATAACAAAGGCATCAATACAATGAACATTATTTGTTGATGTGCTGATCGCAAGTTTTTAGAAATTCTTATAGAGTATACTTGTAATTAAAATAATGAACTTAATTCATTGATGCAATATCACATTTTCATTAACTCAATTCATTGTTGATCAGCGAATTATTGCTTCAATTTGCATGACGGTAAAAGTAGCATTAGCGACGTGCTGTCATCTGCAGCACTCCGAGTGCAAGCTCACTTTTATCGCCATCGCACCTCAAGCTTTACCACTGTCCCCTGTTAGGAAACCAGGAGTTTAGATGCGCGCTCCCTAGGAATCACAATTCAAACTTTCAACCTACAAGACTACATAGCCGGTAATGCAGTCACAGATCTAGCTCGGACAATGAGGAATTGCACTTTTTTTAAATTCTTGTTAAAATAATGTTATTTTGTACATGACCTAAATATATATTTACACTGAAATTTTGACGGTTTCCTGTAAAGTAGTTTTTGAAATATAAATTTTTTAAGATCTTTATACGTCACAGGTACGTAGTAAAATTTTATGAATGAACGAGAATATATGGCAACATAGAAATTACTTCTCCGTAATAATCACAGATTGCAGTCATTTACCGGCTGCGAAATACGATATTATTAAGGTGCTATGCAGGTTATGGTCACAAAGAAATTTGGGATTCGGCATTATTTCTGCATCTTGTTTTAGTTTGCGTTTAAAGTTCTCCAATTTATCGTAAAAGAACGAATTCTGAAAGATTATAACCTCCAACCGCGTAAAATAAATCCAGAATATCGTAATAATACATTTACGCCATCTGTACGCGCAAAGCATGCGAACAGCGAACTTAATATTACTTATCTGCGATGATGATGCGAACTACGATGACTATCGCTCCATTGCCAAATCATGCTGATTAAGAATTTATGAATGAAAGAACTTGTGACGTCAGAGCACTTTAAAAAAATTAATTATGCCTTAATGAGAAACAATTTAAAAGAAGGTTTAATGATGGGCTATATATTACAACATTCTCTATCATTCTATGACATAAAAAAAAAGTTGTGCAATTCCTCATTCATAAATATCAAAGTAAAAATGCCTAAATACAATAAATTGGAACCGAAAAATGACAAATAAATGGAGTTGCCGCTTCTTATGTCCGAAAGAGTTGGGTTTGATTTTTAAAATGAAATGTTTATCCCTTTCATCTGAAAACTAACGAATATATAAGACTCAACCTTCAGTGATTTGGTGTTACAAATGTCACAGAAAGTGAAATAAACTGGATATAACCAATGTGCAACAAATAAATAAGTGCAGATTTACACTTTAAGGAAATTTTTTTCTTTTTTATCGATTAAGATCGGTGATAGTTCTTTCTATTGTAAATAAAGTATTTTATTATGCTGTGTAACTTCACTCCTTTTTGTCTTTTTGTTTAATTTCGGATGATTGTGGTGTTAGAAATATCTTGAATTTATCCTTTTTCCTGGCAAATGATTTTCCATTTGTTTCCTTTTTTTCCTTGTTCACGTATTTTAAAATGTAATTTATTCCGAAAAAGATAATAGTAACACCAAATTTGATTAACAGTAATAGTTTTTGATGTAAGTAATACTTTATCCAATTCGTCCAACATCAGTACACGGATAACATATTTGCCGTACATTTGTGTATTAATGATATTTTAAATCAAAAGTTGGCTTTATTTTATAATTTAAACCTCGAATACCCCAAGGCTGCATCTAATACCTGAGAATTCTTTCAGCGGTTCGCTCTGAAAATTTACCCAGATCAGAGCTCAAAAAATAAGAGATCATCCAAGCAAAAAATTATTTCTATCATAAACAAATTAAGGAATTAAACAATTTCTAGCAAGTATACAAGTCTATCATTTTGCATTTTAAAAGCTATTTTTCCATTTTCAGTGTCGCCTTTGCTATTCTAGAAAATCTTTATTTTTTAAGTTAAATTTGTTCTTTCTTTGTTTTTGAGGAGGATTATTTCTTTTGCAATAAGGCATGTTCTAAAACGGCTTTTATTCTTTATACTTAATACACTGTTGGCTGCATATATACGTATATAGAATTACCTATCTTTTTTTTTACGTAATGTACATTGTTTATTTTTAAAAATTGAGCATGTGTTTTTTTTTTTATAGGAATATAATATTCTACAATATCTAACCACAAAAGAGTAGATGCAACTACTTAAATAATAACTGAGGTTCAGTTCAGAGTGAAACAAACGGATAAGTAAGGTAACCAAAGATATTAGGTAATAAAAAAAAAATTGGGGTAATTTTACACCGAAAATAGAAGGTACCTTTTTTACCTCCTATTATTGGGGTAATATTACTTCGTCACATATTGTAAGCTAGTCACATTTTCCAATGTAAAAGTACTTTTCAGAATGTATTACTTATAATATGTAATTTTACATAACAAAATGTAATGAGTTTACTTAGCACGGTAAAATTAACTTACGAAGTAGTTTTACCTCAATTATAAGAAGGTAAAAAAGTTGCGCCCTACTTTTTAGTATAAAATTGTTTTTTTTTTACAGTGTACACAAAAATTCAGATGTATATAAAATCCCCTATGATAATTTCGAGGGCCTATATGTTGGACAAACAAAACTGTACCTATCTAAAAATCATATTCAAAATGATAAATTCTTCTCAAATTCAACAGCTTTAAAAAAAAAACCCGAAAACTATTCAGTTGTAATACATAATGCTAATATAGTTGCTAAAGAAACAAATTATTACACCAAAAATATTTTGGAACTGATTCGCATTAAAAAAAAGACAAAAATTAACAAAAACTTACGTGCAGATACTTTTTATCTAAAATCTATACCTTAGTAATTTAACATTTTCAGTTGCTCCATATTTATATACCCATTTAATATTTTAAAACAGTTTAGTGTGTGTTCCTTATTGACATATCTCCCAGTAAATACAGTAGTACCCCGTTATCCACCGACTCCGTATCCGCGGTTTCAGTCATCCGCGATTTACCTATGATGAGCAAAAAACGCGTTATATCAATAAATACAGAAACAAATAAAAACATTCGAGCCTTATTAAAAGTTATAGGAGCATTTGTCGATATATCGTCGTATATATGAGTCATCCCCTGCATTCGGCGCTCTCTTATGAAAAGTTAAACAAGTTGGAACGTGCTTTACGTGCCACTCGCTTTTACTTGCACATATAAACGCTCCTGTTAACTATGAGTTTAGTACTATTCGAATTGTCGGACAAGACAGTGCTAGCAATAGTTTTTAAATAAAGCAAGTAAATTTGAAAATCATTTTAAAATGGCTTCTAAACCAAAAAGAAAACGTGAAATGCTCACTATTAGTAAAAAATAAAAATCATTAATATGACTGAAATAGAAAAATAATCTATTGCAACTGTTGCTGAAATATACAATAAAAACGAATCTTCGATACGGGAAGTGTTAAATAACAAAGATAAGATTCGAGCTAGTTTTTCTAGTGCACCCCAAACTGCAAAAGTTTCAACCACAATACGTAATAAAGTGTTACTTAAGGTAGAAAATCCCTTAAATTTATGGGTGGAAGATATGACAAGAAAACATATTTCTATCGATGGCAAAGTGCTACAACAAAAGGCGTTGGTTTTATATGAAGATATGCAGACGCAAGATTATACTGAAGAGGAAGGAAAATCATTCATAGCAAGGAGGGGGTGGCTGCATAGATTTAAAACTCGGTTTAATCTAAAAAATATAAAAATGACAGGGGAATCTGCGTCGGCTGATCATGTAGCTGCTGCCCTGTTTCCAGAAAAATTTAAACAAATTATTGCAGAAAAGAATTATCATCCTAAGCAAGTTTTTAACTGCGATGAGACTGGTCTTATGTGAAAAAAAAAATGCCTTATATTCATAAGATTGCAAAGCACCAGGCTTTAAAGCAATTAAGGATAGACTTACCTTGATATTTTGTACAAATGCAGCTGGTCGTTCTGTGACCGATCACAGAATCCACGTGCTCTTAAATACAAAGATAAAGCTTGTCTGCCTGTGTTTTGGCAATCAAATCGAAAGGCGTGGGTTACGGCTGTTCTATTTACACAATGGTTTCAATAATGCTTTATTGCGGAAGTGGAAAGATATTTCGAAAAGGAAGAATTACCACTTAAAGTGCTGCTGATACTAGACAATGCTCCTGGACATCCTGTGTGTCACTAGACACAGAAAATAAAAATGTTGAAGTGGTTTTTTTACCACCTAACACTACCTCATTGCTTCAGCTCCTTGATCAAGGTGTCATTTGATGCTTTAAAGCCATATATATTCGACAGGTTTTCGAAATGCTGCATACAATGGCTAACGAATGCTCTGATATCGGGCTCATGGAATGCTGGAAGTCATTTACAATTGCTGACGCAATTATATTTATCAAAGGAGCGATGGAGGAATTAAAGTCAGAAACGATAATAGCATGCTGGAAAAATCTGTGGAATACATCGTTCTAAGTTCTGATGACACACATGATATTAATTCACATCTAACAACGATATTTAATATAGCGCAGAAAATAGATGGAGAAGGATTTAACGATATAACCAAAGAGGAACTCAGTGAGGGAAGTCAGTGATTACATAAACGAAGAGGATCAAGTATTCACCAACGAGGAATTGGTAGACCTTGTGAAATCTTCTCCAGAAGCGAGTGACGATGACGATGAGGGTCAACAAGAACTGCCAGCATGGACGCTTGAAAAATTTTCAGCCATATTTCGAACTGCTCAAAAATTAAAAGAACAGATAGTAGAATATGATCCAATAATGGAACGCAGTATAAAAATTACTCGCACTATAACAGACGCCTTGAAACCTTTGGAGGATTTGTTTATTGAAATGAAAAGACAAGAACGACAACTACCAATAACAATGTTCTTTGAAAAAGTCGATAAAACTATCGATAATGCACAGCCATCAACATCGTTTGCTTCGGATCTAAGTAAACAATCGACTGCTAACTTCGACTTGGAGGAAGATGAATGAATATGTAGCTCACGATGATAAAGTTTTTCTTGTTGTATATTTTCTTGTTGTGTATGTAAATATGTACTATATGTACATATGTATGAACTAATATATTTATTAAACTTAAGTTCTATTTGTGCCACAGCACAAGAATATTTATTTATTTATTGTTTATTTATTTTAAATAAATATTATATAACTTATTTTTTCTTGATTCATTGTATTAACTTTGCTTCATATTTCATATTGTATTCGGAAATAAACCGTTCGCTACTATCCGCGGTTTTCAGTATCCGCGGAAGAGCACAGAACCAAACCCCCGCGGATATGGGGGCACTACTGTATATGTAACTCGAGAACGCTTTGATATAGCTATAGGAAAATAAGTAAAAAAGTTTTAGGAAATTTCATCAAGAATCCAACCCTAATAGGAAATACAGGCTGTTCCACTTGAATTAAACAAATTGTGACCAGGTTTAGGTATAAGCGACAACACTGCATGCATAAAAGTATTTTAGAAACGTAGTTCACCTCGATTAACTTGCACATACAAAATTTTAATTAACTCTGATGATTGGCTCCTACTTCTAATAGCCCATCCACCTGAGTTTTTTAAATAGTAAAGTTCATTTACTAGATAACTATTGTTGTGTGTTAACTATACATTGTGAAGCTTTTACAACAATATATACTGCAATTATCAAAATTTTTATTCAATTAACAGTTACCTAGACCTGTGTGAAGTTAGCAATAGATTTCAGCAATAGATTTTTTTGTGAAATCCATTCCATATGTGATACAATCACGTTATTTAAACAAAGTTAGTTCAAAAAGCGTTTGAAAAGGTTGAAAACACAATATTATTATAAAATGACAAGCTTCCTAACAGTTCCTAATCGCCCCAATAAAATGCACGCGTCGCCGTGTACTTTCTTTATTTTGACATCGTTCGCCACGTTTTAGTTCAAATTTCTTTTTATAGACGTGTTAAGGGATGTTCAGAGAACATATTGAAAAAATATAAAAATGACAATATTTTTGTAACAATTTTTATAAACAATCAAAGTTAACCCTACCAATAAATTGTACGCGTCGCCCTATACTTTATTTATTTTGACATCGTTCGCCACGTTTTAGTTCAAATTTCTTCTTATAGATGTGTTACGGGATGTTCAGAGAGCATATTAAAAAATTATAAAAATGACAATATTTTTGTAACAATTTGTGTAAACAATCAAAGTTGCCCGCACCGATAAAATGCACGCGTCGCCGTATACTTTATTTATTTTGACATCGTTCGCCACGTTTTAGTTCAAATTTCTTTTTACAGACGTGTTAAGGGATGTTCAGAAAACATATTGAAAAAATATAAAAATGACAATATTTTTGTAACAATTTTTATAAACAATCAAAGTTAACCCTACCGATAAAATGTACACGTCGCCGTATATATAGTATATGATGGCTTAACACGCCTTGTGGGGTTGTGCCTCTTATATAAGCTTCGTAGATCCATTGCTAATTGAACTAAACGATGTCAAAATAAATAAAGTATACGGCGGTGGGTACATTTTATCTGGACGGTCAATTTTGATTGTTTATAAAAATTGTTACAAAAATATTGTCATTTTTATATTTTTTCAATATGTTCTCTGAACATCCCTTAACACGTCTGTAAAAAGAAATTTGAACTAAAACGTGGCGAATGATGTCAAAATAAATAAAGTATACGGCAGCGCGTACATTTTATCTGGACGGTCAACTTTGATTGTTTATAAAAATTGTTACAAAAATATTTTTGCAATATGTTCTCTGAACATCCCTTAACACGTCTGTAGAAAGAAATTTGAACTAAAACGTGGCGAATGATGTCAAAATAAGTAAAGTATACGGCAGCGCGTACATTTTATCTGGACGGTCAACTTTGATTGTTTATAAAAATTGTTACAAAAATATTTTTGCAATATGTTCTCTGAACATCCCTTAACACGTCTGTAAAAAGAAATTTGAACTAAAACGTGGCGAACGATGTCAAAATAAATAACGTATACGGCGACGCGTGCATTTTATTGGGGCGATTAGGAACTGTTAGGAAGTTTGTCATTTTATAATAATATTGTGTTTTCAACCTTTTCAAACGCTTTTTGAACTAATTTTGTTTAAATAACGTGATTGTATCACATTTGGAATGGATTTCACAAAAAAAAATCTATTGCTGAAATCTATTGCTAACTTCACACAGGTGTTACCTAGTACTACTAAACTTTAGAACCATTTAGAAAACCCTGTACATGCAGTTATTGTATGACGAAGATTGATCACATTATCTGCTGTTTATTAAATTATAGTTTCTATTTATATATAAGTTTTTAGTTTCCTTTAAATTAAATTTGGCAGGTCTATAGTGCAGTAGTAATCGTAAAAAAATCAGTTTTAACAGCAGGTTTTTATTATAGTCACATTTTCTTAATTATATATACACGTTATGTTTATTTTAATGAGCAAGATATTATATAGTTTTCTTTTAATACGTCATTCCACCGCCCGATTTGTAAAAGTGCTTTGATGGAAAGTTCTACGAAACTTCATTGTCAAATTTTGCGTAAATATTTTTAATAAGATAAAAAAATATTATTTATAGCCTTAGGAAAATTCTTAAAAAATGATATTTACAAAACTATTTAATTTAAATTGGACAAATGAACTGCAAATAAGCCAGGTTTTATAATACATATATTATGTGTCTTTTTCTCAATATATTGTTTTCATATAAATGCAGAATATTTTAAAAATATTGAACGGAATTGAAGTGCACGCAACATTTTCTTTTAAAGATAAATTCTATTTCCTATTTACCTGATTTATTTTCAAAACTCCCACTTGAGAAGCTCATCAAATCATCCAGCAACCATACACGAATATAAACAAGAACCCTTGACACTTAATATTGCACTTCACCCGACCAGATAAAACTGAAAGTGTTAGTTAATATACGCGCACAGTTTATTCTCGGAGCGCTTCCACGGTTACAGAATCAACTGTTGGGTGCCGTCAACTAATCGCTCCGATATCCGAGCGTAAACTGAACGAGTTTACAGACAGACACAGCGCGCTAGCCGTGAAGAGCCGGCGATTCTATCGCTGTGGGTAGACGGGTACCCAACCAAAACTGACGCTCGGTTCGCGATCCACTTGTTATGCACACTCATTTGAATTCGGCGGTGATACCCGGTCAAGTACATCGTTGCGTCCGTCCATCGTCTCGTTCTGGACAACTATTATGCCATAGCGCCTTGCTACGGGTACGCGCGTATTAAGGATTAAGTAAGAAAGCATAAAATCCTAAGGACGCGGTATGGCTTTGAATAAAAATAGGCTGATTAATCGGTATTGCTTGGTATTTGTAAATTGTTATTAGTGATGGAACGTAAAAACAAGCAAACGTGTTACGATTTGATTGTTATCGTCTTGAATCGATGTTATAATGACCTACTTCGTTTAAAGTTTACTATAGAAATTGTTTGAAAACATTGCATTGTAACAAACTTTATAAACGCGGTTTTTGAAAACAGATGGATCGGTAACTCGGGCCCTATTAAATGGCCAGCGCGGTCCCCTGATCTAGCTCCAATCGATTTCTTTTTATGGCCCTTTTTACATAACACAATATACGGATACGGTGATCAACGGCCATCAAACCTAGAGGAACTGCGCGCGAGAATTATTGAAATCAGTAATACATCACAGCAGATATGTTAACAAATGTTCGTCGGAATTTTTATGATCGGTTGGGTTACTGTTCTTATCAAGAGGGAGGTTTATTTGAACACTTAATAAATCAATTTACTTCAAATTTTATTATTGTTTAAGAATAATATTCTCTTTTAGCTAATTGCAGGTTTATTGCAATGTTGAATACAATTCTGTTTTAAGAATTAAATATTTTATTTTCCATTATTTTATTATAGTTGCGTTTTTAGATTTTATACTTGTTGAACAATATTATTTTAGTTTTTATTTTAAAGTTTAGGAGTTCTGATTATTTATTTTTGATTTTTTATGTTGTTTATGAGGCTGTGATGAATTACTTCACTGACATGTTATCAGTGATTATCTGATGCTTCAAACAACTAAAAATATTTACTTATATCGGGAACACACTACCTCTAACAGTGCTTTTTATTTTTCAGGAATAGTATTTTCTACCACATGTAATGTTATTAATCACTTATGCTATAACATAGAAGACTTTGATTTGCCTATATCCCCCAATACAAATGTATACGTGTAACTTATAATACGTCCGCTATCGTTTGTAAATGCCATCCGCGTGCCGCTAAGTAGGCGTGGCAATTCAAGGTGGCACGCCCATTTATAGTCGACCAGTAGTTACTAATACATGCATCGTGCTATGAACGGTTGCCACACTGTATAAGGGACTACGCACGGCTTGTTAGATTCAATTTATGTCTGTTTGTGATTGCTGAACGTCTTTTCATTTCATAATGTCCCGTGCGTGTACAAATAATCCCAACAACTTCGGTTATGTTTGTGGAGGATTCATTATCCAACGATCTTCTTTAATAAAATTAAAAAAAAAAAAGATTAAACATCAGGACAAGGGATGGGCTCCCCACATTTGCCGCCCACGATGTAAATGATAAATGCCATTTGCAAGACTTATGATTTGGCGTGAACAGACGTACCATTTGTCTGATTGCTACTTTTGCTGCAGGAAAACTTTCGGGTTCTCCAACAAAAATAAGAACAAGATTAGTTACGTTAGTGTGTCTTCTGTTACTCGTTCAGTACCTCATTCAGAAGCCTTACCAGTACTTACCAAGACCTATAGGTGTTTCGAATGCAGAATATGCCATTTCAGATGTGGAGGAAGAAATTTCCGAGTTATTATCGACCAGCGGTGATGAATATTTGCCATCTCTAGAGGACGGACTTCACTTATTGTTAGTAAACCAGTCAGAATTAAACGACCTTGCCCAAAATCGGGCGATTGTGCCGCTAAAGAAAATACCTATTTCTACCGTGCTATGAACGGTTGCCACACTGTATACAGGGTTAGTAAAAAGTCCCGGAACGGTCGAATAACTTTGTTATTTGAAAATTATGATTTCTAAAATTTGGTATGGGGATATAGTTAATATAAATGCATTTTATGCAATACAGTTAATATTTTTTTCACTTCCGGTTTAATCGGCAATACGTCCAACTTTTTTTTTTTAAATGGAACGCCCAGATTTTTTTAACACTTTTGAATGCAAAATGAAAAACTACGTTCAGGAAGTATTAAGATGTTTATTTTTATTCACAAGAAAACAGTTAAAAAATTAAAAAAGTGTCCTAATACAGAAAAATCAAGGTACCTTTGAAAAGGGTTGTTTAGTGTTTGCATTCTTTTTGCCGTCACATTTGACAATTTTAAAAGCGTTTTAACTTTTGCATCGCTATAAATTTACTTATTTTAAACATTGATACATTTGAAAATGGCAGAAAAACTTACTGAATTAGAACGAATTGAGATATTAATGATGCGTGGGTACGGTGATCGTCAACGTTCTTTTGAAGAGGTTCGTATTTTGTTTAATACTGTTTATCCGGATCGTCACATTAGTAAAAGTACGGTATGCCGAACAATTCAAAAGTTTGAAGTCTTTCGTCAGGTGAAGGATTTACCTAGAAGGGGACGTCCATTAACAGCAACAGATGAAGAAACTAGTTTGAATGTGTTACTTTCAGTGGATGAAAATCATCACGTGTCCACAACAGAATTAGGTCAAATTCATGAGATCTCTCAAAAATCTGCTCATACGATTCTTAAATCAGCAAGAATGAAAGCCTATAAAATGTATCCCGTCCATGAGTTAACTGAAGATGATCCAGATCGTAGACTACAATTTTGCGAAACAATGACGGAATTGATCGAGCAGCAGCCTAATGTTTTAGATCACATCATTTTTTCAGATGAGGCAACGTTTTGTCTCAACGGCACTATGAACAGACATAATTGTCGCTACTGGTCAATTGAAAATTCACATTGGATTGAAAAAGTCCATACACAGCGTCCTCAAAAGGTGAATGTCTGGGCTGGTCTTGTTGGAAACAACATCATAGGACCATTTTTTATAAGAGGAAATTTAACTGGCAACGTCTACTTAAATTTATTGCGAAATGAGGTTGTTCCAGCACTTGCGGCCCTCTTTTCAAATGCAAACATAGGTGATCACCCTAATGCACATTTTTGGTTTCAACAAGATGGAGCTCCCCCCATTTTGCCCATAATGTCCGCGATTATTTGAATGAAATTTTTCCGGGACGTTGGATCGGACGTAGAGGAGCAATCGAATGGCCAGCACGTTCGCCAGATCTCTCGCCATTAGATTTTTTCTTTTGGGGTCACATGAAATGTCAAGTGTACAAAAATCGTCCCCATAATCTTGAACAATTGGAAGAGAGAATAGTTCAAGAAGCCAATCGCATCACTCCAGAACAAATACAAAATTCAATAAGAAATTTTACTGACCGTTTACATTTTTGTCAAATTGTAAATGGAGAGCATTTTGAACAATTATTGTAATCGCAATCTGAATAGACAGGTATCTTGATTTTTCTGTATTAGGACACTTTTTTAATTTTTTAACTGTTTTCTTGTGAATAAAAATAAACATCTTAATACTTCCTGAACGTAGTTTTTTATTTTGCATTCAAGAGTGTTAAAAAAATCTGGGCGTTCCATTTAAAAAAAAAAAAATTGGACGTATTGCCGATTAAACCGGAAGTGAAAAAATATTAACTGTATTGCATAAAATGCATTTATATTAACTGTACCCCCATACCAAATTTCAGAAATCATAATTTTCAAATAACAAAGTTATTCGACCGTTCCGGGACTTTTTACTAACCCTGTATACAGGTATAGTGCAATGGTAAGCCACTAATAGTCATGTGAATGCACAATCTTGAGCCACCTTCGCAATCCTCAGCCATATATTTGGCTCAGGTTTGATGGAAACATCAAAAAATTATTTCACCACTTTTCTGGTATGACGGCGCTGTGGTCGGTCATTTGTATATACAGTAACAGTATACAGACGTTTCAAAATAATTAAATTCCTGTCGAATAAACCGTTGCGCAAGGAGTGATATACGATCTCTGACCTCTCCTTAGACGAGTACGAATTTCGTACGTGAGGTACCGACATGTTAATTCTCCTTAAATACCATTAATATTCGTCAACGCAAATTAGCATTTTTTTACTGAGAATCGAGCGATCGCCTATTAGAAAATAACCTTTTCCATTTTTTTCTAGTGACAGCTTAGCATGCATACATATGTACCACTAAAGCGCATTTACTTGACGATTTCTCCGATAACAATACAACGATAACGAAGTGATGTTGCGCAATATGACCTAGAGGCAGTCGCTTCTACGGAGTAACCAGGTGGCAGATTGAATATCAAATATGGCCAGTCCCTAGCTCAATTAATATAATTGTCGGTTGGCTGTCCAACGACCAATGACTCCAAAAACGTGACTTTGATACGGCACTGTTTGATTATGCAGCCTATGCGCGTGGATGAGGTTGCTTTGTATTGCGTCCTTGTGTGTAGGAAATGAAGAATATATAATTAATGCCTAGATAGTTCTGTTGCGATGTTACCTTTGATAAAAGAAGCCACAAGACATTCGATTTATGTATACCTAGTAAAATGCGTGTCCTTTTCATTTTTCATTCACTCAAAAAAGTACATATCATGTATATCAAATATAAAATAGATACACCATTAAAAGCTGTGGATACATGTTTTAAAATAATATTTGCATTGGATGCTGAGTATCCAATAAAATGCGACCAGGTCTGGCAATTTCAGTTTCAATGAAAAAGTCTGAGTAAAAAATGTTTGTGTTCTAAGTTAGTATCTTTCTCAATGAAAATGAAAATGTCCTACGTTGAAAATGTTATTTAGTAAATGTATTTTTCAATAAAATTCTTGTTTTTATTAATTTCTATTTCCTTATTGCTTTACTAAGTACATGCATATCTATTCTTCCAACTAATAGAATAACTATTTGGTTGTGCAAATATAGCATTTACCAGGGTATATGGAGGTATCTGTATAACCTACATAAAATTGTAGTAATTTGCAAGTTTTTTTTTTTTTGGTGTTTGTTTTTATTTCGCATCTACCACACGAAAACTTAAAAGTGTCAGATCTTATTGGAAGTTAAAATACTAGTGCACAACGCACTAACAAAGGACACGGAAAAAAAATTGTTATAAAAAAACAAACAATTGTAGAACATTGAACTACCGATGTAGTTGCAGTTAACGCATTACATTTCTATTAGTAAATACATTATTGTTGTAAAATTTATTGAATAAATCTGTTCCAAAGATTGCTGCAATCGTGTATACGTTTGTTGCACACGTTGCACGAAATATTTAATATAAGTTTTCTTACCATTTACTACACTTTTGTATGAAAAAAACACAACAATATTATTCTAATAACTGCTACTTTTATGGTAATCCAACATCATTTTTCACAAAATACTACAATTCTATGGTAAGGAATACTAGTTTTATTGATGTAAATTGTAACAATAAATATTTCACACGTAGAATATTCACAGCGGAACGCATTTAACAGGCAAAAACCCCTCACCAACATCCCATAATGCACAATTATGCTATGGTAATGACATTACCTGAATGAGTTAACAGGTAGCCGATAAATTAAACAGGAAATGAGGGGAATTAATTGCATTATATTCTAATAAACTAACGAGCCAACGATTCGAAACGACCCTCGCACACTTCAATGAAGGATGCACGCTGCTCGCGAGAAATGAGATAAGTATAAAACTAATTTAACAAGATCATGTACGCCTTAATGTTATACAAGACGGCAAATCGGCGGTTTCCTGTTCGCATGGAACAGCTGCTAACACCGTTAAATCAAAAATAGAGAAACCGGAGAAGCTCATTTGCACAAATATTATGTGATCATAAAGTGTAAATGGGTTTTCTTTTTAAAATAAGCGGCCTTGTTTCTGTAAAAAAGAAGATAGTGAGTTTTAGAATATTAAATACGGGTTTTACGTATTATTATGCATTCCTTGTTTTAATACAACTGTTTTCTTATCTCTACAGCTTGGATTTTATTTTGTTGTTTTTCTGTTAATACCTAATTGTAAGATTACAACCTAACGGTAAATATTGGCCTGTAAATTGATTTAAAAACATTTAATTTCCTGTCTTTGACAGATGACAGATGCCGTTCCATGGGAAAATCCATTTCAGCGTCGAGTTTTAAGTTTATTTCGTATTAATCCTCAATTCCTTTTATTATGATTGATTTTCCCATGGGCGGTAGCGTTGCTTCCGCCTGTCATTTTATTTCATTAAGTTTTTATTTGTTAATCTCGTCGTCCGATTCACGCACGCTCAACTACCACCATCGCGACCGCGTTGGGGGAACCGCGCGCGTAGCACAAGTAGATATAGACTACCCGAGTTCCCAGGTACCTCCCAGTCCGTTCTAGCTGATGTGTTGCCTAAGCATTTCTGATACACCCGGAGCTTCTTATTACCAATCTGATTGTAGCGCTGGCAAAGCTTTCTGGTGTAACACATGCATTTTCCCAGTCCGCTCTGGCTGATGTGTCGGCACAGCTTTCGTAATACACGCCCAGCTCTTTGTTTTTCAATTATTCCCGGCCTGATTGTAGCTCTGGCAAAGCTTTCTGGTGTAACACATGCATTTTATTTTTCTCCGCTCTGGCCGTTGTGTTGGCATAGCTTTCTGACGCTCCCAAAGTTTCATTTACAATCATTCTCGTGCCGCAGAGTTTAGCACCGCCACCGATATCTAACCCGTCATAGTCCGGGAAAACCATCCGCGTATATTTCGACCTATCCCTGTATACGGATTGTCGTTTTATGTTGTTCACCGGAACAAGATAGATTCCGCGTCTAAATTACAAAAGCGTTACTGAAGCCCCGCGAATGTTTTAATGTTCGTCAGTGTACGTATATTTATGTTTGCTCACGATTATACATGCATATGTTTTGACACTTACTTTTTCTGCTGTATATATTCGATGTCTTCCACACCTGTTGTATAGAAATAAATGTTTGATTTATAATACGTGTTCACTGTTTCGTTGCGCAATCGATCATGAACCCTGAACGTCCCCGCACTCAGAGTCATAGCCCCCACTTTGGGGTTAAAACTTTATTGTTGTCGGAGTGAATAAGATGCGACACCGTTTAAACCGCCACGAGGTTGTAATTCACCGTTTGACAACTGGTCGTAGCATCAGCGCCGCCGAACGTGCTCGGGGCGAACCTCCTCTTTCGACTTACGGGGATCAACGCATAAGTAAGAAGCATTTTAAAAGTAAGTAAGTAATTCAACCCCGTAAGCAAGGCATTAGAAAGTAAGCAGTAAATATCAGTACACCGAACGAGAAAAGAAAGAACCGTCGTTACAAATACATCACACAACTTGATTTCAACTTTTATTTGCTGTGGCGTTTTTAAGTCCTGAAGATAGCACCATAAGCCGAAACATGTAATCTTTTCTAAAGATTTTTAAATAAACAAATGAAAGTAAAAGATTTTATATCATTTTCTTCAATTTTACATAACACTCCATTGAATAGGACAATATGAATATCAATTAAAATTGCCATTTCGTTTTTTTGTACCTAAGGGTAAAGAAGATGCCAGAAAAGAAGAACACTTTATTTATTAGGTTGATACTTTGTAAATTTAATCATATTTGTCTTGGTTATGTATAACTTTAAATCATAATGTATAAACTACTATAATTTCTATTTATATCTAGTGATGTTACAATTTTTTCGTATCAAAATTCCATTATTTGGTGCTCTAAAAATCCTTATTGCACATCTGGTTGAAATATATTAAAGATAATAGGGGTCCTAATACCGGGCCCTCATAGTTGGAGGACGAAATGAAGATGTTCTCATGAGGAATGGTAATAGATGCCTCGAACAGATAAGCGAGTAGATGAAGGAGAACGAACTGACCCTGGCTACTTGGAAAACTGAGGCAGTAATTGTGAAGGGTGCAAGAAGTAGGGATCGTGTTATTTTCAAGCTGGACGGTGCGTCAGTTATTCTCAGAAAGGCGATTAAGTATCTGGGCATTACGATTGATGAGAAGCGCAACTTTGGACAGCACATCCGGGAAGTGACAGTCAGGGCCGATCAGCATTTGGCTGCAATCAGCAGGATTCTACCAAATGTAGGTGGATCAAGGAGTAGAAAGATAGCAGTCCTACGTGGAGCGATTTTCAACATACTTCTCTACAGAGCACCTATTTGGTTTGATGCTATAAAAGTTAAAAAGCATAAAAATTTATTATTGAGAGCACAGAGAAATATGCTACTGCGGGTAGCGTCGGCTTATAGAACTGTGTCGGCGGTTGCATTGCAGGTTATAACTGGCATTCTGCCAATAGATCTGTTAGTACATGAAAGGAATGCCATTATTGGTGATGCCAAAGCTCGGCGCTTTGAGACCACGGAGTTGTCCTACAAGATCTGGCAGGAACGCTGGGACAAAGAGAAAGTTAAGGCGCAATGGACTAAACGGCTGATTAGTGATATTAAAAGCTGGACCGAATGCAGGCATCGGGAAGGCGGGTATTACTTGACGCAATATTTAATAATTATAAGAAATTCTTTATTTACTCACAAAAGAAATACACGGAATTTAAATAAAATAAAAAAGTCCTCACGGCGCACGGCGCATTCAGATCCTACGCAAAGCGCTGTGGTAAGGACACTACGGATACATGCATATACTGCGGAAAAATCGATACCGCCGAGCACACCATCTTCGAGTGTCCTCGATGGGGTGATCTGAGACGGATAGTGCAGGCAAAACTTGGCACACTGACCCCCGGACAACTTCGGCCCGTGTATGATTTCGTCCAGGGAAAAGTGGCGGTTGATTCATGGCCACATAGACAACATCATGAGCGGGAAAGAATCTGAGGAGTTCGTTAGACAAAGGAATGGACCCATATAATGGGATTAGGGTTAGACACCCACTGACGCTGACTGATGTAGATGCCTAGGCGGTTCCGGCAGCGTTTATATACTGGGAGTGATAGGGGGGTTTTTAGTGGGTAATCAGATATTGGAATCCCGCACTACCAGGCCATTGATCCAGGTCTGGTGTGCATAAATTTTTCCCGCAAAAAAAAATAGAGAGCCCTGAGGCACTTTCCCTTCCATGAAGATGAAAGCATCCTACCACTTCCATCTTGTGTTCTTGCAGCCTTCCCTCCAGATACGACATCTACATCCACATATCCCAACCGACTCTAGTTCCTGCATCATAACTTTATGGTTGACGCTGTCAAATGCTTTTGACAGGTGCACAAAGAGGTCGGCCACATGATCACCATCATTTAAACCCTCTAATATCTCAGATACAACTTGGTATATAGTTGTTGCCGTAGAATTATTTCTTTAACTATTTGTCACTTAAAATATCATGGTTTTCGAGAAAAGCTATTATTTTTGATTACTTTAATCGAAAAAACCTTTTTCTAAAACTTGTAGTTACAGTGTCCTATAGTTAACGTATCTTAATTTCATATTTGCTAATCTATTTCCACCTTCTAACTATGTTAAACTGTATTTAAACATCATACAAAGTGCCAGTAATTCCTATTGTGCAACTCATCTTCTACTAAACATCGGAAAATACCTGAATCACAACAATGTATCTTGACGCAACTACGTAAGTAGGTAACTGATACCGATCCACAAATATGTGTTTTTCAGAACTGACAACCACTCGTACATAACATACATTTATTTACAACCGAAGCGTGTCATTCCTCCATGGATTTTTTCCGTGCCTTTAAAACATCATTCTACCTATTTGGGGCAAGTTAAATGCGCCAAGGAATTACACACACTTAAAAATGTCCGACAAGCGAAAACGTAAACAGTAAGATACGAGATAATTTAAGGGAGTTCTTCGAAACGTATGCATGTTGTATATCTTGAAGTAGATTCATGAGAAACTTGTTCGAAAAAAGCGATCTGAAGCGATAAATATGCAACTGACAAATAGAATCGCATTGTATCATTCACAGATGAATTGTAGTTTAAAATAAAAGACTTTTAATTAGTACTCGATTTACTTTGTGTGGTCTTTCTGTTTCTGCAGATCTACAGTGTCATGCTGATACTTTCTACTACAGCATTAATGATAAGGTATAATGCGAATATGTTAACAATTGTTCAATTTATTGGATATCCTAAATTCCGTAGCTATATAGGGGTCAATTTATTGCTGATAAAGATATGTATAGAATTGTATTTGGTATGTTGCATGGCATGTCTCCTAGAAACAAAGAAAATACATGACAGTCACTCAGATTATTTGAAATATTTTAAACATTACGTTGAAAAACGTAATATAGTTGGCATACTTAACTAATGGTTTTGTACATACACAAAAGTGCTAACTCGCAAATAGGTGCGTTCGTTGGAGATTAAAAAGTAATTCAATTTAATTCTATGTCGAAGAGGATATATTATTAGGATATTATTGTATATTTGATACTTAACCATATCCTTTGATAGAAACAATAATATGAACTTTGTCAGTTTAAGCCAACAATGTCCTAAAAGTTACCCTTATCTTTATTTATATTAGCATGTCCGTGTGCTTGAAGTAAAAGAATTAACAGATAGCAGAAATTAACTATACACTTTGAAAAAATTCATTGCAACCATAAGAGGGAGGCACTCCAAACCAATTTAATAATATGAAAGGAACAAACTGGAGGAAAGATATATAAAGATCAACATGAACAAAACAACAGTCATGATTATAGGCAAAGAAAATAGACTAATGACTATACAATTGAACCAAGAAAAGATTGAGCAAGTAACTGAATTTAAGTACTTGGGAGTATAACTGCAGAGAGGAGGCAGTGAATAATAATAATAATAATAATAATTTATTATCCAACAGTGAAATACACTTTTAACAGGATAATATTATATAAACATAAGGAAAATGCATGTACGAGGTAACAAAAGTTTAAATGAAATCAAATGACAAAGAAAATTAATAAAAAACACTTAATACAAAGTTTAAGTATATCTACAACAGGTAGATGAAAAAAAAACAGTTTAATATACAATAACTAATCAACTAACAAAACATCAAGACTTAAATCTAATGAACAGAAAAGATTGAAGGTATCTTAAGGAACAATTACATAAATCAAAATTTAAACATTGTTCATTTACTGATCTGCACATTGATAACATCGGCGACTGTGAAAAATGACGTGTTTTATAAAACGGTAAATAAAAAACATTACAAGTTCGAGAATTAATTCTAGGAACGTGGAAGTTGAGGATACCTAACAAGTAAGGTACATCAAAAAGATTATTGACAATTTTAAAAGTAAACAGAATCTATGAAATTCTTCTACGGTCTGATGAGGATACATAATTGAATTCATTAAGCAAGTGTTGATAATCATAGCCATGTGACAAAAAGAGATGGTGTTTGCGATAATACAATGTTTTAAGAAATTTTTTTTGAACTCCCTCAACTAAATTTTGATATTTAAGATATCCTGGATTCCAAATCGCAGCTCCGTATTCAAGCTTACTTCTATGAAAAGGGCATCTTCCCCACCAAACTCAAACTATCCATAGTCAAACCACTATTTAAAAACGGGGATCGAAATAATCTTTGCAACTATCGACCAATTAGTTTATTACCTGTGTTTTCTAAGATATATGAATCAATAATGAATCAACGATTAATTCAATACTTAATATCATTAAATTATCTATCCACCAGTCAACATGGTTTTTGTCCAAATAAATCAACAGATACAGCTATCTTTAATTTTCTAAATAGCATATACAACAATTTGGATTGCAATAAACAATGTCTTGGATTATTCCTCGATCTATCCAAAGCGTTTGATTTAGTTAATCACAATATCCTTTTACATAAATTAAAACATTATGGCGTAAATGGAGTGTCGTTGAACTGGTTTAGATCCTACCTTACAGAGAGGAAGCAAAGTGTAATAGTGGGGAATTGCCAATCGTCATTTTTAAATCTGAATGTTGGGGTGCCGCAAGGTTCTGTGTTGGGTCCAACACTCTTTGTGGTTTACATTAATGATTTTGCTGCTCATTTAAGTGAAACAGAACAAACAACCATGTATGCGGATGACATTAGTATGATTATAAGCTCTCATAATATATCTGAACTATTAGTTAAAACCGAAATCATTTACAACAAAGCGTGTAATTGGATGGCATATAACCATTTGATGATAAATAAGGAAAAAACCAAGTTTATATACTTTCATAACAAAATAAAGTCAATTCAAGAAATTAACATTAATCAAGTTACCTGGAACACTCACGTATCAAGTAAATTTTTAGGAATATTTGTCCATGAAAAGTTGAAATGGTCACATCACATTGAATATTTGTCTAAAACGTTATCTAAAACATGTTATGCCTTAAAACAATTGAGAGAAACTTGTAATATCGAGACTTTAAAAACTTTTTATTATTCTAACTTTGTTGCATGTATGCGTTATGGAATTATCTACTGGGGAACGTCATATGAAGCAAATCGAATATTCTTAATACAAAAACGAGCAATCAGAATTATTTTCAATATGAAATATGATGATTCCTGCAAGAAGATTTTTAAAGATAATTTAATTCTTACTTTGTTTGATTTATATATATATGAAACATTATGCTTTGTTTATAAACATAAAGAAGAATTTTCTGCGTATAATTATTCCCACGAGCATAACACGCGTATCGATAATTATCTGTTGCCACCTCCACATCGAAAGGCAATGTTTCAAAAGAGTCCATATTACGTTGGCTGTAAATTCTATAATAAGTTACCCCGTAATATAAAAGAAATTTCAAATTTTAATTTATATAAGAAAACCGTTAAGCAATATTTATGGGATAAAACCTGTTACAGTGTTAGTGATTTTTAGTTAATATAATTATGTTCACCCTTTTCTTTCTTTTTCTTGTGACTTGTTTCAGGCATGTATTATAATATTATGCTTTTGAAATAAATGATTATCTATCTATCTATCTATCTATGGAAGGCTTCTATAGAAAGAAATAAATGCCTCATCGCACAAGTTCCTGGTATTTCTGATCAAAAACCTTAGCAAACCATAGGCATCTTTGCAGATATTTACAACGTGCAAATTAAACATTAATTTCGTGTCAAACTACACCCCCAGATCTTGAACGCTGTCATATCGACCCAAAACATGATTTTCCATATGATAGTCATACATTAATTTATCAATTTTTCTGGAGAAAGTCAATACCTTACATTTACCGAGATTAAGGTCTAACGAGTTAATGACACTCCAGCTGTGTATAGCTTTTAAATCTTTCTGGAATGCTAAACAATCATCAAAGCTGGCCACCTGCCGAAAAATTTTTAAATCATCTGCGTAAAGCAACACTTTCGACGAAACACAAGCAGGAAGGTCATTAATAAAAATAATAAAAAGTAATGGAACCAGGGGTTCCATCTCCATCTCAGAAGTCGCAACTGTCAAAATTATGACAAAATTTGCAATATAGCCTAAACTAACAGTCAGAAGCGCACATAACCATATACCACTGCAAAGGTGTTTTAGGTGGCTATCGAAATAATAGTTAAAAAATATAGCAAACCATTTAAAATAAAAAAGTTGAAAGTAGCTCTGGGAATTTGTAACACCCTGTATATATGTGAATAATTTTACAAGATGCGCATTGATATACTATATACATACAGAAAATCTCACTTTCCAATCTTTCGTAGTTTTCGTGCTAAATTCCGCCGACACACTAATGGCGCACCCTGTATATACAGTGTGAGTCGTTAAGACTGAAAAACCTGGAAACTGGAAATAGTAGAGCGTAAAATATGAGGATTTAGCGCAACATCACTTATACAAATGTTGCTATTAATTAATTAATTAATTTATTTATATTATTATTTATTATTAATTCTAGTAATTAACAGGAAAGCATTTATTTAAAAATACATTGCCCCATAACAAGAAAATAAAACATTCTTCCACCCTCCAACTTCCTAGTTATTAACTATTATTAAAAAAATAAAAAAAAGCTTATTACCAGATTACTAACAAAATTCTTTACAGATTATAAGAAATACCCGGTAATTTGTTTTTTTTTATTTTATATAAACATCACCTGAATTCATTTGTGTTATTATGTATTGTCATCACACCATAAGCAGTAAAAAAACACCATCATTTTTGTGACGCAACTTGTCATTACATTATGGAGGAACAAATTTATTACTACACAACGGTCGAAAAGAAAACAATTCAACAACACAACACGTAACGACATTTATTTCACGTAACAAAAAATGTAATGTTCGGATCAAATTTTAATTTACACATGACTTTGTTCCGCGTCATTGTTTTTCGACCTTGGCGAAGGCTAATTTTCTCATTCCTTTTTTCTTACCAACTAGTAGTATATCTAGTAATTTATAATAAATTGAATTCGATGATGATGCGCGATTACGTGTCTCGTAGTTTTCATTTCTTTGTGTAGGTATAATAATCCCAGTTGCCGGTCATTAAAACTCTTCTATGTTCTCGGATGGACGTTGGCAAGGCTGCTAGGAGTAAATAACGCGCTAACGGAAGGTAAATCGTAGCCGGTAATCGCATATATATTACAAGAAAGATTATGTTAGTCAATTTGGCGTGACCGAGGAATTGATAGGATCTTGTAGTTCTTGGAGATAAACATCGAAAATGTCTATTATATAAATGTTTGCTTTACGCGCGGGATTAGAGATTATAAAACAGGTATTGCTATTAGAATTAGTACTATTATTAGGGTGTTTATTAAACACAAAATTATTGGCAAGTGATAAAATAGATGAAAATAAGTAAAAGCTTTAATACACTCAAATCATTGATTATACAAAAGTAGTAAGCCGACAGCCACTGTTTAACAACAATAGAGAGCGCCTACAAGAATAAAGTAGATTACAATAGGTAAGTCTGATTTCCGACCCTATGTAATAAAATCATATATTTATTAGCTACACTGAGAGAAACAGATAGTACTCTTTAACATAAATATAGTATACTTTAATATATTTTATAGCTCCTATAGGGACAATCATATTTTATATTACCGGTGACAATATCTGTATAGTAAATATCTGTGAATACTTTTTATTAACTCGTATGGTAAAGTGTACTATATTTGTATTATTAATTTGAGCATACATGTTAGTAAATGTGAAAAAAATGTCTAGTAGCGCTGACTATATTTGATAATAACTGTTAACAATGAAAACTATAATAAATATAGTTTAATAATTTTTAATTATAATTAATTAATATAATTTGATTAGCCGGTGACAGCCGGGCGAATTGCCGTCGTATCGGGCAGGATTGCGGGAATCAGACCGGTCCGTGTACTGTAGAGTACTACCGGTATTGAAGCGCCTCGTAATTCTCGTCTGTGGGCGATTGTCCACAGTACTTTTTACACGACGTTAACCATGTATAATCATCATATAGATATTACGCAGCCACATTTACCGATCACAATTTACATTGAGTACGAATTTCAAAGATTATGAAACAAGCGTAGCGCCATCTTTACGACAAAAGCTGTAGTATCACATATTTATGTAGCTAAACCAATTATGAGTATTATGATATTCCTACTATATAGATATAAAACTATACAGCATGCATTTCATTCCATCTCATTATTAATGCCGTTTTCAATAATCAAAGTAAGGTGACTGTTGCAAGCACCTAACCTAACCTAAATAAACACAACACAGTAAATTTGCTACACCTGTTATTATAACTGTCTTCACTACATTATATGCAATTTATTATATTCACTTGTTGTAAAATATTGTAAAACATTTCACTATATTTTGTAGAAGATTGTCACACAATATTTTTAAACAATTTTATTGCTTTTTTTGTAACCGTGATATAGGAAAATGCAACGCCGTTGTTTTTGCACAATAGTAGGAATTCTTACTACAATTTCCGTCAAACAGTGAAGTGTAAATATTACAACATGGATTTTTCTCTGTGCAGACACAAACATGCACCGACACGAATACGTACACCTGTATCACACGTACATAACACGTGTGAGTGGCAATACAGCTTATTGGTCGATTTCTTCGGTAAAGATCGACAATGAATAGAGCAAGGGGTGGGAAGAGCGTTACGAACATTTATGTTAGAAATTGAATATGCATCGAATACCTGGTAACATCCAGATTTTACCTCTTACTATAAGCATGGTAACATCTGGTTATTTTACTCTTAATACCCCACATATTGTCGTTTTGACAATAATTATGTTACTAATTAACATAAAGAGATTTACTATCTAATTTCTACAATCCATTTTTCTCAGTGCAGAAGTTTTTACTATTCAACACAAGAGTTTCATCCTAAAATAATGTAATTATTTATATATACAGGGTTGCTCATTAGTGCGTCAAAGTCTTTAAAAAATAAAACTGAAGCAATTTATTTTATGAAAAGTGATACAGTAACCAAAAACGCACATTTTAAAAATAATTTCAAGTATAGAGGGCGATGCCCTACACCATTCAAACATTTATAAAAAATTTTTTTAACGAAACGCCCTGTATATCTTTTGTGTTTTCTTATCTGCTTTAAATTGTGTTTTCAACGATCCATGGGCTTTTGGTTTTGAGTGACGCATTATTAAGTTCTTAACGAAAATTAAAAAAAAAAAATGGTCGTGACAAGGTTTACCATACGACAATATTACGATTAGCTAAGACAAAATTATTGAGTAAGTATGCAGCCAAGGGATGTGTTGAACGTACAAAATGATTAAACATTAATTTTATTATACGGTCTATTTGTTACGATGCAGTCAATTTGACGATTGTCAAAGAGCGTTTACTGAATTTTTTCAAATGGAACACCCTGTGTACTATTAATTTTTTGGAATGACCTGTTAATTGCGCTAAGTTTTTGTTAATAATTTCCTATACCCAAATCCAATGATTTTAGAATTAATTTTAATTTTTGATTACAAACCGCTAAATTATTTGCTTTCGATTCGATCATGTACCGAGCAAACGCTTTGACATGCAAAAACAAATAAACGACAAAAAGTATCAAACTGTAATTTCCTTAAAGGTAATATTTACAATAAATTCACAAAGTAACCTCCATTTTGATTAGATCACATTTGCAGCCTTGACAGAAAGGACCTATTTACGTGTTGTAATATCTCAATGGAAACTGTTTCAAAAGCATGTATTATACGTTGCCTCATGTCGTCTGCTGTAGTTGGAGATGTCCGGTATACAATATCTTTCATGTTAAGTTTTGTCAAATCTGGCGATCTAGGTGGCCAACTAATAGGACCACCGCGGCCGATCAATCTATCTTCGAATACTTGATTCAAATATTGTCGGACATCTAGTGCAAAATGCGCTGGAGCACCGTGGTGCTGGAACCACACATTTTTCGTTAGAACTGGAGGAACGTTTTGCAGAAGCTGAGGCAAGTCATACTGCAAGAAATTCAAATATTCTGCACCATTCAGATCTCCATTAAAGAAATGTGGTCCAATTGTAAAGTTACCCATAATACCACCCCAAACATTTACAGTCCATCGTCTCTGCTTATCAACAGCATTTTCTGTTGCATAAGTATGAAGATTATGACGGTTTGGACTCTGAGTGAAGATGGATTCGTCAGTAAACAATACTTTTTGAAAGAAGTTAGGTGTTACCAAAATGTCCTTCTAGTATCTAAATCAGGCGCCAACAGTTCTTGATGAAAAGATATACTGTAGTCATATTTATTATTTTTTAAAATCTTGCTAACAGTAGATCGTGGTACATTTGTTTCTGTTGCTATTTTAGTCGAACTAGTAGAGGACTTCTCAATTACTGATAACAAGACCTTCAATTTACCTTCGTCACTTGTCGTCCTCTTTCTCCTTTCACACTTTTCATAACTCATATTTCCTGTTCTAACGAATCTTTCCTTAAGTCTTTCCAAACTTGTAACTGAAGGTTGTCTTCTGTCAAGATATGTTTGCGCATAAATTCGCTGAGTTAATAAAGATTTTTTTTGAGCAGATCCCATAATAAAAATCATGTCAATGAGTCAAAACCAAAAACCCAGGAATCGGTGAAAACACAATTTAAAGCAGATAAGAAAACACAAAAGATATACAGGGCGTTTCGTTAAAAAAATTTTTTTAAATATTTTAATGCTTTAGGGCACCACCCTGTATACTTCAAATTATTTTTAAAATGTGCGTTTTTGGTTAAAGAACCACTTTTCACAAAATAAATTCCTTCAGTTTTATTTGTTAAAGACTATAACTAGTTTGACGCACTAATGAGCAACCCTGCATATATACATACAGTGCAAGTCGTTTAGAATGGAAAATCTGGAAACTGGGACTAGAATAGCCTAAAACATGAGGATTGAGCACAACATGCCTTATACAAATGTTGCTCGTTTTAGACATACGGGATGTTCTAGTTAATGATTTTATTTCTAAATTTCCCAACAATTCAGCAAGTTTTCATAGAATCAACGTGAAAATTGGTATTACTACGGTTTTCAGCATGATGAATAGGAATTTATCATCACTTTTACCGTTGCCTATAGAGGGTGCTAGTTACACCCTGCTGAATAGGTAAATTAAAGCTTATCTTTTTTGTGTATGCAGAATCACATAAACCGAATAGAAAATTTTAAAGAGAAACTTTTTTTACATGAAAAATACATACTTGTTTAATTTTGATATTTTAATCCGTTTTCGAGATATTTGCATTAGAAGGTTTCAGTGCAGTTCGTCGTATTAGCACAATTTTTGATCTTTAAAATACGAAGTTCAGGTAAATAATAAAAAGAAATAAGGCATATACACTCAATCATACTTTATCAGTAGAGTAATAACATACATATGTTTGAAAATAAAATCGCCTTGCCAAAAGAGTAGCAAGCTGATACAACTGTCATTATTGGTCATTATTGGTATGCCTTCTTGACGTCCATGCTCCATACAAAACATGTAGAAGTGGAATGGTTTACAAACCGTGGATTACCGATACGATTAGAGATATGCAAAAGCTTAGGGATCAAGCATTTATTAAGTACAAGCGCACGCGTAGTCTTGCTCATTTTTCTTATTATAAATCCTTAAGAAATTTAACAACAAGTGCTATAAGAAGGGAAAAAAGGCCTATATCTTGATTGTCGTGTTCGGAATGCAAATCAGAAAAATGTGTGGAAAGATCTCAGGGATTTAGACATTGTGTCTGGGTCTTCTAGGAATAATGTTTTACCTGTTAATCTAATTAACGCTGATGCAATTAATAATTACTTTAGTTAAACTTCCTCCTCAACAGCTACTGCTGACCCTGACACTATCAATTACTACACAAGGAAAGCGGCTTACAACTGCGTTGATGCCCGCTTTTACTTCAAGCCAGTGACCGAGGATCAGATATTTGGCGTGATACGTCGTATATCATCCAAGTCAATTGGCTGTGATGAGATTGGCATAGAGCATATTAAACTTTGCTGTCCCCACATTCTTCCATTCATTGCCCACATATTTAACAATTCAATATCTTCTGGCTTCTTTCCAAGTGTTTGGAAGAAGTCGCGTATTATCCCGTTGCCAAAAAATAAGAAACCTGAAGCATACGCTGACTTACGTCCCATTAGCATTTTATGTGTTATGTCCAAGATTTTTGAGAAACTATTAGAAATTCAGATCAGAGACTTCATTAATAATTATAATATTCTTCTGTCTTGCCAATCTGGGTTCAGACCTCATCACAGCTGTGCTACTGCATTGTCTTCTGTTGTGGATGATGTTTGCGGGGCTGTTGACTCCGGTAAAATTACAACATTGATTTTGCTAGATTTTTCACGCGCCTTCGACACTGTTAACCATGATTTACTGATTATTATTTTAAAATCACTAGGTTTCAGTAAGGATCCATCAGAATTAATCAAAAGTTACCTGTCGTTCCGATGTCAAGAGGTAGTTTTGAATAATAAGACTTCGAATACTTTGCCTATGCGTAGTGGAGTACCTCAGGGATCTGTTCTGGGACCTCTTCTATTCACTCTTTATACATCTAGGCTTCATACGTCCCTTAAGCACTGCTCTTATCACCTCTACGCAGATGATACTCAAATATACTACTCATTTCATCGTGAGAACCTAGTTGCTGCAAATGCCATCATAAACTCTGACCTTGCCAATATTGTCAAAATGTCAACCCAACATTTTCTACACGTCAATAGTAAGAAAACTGCTGTTATTGTTTTTGGTAAGAAGGCTGACATTGTCTTTGCTTCACAAAACTTGCATCTTGAAATTAATAATATACCACTGAAGTGTAGCAATACTGTCAGAAACCTTGGGTTGCATATGGATTCAGAACTCCGTTTTAAAGAACGCGTCGGGCACTGCATTAGAAAATCTTATTCTAATTTGAAGAAGCTTTACAGTCATAAAGATTATTTGTCGGTGGATACCAAGAAACTTTTATGTGATGCTTTAGTGCTTTAGCACTTCAACTATTGCGATGTTGTTTATGGTCCGTGCCTGAACGTTTGCACGGCATACAGAATACAGAAATTGCAGAATAGTTGTATTAGATTCATATGCGGAATTAAAAAAATATGACCATATTTCTCATAAATATATAACGTTGGGATGGTTTAATATGAAAGAACGGCGTCGGTTCCATATGTATTGCTTTTTCTACAAAATTGTAAACTTCAAAACTCCGCCTTATCTGTATCTAAGAATCAGGTTTCGCACTGATGTGCATAATATCAATATTCGTTTTCCACATGCTATTACGCCACCAGTCCATCGCACCTCTTTCTTCGAAAGATCGTTTAGTTATAACATTGCGCGTCTATACAATGACTTACCTGTTTCATTGCAGAAGTTAAATTTCTCCTCTTTTCGGTCACGCATAAGGATGTTTCTGGGCACCAATGGCTAGCGCACTCCATGATTTGAAGCAATGCAACATTAATTTCTGTTTTTTTTTCTGTATTGTATTTATTTAGTATGTATGTATGTATGTATGTTTCTCAGTTACATGATAAGATATTATTGCCATTTCTTGTGGGCGGTCGGATTGAAAAGCAGTGTTAACTGAATTCGGCCATTTGTTGCTTCATTTGCAGATATTAAGTTTTTTTCTGTCTGTTGATCATTTTTGGTTGTTATGCAGTTGAGGTAATAATAAAGAAATTTATTATTATTATTATTATTATTACAAGCGTTTGTATGTCTTTTTACTTCTTCATATCAAGCAAGTTAATAGATTGAATATTAATACAATATAGACTATAAAGATGCCGACGGCAGATGTCAGAATAAAAAACGTATTCATGTACTTATGCTCCTACATATGTCGAAATTAAAGCCGAAACAGATTGCAAAACCTCTATTCTATTCTATTATACAGAATTGACGGAAATGGCGACAGAACTTGTCATTAGAATAAAGAGCCGATACGAGAAGGTCGGTACGAAATACGAAAACTTTTATCAGTTGGGATTCGTACCATCTGACCCCCGAGTAAGATTCGTACCAAAGGTATGAATTATACGTATAGGACCCTGATTTCTAATGTTCTACCGGATACTACAATGAAATTCCAATATAGAGTGAATTAAAGTATTATATTCACATGAAAATGTTGTCGCTTACAAAATACGCTGCAGTGTAGTTTAAACGCCCCTTACAAAATTGAATCAAATTTCACACTTACCTAAGCAAAGCGATTCAGTCGAGTGAGAGCAGCTGAAATCAAAAGAAATGTGTAAATTATAAAGTTCGTGTCTCAATTCGGTGTTTATTCTGTGTAAAGATGTTGGTTAAATTTTTGATTATTTCTAGATTCCTCATGTCTATACACGGTAAGTAATTTGAATTAAAAATATGTATTTGCATAAACCATAAACGGTAAAACATGCTCATTATGAGGGTGATTGATCAAGACCGTCCATTAGAAAGATTTGGCCTCCTAGTAATAATTAATTTCTGTAAAGTTGCATACGTACATAGTGTAATAAAATCTATGCCCCGAAAATATTTTCAAGATGTAAGCACTTCCGGAAACACTGGAAACTATACCCAAGCTCAGCCGTTTTCGAGATTTTACGACTTTTTGAAATTTGTTGGATTTAAATCATGATGTTTAACATTATCTACAGGATGGACCAAAGTGCGTGTACATAACGCGTAAATATACTTTGCAGCGGAGATACGAAAAAATGAGATACGCAGCCCAGAGCTATTTTTGCGAGATAAAAAAACCGGTGAAAAAAAATTAAATTTATCTTACCGTTTTCAAGATATTTAAAAAAATTAAATTTTCTTGAATTTCTATTATGCGTTATAACTTTCTTATTATTTAAAATTTCAAAAGATTGTTTGGACATTTTTGACATAGCTTTTTATTAGAGATCTAGAAACAAAATCTATTTTTTAATAATTCTATTTTTTAATAAATCTTCATCAAATGTTGAATTATAATGTCATATCATTTTTTCTCAAATGGAAACTATAGCAGCCTACGTTATGATCAAATCGAATATTTTCTGGGCTTTACAAAAACATATAACACTTTATGTTTATTTTAAATATTAAACAAGATATTGCGTTTATATATTTCTAATAGATTTCTAGTGTGCCATGGATATGACAGATCTATGGAAAAGCCAGCAGAGTGGAATGACAGACAAAGTAATTGATATTCCACTTGTCAAATAATTTTTTTTTGAACAACAGTTCTGCTTTATATAAATCGTCAGAAAATCCAAGGAGCTTTACAAATAAATAATAATATATAATTTCATATACTTATATTGAATATTGAGAGAAATTTGACACTTTCTATGCTTTGCTAATAAACTGGCAGTGTCCATGGATGTTTAGGATTATGTTATAACGTTCATAAAGTTAGTTGTGTATTAAAAACAAAAGTTGTAGGGCGTTATATAAATAAAAATCATTTAATATACTACAATATACAAATATCGAACAAAACAAGTTAATTGTAAATGATAAAGTAAAAGCTTTAGTTATTCAAATTGACGTCCGGCATTTGCAATACATTTTGGACATCTCTTTTCTATTGCATTTATGCTATTTTTCATATAAATTGGTGTTAATTTATCAAACGCTTTAGCCACATTTACATGCAGTTGTGCAGCGGTGTCACAAGTACGTTTGTAAATTTCATTTTTTAAGAAACCCCACAGAAAAAAATCTAATCTGGAGATCTTGCCGGCTATCGTATGGGTCCATAAGTGCCAATCCATTTATTTGGGAAATTATGATCTAACTAATTTCTTGTGTCTAGGCTATTATGCGCAGGTGCACCATCTAATTGAAAATAAATTTTCGTCCGCTCATTATATGGAACGTCATCTAGAAATTCTATTAAATGGGTACCTATTTAATAATTCAAGGTAGCTGTCAAATTGCCATCATATATAAAACAATAAAATCTGCAATCTTTTAAAAAGCATCCAATATTAAAACCAAATCGCCCTTGCTTCTGAATGGGTCTGTTTATATGGGGATTTATGTCACTCCAATAGTGGTAACTACGCCTATTAAATATGCCGTCGCTAGTAACGTGAGCTTCATCACTCCATATACACAGTTTTTAAAGTTAGGATTTTGTTGACACATTCGGATATACCATCGACAAAAATTAATCCTTTCATAATTGTTAGGATAGAGAAAGTGATTAATTCCAGTTCAAAGTATTTATGTTTCTTTAAAATTCGAAGGCTGCTAGTTTTTGATACTCCTTTAGCGTTTATGATTTCTCTAGATGAAGTGGAGAGGCTTGGAAAGGCTTCTACATATCCCAAAACTGTTATTTCCTCTTGTCTCTTATTAGTCTTCATATACTTATTGGATCGAATTTGTCTGAATGAACCATTGTTTTTAAATTATTCTCCAGCCGCTTGAAAATACGAACATTGCGTAAATTCATCTCGGGGTATCTCTCGAAATACAGATTTAAAGCTCTCACACTCTTTTTTCGACATTCAATATATGCTTGCAACATGTCATATTTTTACGATTGGTGAACTCAATCTTTTTTAAATACAACAATTCAATAACAATATAAAACGAAACTCATTGAACATTAACAGAACTCAAATAAATTGAAGAAGATAATAACGAAATTGGATAAAATAATGGACATATAACGCCGATGCACCCACAGTTTGACAGATAAGAAAACGTCAATTCTAGCTTCTAATTTCTAAAGACAGCTTTGGTAACATACGAGTCGATCATTCAATTTCTCTTTAAAATTTAAATAAACTTAGCTAAAAAAACGTTTTTCTGAAATTTTGTCAATTAGCGAGTTTTGCAAATAATTGCGACATATCGATAATCCCTTATTCCACACCATATCTTCTGATCTACATAAAAAAAAGATCATAATCAGAAAGATCTAAATGTTTTCTAATTCCTTTAAGAGCATCAAAACTATCAAAGCAAAATTGCCTAAACAGTTACCCGAAAAAGTGCCACCATGATGGTATTCATAGTCTATTGTTAGAATCACCATACCAGCAAAAGCAATAAAAAGACAATTATATGGGTTTGCACTACTAGGAGTAACGCTGATGACTCCTAATATGCAGAAATTCGAGTCGTTCTCTAGTGCAATCGTGCGTATTCCTTTCACATCAGCTATTTAGTGGGAGTGACAATCTATGAATTGTCCAAGTTACATCTGTGAATGCATTACCGGCTTATGGGTTGAGAGTTTGGTTGGTGACCCCTAGAGGATGCACATCTAAACTCTTCCTTAACGGACGATCGGGTATAAAGCATGAGAGCGATGTAAGTGAATTTGCACTTGGAATGATGGTGATGACACCTAGTAGACAGAAACTCGAGCCTATCTTTGATGGTGTTTTCCTTTCATAGCCGTTGCTGGTATGGTAACTCCAACAATAGACCACGACCAACACCATAGTGGCATTTTTTCGGTTCTTTCAAGAATGATTACCAATAATTTTTCAAATTGATCACGCTAGGTTACATTCCCGTCACAAAAACTTGGATTTGCAATACAAACGCAGATAACAAAGCAAACTGGGTCGGTGGAGACTACATGAGCAATTGCACCGGATTTTACTTCCCGGAAAATTTCGGCGATATCTGCCTGATGTCCCTGGGAAAATTGACAACCAGCGCCATATATTTACCGCAACAAGGAGATGTGGAGCTGCGTGAAAATTCTGAGATCATCTTTTCGGAAGGCTCTGACACTTGTACGGAAAAACTTTCCAATTTCATATTAGCTACTCTAAATTTCCCATACTATTGTAGGCGTTACAGTCAGAAATGACTTAGAAACTAAAGATTTCTACGATCCGCAATGCTGGAAAAGCAACAACGAAGCCATACCAGATCTGGAAAAATCTCCATGCGATTTGGATGATGCTGTATTTCCAGATGACGCGACATACAGTATCGCCAACGCTATGAAACTAGAAGTAAGTTCGGCGCTTTACACAATCCGAAATGAAGCGTTCCGTTGGTATTCCTGGAACAATCTTTTGGACACGCCTGAGGAGTGCAGTGAAATATTGAGCAGTACTGATAACGATATAGGGGTCGCTTCGCGTGGTTACTGGGGTCAGCGGCAATGCCGTTCCGTCTTACACAAGCACGTCTGTGATATGAAGAGGACTTGGAGGCAAATAGTATGTTCTAGTCCAATCGGAATGGAAGGTCATTGCACATTATTTTGTGGTAAGTTTAATATACAAATATTTAAAAAATCACGGGCAATGCTGCAATAGTACATATTTTCGTTTTATGGTCAAAATTACTGTTTAAAAAAAAAAGTGGGAAAAACCCCAAGAAGGCGACTTGCTCCAAACTATAATTTATTTTAAAGTGGTTTAAGGCTTTTTGCCAATTGTTTGCTTAATTTGATAAAGTAGAACAGGGATAACCACGCCATTAGTCATACACTACGGAACACTCTTAAACTTTACACAAATGCGCTGACTTTTTTCTCGCAAAAGCACGTGTTCAGAAGATAAGGGTTATAAACGCTCCAAAAAAATAATGTCCAATACATACATCTCTTTATTTGAAATTATAAATAAATATACTTCTATTGAATCGTGTACCTAGTAAGAAGTTATTAAATTTGCCTTGGATTGCATTAATACAGAGCCATATAATACGCTAGATCTATGAATACTTATGTATTGCTACGAAACTAGTAGACAAAATTTGAAAATTTAAATTATATTTTTTATAAATTAAATAACTGTTTAATTCTATTGAATACCACTCAAAGTCATCTGTGATACTCTTTACAAATTCACACTCCCCTTCCAACGAAAAACTCATGGGAAGTGGGAGAGATATATCCCCGTGACTAAAGCTCTTTAGGTTACGTTTATAGGTTATGTTTTACTAAAATAAAGTAAATATATTTTAGTATATATATATTACTAGGGTATTTCTTGTTGTATTTTATTTATTTTTTTATATAGTATTTAAAAAATCACGGGCAATGGTGCAATACTGCCTATTTACGTTTTATTGTCAAAATTGCTGTTTAAAAAATAATTGCAAAAAACCCGAGGAAGGTGACATTGCTCCAAACTATAATTTATTTAAAGCACTACATTAAAAAAATAAAAGCATTTTTTGCCAATTGTTTGCTTGATTTGATAAAGTAGAAAAGGGAAAACCATAGACTATAGAATACTCTTAAATTTGCTTGTAGGTAGTGTGATATTGATTAAAGTGCATCAAACCTTCGATATACAACGATTCTTCAAGGCATTCGTGAACGGTCGGAATATAGATGCGTATTACAGCGTCGTAAATTTTGACGAGGATTCCTGTATTTACCAGTTAACGATGACGGACAAAGGAGAATACACCGGCGATAGTAACTCGCACGCTGAGCAATTTTACGACGAAATAAGAAGTGGTAAGTCTAATGATAATCTGTACACCTATGCTGCAAATGAAATAACATTTCGTCCAATTCCGTTTGAATGCAGTACTGATATGAACATTACCTTTAGTTATTTCGCATCCGACAGTACTTGTTGCTAAGATGGCGTCATGATATGACAATTCTGATTGTTAGGTATCCTGTGACAGGAAGTTTGCCTTTTATCAAGTAAATACAAATTGTGAATATTTTGAAGCGTTAAAAATTATATTTGAGGTTAGTCTAGATTAGATTAGATCTAATTAGGGTACCCTTGCACCGCGACCTATTTATCTATTGTGCCCCCTTACATCAACTGTAAGCTGTTAGAGTTTGCCCGCACCTATAGCTCCCCATCCAGTCTGAGAGCTTTAATAAATTGCAATAGTTGTGATAGTGTCAGAGAGGGTATTTCTCCCTCGTCTATGACATCTTTGCCAAGATGGTTGGCACGAGTTTCTGTGATAGCAGTGCAGTTGGATATTAGGTGTTCCGGACTTTCACCTTCCGCCCCACAAAACTTGCAATCGATATTCTGTTTCAGACCTATCCTTGTCATGTATTCCCCAAGGTGACAATGCCCTGTAAGAAAACCTGTGAGGATGCGTAGTCTGTTTCTGCTTAGTTCTAGCATGGTCTTTGCTCTTTTCTTTCTGTAATTTCCAAGGAATATCTTGGAATGTCTCAGAGCAGGGAGATTCTCCCAGACTTCTCCTCCCTGTCTTTCAGTTCTTTTTTGTAGGTGCTCATCCCTATGCCGCAGAACGGCTCTGGTCCCACGAACGAAGTTGCGGCGGCCCTCCTTGCTAATAGATTAGCTTCCTCGTTGCCGCTGATTCCAGTATGACCTGGTACCCAGCATAGTGCAACTTTGTTTTTTTTTGCTTAGGTTATTTAATCTGCCAAGACATTCCCAGACGAATTTCGAACTGATAGTATTAGAGCTCAGTGCCATTATGGCTGCTTGGCTATCGGAGAAAATTGCAATGCTCCGCGTCCGATAGTTCCTGTCAATGTTCAATTGAGCACATCTTCAAATTGCATTAACTTCCGCTTGGAAAATACTGGGGTATGTTCCCATTGGCTCTGAGTATTTGGTTCCTGGCCCGAATACCCCTGCACCTGTTCCTTTATCAGGTTTGGGACCATCTACGTACCATTTTATGGTATTTGCCTTTAGGAAGTAGGCGCAGGATTCTCCTTCTCATTCTCTCTTATTGCTTAGCTTCGTAAGAAAACTCTTTTCGAAGGTAAATTTTCTAACCATTGCGTCATTCGGTAGACTAAGAAGTGGGGAAAGTCCCGCTCGAGGTGACCAGGCCCTCTGGCACGGGGTCTCGTCCCCTCCAGTCCCCGTTTTAACTAGTCTATGCATTCGCATAGGCTACTCCCTCCACCACTATTTGTAGGGGTGTGAGGTCTAGGGTGACCTTCAGGGCCGCGGTTGTGCATGTTCTCATAGCTCCGGTGATACATACGCATGTTAACCGTTGCAGCTTGTCAAGGGCATTCCTTGTTGTGACGTGTGTGACCTTCTGGAACCAGGTTATCGCCCCGTAAGTTACCATAGATCTTACTATGCCGATGTACAGCCATCGCAGTATGTTTGGGTTGCAGCCCCATGTTTTGCCTGCTAGGTTCCGGCATTAACGTTAGTCTAGTATTCTACCATTCAATGCGGTTTTGTCGCAGTAGCGGAACGCATCAGCTGCTTTCGGCAGTTAAAGTTTTCGAGACCATTGCACAGTGGGACAGACCTACGAATATCGTCTCAAAAACATACATAATGTACATAAAAATTAAATGAAACTATTTTGTCACATGAAAACTGAAAGAGCTTGATTGATTGCACCTGTTTAGTTCAGGTATAGCGTCCGCAGTTAAGAACACAAAGGACTTCGTTGAAAAGAGAAAGAATCTACGATTAAATCCAAATGATACAATGGTTAGCTTCGATGTCACCAGCCTCTTTACAAAGTACCAACAAATAAAACACTAACAATAATCAAAGACAAACTCTCCAAAGATGACACTTTACAAACAAGAACCACTTTGAGTGCCAACACCGTCGTGAAACTACTAACAATATGCGTAGACACAACGTACTTCCAGCTAGGAGAACAAATTCTACAAACAAGAGTTTGAGGTGGCGATGAGCTCCCCTCTGTCGTCAATTCTGAGCAACATGTCTATGGAAGAGTTTGAGCAAACATATCATATCAAGCCAATATGGCTGCATTATCAATCAAATCAGCCCCAACATAAAAAAATTGTAGTTGCAAAGTCCCTATATGATTCAACTGACGCAAATAAAGAAATTCGAACTATCACAGACAGAACAGAATTCTAGAACCACCAGAACAAGGTACCAGCAATGAAGAGTACGTTCTTGAGATCGACAAAAATATAATAAAACTTTCTGTAGTGTCAGATTTCAATATAGAGCAGTGTGTACACCGTATATTGTAGAACCAACATTACGCAAAAGACAATTTACCCCGAGGAGAGTACGTACAATTCCATCGTCAAACATGGAATTAGCAAGCACTAGTCCCCATCAGGGCTACCCTGATGACGACAGTAGAACTGGCGAAACGTCGGAAATCCAACAGACGATGGAAACAGTCTCATCAACACCAACTCATTCTTCTTCTTGTAACCCGTCGTCAAGAATTACACGTCATGAGTTATAAACTGCTTAATTATTACTTCTTGACAAATTGACTCTCTGCATAGATAAACCCAAAATCTTTTTCAGATATTAAATCCTGGGATATTATCGAGATACGCGGAAGCTTTTCCGGTCCTCCCTTGGCACCAGGCAGAGCAATTCGGCATGCCATCGGGATATTATTCGGAACATTCTTTGCTGTCGTTTTCTTATTCGCCCTAGTGTTCCTGTTCTACGTTGGCCCTCTGCAAAATGTCAAAATCCTACCAAGGTAATTAAATACAATGCAAAACCGAAAAAAAGAATCATACTAAATCATATCTGTGTATTAGGATACCCTTCGTTGAACCAACAAAGAAAGCTGGGAAGCCTTTTGTTTTCGCCAGGTTTGAGAACAGAGACGACGGCACAATGTCGATGGGCGGTTCTTTAGTCTCGCTAGACAAAGCCTTCGACAATCCAATGTATGGGCAGCAGATGCCTTCGACGTCCAGTGGCTTTGGAATGGAGCCCGTAAGATTATTCGGTTCGCTATCGATTTGGTTATATACCGTGTGTGTTTTTGTCCGATTTTCAGGTGGATGAGGCTGAAGAAATGAAGGAAACCCGTCCGACGAAAACATCAGAATCACAGTATCGAAATCCTATATACGAAGATGATAAAATTGATGTGGATGAAATATGTAACCAATAATTGTGTACTTGTTCAATTCTTTGCAGTTTTAGCTCTAACAGTATAAGTTAAATTAATCCAATTTCATACGTAAAATGCACAAAATATGTTATTTTGTTTTAATAAATATAAGTGGAATCCACAACTTGTTTATCAATAAAAAAAACTCAATATTTTCCACACATTGGAGTATGTTATCATGTTTTAGTATTTTGACGTTTTGGCACAATTATTCCGTTGCCAAATATTATTATTAGAATCTAAAAAAAGCGCGGAAGCAGACGAGATAAAACATAAATTTAAGTGAATGAATCTATCTCTATGGAAAAGTGATCCACTTTCAAAATATTTTTTTTATCGATAGTATAAAGTGCCACGTTTGCTTTGGTGAGAATATTATTTAGCAAATTTATCAGCACAGCACCTCGTGCGTGTAAGAAGTCATAAATAAATTAAAGTAATAGACATTCTCTCCAAAATGCAGTAAAATATTTGATATTAAAAAACTTCTTTTACTTCGATATGTAGGGCTGCACACTTCAAAATACACAAACTTCATTGTATTGGACGCAGGTTTTAATAGTAAAGCTATCATCATCAGTTAAATTCAACTCCATGATTACACTAAAACTATTCTAATTCAGTTGAGTGTCCCCATGCTGTACTAACCACTAATACAAAAATTCCTCTTTCATGAATGTCGTTATTTTAGCATTTTAAGCCTAAATGTGAATTCATTAAAATATGTTTGTTTTTATAAAAGCCATCGGTCGATGCATAGTTTAGGCTAATTATTTCTTTTCTTTTTCTCTAATTTACCCTGTATAATATTCCTTAATAAACTGATTTCAACGATCTGTAACACTTTTAACCTAAGTGGTTGATTACATTAATTACAGGCTTTACATCTATGAGATTATGAAAAAAATTATTAAACTTACTGTTACAGTTTAAAATATTAAGTGTTCGAAATGTTCTTCTTTAGTAGTTTGCAATAACCTAATCTACAGACATAATCCCTGCAAAGTCAACGCTCATAGCTCACAACGAATACTGACGCGAGCGCAGCGGTTGCTTTGCTATTCAATCTACACGTAGAAATGTGTTAATTTTTAGTGACCGTGAAACGTATTGCATTTTTATTATGAAAATGAATAAATTGCAATATGTATTGCTTTGGACACACGCACTTATAAACTCAAAAGGTGTAATGAAAGCGTAAAACAGTAATTTATAGTATCTATTATGTACTTAAAAATAGTCTTTGCTCATGACAAGAAAATTAAAGTAATTCTAATGAACGAAGAACAAAATCCTCATAAAGAAATAATAAATTTAACGAAGGAAAAATAAAACTTAATTCTGAGTAAATAATTTTAAAAAACGAAAACTTAAAAGTAACTCTTAATAATAAATTAAATAAACTTTAACACCAGCTCGGTTACTATTCTATTCGTAATAGTAATAAATAAAGAAATATAAAATTAGGGTTTGTTCATGACAGGGAAATCAAAGACATTCTAATGAATTTAGGGCAAAATCCTCAAAACGAAATAGTAAATTTAATGAACGACAAATAAAAATTAAACAAAAGGTTCAAATATGCCCCCATCCTTGGCTAAACAATATCCTAATGTGTTGTAGAAATTCATTCTAACATTCTCCAATATTGCTGGGCTAATGTTGTTTGACATTTGAACAATTTTATTGCCCAACTACTCTACATTAACTGGTCTAACGTCTTCATTGCCATAGATTATTTCTTTTAAATAACCCCAGTAAAAGAAATCGGGGGGACATAAATCTGGTGAACGTGGCGGCCATTTGGTATTTTCAGAATGAGTTCCGATCCACCGGTTAGGAACCTGTTCACTTAAATAGTTTCGGACAGCAACTGCATTATGTGCAGGGCAACCATCTTGCTGAAAGTAGATGTTTTGCATATTTATGTCGGGAAGTTGCTGTACAGTAGGTAGAATGTGGGTGTTCAGTAATTCTAAATATGCATTTGCGTTCAAATTGCCATTGATACAAAAAGGCCCAATAATATGGTTGTTTAACAAACCTGCCCAAATATTTACTTTTTGCTGTTGCTGACTAGATGAATTTAAATATCTGTGCTCGTTTTGCTTGGCCCAGTCTGTTGTCACAGATGAATTGTGACTTCTAACCAAAGAAAAATAAGATTCATCGGTAAAGATAATATTGTTTACCAAATTAGCATCTCGGTTAATTAAATCACTAACTTTTCACAAAATACCATACGCTTAAATGTGTTGTCGTGAAATAATTGTTGGTGTTTAGAATATTGAAAATTGTGATACCCATTTGCTTTGAGTATTCGCTGAACGGAAGAACGGGATATGTCTAAATCAATGGAAATAGTGCCAGATGACATATTCGAATTTATTTCAACTGCAGCACATATACTAAAACGGACGTATTATTAGAAATTCTGCGAGTTGGAAGTGATGTTTTTAAATTTTCGACCGAATCGGTATTGTCGGTTTTATCTACTATTGAGACATGCTCTTCCAGCTGATAAATTGTCTAGCAAGAAGTACCTAAATAAAAAATCTGTAAAATAAACACAAATTATCCCAACTATTAGTGTTATTTTAAAAGAAAATTAAATGTTTGTGGCATGTTTGCAAACACGAGGTTCGAGTCCTAATATATTCAAATATAAAAGTAAGAGTATTATTGACTATTTCTCTGGCAAGATAAATATGAAATATTTTGATAAGAAAGAATCGTTATAGTACACCTATCACAATCTATTTTGAACATTCTTTGTATGCATATCTTCATTCTTTCCTAAAGCACTAAACATGACAAATAATCGAATATAATGTTTATACAACTCAGTCGCGTATCGCGCTAAACATACGCTGTACATAAATATTTGCTAAAATACAAATGTCTCGGTGTCCTTCCATTACATGCAAATGCAATGTATCTACGTATTTGCGAGTGAGTATTGGTATTCGCAAGTAGGACTGACTAACCTTCTGGTACGAAAATATTTACGATATAATCGTTTCCTAGCTGCGCTCTAGCGAAATAAACTATGCCACGGCCTACTATTTATTGTTAGATTTAGTGCATCGAAAATAATTAGCAGCGCATCCTACTTCTTCACGTCAGTGCTGTGCCAATTCACCGGTTGCAGTATTTTACGCAATCAAGAACTATTATTAAGATCGGAATGTATACGGTGAGAACGCAAACCTTGTATACGCAAAGAGTTTTCGTATCATATAAGTATAGTTCGTTTCAAATTATCAGAAGCTAGCTTTTAAATCTGCAAATGGTTTTATTGTACATTGCTTGCATTTAGTCTATTTCTATCATTTTGCTTGCACTTGCACTAGCACAAAATCAACATACAGGGACCCAAATAATTGACCGGACCCCAACATAAAATACTAAAAGAGCGAATGTACGAAGAACAATATAATTTTTAGTAGATACAAGTTTTGGTTACAGTGTATATATAGACATCATCATATTGTTGACTTAAAATACATCAACGTTTTCAAACAAAAAAAATAATTTTCTATTTCAATGAATACACCGGACATTAATAAAAAATAAGAATAAATACAATTATGAAAAAAGTTAGTTTTTCGTCGGACCTCCTTTGGCTTCTACCCTTGTTTATATATCTTATAGTTATTCAACCGAGCTGCGTAAGGTGCTGATATCTGGCGGCGATAGTATAAAAGTACTGATGAATGAAATTAAATACCGCCAAATATTCATTGGAATGCGAGCTATGTTGGTTACAGATTCTGAAATAAACTTGGCAGTTAATAACAAAGTAAAACCAATCAAAATTAAGAAATTACAATGCAACATTATTAAAAAAAATTAATGGGCACGCCAAACCTGACACGCCATCTGAACGCCATCCAAAGGTACTTCAAACCGGTTGAATAACTAGATATATATAAACAAGGTTTCTACTACACTTTTCAGTCTACTACACTGCAAAAAATTACAGTAATTTTACTATAGTAAATCGGAAATATTACATGAAATAACGTTGTGAATTTACTACGATAAATCATATAAACCTTGTTTTACCTGTTTTTTCCAGGATATTTGAGATGGAAAGAGAAGTTTCGGTAAAATTTATAGTTATTTCATGTACTTTTACGATGTAATAAAAATGAAAAGAAAAAATACCGTAAAAAACATGTAATATTTTGCGATTGCTACTAAAATTTACTTAATAATGTAAAAGTGACTTATTTTTGGTAATTATTGCACATTAAATGTAATTTTACCAACATTTATTCATTCTACAGAAAAAAAAACGAAATATAAAAACATTCTCAAAAGAAATCTTATTAAAGAGACAAAAATTATTTTTGTTGTCGTTTAGGTGGGGAGTTCAGTAAATTGTGCACTGCTCCAACGATTCTTAATTTATTTCACCAATAAAACATACATAATGGCAATATTCATAAAACATAACCGCCATAACTACTCCTATAACCGCATGTAGGTATGAAGGTATACGTTGTACATAAGCAAAAGCGCGAATTCCCCGGGCGGGAAATTTAAAAATTCAAATTTGACTACTACATTTTTATGTTATCTTTAGTCTTCAAGAGAGTAGGTACTAAAGTACTGTAATGTAATATCATCTCTACATATTATATGTATATACCTAATCATCCAACAAAAGTCTGCGCATACATATTCGTTTATATATAAAACACTATAGGTAGGATTTCGTGAGTAAAAGTATATAGGTATGTATGCACAATATACTTTGAAAGTTATTTTACTGGAATATTTGGGTAAAATTACCTTCAAACGCACAAAATTTATACGCCGCAATGTGATTGGTTATTGGGTTATTTGCCTGTGCGCGTAGGTAATTCTAGTCAGTTGTTCAAGTGATTATTGGCTCGATCATATCACGTGGCGATGTAAATTGTGGTGACGCATAAACAATCGCAAGTTGGGGTGATCATTCCTGTTTGTGTGTTCGGTCAAGCATTGTAAAAGAATTAGGTAAGATGCTTTTATAAAAATAGTCCTTTTAATAGTTTTCACATGTGGTTAATACTGCTGTTCCATTTTTCTTTAAATATTTCACCGATTTTACTTATTGTTAGTACTTTGAAGGGTATTCTGATTCATGATGGAACAGACGCTAATTTTAAACATAACCTAATGTTTTCATAAATTATTTATTGCTCCAAGAATATAAACACAAATTGATTAAAAATTTCACTATTATCCACGATTCACCGTTAAAATTAAAACGAATTCTGAACTGTTACAGCTTATTTACTTAAAACATTTAATACATTACTTTTATAAAGAAATAATGTATTTATATTTACAGTAATTGCAACTCAGGATCTTGCTCCCGGTGCCGGTGTAGAGAACTGTGAGAACCTTTGATGCAATTTGTATTCGTTTTTGTATAATGTATAAGAGACTTTTTAAAGATAACTTGGTTGTAATAATTCAGTAGTCGTTTTTAATGATTATTCATCAATTGGGTGTTGCGATAAGTAAAAATTATATATATCTTTTCCTTCTTGTAGTCGAATATTTATTCGTGCACAAGCTGTAGGTACCTATTTACATTAATTTCATTTGATCTATTTACTGATATATAATAATATAATGGAAGTAACATTTTTTTCTCTTTTTTTGTTTCAGAGCAAAATTCAATGAATTTGATAGCATTTGGTTCGGAAATAGCCATTAAATGTCAGATAAGGGAAGTTTATATTTTTTATTCTACTGAAGATTAATAAAATATGTATTTGCTTATTCTTAGTTTTACTCCTATAACTCAACAACATTGACGTTTTGCAAGTTCTGAAGCTGCAACAAAATTGTCTAATAACTAAGAATTTTATTGTTTTAGTACTTATTATGTTTTACAATCCTATAGTAAGCATACTTTGCCTTTAATTAAATTACTATTTATAGTAGCCTGTGATATCCATATGTGTATTTGATAACATTACGGAATATTAATGGTGATGTCTAAGTAAAATTATACAATTTATATTCCTCAATGTTACCAAATTTATATTGCAATCATCGGAACTCTAAACAGGAATTTAATTCGAGTTACAGTATGCTGTAAAAAGTAATAAGGTTGTAATCAGAATCACACATGCAAGGGAATTTTCTGTGCAATGTATATTTACACCTGTAATATTCACCTTTTTAGTATTTTTACCTGCCTTCCTTATAAAATTACCTGCCAAAATTACTTGACTGTTCGGTAAATATACAATTTATATAAATATTACATATGAATTTTACAGAACAACGTTTGAAAAATACATCAGCGTATGAAATTTACTGGTACATAGAAATTTTACTGGATGAAGTAAATTTACCTGTAATATCGTAGGCAACTTTGTTACCAACGATTTTACATGTACCTAATTTTACTAGAAATTTTTTTACAGTGTACACTGAGAGAACAGTCTTAGTAAAACTATATACTTAGAAACTTATACTTATATCTAATATAAATTCTATTAAATTTACGAACTCCATTTTCTATATTCAGAAATAATTTTATTCATAAAACATAAAAACAAAATATTCTCAATTTTAATACAAAAATTTATTACTTTTAAATATACGATTCAACACAAAAATTATAGTTGGTGCAAATAAAACATAATGTCAATTTTTAGAGATACTTGTACTTAATTTCAAAGAAAATAGTCTTTAATATTTTCAATCCTGACGCGCATGTCATTCGAGAGAGAACTATTTCTCGATTATATATGGAACAGAGTGAGATGCAAAGTGACGCTATTTTAATCCTGAAGGAAATGTCGCGAATGTTGTATTGTTACATGTGATATTTCTCCAACATTTAACTGGAGTGTATATTTATGTTCTTAAATAAATCTACTAATATTAAACACTAGTACCTATACTGTATTTCCGGAATATCCAATAAATCCCACCAAATTCAATGAAAAAGGCTTGTAGATTTATAACAAAATATTTTCAGGACAAATAAACCTCCCTCTTGATAAGAACAGTAACCCAACCGATCATAAAAATTCCGACGAACATTTGTTAACATATCTGCTGTGACAGTATTACTGATTTCAATAATTCTCGCGCGCAGTTCCTCTAGGTTTGATGGCCGTGGATCACCGTATTCGTATATTGTATTAGGTAAAAAGGGACATAAAAAGAAATCGATTGGAGCTAGATCAGGGGACCGCGCTAGCCATTTAATAGGGCCCGAGTTACCGATCCATCTGTTTTCAAAAACCGCGTTTATAAAGTTTGTTACAATGCGTGTATAGTGTGCTGGGCAACCATCTTGCTGAAACGAAACTTCATTTATATTAAATCGCTCCCGTATTGCCGGAATAATATTATTTTCAAGTAACTGTAGGTATCTATTTCCGTTTATTATTACCGTCAATGAAAAAAAGGCCCAATTATATGATTTCCAATGATACCTGCCCATACATTTAGCTTCTGTGGATACTGCGTTCGCGTTGGTATATTTAAATGTAGATTTTTACGCGACCAGTAACGACAAACTGCGCGGTTATGATGCTCGTGTAGGTAAAATGTTTTTTCATCTGTGATCAATACCTTGTTAAAAAAAATTGGTTATCGTGATCTTTATTTATCATTCTTTCGCAAAATTCCATTCGGCGATAATAATCATCGGGAAGAAGTACTTGTGAACTTGTAAATTTGTATGAACGATATTTATTAGTTCGTAAAATCTTATGAACCGTTGTTTTAGAGATAGGTACCTAATTCGCGAGGAATTTGTCGAGATGACATAGTGGGATTTACTTCAACTAAAGCACATACTCGAATTTCTATATCGCTTACATTCTTATCCGGAAAAACTTTATTTTTATTATTTACTAAAAAAAACGTAGTTTCAAACCGATTAACGGTCCTACGAATGCACGGATACCTCTGTGTATCTCGCTTACACTACAGGATCGCTATAATGCGGACGCAGGCGGACAATTGGTATACAAGTTTACGGCGTCCCCCTTCCTTATTTCTAGCAAGGACTATGAAATTCTATAACGGTGGCGATTTCTCTGCTCGCGAGTGTACAACGTCGTGCCAATTACACTGGACTTTAATACTTTCTATCTCCATTAGCTTCCGAGTAAATTCGTGGAGAAATTGATGTGAGACACCCTGTATACCAATAAGTAAAAATTATAGATATAGTAGAAGGAGTACGTGACCACAGAACCGCAATATATAGCAATATTAGTGCTTAACCTCATTATTTATGTGGTTCTTAACCCGTTCTTTTCCGCCCTGCACAAATTTTAGTAATTGAAAGCCTATTGTTTCACTATTCGTACTGGCAGTCGTGATTCTATAATAATAGAGCTCATTAAGCAGCAGGATTGGGTGTGCCAACCTTTCAAATCTGATTCACTTATGTCTCCTAACGAAAAAAAAAAAAACGCAAGTTAGCTTTGCACTCATTTTGATTTATTTTAACGTATAGGACAGCTGTTTGCATTTAGATTGTAGTACGGTATCGTGGGTTGCTTTGACCGGTCGAGTAGAATAATGTTACTTGCTGGACTATTTTTTGATAGATAAAAATCTCATACCTTGCACGTGAACTGTCATTGCATACGCATATCTGAAACAAAGAGGGTAAATTAAAAAAGAGTTAAGTTTATGGTAGAGGATAAACGATCATAAGAAAACATAACATATATGAAGTATATAAATTTCATTAAATTGGCAATTAAAGACGTTGCACCATCATTTTATTTTCTTGGAAAATGATGTTTACCAGTACGAAGAATGTTTATGTTACATATGCAAACGTAAATAATAATAAATTGTATTATTTATTTATTACCCCTTCTGTGATTGCACTCAATAATGCGAATAGGCATCGGATAGGCATCGACTTACCCCTCATTTGACTATAATCTATATTATAGAAAAAATATAAAGCTGATATTGGAGTTAAGGAAAGTTTCTGTTAAACAAATGAGATCATAAGCTGCATCTGACGATTGAACAGATAACTGATTTACTTTAGTACGTAGTTTATTATCCTGAAAGTACAAATAATTTCCAGGGGTGAACTGTTAACACATACTTCAGGAAACATACTTAGCACAATAGTAGTCCTGGAACTTCCACCGATTTAATAAAAATAATAAAATAAGAACGCACAGATTTAACACCATATAAACTACATAGGTTAAAATCTAATATGGCGGTTGTTTGGATATAGACCCCGGACCTACCCCAAGATGTGACGTAACCAGAAATCAGGCGCATATGAATGATAAAAGGTAGAATTAGTCCGTTTACGCCATCATACCCTAACTGTCTGAGATTTAATTGTATTTATTATGTTACAAATTACATCGCTGTCCACCAAAGTAAGAGACAATATCATTCATGGGTCGCACCACGTGCGTCCTTATTCTCAGTCTCCAGTATTGTTAATGTGCAGGAATGTTAACATTTACTGCAAGAACATATCTTTTTATATTACTTTAATTACATTAGCAAAAAAACTATTGTTTCAAAAATTTTAAATATTTTTAGTGTCAGTCAATATCATGTTTTAAATTGTCTCTGCATTTATACATTTTAGGTTAAGTAATATAAGATTTATCCCATAAAATAAACAACCTGTTGCTGTTGAATAAATAAACTACTACTATTATTATTGCTATATCTACTGGATTATTGGCAACTCTTCCATTGCTTTACACACATTACCGTTATTATTATGTTTTCGGGGAGAAATATAAATAGGACTAAGGCAATTCCAATAAACCATAAATTGGTTATTCTTCTCTCATACAAAACGTGGCAATAATAAAAGGCACTAAGCTCCGTTTCAACGCGCCTTCATTATTAGCCACATGGACCACATTTGAAATAGGTTTATGACCAACTAACGCATAGCGACCAGGAAGTTAAACACCGGAATTAATAGTGTACAGCATGTATTCATGAAAATTTTACAATCGCATTCACTCAGCTAAATATTCTTATAATAATTTATTACCTAGTAAGTACACTCCGCCAAAAAAGTATCGCATAAACTAAAAAAGGGCATTTATGAACCAAGATATTTTTATACGTTCATAAAAAGTTTGCCTCGTGTATGTGAACTATAAAAACACTAACAAAATAATGGAACTTAGCGTTTTTACTTTATTTTTTTCCTAAAAGAACACATTTAGAAAAATGCATATGTGTAAGGTTTGCTCAGTTGTTTATTGAAAGTCTTCCTATACGGACAAATTTTAAAATGCGAAGTCAGAGTTCTGTACCAATGCTTTTAAAACTAAAATGAGCAATTTAACTTCAGAACAAGTGGCTGCTATAGTTGCTTTAATCGAAGATGGACGATGTCAAGCATACGTTGCTAATTTGATGAACATCAATCAGTCAAGTGTTTCTAGAGCCGTAGCCAGATATAGGGAAACAGGCATTTACAGTAGAAGACCAGGTGGTCCAAGATGTTCTACTCGCCAAGATGACCGCTATTTACTACTACAAGCATTACGTCGAAGACATGTAACTGCGAGACAATTGCAGAACGACTTGGCTAGAGTCAGAAATACTCGTGTGAGTACTCAAACTATTCGGAATAGGTTACGACAGAGTGGATTAAGAGCTAGAGTAGCTGTAACAGCCCCTCGTCTCACTAGGAACCACCGAGTGGCTCGCTTAAGGTTTGCCAGAGAACATGTAAATTGGAACATTAATGACTGGGCCAATATACTCTTCACAGATGAGTCAAGATTTGGTCTTTACACCTCAGATAGGCGTATCTCAGTGTACAGACGAGACGGTGAGCGCTATTCGCAGTGTAATATCAGACCTAGACCTAATTTCGCTGGTGGCTCTATTATGGTTTGGGGAGGCATCTGTTTAACAGGTCGTACAGAGTTAGTACCAGTAGACAGAGGTACACTGACTGCCCACAGGTATATAACGGACATTTTAGAAGAACATGTAGTACCATATGCGCCAATTATAGGAAACGAATTCATGTTAATGTACGATAATGCACGACCGCATGTTGCAATAATCGTCCAGGAATACCTTAACGATGTTGGTATTCCAGTTTTAGATTGGCCTGCGGTAAGTCCGGACATGAACCCTATCGAGCACGTGTGGGACCTCCTTCACAGACGGATACGAACCCAAAATGTTGCCCCAACGGACCTGCATGGTCTAGCAAATGCTCTCCGTGACGAGTGGGAGAATTTGGATCAGGCTTATATACGGAGGTTAATCGAATCTCTGCCAAACCGTATGCGAGCGGTCATAAGAGCCAGAGGTGGCAATACTCAGTATTAAAAGCTACTGTTATGACATTTTTCTTTCCAAAATTGTAATTTCTTGTTTTAATAAAAATCTCAAGTATGAGTTCTTGTTTTTATTTGGCCTGTATTTTATTTAAACAATCATAGAAATTATATCTTAGAGCGCATTAAAGTATATTTACAACTTTATGCTACAAACAAAGATTATGCGATACTTTTATGATGCAAAACTAAATTATGCGATACTTTTTTGGCGGAGTGTACAAGATAGGTATTGCAAAGAAAGTAACTTACAAAGTATTGACCTCAAGTACGTTATTATGGAATATGTACAAGTTTGTTGGAGCACTTACTTTGCAAAGACTAGGGATGATAAAGAAATATACACTTAGATGCAATAACTTTTATCGGCCAACTTCGACGATATAACTTCGCCTTTCTAAGAGGAAAGTTGGAGTATTTAATGGCGGGATAGGTTTGAAGAAATAAAAGTGTGTTGTGGCGAATTTACGACCTACTACAAGGCAGCGAAATGAACGTGTTCGCATTATGCTCCTAGAAGCAACTTTTAAGTGGCCGTTATAAAACTGGGTTCTGATTTTAACTCGAAAAGCAATTACATATACTTCTTTTTTAAATACGGTCGCTGCAATTTCCATGAGTTATTTGCAATAACAAATGGCGACATAAAAGATAAGAATTATTACATCTGTGAAGCAGTTTTGATTTTTTCTAATAGAACATGCTGTATGCTTTTATGTTTTTTGATAGGTCTGCGTCTTCTGATTTCTAATATATTATATTATATACGACTATTTTAAATAATTATTGACCTATTTTATTAAATAAGTTCACAAGGTATTCTGAGTTACAAAGAAAGGAGGTTCAGAAAATGATATGCCACAATAAAACAACGAATAGTTTTTTGCTAGCTGTCAATTTGCAGTTTAACGGGTTACAATACAGGCGAAAAAGTAAGAATATTATCTATTTATGTAAAAAATAATAAAAACAAATATCCTGCAGAGAGAGAATACATGGAACTGCACCTCAATTTACAAACGCCGTCTGCAAATTCTGCACGAAAAAAACGTCAGGTGAGAGTGAACGATGAATACGTTGCTTTATTTTGAAGATAAACAAAATAACTTATTTCTGAATTTTATTATAGAAAAAACTGAAAGCAGTTTATTAATTGCTGCAGTGGCGTTAAAAAAAGCATCTACACAATCCATCAAACTTTAAAAAATTATGCTACAAGCTGTATAAAATATTAACGATGCAAGAGTTTACTGAAGTTCAGAAACACGCATGACCATTATGAAAATTAACATAATTTTTTTTACTGTCTATAGTAGAGACACAAAATAATTTTTATTCGATAGAGTATTTAAAAGCGTGTCTCTACTATAGACAGCAAAAAAATTATGTTAATTTTCATAATGGTTATGCGTGTTTCATTCACTTCCGGTATTAGTATTTTCTTGAAATTTTCTCTCCAATAATACTAACTGACCATGCCAAATCTTATTAAAATCGCATAAGCCGTTTTGAATTTATAATAAAAAAACGATTTCAAAATTTTAACTTCAGGGCCGCATAGCGCCCAAACTAAGCGACTTTGGTCTAAGGAATATGTGGTAGGCGTGTGTAAAGACCTTTTACAGACACCTTGTATAACAAAATTTTTCTAATAGGCAAAATAGGCACTTGTTGGGAACAAAATTATAGAAAAATAAAAGTAATACATATAAAATAGTCTGGGAGGAAGTCAATCCACGTATGGTGTAGAATTTTCCAAAATAAAGTAGTTTGGCCAATTTTTCTCATTTCAAAATCACAGCGGAAAAATATTTGGGAATGATTGTTCAACAAGCAGATGACTTACTGCATAACTTCTCAAGAAATCAATTAGATAACATGATTTGCTACTATGAGGGAGCACATAATGTTTTAGCAGCTCGAAAACATTTAAGTGACCAATTTCTCGTTCGGAGTTGTAATGCTGCACCTATTAAATAGCCACTCAACAGTCCCGACTTAACGCCACTAGATTGTTTCTTATAGGGTTTCTTAAAAAAAAAAAGTGAATTTCGATTCAAATCCAAACATAAACATAATTATTTAAAATAGTCTCATATAATATTATACACATATTTGAAATTAGGAGATGAAGAGACGTAATGAGGGCTCGAAGTTCCCCTAGCTATATAGAAATAAAAAATGCTAATATATATTTCGTTGAGCGCGCCCTGTACATACAATTCTCATAGTTACTGTTTTTTAATCGGTGAGATAAAACACTACAACTTCTATTAGAAATATTCTTTTGTACTTGCAATAGTAACGGAAATAAATCGTGGTCAAAACAATTATTTCCTTACAGTTACAGAAGAAGAAAAAAAGATAAAGCTAGTAACTTAGGCAGACCACTTTACTTACGTACTTACTTTTAATGTACCTACTGATTTTAATTTAATGGTTGGCTAATGCTTACTACTTATTATCACCTTTTAAAACTCTTTACTTTTATGTTGATCCGTGTATGTTTATATTTCGACGCGCGGTCTCACCTCGTGTGGTTGTACAAGTCAGCTGTCAAACAAAATGCCGCGCGTAGAATCTGTCAGTGGTTGCGCTTGTTTGTCGTTACAATAACATTTTACCCGAAAACGGTAGCTGTTTGTATGACTGCGAGGTATCCAGGGTTGATCAAGCTGTGCGCAACAATTAAAGTGTTAAAACGTGTTTGTAATTGTAAATTTATTATATATCGTGAATTATTATGTAATTATTTTATAGAAGAAATACGTGCAACCAGCATTGGACAATGACAAAAAAGAAAACGGATGTGACGAAAATAAACAAATAAATATAAGAGTAGTCGCGAAATGTTAATTACCCAATTTAGACAATATAATAAAACGAGTACAATCTATAGACTGGTACGGGTCAAAAGTATACGGGCGGTTTTAAAGTACAAGTTAAGTTGGTGCTGTGTCGTGCCAAAGGGCTTTGCCGACGCCGAAATCACAGCTCGGAGACGGTACAGCGTCGTGCCAGTAGCTATGCCGGCACGGAGCTCATCCCCCGGGCGGTACTGCTGAGTCGTACCAGAGAGCTATGCCGGCACCAAAACCACAGCACGGAAGTCCGGGGCAGTCTGCGTCGTGCCAGTAGATTTGCCGACACCGAATTCACAGAACAGCATTGAATCTAGTACTGTCAAACGGTTTATATATCATGCGGCGCTCCCCAGCGCGATCGCGATGATGGGGGAAACGGACATACCGTCTGCGGAGCCCGCCAACAGCCAAGAAAGTTCGTGCGTAGTTGGTCATCCAGTAAATGTAAATTACTTTTTGACGTCTTGGCAAACCAATGTGTCAATGATTGCCAATGTAGGCAAAATATAAATAAAACTTCAAACCTGAAATTACATTTGCTTGCTAAAGTGCATTATCGTGGTTCCTGCAATAGTTCAACGCTGGGCATCTCTTTTTCGATGTCATTATTTACTCTGTCGTCCTCCTTAATATCTACTACTACTACACTTGCGTACATTGGCAATCATAAACACATTGATTTGCCAAGATGTCATAAAATAATTTATATTTACGAGATGGCCAACTGCCTACGCGCAAACTTTCTTGGCTGTTACTGTTTGTATGTATATTGCTTTTTTATATTCTAATATAACATTTTAACACAAATTTTTAATTTAAATACAATGCGACATTAAATTTAATATCAAAAATATGAAGAGACATGGTTTTTAGAGAGGGCACCAAATTGAACATTTAGAAAAATATCCAAAAAGCCCTTACAAGATTAAAAAAAGAAAAATTAAATTTATAATATATATAAGAGCAGAGGTGAGAATAAATAATATTTCTTTAACCCTCTAACGAGCACCGGCACTGTTCCGTTTTCAACCTAAAATGTACGGCTGCTAAAAATGGACGATATGGTCTCGATGTCTCTTCTCGTTTTTGAAATATTCCAGGGATGTGCTTTCTTTGGGTAGCTTTGACCCCGCATTACGCCCCCTAAAACCAAAAACAGGACGCTAAAAAAATACGTGTCAAATATTTTTCTGTGTTCTGCATTCCTACCAAATTTTATCAAAATCGGGGAGTTACACTTAGGTTAGTAATGCAATTGATCGAAAATTTCCAATATTAATCACCTCTTTTATGTAATAGAGTTAGACATTTTGTAGACTATTTTTTTTTGCTTAAATTACTTTCTAAATAAGATGTCGAATAAGTGTATATCACACACCATTTCATTGCACGGCACCGACAAATATGTTGAGACATGTATTTGCTTCTTTTTTTTAAGGCCCATTAATAAGTTAGAACTATTGCAGGCAATTAATGAGATTCAGAATAAGTCAACTTGCAGCACAGGCCTTTCCAATAAAATGAGACGAAATTATTAATTAATTTCAATTTTTCGCACTGAAACGATCATCCAACAACCCGATCAGTGTAATTTTAAATTACAAAATTTTTCTATTCACACCTCGCGGCTTGATCGTGTCGCTTTATCAGAGATGAAAGGGTATAGGACTCCAGGTTCCCCACCCTAGATGAGAACCTTCTACCTTTCCATTAAAATATTTCGGAGCCTTCCAGATGATACCATTGGTTCCCTTGTCACTCTAATTAACGACTCATTTGTGAAAGGTGTTTTTCTACAATGTCTTAAAACAGACACGATCGTCCCCCTTCATAAAAGCGATGATAAAAACGACCTCAATAATATTTAGAGATTGATCAAAAAACAGCATATGGTTTTTTTTTTAAAGATTTAAATTATCACCCTCAGGCACTTTGGGTTCTTGTCCAATTCAAGGACTGTCGACGCCTTCTTCTCGGTCTTCAATGAAGTCTTTAATAATATTAATAATAAACACTTTATTGCAACAGTGTTGTGGGTTTATCTAAAGGTTTTGACTGTGTCAGTCATAACATCTCAATAAAAAAATTATTCTACCATGGGATTCGTGGTACTCCTCAGGCCTGGTTCAAATTGTATCTTTTCAATAGCAAACAGATAGTAAGAGAAAATACCTCCTCCTGATCGTATAGAGAGGACCTACAATGTATTATATCTAAAGACTTAACCATCATCAAGCAGTGGTGTAACTCCAACTAACTGCCTTTGTTATAACAATGACAAAACGGTGGTTGCACCTTACAAACGTGCACTGCAGCCTTGTCTATTCGATAATGACACCGTCAATATGGTTCAATACAATGGCATAACATTTAATTTGTTTTTCTTGCAATATTTCGTTTCCTCTTTTCTTTTTTTGTGCGGACAGCGCAATCGCCTGGCTTATTCTTTGACGCCTTAGTGTATCTGACACTTTATATCTGTGTTTGTTGTATATGTAGTTTTTTATTATTAAATTTGTTAATTACACTTTTTACTCTGCTTTGTGCACAAAATTAATTCATAATTTTTCATGACAATAAAGCAAATTGTTATTATATAAAATATGTATATTTTCCGATCTCTTAGCATTCAAATTGACACCCCAATACATTGAGAATAACACTTATACAATTTATGGCCAAAAACAGTAGCTCTTATGGTAAGACGCTGCAAGAATAGAAACGTCTATTGTATGTAGTGTATTCGAGTTCTATTGCAGAGACGTCACAAGACTTCTGCAGCTCGAAATATCGATCACATGAATAATTTATCGCTTCTAAAATTGTACCGGACGATTACATAGTATTAGTAAGACAACGGTGGGAAAACACCGTTGCTCGGAATGTCAAAATCGACCTGCCATCAACGCTATTCATTTTTCAATACTAACGCTACACCGATCTCAGATAACTGAATTTGTCGTCCGCTGTCGGATAGCCGGTTTGTAGACAAACCTATACGTAACTAGCGCAACCAGGACTGGAGATAAATCATTATAAAGTCGAGTAGTAGTTGCTGATAGCCCTCGGGCTTTACAAGCAGTCATGACTGGTCGTTCACTTTGTGTATTCGAATAGGATATTTACAGTTATTTAGCGAAGTTATTTAGTTTGTTTTGCTTTCAATGACTAACAAAAAAAAAAAGGAAACGTTTTCCGATTAGCTTATGGTAATTATTATATGAGCCGTGGAACAGTCAGGCAAGTTTAGTTTTCTTATTTAGAAGAGGCGCTAATCATTCTTAGGCGTGCACTTAGACGTTTAAAGGTACAATATAAAAAGAGAAATTTGTTTACATTTGGGTGTATGCGTAAATTGTTTTGCATATTACTTACGAGAGAAGAAAAAATGCAGTGCTGATGCAACAAGTACCGTTTTATGGATAAGCATGGCGAATAGCGGCGTTGGGTTAAGTAAAATTTGTAGATTAAATTGATAAAACTATTGATAGTAGTCAGTTTTTAAGAAATTTTGATATTAAATTAGTGTTCCAATGACGTTTGTTGTAATATGTTGGTTGTTGGTAATACAATCTTGTCAAATTGTGTAATCTATTTTAGTCCAGTACATAAATTGCGTTTATTTGTATTAATACATTTCATTAGATAGAAGTGTGTTTTCAGCATTAAGTTGCTATAGACTCGGAAGGCCTTTTCTGCACTTCACCGAAGCTAAGAAATCATACTGCTCAAAGCAATTATTGCCAAAGAAATTGAAATCAAAGTAAATTTTAATTGTAATTGTTAACAATACTAAAAGGCATCCAAAAGCAGTACGTTATTTAGCGTTTAGTAGCGTGGACCCCTCTAGCCGGTATGTTTTGGTACAAGGGATCTAGGGATGGTACTAGGGGTATGCCCGTTCGTCGTTAAAAGGGGGAAAACGCGTAAACCTTTTACGAAATTTCGATTTTTCACGATTTTCGGTGACGGGTCGACAAAGGCCGATCCCCGCGCGCCGGCGAAAAGGGTCGAATTATCTAATATTGCGGGTGATCAGCAGGCAGTCGTGCACCGAACGTCAAAACATCGAAACTTTGAACTACGACGAATTTGGTGTTAAATAAGCACAAAGGGGATCGAAGAAATGGTAAAACATTAGAGTATTAATTAACATTATAATTAATGTAATAAGCATTATTCGGAAGACGTCGGTTACCAAGTATGGAAATTATCGATAGTTGACGGATATCTAAAGCAGATAAGAATTTCGTGTTTTCTTCGCTTGTTTTAGTGTTACAACGGAAAATAATGATGATACAGTATGTGTAATTTCTAATTAAGAAAAATAAATATACAGGATGTACCGACGATCCCAAACGGGGTAGACGGGAGTTAACGGAGAGTGATGCGGTATAGGGGGCCTACTGAGGTGGGTCGTAATGGGTATAACGCGCAACACTACAGCGGTTTTTTGTATAAAACTTAAATCTCAGAAGTCGCAACTGTCAAAATGTTGACAAGATTTGCAATATCGCCTAAACTAATTGTCGGAAGTGTACATAACCATATATCACTGCAAAGGTGTTTTAGGTGCCTATCGAAATAATTACTAAAAAAATATAGCAATCCATTTAAAACAAAAATGTTGGAAGTAGCTCTGAGAATTTATAACACCCTGTATATTTGACAATAATTTTACAAAATGCGCATTGATATACTATACACATACTAAAAATCCCAACCAAACTTATTAGATTAAAGTATTTCTAAAAATGTCCTTCTTGGTCAAGCCTCCATGGACGGCAGTGTAGGTATATGCATACAATAATTTTTGCAAATAGCGCTAATTGCAGTTACTTAAATAAATACTTATGAAATATTTATTCGGAGAACTATACTAATATAATCTAACCTATCAAAAAATTTAAATAAACCATTAAAATCATAATTAAACCTAACTGTATACCCAACTTTTATTTACTGGTAACTGTTATTCCCTATAAAACTGCGTTGTAACAAAATATCCATATTTGAATAAAGTAAAAGCTCACTAGTAAACTGTTACTTCACAAAAAAAATAACGTGAAACAGCAGTGCCGTTAACGATAATTATATAATTCCGTGTTTCATGTTTTTCTTTTTTTTGCTAATACAAAGCACTACTAATAATGAAGCGAACGATGTCACCACTGACCTTTCTTCACGATTCCAAAGACGGATCTGTTATTGCATGAAGACATCCATACTTGTAAGTGCAATAATGCTAAAGGGCACAAAAATACTATTTAGAAAGTCTCTAGTTTAAAAACCGTCCATCATAGACACCCAAAAGGGTAATGAAGAAAATATATCTATGTTTTTATTAGTGCTTCTGATAACGTTAAACTGTTTAAAATTGAGATATTGAATTGTTTGCTCTTATGTACCTACATGCAAGAATTGAGCTCAACTATTCAAAATAGAGCAAAAAAGAACGTAATGTATTAACGCTTAACGGTTTCGTCTTGTGGTTAATAATATTTAACGTCTATTTTATTATCATAAATAAGTCAGCCACTAATATGATCGTTCAATTATCGATAATTATCTACGCTCGTAATGTTTGTAATATCTGGAAATATATACATTCCTTACTTACAATTAGAATTACACAAAGAATAAAAACAAAAATTACTAAGGAATAAGAAAATAAATAATACTGGATCGATATATCTCAGTGAAACAACACCAGAAGAAATTACGTACATAATACATGGGTTGAAAAACAAAACAACCACTGATGTATACGGTCACTCAACATCGTTATTAAAACAAGTAGTAGCAGAAGTGGCGGAACCAGTGGCATTTATAATTAATAATGCCTAGACTTTCCTACTTGCATGAAAGTGGCAAAAATTACACCAATCCATAAAAAAGGTAGCAGGGATCATTACTCCAACTACAGACCCGTATCAGTACTACCCAGCTTCTCAAAAGTCTTTGAAAATATCATAAAAGCCAGACTATTAAATTATTTCGACAAACATGGTTTCCTGTCGAAGGAACAACACGGTTATCAGGCAAACAAATCCACGGTTACAGCAATGGTGGAATTGATGGAGGAAATAACTGAGGGTCTTGACAATCAAGACAAGATTGCCGCAAACTTCTGTGACCTAAGCAAAGCCTTCGACACAGTAAACCATTCGATTTTATTGCACAAGCTGAGTTATTATGGTGTAAGGGGTATTCCACTTCTGCTTCTAGAATCGTATCTTACGAACAGATACCAAGAAGTGTACTTCAATGGGGTGCGGCCGAACGTAAAATGCTAGAATCTGGAGTGCCACAAGGGTCAATATTAGGACCCTTGTTATTTATAACGTACATTAACGAGCTGCCAGAAAATGTTCCACGATCCAGAACTATCCTGTGCGCAGATGACACGACTATAATAACAAAAGCAAGATCTGAAGAAGGCCGAGAACACGCGGTGCAATGTGCGGTTGAAGAGGCGAATTATTGGTTTACAGCTAATAATCTCAAGTTAAACGAAGATAAAAGCAGGCAGTTACTGATAAGAACATACAGCACGCAGGGAGAAAAAAACACCGTTGATTTCTTGGGGCTAAAATTAAACGACCTACTTACGTGGAAAGACCATGTGGACCATGTAATATCCAAAGTCTCAACAGCGATATACATGCTCAGACAATACCCAGTCTAACCTCTTAAAATTATTTTATTTATTATCTAATTTTAACGTTTGTGTTTGTGTTTGTCTTTCATTCATAAATTTAAATATTTAAAACTATTGACATGTACGCTATACACGAGATTTTATACTTATGTGTATTCATATATATATCCTGACGTTATACTTACTAATTGTAACTACATACATTATATATGCAATATACAATATACAAAACAATTAAAATGAAAGTAAAAAAAAAATATGGCATATGCCTTTCCGAATTGTAAGTATAGGTACAATGTTCTCGATTTTATTTTCGCGAATCTTTAACCTGTTTTTAGAAAACTAACTCTTCATACTACTGAGAACCTGTGACCGCTCATAAAATTTCCAGTATATTCTCAACTACATCCGGCGCACTGTGGTTCAGAACGCGAAAAACGCCTTTAAAAATCATATTTTCAACTTCTTCGTACAAAGTTAAAATTGCAGTAATTTAATCTTGAATAGTTGCTCTATTTGATCATGTAAATAACATACATCTTATTTACATAAGTTTTTCTATATTTGCTTTCAACGTTCAGTAAAATCGAGACGTTTCTGCGTATAGAAATTAGGGTGTAATTAAAAAGACTGTACCACAAGTAAATGCGCTTATTTATTGATGTCATTATAATATTGTTAAAATTGCTATTAAGTGGCATTACTTATTATCGGATAATGTTTATCTGGTACAAGAAAATTAATTGTTTGTAACAGGTAATCGGATTATAAAAATTTGCCTTAAGTAGGGGATTAAGTTTAGTTCTACACAACCTTACCCGGTAATTACCTCATTTATGTGTAAATTAGCTATTTGGCTATTCAAGAAAATTAGCTGCTAATATTTGCCTATTCAGAACATAAAAGAAAACCCCACTTGTATACTCGATTATTTGAAACTCACCTTTGCCTTTGAGTCGAAACTTTATGCAGATTATTCTGTGTGCTATTTTCGAAATTTCAGACATTAGAGTGGTTGTAAAAGATTATGTTTTTGTTGCAATAGTTTATTTGAAAAGTTGTAACATAATGGACGCGAAGAAAATAAGTCGATTGGTATTACACGAAGTCGCTATGAAGAATGATGTTAAATCGACTAAAAGTAAAAAAAACGAGCAATGTATCGGTTTATACTTGATACTACTTACGGGCTTGCCGAAGAAGATAAATCGAGTAAAAATATTTTGTATTGGCTTGAACACATGTTTTTTCCAAGATATTTTCAATATTGAAAGTCATCCAATAAAACATCAAGTGTTTTTATGAAAAATCTTAATATTTGACTATTAGAAGAAATTATTTTTCCTAAATCTATTTACTGCGATCGTCCATCAACTTCGGGTATTCGAGGTCTTCCTTCAAAGAGTTTTCCTGAAAGCTCTGATGTTATAAAAAGGCGAAAAACCGAGGAGCTCAGAAAAAGTAGTTCCGTGGAAGAACTTGTACATGCTACTGCAATGAAAGTACGAGAAAGTCAAGATAAAAGTACTGCCGATTTGATAATTGAAAGTACTTGAACTACACCAACTAGAGGCAAACGTATAATGGAAAAATGGAGGAGTCCCGAACAAGAATAAAATGCCATGATACCTGAAGAGGCTTTATCATTTATTATCTCGGGTGGTTTTACGAAGCAGCAATATATGCTTATTAGAACAATAGCTTTAAAACGTGGTTCCAAATTATATCCAAGTTACCACGATATTCTAAAAGCAAAAAATTGTCAGAAAAAGCACAGGAAGCAAAAAACATGCCGTTTTAGCCGATTAATATTAAGTTTTGAACCATATTTAAGTTTACAACATTTAACTGATTCTAGAAAATGGCAATTTGATTCGAATATTTTAGAGTTAGTAAATGTTATTGGGGAAGATGATACTGCGCTGGATATATCATCTGAATATTTTTCCGATTCTGATTAATTATTCACAAAATATCAAATGTAATTCTTTCTTTTCGATTTTTGTTTTGACTAAGGGTGTTGCTGTTTATGTATAATAAGATTTTACTGAAGCAAAAAGGCTTAATTTTGTATTTAGGACAAAAATTTCTACAATATAATTTGAGGATGTTTTAAGGGTGGTGTTTTTTTTATAAACCAAGTACAAACTACTAAACATGTCAAATTCAATGCATTAAGGGGTGGTTTTGACAAACAAATACTTCGAATTTGCAAACTAAACTGTATAATTTGTATAAAATATATTCTTCATACTTGTATTAAGTGCCACCAATTTTTCGCATTTAAGGGTTGTATTTTAGGGTAGGTTTTACAATACGGGTCTTTTATGCATAATTTGAGATTCAGCATACCCAAAAGCATAACCTTACTCAACTTTTAATGTAAAATTTGTTAAAACTGAAGAGTAAACAATTTGGATCACGTTTTTCGCGTTCTTAATTAATAGTTAAAGAAAAATCATTTATACAGGACATTAAGATAAATGTTTTAAATTGGATTTATTTTTTTAAACAGGACTTAGACTTGGCAATAAAATTAAAACGATGTTTCAAGATTATACAAGGTGAAGGAGAACCTAGTTTTATTTTCACTATCATTAAAGACATTCTTATTTTAAATGAAACAATTCTAGTGTTGACGATCTTTATGATTGTATTAAGATTTTTAAAAGATGGTTTATACATGTATTGGTGCCATTGAAGATATAACCTTTCCCGCAATTTCTTAATAGTGTCGTCAAAGGTCGAAGGGCAAAACAAAACCACAACGGGCTAAGGGAATCGCCTTGGAGTATTCATCGTCGGATATCTATCATATTACATGTTATCGTGTCGCTGGGCGTTCTAAGCGTGAGAATAGTGTTCCATCGCATGGTCATCACTCTTAAAAATCGACTCATTCATGCACACTAAAAAATATTTGCAATTCCTACGGAAAATTCCAGTAATGTATAGGGTAAATTTACCAAAAATTAGAAAATATACCTAAAGTTTTCTAGTAAATTTCCCAATTTTTGGCAATTTTACCTTATGCGTTACTGGAATTTTCCGTAGGAATTGCATATATTTTTTAGTGTGTAGATCCTTATATATTTGCAAGATTTGGAGTAGCCAGGCACGTGGTACACTATCAAAAGCCTTTTGATAATCTATAAAGCCGTATGCAATTTCTTGACTTCCCCTGTTACGATCGCATCAATCACTAATTGCTCTTTGCAGCCATTTTTTGCTCCTCGTATAGTAAGCCATTGGTGTTAAGATGCTTATATAATTTGTCTACTAATATCGAAGTTATTAACTTCTACATTGTTGGCGAACATGTAATTGGCATATATTTGGATGGGTCGTCATTCGCCATTTGGGTTTTTGGTATAAGGTAGGTTACTCCCGTTGTCATAAAATATGGCGTATTCTATACGAGATTATCCAATAATTCATCCAAACATTTCGCCAAGGTCTGATGGCTGGTTTCAAATTTCTTGTACCAGTAATTGTGTATGTGATCGGCTCCAGGTGTTTTCCAATTTATGGTCTTTTTTAAGGCTTCTTCCACGTCTCCATCAGTAATGGCCACATGTTCCATAGTTTTTATATTTTTCACCGATTTGTTTTCTTGTCATTTCCATTGGCCCTCTTTATATTTCGCACCTTCTTTCCAAATATCTGCCCAGAATCAGGTAATAGCTTCTGCGTTTGGATATGTGCCGCTCTGTTCTTTGGTTTGATCAGAGCCTAATTTCTTATAGAAAAGATGCTGGTTCTGATTGAACATTCTGTTTTGTTTGCTTTTAGATATCTCCTTAGCCTTTTAGATGTCGCAAAAAGTTTTTCTTTAAGATACTCCAAGACTTGACCGGAATTTCTTTTAGGACATCTGTTTTATGGTGCGCAAATATGGGAGCTGCCAACCTATTTGTCCTATCTTTTTCCGCAACTCTTCTATTTTGTTTTGCAGCCGTCTCTCCCATGGGAGAATAGTTGATTTTCTTCATCAATTATTTCTGCAATTCTTTGCCCATGCTGCAATCTCCATATGGAGATATCTTTTTCAACTTGGATCTTATTTCCCAGTATTCTATCGACCTTTGCTAATATCAGCGGAGTCTTTTTTTATGTTTGTAATCTAGGTAAACGAGGTCTAGCTGTAGGGTTCACACCATCATATTTAATATAAGCAGTGATGAAGTGCTCCATGGCTTCATCTTCTCTTTCCTCCACGTCTACTACATCTTCTTCTTGGTTCTCAACTTGAAATAAAACAAATACATTCATCAATAATAATAATAGTTTTACTACTAATTCTTTTTCTTTCAAATTACTAACAACAAATGAAATAGAATCTTTGCTTAAGTCCATTAAATCACGAGCAGCGGGACTGGACGGCGTTTCGATTAAAATGATTTCTCTTTGTTGTCCTCATTTGTTGCCCATGATCACCCATATAATTAATTCTTGTCTGCTTGAGGGGGTCTTTCATGATTCTTGGAAGAGAAGTCTTATTACTCCCCTCCCGAAATCAAGTTCTACAACTGATTTTACTGACTTGCGACCTATATCTATTCTCCCTGTTTTGTCTAAGTTATTAGAGAAAGCCGTTAGTGTGCAGATTCGTTCATTCTTGGATACGCATAATGTGTTGCCCTTGAAGCAATCGGGATTTCGCCCGGGATATAGTTGTGAGTCTGCGTTGGCTAACATTGTTGACGATTTATTGCGCAGTATCGATGATAATCAAATTAGTTTTGATATTGTTGGATTATCCTAAAGCCTTTGATACTATTAATCATGCCCTTTTGCTCAGCATCTTAAAGTATATAGGTTTTTCTCAAAACTCTGTCGATTTTTTTCTTTTCTTACTTATTCAATAGATCCCAACAGGTTTCTTATGATGGTCGTTTATCTTCTCCACTCCCAATTATATCAGGCGTTCCTCAAAGCAGTATTCTGGGACCTTTACTTTATGTAATTTACACCTCAAGTATCATTAAGTGCTTGCAATATTGTAATTATCACCTTTATGCTGATGATATATAACAACTACAGGGTGGGGCAGAAAAACCTATCCGATTTCAAAACGTTATAAAATTAAAACCACTCAACTTGACAAAATTTTTTTTTTATTAACATATCGCAAATTTTATGCCATTTTCAAATTTAAGTTTTGAAAAGCACATCACTTAAATGTCGTCCTTGGGAGCGGATACACTGATTTAGGTGCTCGCAGTAGCTTTCCATGACTTTCACCGTCATTTCCACAGGAATTTCTTCAATTGCCCGAGCAATTTCCCTTCGTAAAGCAAGAAGGGTCCTTGATCGATGCTGGAATACCCTCGATTTGAGGTAACCCCAAAGGAAGAAGTCACATGGATTGAGATCCGGTGAGCGCGGCGGCCAGCCAAGATCACCTCTCAGAGAAATGAGGCGTCCGGGAAACATTTCCCTGAGAACGTCCATTGATCGTCGCGATGTGTGGGCGGTTGCACCATCCTGTTGAAACCACACATTTTCCACGCCAATTTCCACCATTTTGGGTCGAAGAAAATTTTCCAGCATGAAACAATAGCGCCTCATTTCTCTGAGAGGTGATCTTGGCTGGCCGCCGCGCTCACCGGATCTCAATCCATGTGACTTCTTTCTTTGGGGTTACCTCAAATCGAGGGTATTCCAGCATCGACCAAGGACCCTTCTTGCTTTACGAAGGGAAATTGCTCGGGCAATTGAAGAAATTCCTGTGGAAATGACGGTGAAAGTCATGGAAAGCTACCGCGAGCGCCTAAATCAGTGTATCCGCTCCCAAGGACGACATTTAAGTGATGTGCTTTTCAAAACTTAAATTTGAAAATGGCATAAAATTTGCGATATGTTAATAAAAAAAAAATTTTGTCAAGTTGAGTGGTTTTAATTTTATAACGTTTTGAAATCGGATAGGTTTTTCTGCCCCACCCTGTATATTATACCTCTATATCCTGGAGACATATGTGAAGCCCTCTCATACATAAATAGTGACCTTCAGTCACTTGTAAACATATCTGAAAAACATTGTCTCAGAATAAATAATAAAATAACTTCTGTTTTGGTTTTGGGCCGTGAAAAAACCCGAGTTGCGATTTTGAAGGATATTGAAATTAAAATCAGAGATGAAGTTTTCATTGTATCTGATTGTGTGCGTAATTTGGGCCTTTTCCTTGACACCAAACTTCGTTTTAAAGAACACGTTTCACATTTAATTAGATTGGGTTACAGTAGTTTGAAGTTTTGTATGGTAGTAGACTGTTTGGATGTCGGTTTGCGTAAGGCCTTATGCGAATCTTTGGTCCTTTCCAGATTTAATTTTTGCATAAGCGTTTATTATTACTGCTTGGACATCATTGACAGAACTAGACTTCAGCGTTTGCAAAACTCGTGTCTTAGATTTATTTATGGGATACGTAAATTTAACGGAATCTCTCATACACTCGATTGGGCTGGTTGGTTAAATATCTTTGCCAGAGCTGAATTTTCTGCTACCATCTTTTTCTATAAAGTGATTTATTTTCAGAAACCAAGTTATTTGTTCCGTAAAATTTTGATTAGAACAGATGTGCATAATATCAATGTGAGATACAAAGGCTTAGTAGTAACTCCTCCAGTTCACCAGCTTGAAATTTTTAAAAGATCGTTTAGTTATAATATTGTTAGACTTTGGAACAAAATTCCACTAGGTATGCGTTGTTTGAGTCAGCTTTCTCTGTCCCATCAATTTCGGAGGAGTGCTTTCCTTAACAAGAAAATATATTTTGATTTTCCTTTATAACTTTCTATTACTTTTCTCTTTATGCTTTTTGCGCTTAGATTTGAATTATTATTACTTTTTGCTTATGAGTTTTTTATTTATCGGGTTAACGTTATTAATGGTGCTGGAGGTAGAACAGCGGCTTATGCTTTAAGCAGTTGATCTTGCACCTTTTGGCATGTTGGTTGGTTGAATTTTTGGTATTTACTTACTTATATTTATACTATGTTTGATGCCAATAAACCGCTATTATTATTATTATTATTATCAACAGATCCGTCGTGTTCACACTACCTAATGTCTTCATTGAGTAAGAACCAATCAGAGTATGAATGTACTATTTATTATTCGAAAGTTCGAAATTCGATATCCACATATCCCAACATAATATAAATTGTACTTAATAAATCGCCATTTGTAATTAATACGTAGAAATAAGTATTACGATGTTTAGAAACGTTAGCGTGCGCATAACCTCCGTACTTTCTTATTCAAGAGAAAACTACGAAGTTCCGCATTTTTTTCTTTCTTCAATTGATTGATTAATAGACCAGGATACAAGACGCTGGTACATATATCACAAGCTTCGTTTCTGGTTAAAATCTGCGTAGAACCGATGCCCATAAAACGTATAAATAAACGGTTACTTCATTTCATCAACACACTTACCTTAGGTGTTCAAGATTTTATTAGTTTTATTGCTTTAATTGTATATATATACATATATGTGTATTCCTGCTTTACGTGAATCATCTTCATCGTCAAACGGAACCTTAATGTGTTGTGTATTTATGAATTTACAGGTATTTGCGCAGGTAAAATAGTCAAGGTAACACTATTTCGTAAGAAAAAAAATACACATGGATGGTTAGAGAATAAATAGCATTAGTGAGGAGTATGACACCATGTGTGCTTTGTATATTTATTTATATATCGGAAATTTACTCACGCGTCTGATGTAATTCAAAACTTTGTATACCAATGTCGCTATCTATTTTTATAAATGCTTTGTGTTTGCTTGTAGCATTTGTAAATAAACATACTACCGTTCATAAGTATTTGAATATTTGTAAGAACTACATATAATCCTGTGACATTGACAAAATTACAATGAATAAGCACGCTATAGAGAACCATAAAATTATAAAAAAACAGGTTTTATACACTGATTTTTTTTTCTGTCCTCCGTCGTTTACTTGATCGTTTTCCAACACTTTCAAATGGGACAAAAAGATTTTTTGCTTACTTATTAGAAGGTAAAGAAGTGCATTTGTTGTTGTGATTTCGATTAAACAGTTAATTATTCTAACATCTCTTTACTACACCAGGCGACAGGAAAACACTTAGACATACAGATTATCCAAAATGGGAAACTCGATTATACCCTTGATTTCGACATGTTCCTGTTACATATAAAATGTTTGCTGCCAATGCAAGAATATTATATCAAGAAATTCGCAAAAGAAGATAATTTTATTACAAGCAGACGTTAGTTGGCTAATCTAAAAGCCAGATTTGGTTTCCATAAACTAAGAATTCGTGATGAAAAATTGTCCAACAACCATAGTGCAGTCCAGCCTTTTTAGAAACAATTAAAGCAAAAATCAGAAGCTCTGGCCTTGCACCTTCATAAATTTATAATGCAGACTGCTTTATACTGGAAATTACTACCGGACAAGACAGTAGTTTATTCTGGAGAAAAACAAGCACCTGGACAAAACACGTCTTCCGAAAGACTACCTTTTTTGTGCAAATAGCAATGAGTTTCACAAATTAAAACCATTAGTCATTGGAAAGGCAAGAATCCAAAATCATTTAAGAATGTAAATTTACCTATCGACTACAGGTTTTCTCGAAATGCTAGGGTGCGATATTCAGGGTTTAAACATTCTTTTGTCATGCAAGTCAAAAATTATATCTTAACACTCAAAAAAGTACATAGGGAATTATTACTATAATATTGTAGTTGAAAAAATGTAGTTATAGTTACTACAATTGTAAAAGCCAGTCCTAATAAGTTCTCGTACAGCTTACTACATTATTGTATCTAACATTGTGTAGTATATTTTAACAGTACAACGATATGAATTTGTAATATATTTTTGTTTTAAAGTACTGTAGCATGAAATACTACAAATTATTAAAAAATCTATTACAATATATATATACTTTGTTCACAATAGTATGCCAAACTTTCTTGTATTAAAGAGTCGAATATAATGTAGTCTAATTTAGTACAATTAGCTTTGAAAATTCAAAATAATGTAACACTTTCAGATATACATTATATTAATTGTTGTAGGTACCTAATATACCTATAGGAGTAGGATTAACTTGTTTATTAATATCTGTTTCATTTGAATTTTATTAAATTAGATATCCCAACGCGTTTTTACTATATTGATTATTGATACAAATATAAATTATGTGTGGAATTGTGGAAACAAAGGTGAATACTGAAAAAAAGCAAACAAATGTGTTTTGATCTTCGCAGTGCCAGCAATCATCCCGCTAATACGCCATTTTATATTAGTCGTTAATAAGGCGTACATGGTGGTCGCCGTGTGATTTGTGTGTTCTTGTGTCGTGTCCTATGGTACTCCGTCCATTAGATAATATATACATTAATGACGATGGATGCGAAAAGTTATTTACTAAGTTGGGGGTTAGAACCGTTGGTGAGCATTTTTGAAGGCAAGACATTGAAATATATCTTGAATACAAAAGTATAGGCGTGTATGTATGTATTTAGCATTAAATTGTTTCTCTTTACCTGTGCAATTACCTATTACTGGTGCTGCTATGTGTTTATATACATACAATTACCAATAGAGGGTAAATGTAATAGGTAATTCTTGGGTTGTCTGGAATCTATTATGTAATAATAACAAATAATTATAATATTATTAATGCATGTTTGTTGTTACCATAACTGCACAAATTCTTTCTATTGTCCATATATCGGTGGCTTTCACACCTTTTACTGATGTGTAATAATTTCCAGACAATTTTCTAACTTTCTGTTACATATAGTTGAAATCGCAATCTACAAAACTTAATTTTTATTTATTTCCAGAATATTAGGGACTTGGATGTAGAGCTACAGTTGCGGGCAGAGAATAACGTCAGATTTCAGTTTCCAGTACAAGAGGTGGGTGCTGAGAATCCAATAGAATGCGATCAGGTGACATTTCAGTTTCATTGAAGAAACCAGTAAAAATTGAAATTATTATTATTATTAATCGAAAGACATACACATGCCCTAAACTCCATGATTACAAGCATTAATTGAATTAGATACGAGATGTCGAGAAGCATTTACTAAATTAAAAATATTAACTTTTACATGCCTGTTTATTTTTTAATATCTTATGTACGTTAAAAAAAATATAAATCGCTACTCTACTAATGCTGCATTTCACGGCTATAACACAAGAAACAAGAATGATCTAAGCATCAAATATACTCGTCTCACTTCCACGCAAATGATGTCTTACCATCAAGGCATACAATTTTACAATGTTCTCGCATACAATATAAAGATCTAAGCAGAAAGTCATTTGAATGTTCCATAAAAAAAATCTTAATTCATCAAGCTTTTTATACAAGTGAGGAATATTTTCTGTACTTTAGGGAAGTGCATCCCCGCACTTGGAGGTCACTCTGATTTTATTCATCAGTGTATGTTCCTTTGTGTTGTTGTTTTCTTATTGTTGACTTGTGTAAGTACTTACTGTATAGTAACATCAATAAATAACTTGCATTGTATTGTAAATAAGTAAGTTTTTAGTTTAAATTATTACATACGTTGACGAAAATAAATAAATATATAAAAATACATTTACATAAACAATTTTATAGTCGAGATTATGATTCTGTGGGTTTTGTTTAGCAGGAAATAACATAGCAATATGTATGTCTGTTGTGGAGAAATATTGAATATGATGTTTCTAAAAGCTTTACATGTTGTTGTGCAAAAAAAAAGCTTAATATCACTATCAAAACTAAAATGCTAATAATCTATGATGTGTCAAGATTTCCAATTTTGTGATTTGAGTGGATTTCAGTGTCTAATACTGATTAGTTGATGGTGTTAAACCTTTATATAAGAGATTTTTCTAAGAAATCGTCAAAATACTTACACACTGGTGTTCACACAACTATATTTAGTTATTCATTTATTGTCCTCCTATTACAAATATTGTATTTAGTTACATGTACACAACAGATGTTAATTATCGCACCAATGAAACCTATTACCATTGTTACTGTTATAGAAATAAAGAGTTGTTAACGGCAGTGATTACGATATACAACTTACTTATCAAGCAGGTACGCGACTGCAATAAGAACGTAAATTAACAACAGTATTTTTAGCAGGAAAACTGTAAACATACAAAGTAAACAGTACAGTACAGTACAGCAGTTATATCTCAAAGTATTCTGAATGAAAATTTGTAAAACTGCATTCTTCAGGAAAAGCTTAAATATGGGGTGCGTCATTAGTGTGTCGGCGGAATTTAGCACGAATACTACGAAAGATAGGAAAGTGAGATTTTCTGTGTGTATATAGTTGATCAATGCGCATATGGTAAAATTACTGCTAAATGTACAGGGTGTTACAAATTCCCAGAGTCACTTTCAACTTTTTCATTTTAAATGGATTGCTATATTTTTTAGTTATTATTTCGATAGCCACCTAAAACACCTTTACAGTGATATATAGTTATGTGCACCTCTGACAATTGGTTTAGGCTATATTGTAAATTTTGGCAGTTGCGACTTTTGAGATTTTAACTTTTATCTTATAAACTGTTTTTTGTTATGGATTTGGGGGCTAACAGTTAGCATGTTTCAAGGTGGTATAACTTAGAAATATATACAGGGTGTTAAATATGTCATGGAACATTTTGCGAAATTCAAACGCTTTTCTTTAAAATTTTTTAAATGGAACCTATATTTTCCAATATATCAGCAAATTCCTTGTAAAATTGCCTTCAAAATGGTACCAATAACGTAATACCTATTTTCAGTATATTTTCGAAGATATTATGAAAATTATGTTTAATAATAGCAATTTACCCCTATTCATTTGTTCTTTAATATGTAAGTTGTTTAGATTATTGATAACGCTACAAAAACAAACCGTACGTGACACAAAATTATTTTATTTTTTACACTTTTAGATATATATAATAATTTTAAATCAAAGGATGCTCAAATATCTCTATTCAGCTACGTGTGTATGGTCTGCCTTACATTTTCAAATATACATATTATCATATTATCCACATTTAACTGAAGCGAAGCATTTCTTATGCGTTTGTGCATGTTGTCTGCCGTTGCATCGGGTGTCATACATATGATGGTTTTTTATAGTAGGCCGTAGAAAAAAACCACAAGGGGTCAATTTGGTGATGCGGTGACCAACTTAATGAATCCCAATCCGTCTATTAATAAATACCTTATAGGGTGCGCTTTTACAGCAGCACCGTAATGTGTGAATGCACAATCGTGTTGTTACCACAATCTCTCCCATAAAGTTCCTATGGAGGCCTTCTAGCAGTATTGGTAAATTATTTTAAAAAAAGTTTCTATAAATCTCACAATTTAAGGTATTGTCAAAGAAGAATGGATCCACAAGTGTGAAGTTTTTCTGTTCATTATTCCAGAATTGACAAATGTTGCTTCATCTGTGAAAAGTACAATAATCTAGAATATTTTCACCGATACACAAGTTTCTTTTCCAAATTCGTGTGTAGTAAGCCATGGTGAATATTAATTTTATAAGGGTGAAACTTATATTTCTTTACAATTCTCCTCGTGATAGTGGATGCATTCCATGATATTTCGAAATTGTCCTTGTAGAGATTGACGGATTTTCTATAACCATAGTGTTTGTCCTTCCATGTTTATCATAATTCACTTAACCCGACCAAAGAAACCTTACCAACAAATTCTCAAAGCTTACTATCTGACGCTCTACAGGTAGGATAATCCGCTGCATACATTCTTGATGCTAATAGTGGATTTCTGTTGCAAGCACCAAGAACAAATATCATGGCTATGAGTTCCTCCTTGGAGAAATTTATCTTTAATAAATGAATTTAGGTAAAAAGCAGGAACAAGACGATATAATTAACAACCAGATTAAAGTAATACGTAATAACTAATAATCCACAAATAAATAATTCAAATATTATAATAAAATCATGAAACATTGTTAAACGCTATGACATCAAAAATAAACTACAAAAAAACAACATTATGTGGACATTTAAGCAGAGATTTGATGTTTCGTTATATTCTTAGCTTTTGTTTGAAAATCATGACTATCTAACCATATTTGGTGCCCCATATATTGAATATTGTCAACATATTTTCCATAAATTTGCAATATCTTCGAAAATACTGGAAATAAGTGTTACGTTATTGGTACCATTTTAAAGGTAATTTTACGAGAAATTTGCTGCTGAAATTGAAAAATATAAGTTCCATTTAAAAAAATCAAAAGGAGCGCGTTTGAATTTCGATAAATGTGCTATGACATATTTAACACCCTGTATATATTTTGACGTTGCGCCACCTTGAAACATATAAATCGTTAGCCGCCAAATTGATAACCAAAGAATAACCCGCGACACTATAACCGTTTTAAAGATAAAACTTAAAATCTCAGAAATCGCAACTGTCAAAATTATGACAAAATTTGCAATATAGCCTAAACCAATTGTTAGAAGTGCACATAACTATATAACACTGTAAAGGTGTTTTAGGTGGCTATCGAAATAATAACTAAAAAATATAGCAATCCATTTAAAATGAAAAAGTTGAAAGTAGCTCTGGGAATTTGTAACACCCTGTATATTTGAAAATATTTTTACCATATGCGCATTGATCAACTATATATATACAGAAAATCTCACTTTCCTATCTTTAGTAGTTTTCGTGCTAAATTTCGCCGACACACTAATAGCGCACCCGGTATAATATAATTGACCGAAAATCAAAACAGGAATGATTTAATCTTGCTTCTTAATACTCTTTCGAATAGGTACGTTTTAATATTGTTCTTATTTCCATTAAAGCCGGTAAATACTACAGTCATATTATTTCTATATGAGTGGGGACGCCCGGTACACTTATAAGAAATATGGTTATCGAACTCATATTGACAGAAATATGACATTTCTTATTGATATCTTTGGTATGTACGTGGATACTTTACCAACATTGGTAATACAAAGCACGCAACGTTCAACCAAGTTTGTAAAGTTTTTCTTTATGCATTTATATCGTTTTATTTTACATGAATTTTCCTTTTATCGAACAAGAATGTCAATTCAGAGAATAGTTTATTCGCTAATGTAAAACTCGTTTGGTCGATGCGAACTGGATACTACACGTTAGCTTTACTAAAAGCGCAGCGATATAAAAATAACCGCGATACACTCCACCAGATCGGATCAAAATCATGTTACATGTTACACTTTCTACCGCCAGGAATGCTATTTCCCAAGTACTTTTTTATTGCGACCATTAGTAAGCTAGATACCTCTACAAACATTGGTATTAAGAATTTATACAGATTATACTTTTAGATGTTTTCAAATGCATCTTATAGTATGAATGTAGATTCGGTGGATTTGAAGCTAAAAAGAAATATATAAATAACTTTGTTGTTATGCAATGGGAATCTCTTGTACACGATATATTCAGAAAAGAGCAAAGAATTTATTTCTGTTGGAACAAAATACCAGTAGACGATTGCTTTATAATGACAAAAAGAAAAAGAAGAAGCAAGTAAGGTAAATCTCAGGGCGAGACTCAGAGTTTTCTGCTACTAGCCCTGCTAATATATTCATAAAATATGTTAAATATGTTAATGCCTAATACCTAATTAACAAAAGAGAGATCATATACAACAAATATATACGCACGCTCAGCGCATGTAAAAATACTTAACAATTAATCAACACATTCATACAATTTTGCCTAAAATAACTAGAATAGCTAGATGGGCACACCATAGGGATCACACTGAGAAAAATGGATTGTAGAAATTAGATAGTAAATCTCTTTATGTTAATTAGTAACATAATTATTGTCAAAACGACAATATGTGGGGTATTAAGAGTAAAATAACCAGATGTTACCATGCTTATAGTAAGAGGTAAAATCTGGATGTTACCAGGTATTCGATGCATATTCAATTTCTAACATAAATGTTCGTAACGCTCTTCCCACCCCTTGCTCTATTCATTGTCGATCTTTACCGAAGAAATCGACCAATAAGCTGTATTGCCACTCACACGTGTTATGTATGTGTGATACAGGTGTACGTATTCGTGTCGGCGCATGTTTGTGTCTGCACAGAGAAAAATCCATGTTGTAATATTTACACTTCACTGTTTGACGGAAATTGTAGTAAGAATTCCTACTATTGTGAAAAATTTTAGAACAACGGCGTTGCATTTTCCTATACCACGGTTACAAAAAAAGCAATAAAATTGTTTAAAAATATTGTGTAACAATCTTCTACAAAATATAGTGAAATGTTTTACAATATTTTACAACAAGTGAATATAATAAATTGCATATAATGTAGTGAAGACAGTTATAATAACAGGTGTAGCAAATTTACTGTGTTGTGTTTATTTAGGTTAGGTTAGGTGCTTGCAACAGTCACCTTACTTTGATTATTGAAAACGGCATTAATAATGAGATGGAATGAAATGAATGCTGTATAGTTTTATATCTATATAGTAGGAATATCATAATACTCATAATTGGTTTAGCTACATAAATATGTGATACTACAGCTTTTGTCGTAAAGATGGCGCTACGCTTGTTTCATAATCTTTGAAATTCGTACTCAATGTAAATTGTGATCGGTAAATGTGGCTGCGTAATATCTATATGATGCTTATACATGGTTAACGTCGTGCAAAAAGTACCGTGGACAATCGCCCACAGACGAGAATTACGAGGCGCTTCAATACCGGTAGTACTCTACAGTACACGGGCCGGTCTGATTCCCGCAATCCTGCCCGATACGACGGCAATTCCCCGGCTAATCAAATTATATTAATTAATTATAATTAAAAATTATTAAACTATATTTATTATAGTTTTCATTGTTCAGTTATTATCAAATATAGTCAGCGCTACTAGACATTTTTTTCACATTTACTAACATGTATGCTCAAATTAATAATACAAATATAGTACACTTTACCATACGAGTTAATAAAAAGTATTCACAGATATTTACTATACAGATATTGTCACCGGTAATATAAAATATGATTGTCCCTATAGGAGCTATAAAATATATTAAAGTATACTATATTTATGTTAAAGAGTACTATCTATTTCTCTCAGTGCAGGATTCAGTATTTCATAAAATTGTGTTGTATAAGTCGCCGCCATATTTATATTTAAAAATTAGATTTAGGACCGACATTCACAGTATTACCACGAGATTTAGGGGCTTGATATCTCCTCCTAGCTTTAAGACATCCCTGTTTAAGCGTTCTTACACTGAGAGAAATAGATAGTACTCTTTAACATAAATATAGTATACTTTAATATATTTTATAGCTCCTATAGGGACAATCATATTTTATATTACCGGTGACAATATCTGTATAGTAAATATCTGTGAATACTTTTTATTAACTCGTATGGTAAAGTGTACTATATTTGTATTATTAATTTGAGCATACATGTTAGTAAATGTGAAAAAAATGTCTAGTAGCGCTGACTATATTTGATAATAACTGTTAACAATGAAAACTATAATAAATATAGTTTAATAATTTTTAATTATAATTAATTAATATAATTTGATTAGCCGGTGACAGCCGGGCGAATTGCCGTTGTATCGGGCAGGATTGCGGGAATCAGACCGGCCCGTGTACTGTAGAGTACTACCGGTAATGAAGCGCCTCGTAATTCTCGTCTGTGGGCGATTGTCCACAGTACCTTTTACACGACGTTAACCATGTATAAGCATCATATAGATATTACGCAGCCACATTTACCGATCACAATTTACATTGAGTACGAATTTCAAAGATTATGAAACAAGCGTAGCGCCATCTTTAGGACAAAAGCTGTAGTATCACATATTTATGTAGCTAAACCAATTATGAGTATTATGATATTCCTACTATATAGATATAAAACTATACAGCATTCATTTCATTCCATCTCATTATTAATGCCGTTTTCAATAATCAAAGTAAGGTGACTGTTGCAAGCATCTAACCTAACCTAAATAAACACAACACAGTAAATTTGCTACACCTGTTATTATAACTGTCTTCACTACATTATATGCAATTTATTATATTCACTTGTTGTAAAATATTGTAAAACATTTCACTATATTTTGTAGAAGATTGTCACACAATATTTTTAAACAATTTTATTGCTTTTTTTGTAACCGTGATATAGGAAAATGCAACACCGTTGTTCTAAAATTTTGCACAATAGTAGGAATTCTTACTACAATTTCCGTCAAACAGTGAAGTGTAAATATTACAACATGGATTTTTCTCTGTGCAGACACAAACATGCACCGACACGAATACGTACACCTGTATCACACGTACATAACACGTGTGAGTGGCAATACAGCTTATTGGTCGATTTCTTCGGTAAAGATCGACAATGAATAGAGCAAGGGGTGGGAAGAGCGTTACGAACATTTATGTTAGAAATTGAATATGCATCGAATACCTGGTAACATCCAGATTTTACCTCTTACTATAAGCATGGTAACATCTGGTTATTTTACTCTTAATACCCCACATATTGTCGTTTTGACAATAATTATGTTACTAATTAACATAAAGAGATTTACTATCTCATTTCTACAATCCATTTTTCTCAGTGTACTCCTACAATATTTACAATAAATACAATTCTATTGTTAAAGACCTTAAACTATTAAATGTCTCTGCCTTTAGATCTCGTGTGCGGAAAGCCCACTGATCCTGATAGGTCGATTGCATATTTTAAAATAAAAAAAAACATTTTTCGGTTTTGAGAATAGTTCCCTTTGTCAAACAACTGATTGTGATTTAAAATTAGTTCTGTCAGACATCTGTCATCAGATTATTTATCATTTGCGTCAATTTTTTTTTGTTCTCAAATTATGCATAAGTACACAAATGCAGAAATGGCCGATATGCATTTTATGTACGGTCGTGCGAATGGTAATGCCACTGAAGCACGGCGTATGTATGCCGAAGAATTTCCAAATCGGTTGTTATCGAGTGATAAGATTTTCTCAAGACTTCATATCCGGCTGTCCGAAACTGGTTCATTTAAAATTAATGGTGGTTCTGGTAGACCTAGATCAGTTTCTTCTCCCGCAGTAGAATTAGATATTTTGAGACGGGTAGAAGACAACCCAAATATTAGCACCCGAAGACTTGCCCACAGAACTGAACGTCAGTCATCCTCTCATTTGGAGAATTCTGCGGGAGCAGCAGCTCTATCCCTTCCACATTCAACACGTGCAAGTTCTTGCTCCTCTCGATTATGATGCACGTAGGGTTTTTTGTCATTGGGTTTTACGAAAGCTGGCAGAAACTCCTAATTTTGCGACTCAGATTTTATTTAGTGACGAGGCTGGGTTTACAAGAGACGGAATATTCAATTTTCATAACAATCACGTCTGGGCAGATGAAAATCCCCATGCTGTTGTTGAACTGCATCACCAAAACCGTTTTTCGCTAAATGTTTGGCTTGCTATTTTTGGAGACTGTTTAATTGGTCCAGTATTTCTCCCTAATCGTTTAACGGGACAAGCATACTTGGATTTTTTAAGAAATGAATTACCCGTTTTGTTGGAAGACGTGCCACTTTTTAACAGATTAAATATGTGGTTTATGCACGATGGAGCTCCTGCGCATTTTTCCATCGTAGTTAGAAATTTCTTAAATCAAGATTACAACGAGAGATGGATAGGACGGGGTGGACCAACTGCATGGCCTCCTAGATCCCCTGACCTGACACCTCTAGACTTCTATGTTTGGGGGCATCTAAAACAATTAGTGTACGCACGATCTGTAAACAATTTGGAAGAACTCAGGCAACGAATCGTAAATTGTTGCGAGGAAATTCGGAGGACTCCAGGAATTTTCGAAAGATTGCGTCGATCTTTCATAAGAAGGTGTGAAACGTGCTTAGAAATGAACGGTGGACATGTAGAACAATTTCTTTAGTTTTACTTTAAATAAACATTTGTTTAATTTACATTGCGATCAGAATTTCTTTGAAAATTTTTATCCTACTAAAACAATATGCAATCGACTATATGTCAAAAACAGTTGAATTGCGTACCCATGTTGACTAAGACTTTTTTGTTTATTTCCACCAGTACTACAATTGGGTAAAATATCCGACAACCTTTTTTTAACACACTGTATATAACGCAGACACGAATTTTGGATCCTCTGAATACGACTGCACGTAATACTGTCTATAGCTGTATGGTAAATAGTAGAGCAGTAAGTAAACTGTGACAGCACCAATGCTTCACATAGTTTCGACTTGACATTAATAGGTAAGGAAGATCTATGTGGATAAAGTTTCCTTAAATTCATATAGGCACGCTTAATATATTTGGTTATTTGGTCATTAAATCTAAGAGAGTTATCCATAGACAAATTTAGCGGAAATCTCACTTGGGAATTCTAAATCAGCATTAATACTATGCAATGCATTGCGCCAATTCGCTGGCTCAAAAGACATATACAATTGCGTGTCATCAGCATAAATATGGTTGCGACAAAAGTTCACCTGGTTAGTAAAGGACGACGTATATATTGAAAAGAGAAGAGGTCCCAAAACAGAACCCTGCGGTACACCCGTACACACAGAGGCAGCGATACAGTACTATTTAAAACAACACTCTGCCGACAATCCGATAAATAACTTTTTATAAGCTGGACTGATGCGACACTTAAACCCAAACTATTTAAAGGAGAAGAAAGAGTTGCATGATAAACCGTGTCAAACGCCTTAGAATAGTCTAGAAGTACCAAAGCTGTTACTAAACCCTTATCAGTTGATCCAATGATATCATCTGTCACACCAAGTAGTGCCGTCTCACAACTATAACCCCTTCTGAAACCAGATTGGGTATAAGAAACAGTTAATTACAAAAAAAAAACTGTTTGTCAGCTAGCGCGTGCTATTAAAATAATATCAACATGTTTCAGCGTATTTATCGAACCTCATAATAACGAAATTTTCAGACGCTTATTTTGCACGTGGAGAAAGCATATCTTCTGGTATGGTAGGGCACTACTAATTTTTTTACCCTCATGAGCAGGTTTACCCTGTAAGGCAACTCGGCCAGAGGACCTATTGTGCCCGAACAAAGAGGTCCCCAAATTAGTCGAGAGTAAGTTAGCTTAAAATAGGTTCGTCTCGTCTAACCGAGCGACTCCTAAATGAGTCCGTCTCTCCCTGTCCACTGCCGGGCAGTCGGCCAGGAAGTGCACAGGAGTTTCCTCTGCTCTCCCAGTTTCTGTACAGGGGAGAGCCCATTCGCTCCATACGGTGCTAGTATTTGTTAAGTGCGCAGTGACTACAAAAGTGTAACGAAAAGTGTATTAAGGAATTTGGCTTCAAAGATGCTGTTTTCTTAGTATCGTATGCATGGAGTACTCTTACTCCAAACAGTTGAAAAATATCTTGAATATTTTACATTAATTTCGATCAATGGATGGACCTCTCAACAATAGTTGAAAAAACGTTGAAAGACGACCTAATGCTAATCTCTACCGTCAAACTCAGTTGGTGGGGAAAATGTTACTGAGAGCGAAGTGTTAAACTGGGTACAGCGTGATACAAAACCTACCTACGAACCGGATGGAGAAGGAAATGCCAAAAGGCAAGAGGAAACAGTGCCGAATAACACAGAGAAAAATCCGTATAGTAAAATTGACACTTCCCTGTTTGACGGAAACTGTAGTAACAATTTCTAGTATTGTACGAAATTTTACAATAACTCACTGCAATTTCTTATATCACAGTTACAAAGAGAGCAATAAAATTGTTAGAAAGAATTGTAGGACAATCTTCTACAAACTATGGTGAAATGATTTACAATATTTTACTACTAGTAAATATAATAAATTATTGAAAGATTAGGCCAAAATTAAAAATGCCCGCTCTGGGCAACAATTTTTGCAGACACAGTCTGTGCCTGTAAAATTTGTTCAAAACATTTGCCATTTTAAAAGATAAAAACAGCATATTCGTTCCCTTACACATTTATTTAACTACGACGGAATCAATTAATAAGGGGCAACCGCAGAAGCGTATTTAAAAGTGGTATTAAGTATGCTGAAAAAATTCTAGATTTTTCAAAATCTTGTTTTTGCTTCTGGCAAAATGCAGCATTGTAATTTATAAAACCGAAAATTTATGGTCTACTTAGATTCGAGAAAAACCTCCAGATGCTAGATATGGGAGTACCAAAAGCGGTTACTACGATGCTGCGTCTTTTGAAGATTGGTTTGAAACTGTTTTTATGTCTCACTACATACAAGGAATGAAAGTTATCAATGGTGAAAACTTGTCAAGCAACTTTAGGCAAGAAATTTGAAGACTTTGCTAAGAAAACAATATTCGCTAGATAAGACTTTTTATAAATTAGAAATATTGGAGGAAAATACTGCACCATTGGAAGCAAACATTAACACAAAAAATCCAAAACTTTAACAAAAAATAGTATATTAAAGTACGAGTTTCATAAGGCATGATTTTGTCGCACGAGTTCAAGTTTAGAAAACGAGCCGCAGGCGAGTTTTCTAATGAACGAGTGCGACAAAAAGCCTTATGAAACGAGTCCTTTATACTATTTTTTCTATTTTGCATTATAAATTGATAATAAATACTTAATAAAAATCTCATTAAAAATGTTGAGTTTTATTTTTATATGAAGTTGGTCACATTGACATACGATTGACATTTGACGAATTCAAAATTCAAATTCGGCTATTTAAATTGTTTAAACAATATATTTCATAATATAGTCTCTGTAAACTGTAAAAAATGAGTGATACTGAGACAAATTTATCTTGTACGCCACCACAACTGCGTGAAATTGCGGATAACGCCGTCATAAATTTATTACCGAAAAATCAAAAGCAGTATATGAAAAATGCTACCATCAATTTGAACTATGGGCTGTACAGAATAATGTCAACACAATATCTGAAAACATTTTATTGGCATATTTTGAATTACAAGGTAAAAATAAGAAATCTTCTACCTTATGGTCTATGTATTCCATGCTTCGTTCTTGCTTTTCCATTTATAAAAATACAGACATATCAAAATATATGAAATTACAAGCCTATTTAAAACGATTCTCTGAGGGATACGAGGCTAAGAAATCTAAAATTTTATGCATTGAAGATATTAATAAATTTATAGAAGAAGGTTCTGACGCATTGTATTTAGCAATAAAGGTACGATATTATTTGCAAAATGTAATTTTTTATGTAATGGATTTAATTTTAGATCGTTTTAATAATGGGTTACACAGGTGCCTGTAGACGAGATGAATTAACAAATATGTCCATACATGATTTAGAATTTAAGAGTGATATTATTAGATAGACTCCCGTATTTTGCGTAGTTAAAACCTATAATCTTTCTCTATCTTTTTCTGAGTTTTTCTAGTGAATATATGTTAAAGTTAATTGTGAAATTTATATTGAAATATTCAGTGTGAAATGCTGCATCAGTGCATTTAATTAACGTTTTGACTACTCTCCTAATTTCGATTAAATCCGTTTGGTAAGTTTGTAGTCATAGCTGTTGTATCAGTGTTTTTGTATCTTTTTTCTTTCCGTGCGGCTTTTTGTCTCTTGAAAGACGTTTATTTGAAATTTACTTACATATATATATATATACATATATACAGACACTGGACGGAATCTATATATCAATATTTGATAATACTCCTGGTATTTTGGAAACATCCCTTTTTTTTCCCTACTGCCTCTATTGTTGTTACCTTTCCGCCGCCTGTTGATCTTTGTTTGTCTAATTATTTAAGTCGTTGTGAAGGGCGCCTCAACGTGAAAAGTGTATCCCTGTCATTTCCTGTTTTTCTTTTAACTATTCAAAATGTTTGTTTGCTCCTGTTGTAACGCTGAGACTGAAAAGCTTAAATTAATTACTTGTTTTGTCTGTAAAAAATCATATAGTCATGTTTGCGTTGGCTTGTCGGTTGCTGATATGCGAACTATTGCATCCAAGAACGCAATTGGTTTATCTTGGAACTGCCCTACCTGTAGGGGCACGTCAGGTGATATAATCGATGAATTGAAATCCATGATTTCCGGTCTAATCAAAGAAATCAACGACCTGAAGAACCAGCTCTCATCATCCGGTCCATCGCAATTGAGTACTTACAACTTTGAGGATATTGTGCGGGAGGTGGATCAGCGGCAGAGTAGGAGATGTAATGTTATTATATCTGGTGTGATGGAGTCCTCCTCTGCGTCGAGGGAGGCTCGCTCTGAGGATGAGAAGCGATCTGTTGGTCAGATTCTCAAGTATCTTTGCCCTAACATAGTAACTGACGCTATTGTACCATTTAGATTGGGAAAATATGATCCGCAGCGCACTAAACCAAGGCTAATAAAGGTTAAATTGCCTGATGAGAGTACAGTCCATAATGTCATTAAGAAATCTAAGGGCCTGAAAGATAATAACTTATTCAAACACATTACGATTTTTTTCGATAAAACGCCAAAACAAATAGAACATTACAATGCTGTAAAACTGGAACTCCAGAAACGTATGGATAATGGCGAGAAGAATTTAAGAATTAAATACGTACACGGTGTTCCAAAAATCGTCCCTTTACACTAACTTCTTCGAATGCAATGTCCACTTTTACATGCTATTACCAGAACGTTAGGAGTATGCGTGCTAAATCGTATGACTTCTTCACGGCTTGCTGTTCGGAAGATTATGATATAATAGGTATTACAGAAACATGGCTGTCCGATGGATTTTTGTCTTCGGAATATTTTCCGGGTAATTATACTGTGTTGCGGTGCGATAGACGACACGCCGAGGTGGATAGAAGGACTGGCGGTGGTGTATTAGTGGCAGCTAAATTATCAATAAGTGTTTTGGCTATAGATTTAACAGTAATTTTAGAATCATTTCCTCTTATTGACATTATTGGTATGAGATGTACATTTAGAAATAATTTTAATATGCACGTTTTTACAATTTATATACCGCCTAGGTTACCTGTACTGTATATTGAACAATTTTTGGAGTTATTTGAACAAATTATAATTAATTATGAAAATGTGTTAATCATGGGTGACTTTAATATCACTTCTTTTAATAGTGTGAATGCTAATGATCCGTATCAAAATATTATGCTAAATTTTGTTGATTTCACAAATGTTACTCAATTCAATTCTATTGAAAATTGTAATGGACGTTTGCTAGATTTAATTTTGTCCAACTGTGAATTAGAGGTGGTAAGAGAAACTAACCCTTTGTTATATGAAGACGTCCACCACCCAGCGCTATTAATCTATATTAAACTGAACAATCACTGTACAAAAAATTTTAAGACTAACCCTCACTGTAGATCGTTTAATTTTGGCAAAGCCGATTTTCCTAACTTGTATAATTCAATGATATCAATTGACTGGTCGTTCCTAAATGATATAGATGATGTTAATATAGCATGTAATTTGTTTTATGAAAAGCTGTTTACACTGTTTGAGCTCCATGTACCTACCTCTACATAAGAATTATAATAGACAATATCCGCAATGGTATACATCTGAAATAATACAAAATATTAAATTGAAAGCATACTATTTTAAACAACATAAAAGGACAAAAAATCATAATGCTTTAGAGCAATATAAATATTTAAGAGCTTTGCTAAAAAAGCAAATTAAAGATGCATATGGAAACTATACATGTAACGCGGAGGCATTTATATCCAATGATCCAAGGAAATTTTGGCATTATATTAACGCAAAAAAGGGAAAGTCGCGAATACCTAGTTCAATTCATTCTGAAGACATCACATATGATAATCCCCAAGATATTGTAGATGGTTTTGCGTTGTACTTTAGCTCTGTGTATACTAATGAACTTCATGGTGATGCATCATTTACTGAAAATGCTTCTGCGGTTTGTATTTCTGTAGACAATGTGACTGAGTTGGATGTGAGCACAGCTATGCGGAAATTGAAAAACAAGATGACTGCTGGACCGGATGGGATTCCTAGTTTTTTGATAAGAGACTGCAGAGGGATACTGGCAACTCCTTTGGCGACCATTTTTAATTTGGCGTTAAAAACTTGTACTTTCCCAGAATTATGGAAATATACTAGGGTTTGCCCTGTTCTAAAGAGTGGATCAACAACTGAAATTAAGAATTACCGTCCTGTTACTATACTAAACAATTTTGCTAAGATCTTTGAAGCAATCTTATATGCAAATATTTATCCAGCTATCAAAAATTACATTGCGATTGAACAACACGGATTTATGGAGAAGAGGTCTACAGTTACCAATCTTGCAATTTTTACTCAGTACGCACTTAACACCTTTGATGCTTCTGGACAAGTTGATGCTGTGTATACTGACATATCAAAAGCATTTGATCACATCGACCATGCGTTACTTCTCGGAAAGCTGGAGTTGTTCGGTTTCAGTAATCCTTTGACATCTCTATTTAAATCATATCTAACAAACCGAATGCAGTACGTCTACTACAATGGATTCCAGTCACACCCATTCCATGCTACCTCGGGAGTTCCGCAAGGCTCCAATCTTGGACCACTTCTGTTCCTGTTATTCATTAATGATTTGATTGAAAAGATTAGGTGCGATAAGTGTGCTTTCGCTGATGATTTAAAAGTGTATATGTCAATTACGTCGGACAATGATTGTTTAAGATTACAGGAACAGCTTGATATAATAGACAGATGGTGTTCTGATAACGGTCTATGTTTGAACACAGCGAAATGTAAGGTGATGTGCTATACCAGAAAACCTAGCCCGATATATTTTAATTATTGCATTAATGGGACGCCAGTTTCACGAGCTACAGTGGTGAGAGACTTGGGTATTTACTTTGATCCCATGTTAACGTTTTCAAGACATAGAAATGAAATGATATCTTCAGCTATGAAATCTTTGGGCTTTTTAATCAGAAATTCTACTCACTTTCAAGTGAACACTATTAAATTATTATATTACAGTTTTATTAGATCCAAACTAGAATACGGAGCTCTTATATGGAATCCCTTCTATGCTGTGCATAAACAATGTATAGAAAAGGTACAACGGAAATTTCTTAAATATTTATATTTTAAGGAGGAAGGTAGTTACCCTGTTAGGAATTATGATTATCAACTTCTCTTAACGCAATTTAATATAGATTCTCTTGAGTTGCGACGTCAGCTTTTGTTTATAAAATATGTGTATAACTTGGTGCATTACAAGATTGACTCCATTCATCTCCTTTCCCAGCTTCAGTTCCTGGTGCCTCGTCCTTCTTCTAGGCAAAGTCTTGCTTTCTACACTCCATATGCGCGCTTGAACTCATCATTGTGTTCCCCAATAATTTCCATGTCCCGATTATTCAACTTAGTATCACCTTATTGCGACATATTCTTTACTCCTTTCCATCAAATCCTTTCCACTGCTCGCATGTTGCTCATGCGTTCGTAGTTAAGTTTTATTATTATTGCTTTTCTTTACCATTGCTATTATTATTATTATTATTATTACTGTTATGAGAGTCTATGACGTTTATTTAAATCAATTTCACACTTTCATTTGATTTGAGTTTCAATTATTGTTATTTTTCTTTTTCATTTTGATAAGAGCTAGGAATAAGTTAGTATTCTCTGTTTGTTAACGCAAAATAACTACATATTTATAAGTGCATATGTGTATGTATGGTGTATACTTGTATGTATTATGCTGATTGTATGTACTTATATCTGTATATGTGTGTCTTTTATTGGCTTGTTGGGCTGTTGACACAATAAAGAGCTATTATTATTATTATTATTATTATTATTATTATTTTGGTGACAGTACCTAAAACAAAAAATAATATCGTAAGAGTTTTTGCAATCACGGATGAAAGATGGATTACTTTAATTAAAAAATATGTCGCCCTGCGACCAAAAAATATTAATCATTCAAGATTCTTCCTTACATATCGCAATGGTTATTGTATATCGTGCCCGATTGGAATTAATACGATTGGCAAAATGCCTAAATTAATAGCTGATTTTCTAAAATTGCCCAATTCAGAGCTTTATACTGGACATTGCTTCAGACGTTCTAGTGCTACACACTTAGCAGACGCAGGCAGTGATTTGCTGACTATAAAACGTCATGGTGGATGGAAGTCATCTGCGGTAGCTGAGGGTTACATCGAAACATCTATGAAAAGTAAAGTGGCTGTAGCGCACAACTTATCAGGGCCAAGTACATCTGGTCATTCTAGAGTTATATCATCGAATGATTCTCAAGCACAAGAGTCTACCATTAAAGCCAATAACATAACTCAGCAAAACTTTGTTACGAAGAATTTGCCTGGCATAACAATACATGCTCAAGATACTTGTTCCGTCAGTGTAAATGTATACAGTAATTCCACGTTTCATAACAATAACAATGTAAACTAAATTTGTATAGAATTTTTGATTAAAGTATTTACAATTTACATGCATTAAACGTCAATTTTGCTTTCTGTCATAATGTATTCAATACAGCCAACCTATAGAAATGAAAAAAGGCGTATCACAATGAAGCACTTTTCGATACGCAAAAGCGTGTTACAATTGCGTTTTTATGAACGCAAAATAGAAAAAAATTGTTTTCTAAACTATTAATAAGACTGTTTTCTGTGTTTTATTCTGGAAAAGCTGAAATTTCTTCAAAATATGATAGCTGGATCTTTGGAGTGTGACCTGCATCCATTTAATCCACAAAAACTGTTGGAGCGGCTGCCAGACAATATTAATAGAAATGAAGATGAATCGGTTGTGTCATAATTAATTTTCTTAAGGATATGCGTGGAGTATCTGATGCTGATCCATCTCATCACACACGGGAAAGGAAGCTTAATGTTTGAGCGCGACAATCAATGAATTGACCATTGACCAAAAAGCCTCAACAACATTTAAAACTTCACTAACAATAATAAATGCGACGATGTGTCATTCATTAGAAGAGTCTGGTGATTCCACTGACGAGGACAAAAATCCAGACGTGCTCGTTTCAATTGCACAAACAAGCTTTATATAGTGGAATTTAGAATAAAGCAATCGATTCGACAATAAAGAATTCTATACATTAGTGCCCGCATTGTTTTAATTTTCCTATTGATTTCAATTTCCGTCTCTATAAACATCCCCTCCTGGAAACATCACGACAACGATATCTTTGCCAATAGGGCTTCTGCAACCCATGTTCCATTCTTCCAACTGCAAGTTATTGTACAAGCAGAGATACAAACAAACGTGTCAGGAACATATGTTACAAGTTCACCGTTTTCAGCAGACGGAGATTATTTTATAGAAAGTGGGACCGTACGGTAGTTCCTCTCTCTAGACTCTGACATTTAGCGGAGAGAAGCGTTAGATCGGCAAAGGTCGCGTTCTCGCCGACGTAGGGGGGGCCCGGCAGACATAGAAGAAGAAGATACCGTGTTACGGCCTTGCGTGCAGCGATCGTGTGAGAGCATACACCAGACCGACGCCCAACGTGAATAAGAGAGAGGAAGCGATTTGAATTACTTACTAGCCGGATTCATACAGTCACGTGCAAAATGATTCGAGTTGATTGGAATAGGCCGATAAACGCAATTATGATGGAAGTAATTGACAGTAGATGATATTGTTAATAAAGCAGAGAACTATAAGCATTTTTCACGGGGAGTGGTTCTTTTAGCTGTTAAAAATGCCTTTCATTCGGCGAGATGGGATGATATACTTTATACTTTAACAAATAATTTTGAAATTCCGGTTTAACTATTACGGATCCCATACCTAGTACAAACAGAGGTAAACTATTAATGTCGACGGTGCAGTCACTGCTTTTGACAAGCAGAAATATAGGAAGAGGTTGGCAAAGGTACAAAGGAGGACTTCGTTAAGGGTAGCATCCGCTTACCGCACTGTTTCAGATGCGATTGAAAGAGACCTTATTTAAGGAAAAGACAAGACGCAAAAACGTATTATCCCTAACATGTTATGTATGGCACCTAGGGAGACCTGTACAGACGCATTTAAACAACAAAAGCTGCTAACAATTACATCTATATACATTTTAAAATTATATACGTGAAAGAAAATAGCATCCATAATAAAACCCACAAAGACAATCATGAATATCAAACCAGATTTAACATCGACTTTCAAATATCCAAGCATCGATTATCCCTATATGAAACAAATCCTCTATACAAGGGCATAATCTTTTACAATCACTTATCGAAGGTCCTTAAAGATATCACAAATCAACATTTATTGGCATCTAGACTAAAAGCTCTCAGTCAGAGAGTTACTAGAGGATAAATTTATCGATCAGCGGTACGTTAGCCCGCGTAATTTGTATGGTACTTTGTTCTTTTCTTCTTTTTTTCTTTTTCTGTATTCTACTAGTTTTTGTATGACTTTTTTATATAAAATTCTCATTTTATTTTCATATTGTTTTACCTTTGTTGTATATCTCCTTCTGACTTATCTTATATCTTTGCATCAACAAGATCAATAAAATTATTATTATTATTATAGGATAATGTACGGCTGGAATCCAGGAGGCATCAACTGTTTGACAACACAAAGTTAAACCAAAAAAATACAAATTACACCATGCTAGGGACCCAGACAATCTGATACAGGGCTGGAATCCAGGAGGCATCAACTGTTTGACAACACAAAGTTAAACCAAAAAAATACAAATTACATCATGCTAGGGACCCAGGCAATCTAATACAGGGCACTAGTAGGTACATCGAAATGGGTTCTGTAACATGATCAGGTATTTGACCGTATTTGACGTAGCCCGCCTACTTACAGTCACCCTGCCACATCAACAGATCGACCGCGTGCACACTGTATGAAGGTAAAACATTTACCCATATTTGGCTCTCTCTACAGTAGCATGTTATTACGAACCATTTACGCATTTTATCCAGTAGTATAGAATCCATAATTTTATTCCTCATTTCAACCAACCGTTCCCTTATCTAAAACCAATCATGCAAGAGAACCGTCGACTAGATTCACATCTATACAGCTTTCTATCTAATCAAGCGACTTTCCTAGTCCCGTAATAACGCTGGTAAATTACTACAGAACGACTCATTCCGAAACACGATTTTCGTTAAATTACCAGAAACTTATGTAATCAGAGTAGGTTCTGTGTCATTAGTGTCATTATAGATCATCTTTTACCGTGTATTACATAAATGGAACGAATTCCTCTATACAATATAGTTTCACGTTCGCTTCCATTACTTGGTAAATTTATTTGAAACCTTTGACGCTAATATACTGCGAGTAATTGTAGAGTAGAGGTAATTAGGGAAGGTATTATCTTGGAGTACTAGATGTAAGTATGTATATATTTTTCACTAATAAGGTTCATTATCTTTATTACCTATTAGATACGTAACAGTACTATTTTCATTTTGCTTATCTTCATAGGATTTTACAGAAAAAATCAAAAAGATATAATAAACTGGCGGAAAGAAGCATACAGATTATCTGAGGAGTCTTATTGTTAGTATCTGTATTATCTAATGGGTAATACATCCAATATTGACAAAAAAATAGTCATTAAATTTAGCTTATTTTGGCAAATCCTTTCTTTGAACGGGTTATCTTAAATACACTTATGCGTTAGTTTCATTTACTGAGAACACAAGATAGATGTTTTATTGTATGTGTTTCTGACTCATACCCCTGCGTTACAATTTGTATACAATCGCCAACAGGTCTAGATTCATGGTATGTTATTTAAATGTTTTTAATTGTATGTTGCTACTAGTTCCGCATAACATCAGTAGCTCAAGACCGAAAATTGGTGAAGTCACGAGAAATATATACCGGGTGGCCTAGAGCTTCGGAACAAATAATGCACAAGCAATGTGGCCACCAGAAGTATCCGAAAATTATTTTAATGTTCGAAATTCCACCGCTAGGGGGCGTAGCTGCTATGTTCAATCATATATATATATATTAGCCCTACGAGCATAGCAGGCCCATGGCTTGAGTGATTATTATTTTCCAGGTCTTTCTATCCTTGGCTTTTTCCCTCCATTTCACGATCTTCATTGTCCTTAAGTCTTTGTCTACTTCGGTCTTCCATCGCATCTTTGGTCTTCCTTTTCTCTTCCTTCCTCCCATTCCTCTTTCCGTTATTATTTTTTGTGTCCGATTTTCTGACATTCGCTCAACATGCCCTCGCTATCCCATCCTTTGCCCTTTCACTACTCCTATGATGGTCGGTTCCTTGAAGAGATCTTTAATTTCCTGATTCATTCTTCTCAACCATATTGTCCCCATCTGTTTACCTCCATAGATCTTCCTCAAGACCTTCCTTTCCCAGACTTCTAACATTTTCTCTTCTGCTTAAGTTAATAACCATGCTTCACTTCCGTACGTAACCGTTGGTCTGATTACCGTCTTATATAGCCTTATTTTTGCCACGCTGGAGATGACTTTGGACTTCAATATTCTGTTAAATGCATGGATGCATCTATTCACTGACACTATTCTTTTCTGTATCTCTGTTCTAATTTCTGGTTTTCTCGTAAACGTTCTTCCTAGGTATGTAAATGTTTCCACCTCCTCAAACTTATAAACTTTCCCAGAATTCGATGTTATATGAAGCACCCGTCCCTCTCTGAAATCTTCGTTTGTCCAAGTCATTCATTTGGTTTTAAGCATAAAATCAGTAATATCTCAGAAAATTGCTGGTTGAGCTATAGTTTTGAATAGATCGCTCGAATGCTGAGTTGATGTACCATAATTTTGTTTAATGACTTTTTTTCGTATCTGTCATAATAAGGAACGAGGAAGCCAACCTTCATTGTTCAATATGAATAGTTTAATATCTCCTGAACCGTTCAACCAATCTGAATATTTTTGGGCTCATTCGATGGAGCATTTTATGGGTTTTCTTTTAGGAAAATTGTCGTTCTAACATTTAGTTTGAAATAGGTAAACTAGAGGGGGTTTTCTGTAGTGATTACATATTTTCTTTCTTTGCACCGCTTCGAGCCATCTCGCTCTTGGTCTCTCCCTTCCTCTACTTCCGCTCACTCCTCTAAACAAAACTCGTTTCGCTGGTCGTTCGTCATTCAATCTGGGTACGTGCCTAACGATCTCATTCTCTGAGATCTTATTACATTGGTTATGCAAGGTTCTCGTCCATTGATGGTCCACCTTTTTCCCTCCATATATTCTTCTTAGCACCTTCCTTTCAAAGATTTTCAACGCATTCACTACTTTTTTTTTAATTAGCTTCGATAGCTCACTTCCATACATGCCTACCGACCTTATTATAGTTTAAATAACTGTTTCTTTAGATTTCTGGAAGTGGCGTTTATCTTTTGCTGTTCTCTCTATTTGTTTTATAACTTGTACTAAATTAGTTTTGGTTCATGCAAGGATCACAATGTCATCAGAATAGACCAGTATTTGTTTAGTCTGTTTATATATTGTTCCTTTTGTTTTCAGTCCACTCTCTCTCACAGCCTTTTCCAAAACGATATTCAACGGAGTTGTTGACAATGGGTCTCCCTGTGTCAAACCATTAGACACTCGAATTTTTTCTCCAGGTACCTAGTCCATTAATGCACACTTTATAGTATGTTTCCCATAATATCATTTTTATTAGTTTTAGAATTTGTTCTTGTACTCCAAGTGTTCTTATTGATTAGTATAATTTTTCTCTTTTCACGGTATCGTATGCTTTTTTGAAATCAATAAAAACCATATGCAGTGGTAATTTCTAATCTATGCTATTACCTAATATTTGTTTTAATATGAACACTTGATCCATCACCGATATGTTCTTCCGAAATCCACAATGATATTGGCCTATTTCTGATTCTACTGACTCATTTCGCTATTTCGCATCATCGCTACTCCTCTGTAGTTATCGCAAATTGGCATATCTCTTTTCTTAAGTATGGGGTATATTAATGATCCTTTTCATCTCGTTCCATTCTTACCGCCCCAATTATCACTGAATGGAGAACAGGGACGTCTAGGAGGCAAATCATACCAGAGATGCATAAGTGATCATGGTTCTGACCACCGTTGAAGCATGTATGTCCATACATCATATTTGGTCTTGACCGCCATGTATTTATCTGGGCTCTTTTAGCGAAGCTAAATGTTGTCTCAGTTCTGGTTTTAATTCTCTGAAGCTGTCCATTTCAAATAAACTTGGAGTGAAGGATGATACCAAGATACTTCACTCCCTCGGTAGCTCTTGTTCACTTCTTTAATGATACTAGACCATCTAACTTCCTCCTTCACGTGAATGCTATTGGTCGTTTTGGAGGAATTAATATTGGGGCTCTCCTCGTGGGCCCATGCTTGTAACAAGTGGCGCAAAAGTTGTCACCCGATGTTCCTTAACTGTATTTTTTTTTAATAACGAGAGATTAGGCGACCCGGAAATGCAGCCCTCAGAATTTCGGTTGTGGCTCGTGGAGTATGTGCCGTTGCTCCATCCTGTTGGAACCACATGTTCTCCAGTTCCAATTCGTCCAGTCGATGATGGAGAAAGTCATTGAGCATGGCTCTGCAGCGCTCGCCGTTCACAGAAGTCGTTTGGCCCGCGGCGTTTTCGAAAAAATAAGGCCCGATTACGCCTTCAGCGTAAACATCACACCATATAGTAACTTTGAGCGGATGTAATGGCTCTTCGTGTGTTATACGCGGATTTTCGGTGCCCCAGAAGCGATAATTCCGCTTATTCACGTGTCCACAGAGATGCAAACGGGCCTCGTCGCTCATGATGATTTTCGTGGTCGTGATTCAGGATGGCTTGAGCGTAGATTACACGCGCTTGGCGGTCAACGGCTAGCAGCTGATGCACTATCTGCACTTTGTAAGGTAACATCTTCAAGTCTTTCACCAAAATTATCTGTAAAGACCGCCAATTAATGGCCAATTGCGTGAAACGTCGTCTATTCGATACTCCGGGGTCTTCTGCGACAGCTTCAGCCACAGCCGCGATATTCTCATCAGAACGGCTGCTCCGAGGCAGCCCAGACCTGACAGCATCTCGTGTTGTGCCATAATCTTCTAAGCGAGCAGCTGAACGCCGTAGTGTTTGCCAAGTTGGTGTCGAACGACCGGGAAATCTACGTCTAAATGCACGCTGCGCCAACACCACTGACGAATAATTACGCAAAAAAATCGAAACAGTTATTCCGCGTTCTTGAGGAGTATAACAATTCATGTCTTATGGACGTGTATTTTGTATCTGTTTACCTGCTGTTTACTTCACAAATGTCAAAGCAGAACTGACATTTACCGCCATTTGCAAAAATTATGGCATTTTCCGATAGGATGATGACTTTCGCGCCACCTAGTATAACTTGTGGAGCGTTCTAAATTTTGTCCCCTTGTTGAATTTAGACTGGGTCAAAATGACAATATCATCTATTTATGCCTTTCATCGTCCAGTCTTACTAGCAGCTCGTTCACGACCAGAATACACAGCAGAAAGGACAAAACCCAAGTAACTCTGATGAGCCTTCAGGCGGCTGAAATGTAACCCAATAACATATTAAGTTCTTATAACAAAAATATCGGACCCTTTTGTTTTGGACAGTAATTCGTGTCAACTTTTATGGTCGAACTAACCAAAGAACCAGTCCTTTGAGTTTCTCCCACATATTTAGAAGCATTCAGTGGATGCGCAATATATTCTATCGAGTTCATCTAATTTCCACTTTTAGTTTTAATGCTAGTAATCAACCAAGATCATTTGACCAATTTCTCTACTAATATCGAAACTAACACAGCAATTAAAGATGTGGATTTCAACGACACATCCGATACGCACACGATACCATAAGCAGTAAAAAAAAATATTGTTAATTAACATTCTTCTTCAGAAAAATTACATGATGTCAACGTCGGTTCTACCGTCTCAAAGCAAAAGGAGATTCCAGATGATAATCTATCGGATGCCCTTCGAAACGAGCAGATATGTAGAATCTACTAGTATAAAGTTAGTATAAATTACCTTCTAACATCCTTCGTGGCCGATTCCTAGAGTTTCGCGATGAGAAATCTAAGGACGTAAAGGTCAAACGTTTTAAGTTCACCGACACCGTGGTAGTACATAGCGTGTTCACCGGGGCAGATATCAAGTTTGCATTAGCGCTGGACGGAGATAGTTCAACTGTAATCACGCACGCAAATACGTGACGTTCCCTAATGGGAGAAAATTAAAATGGGAATTACATTTACATACACGTAAGACATTACTGTGAAGGCAGTATAAAAAGTAAATTTAAGAATTATAGGTAAATAAATTAAATTATTCATAGCTATTTGATGGAAGGAAAAATCTCAGAACAAACTTTTAAAGTGTAAGGAAAATGCCACGAGAATTAAATAAATTTTTATAAAGTTGATTAATATCATTGATAATTATGTCTTCAATAGTTTAACTTAAGTAGATATTCCTATTTTTATTTTATGTTCTGAATATCTTATGTATTTACTCAAATGACAATCAATCCCGATATGATCTTGTTTTAATTTTATTTAACGAGGTATTATTGTAAGGTTTTTGAGGTATAGCAATTCTGGTAACATTTACAAAGTTGCATCACAGCACCGTACACTTTTAACTTTAACAATGAAGCACGGCAATAAAAGAATAACATAATTTATGATGGCTTTTAATATACAGGGTGACTGATCGAGACCGCCCATTAGAAAGATTGGACCTCCTAGTAATAATTAATTTTTGTAAAGTTGCATACGTACATAGTGTAATAAAATATATGCCCTGAAAATATTTTCAAGATGGCGACACTTCCGGAAACACCGGAAATTGACATCAACTTTCTTATTTCGAATGGAATGGTATAGCTTTCTTTGCACTTTTGAAATCTAAACGTTATTTTAGAGAAACTCTTACTAGTATTCCCTATACCTAAGTGCAGCCGTTTTGAAGATTTTTCGACTTTTTGAAAATTTTTGGATTTACATCATGATGTTTAACATTATATACTGTCGCGAAATTTGAACCGAGAACGCTAAAATTAAGACTATCGATGGAAGAAACCCTGACGTTTCTGTAGAAGTTTTTAGATTTGTTGCATTATCTACAGCCTGTCCAAAATTTAATTGTCCTTTAGTGCAACTGCAGACCATCAACACTAGATTTCTTCAAATACAATGCCCAATTTTTTTTTTTTTTTTTTAATATTCTGAAACTTTATTAAGAAACTTCCGCATACATATCTGCAATAATTTTCAAGTTATGAAGGTTTTTGATATATTTTAGAGGAAATTACACAGAAAATTTTGTAATTTCCTCTAAAAATCCAAACCCGATTTTTTTTCAAATAGAATGCCCCATTTTTTTCAATATTATGAAATCTAATTGAATTTTCATCAAAATGTATTAGCATTGCAGAAACAGTAAAATAACCGCTAATAAAAACACAAAGTCTAAGAAAGCTATAAACACTCTATATGGCCCCCGTTGACCTAGCTACGGATTCTTGAAGAAACTTCTTTTGTGCAAGCCTTGTAAATGTAATGAGGATTTAACATGGTCCATTACGGCCAATCCAACAATCTTCGAACATCTGTGTGAGCTCTCGATCCACTTCGCGTAGAATGGCCCGGAGCTCCATCCATCTGGTACCAAGATTCTCGTAAAATATTAAGAGGTAAATCGTCTAAAAATGCCGACATGAGTCCTCTTAAAATTTCCACGTACCGTTGGCCGGTTAAATTATCATCATAAATTATAAAGCGATATTAATTATTCATTAGTAAACAAAAAACGTTAAAACTAAATTTAGTTTGAAAGTGAACATCTTGCTACTGGTCTACGGAAAATCCTGTAAATTGCGCCTCTTAATTATTCCCTCTCTGGTAAATTTTGCTCCATCTGTCCAGATAATTTTTGACAGAAACAGTGGATCTTCCTGCATTTTAATTAAAACCTATTCGCAAAGTTCCAATCTTCTAACATCATCCCCCGGGTGGAGTTCTTGTACTTTTGTGAACGAATAGTTATGCATTTTATGTTTCTTTAAAATTGCTTGAACCGCAAAAAATGTTAAATCCAAATCTTGGGCTGCCGTTCGGATTGACTGCTGTGGATTGACATTAAAGTATGCCAGGACATTAATTTCATTTATTTCTGCATTTGTAATTGGTTTACGTCGAACAGTAGCAGATTTCGCTTTTTCATTTTCTAAAAAATTCAATTCTATGCGTCTAAATTTTCCTCTTGTCATTGCAGCCAAATGAGGGTCTTTCATAGAACACACGGCAAGTTCCTTAAATAACACATGACTGTGACATTCTCCATGAATATAAAATAAGTTTAAGTATCTGTGTTTGAATACCCTTCAAAATCTATTTCGGTGGCCGCAACAGCAACTCGTGAATTAACAGACTATGGCGACAGTTATTAATAAGAACGCTTGTCATTTGCATAGCTTATTATTAAGAAAATTTTAAAATTTCGTCCAAAATGTATCAAAAATCTTCATAACTTGAAAATTATTGCAGAAATGTATGGGGAACGTTAATACATTTTGATGCAAAATTTAATAAAGTTAGTATTTTAAAATATCGAGTTTTGATGGTCTGCAGTTGCACTAAAGGACAATTAAATTTTGGACAGCTTGTAGATAATGCAACAAATCTAAAAACTTCGGCCGGAACGTCAAGATTTCTGCCATTGATAGTCTTAGTTAATTAGTCTAGTAATGTTAGACAACATCATGATGTAAGTCCAAAAATTTTCAAAAAGTCGAAAAATCTCCAAAACGGCTGCACTTAGGTATAGGGAATACTAGTAAGACTTCCACTAGAATAACGTTTAGATTTCAATAGTGCAAAGAAAATTGTACCATTCCATTTGAAATAATAAACTTGATGTCAATTTCCGGTGTTTCCGGAAGTGCGGCCATCTTGAAAATATTTTCAGGGCATAGATTTAGTACACTATGTACGTATGCAACTTTACAGAGATTAATTATTACTAGGAGGCCCAAGCTTTTTAATTGCCGGTCTCGATCAATCACCCTGTATAGAAAATAATATACATGGACAATTTAGAAAAATAAAAGTCCGCTGTAATAGTTATTTATTTATTTTTTTTTTTCCAAATTGACAGAAAATTAATATCTATCTATTATTGAGAAAAAGAATAGTATTGACAGTATTAACAAACGAAATAAAGAAGAAACAATACTCATGATTCAAAGACATAATTCAACATCCTACAATAGCCGAGACGCGGACTGGAAGTCACGATTCCTTCAGACATTACTCTCGTGCTGAATTCTTGATGAACCTGCCGCCGGCCTGTTCACCTCCGGGGCGACTCTACGTTACCGGATATTCCCATAAATATTTCCCGTGTTCGCGAGTCTTTTTAACGTTAACGCGCGCCAGGTCGTCCGTTGAAAAGGTAATCATAGCAGAGGTAGATGGGAAGCCGGGCAATTTACAACTTGACGACGTTGTACGCAACACACACATTTCATTTCATAATGCGATAGGTAGGTATGTAGTTACATGAAAAGTCAATAACCTTAGGAAGAAATCGCTTTTCTGATTGTTGATGTGATTTGCACGTTCGAAAATTGCATAAAAAATTGCCCAGATATACCCAGATTAACGTAAGCATAATTAAAACACGCTATATGATATTTTTATTACTTTTTGTTGATATAAAGAAAAATATCTTTAATATTACTTTTATTGTTTCAATAAATAATTGTGGTAACAACGAGGCAGATATTTTTACAAACACCGTAATCCAGTCAGCTTTATTGTAGTTAATCAACAATGATAATTGTAAGATCCAATACTAATCATTCCCCCTGTATAGGAACGTTATCGAGTAAAGTTACGAGAATGAGATCATAGACCGCGTTTTGTTTATGTCGGGACCGAATATGTAAACAAGGGGACCGATTAGGGATTAGGGCAGTCTAAGAAGTGTAGAGATGACGAATAAACGTATTTAATAAGTTATGGTATAGTATTTTTCTTACATAATCTTAATTTGTATTCCCCTAAAACTCACCTGCGACTTAAATAAACTATTAATATACACTACCGTTCATATATTTGGGGACAACTAAGAAAAACTCGAAAAAACAAACAAAATTGAAATATTAACAATTAATTGTGTTTTATATGGAAGGGTATGCATTTCTATATACTCGGTGAGTTTTTTATCTTGAGACAACGGATATCGGGAGATATACGGGAGAGATCGAGTTCGGCACCATTCAGTGAGCCCCCTACATTATAACAAATCTTATTAAGATCTTTTTTTGATTTGATGCAGGGTTTTAGAGGTATTCCGTTGTCTCAAGATAAAAAACTCACCCAGTCTGATATGAACATAATTTACAATATTATCTTCTATCTCATAAATTACAAATAACTGTTTGTTTTTATTCTAATTAAAACAAACCTGTTTTTAATCGTCCCCAAATATATGAACGGTAGTGTACGCAAAAAAAAATTATTACCTCTCTCTCTTTCTCTCTCTCTTAGGGCCTCATCCGTACCCCACTTGGTCATTTAGAATATTTTTTATTTTTTATTTCTCTTTTTCTTGGTTTTTAGGTCCCAAATAATAAAAGTATGAATGACTAACGACGTTTCGCTTTATTAAAAGCTTTTTCAAGTTATAAATAAATGTATAAAGTTTGATAAATAAAATGTTTTTGTTTAATAAATGACAATTTGTTTGTTTTTTATGATTTTGAAAATATTATTATGTTTTAATTAAAGATGTTTTGATTATTTATTTTTGGATTTTGTAATTAAATAGTTCTTTAAAATATTGTATTTAGTTATAAAAGTAAATTATATAATTTTGTGAAATATTGTATATCCGTTTTATCATTGACTGCATTTTTATGTTTATAAATTTGAATTATTTCTAGTATGTTACGTGTTTTTAAATTTTGTTCTTTGTTTAAAATTGTTACGTTGTTGAAATCAAAGGTATGATTTTCAATTATTTCATGTTTTTTTAAGGCTGTAAGATTTTTATTATATTTGTGTCCTTTTATTCTATTTTCCAAATATTGCATGGTTTCACCTATATATACACCATTACAGTTTTGACAGTCTATTTTATAAACTATGTGTGATGTTTTACTTTTTTCAATTTTTGATTTTAATTTTGAATAGATTTGGTTTTGTAGTTTGTTTGTGTTTTGATAGGCAATTTTGTAATTATATGGTTTGAAAATTTGATTTATTTTTTCGGATAAATGTTTAACATAAGGAATTTTTATAAATTTTGTAATTGTTTGACTATTATTTATATTTTTTGTTGATTTATTATAAAAAAGAAAAATTCTTTGTTTGAATATTTTGTTTATAAGAGAATTTGGATAATTATTTTGTTCTAGAATATTTTTTGCTTTGTTAATAATATCTGATCGAAAAACTGGACTTGTTAATTTTATTGTTCTGTCAGCTAAACTAATAATAACACTAACTTTTTGAGATAAAGGTTGTGAAGATTTAAAATTTAGATAACGTCCAGACCATGTTGGTTTAGTATACCATTGAGTTAAAATTTTATTATCATTGTTGATGAGTTTGAGGTCTAAAAAGGTAATGCTATTGTTTTCTTCGATTTCAATTGTAAATTTTAATCTTGGATGAAAGGAATTAAAATTGTTAAGTAAAATTGGTATATTTTTTTCTTCTAACGCGGTTATGCAATCATCTACATATCTTTTGAAGAAAATTATTTCGAAATTTATTTTATTTAAAATTTTTTCTTCTATATATTCTAAAACAATTTGTGCAATGATACTAGAAATTGGTGATCCCATTGCACATCCAAAAATTTGTTTATAAAATTTACTTTTATATTGGAAAAATGTTTGTGTTAGTGTTAATTCCATTGCATTAATGAATTCTGTGATAGGTATATTTGTAAAGTTTTCAATTAATTGCCATTTTGTATGTATAATTTGTTTTGCTAGGTCTAATGGTGTATTTGTGTATAACGATACTACATCTAATGATATCATTTTGAAATTTGGTTTTAATTTAATGTTGTCTATAAATTCTTTGAATTGCCAGGAATCCTTTATATAGTATTCATTTTTGAACGCGATATTTTTAAGGCAATTTGCTAAAAATTTTGATAGTTTATAAAAAGGACTTTGTACATAAGAAATTATTGGTCTTAAAGGTATATTATTTGGGACCTAAAAACCAAGAAAAAGAGAAATAAAAAATATATACATGGTCAAGATCCAAAGATTTAAAAATTTAGAATATTGTATTGCGATTTTAGTTTCTGTTTGAATGTTATTGTATCAAGTAGTACAAGTGAATAACAGTGCTCCAAATGCCCCGTGGTAAATCTATAGGTGTTGCTGAACGATCTACCAATAACTATATTAAGAGTTTATGCCAGTAGTAATAATTGTCATATCCATGACACACTAGATATCTAATAGAAATTAAAATATCCTGAATAAATTATTTTTCTTATCGGTGTTGTGAAAGAAAAATAATTTATACTTTCAAAAAAAAAACCCAACCCTGGTGTTCTGAATTTAAAGTAACAGAACATTGGGGTTTCAGGTGTGCTTTATATAAGTATTTATCTATTTGGATAACAATCTTATTGACATTATGAATTTAATAATTTCCAATTTTTAGTTTATAGCTTACACTTTAATTTTTAGCATATATGCATTTAACTTCCTATTTTTGTTATTTAAGGGTTTAGTGGAAGAGCAGGGAGCAGTATTTCTGTGCTGCATATAATATATAATATAATCTGTTCCTATTCACGTTGTTTTAGTATGTATTATATTATTATTTAAAAAAAATTAGCAATTGTGTGATGACGTCATTGCTGTACTCCTTACTATAAAATTGTAGTATTTTGTGAAGCAATAATGTTGGATTTTACTATAAAAGAGTGTTCACACAATTGTAGTAGTCGCTAGAATAATATTGTTGCATTTTGTCATACAGAAGTTTAATAAATGTTCAGAAAATTTATATTAAATTTTACTTCTTAATAAGGTGATTTTACGTACAACGTGTGTAACAAACTTATACATAATTGCAGCAACCTTTGGAACAGATTATTCACTAATTTTACCACAATAGTGTGTTTAATAGTCATACAATCCGCTAACTACAATCGTGTGGTAGAGATTTAGATAAATTGTGGCCAGTCATATACTCACTACAAATTGTAATTAATTGCTCTACAAGTGTTTGCATTTTTATCAAAAAAAAAAATTTCCGTGCAGTTAGTTACGTTCGGCTCTTGCTTGATACAAGTTCACGTATACAATTCAATGTTGCAATTTTCTTAAACCGAATATGTTCCGTGTAGTACACAAAAATACCTAATAATTATAATCAATAAGGGGCTATGTTATTTGATTATTCCTATTCGGAGCACACAAACGATAAAATTGAAAAAAGTAACACAATCCAGTGCATTTCTGCAACCACATGTGTATATCCATTTATTACACCTTTTGAAAATGAAACAAACATATCAATAAGAAAATGCATTCCTTTGGCGACCGTTTATTCTCTTTAATGTTCTTTATAATGTCACCTATCGCCCTTAATTACAATTTACAAGATCACGGAAAACCTCTGTAAACAAGAAAAGAAAACATATTAAAAACGACTAGAAAACGGCAATAAAAATTATTAATTAGAATTATTATGAATCCCTAATTTAAACAAACTAGGAATGCAGTAAAGCCGTTAAAAGTAATAATTGATAAATTACCGACTATACGAAGAAACAACCTTTTAAAACTTCTATTACTAAAATATTTGCTTCAATCTATAATTTCTGGACACACCCTATGTACGTCGTTCATTTGCTTCAGTATGCATCCACGCCCATAATCCTCGACCTTGAATTCCATAATAAATTTTCTAGTGCTCCGAGGGGGAATTCATTAGAAATCAGCGAGCAAGATGCCGTTGCAATGGCTATCTTTCGCCTTGGTTCAACGTCTGCCGCAGCAGCCCATGTGTTGCAAGAACACTTAACACTATAATGTAGGTTATCTATATACGACTGCATGTACAACTCTTACCAAAAAAAAGTTAACGACAAACGCAAAAAAATATCTGAGGCTAGGACATTTAGGACGAACTTTTACTACGGCCCTCGAATAAAGGAATATATAAAGAAATGTAACCCGGTGGTAAATTTCGTCGACCATTGGCTATCCTTCTCGCTTGTATGGCACTTTGATTTCAATTTCAAAAATGGTACATCTTATTGTTAGTCAAATGTAGTAGTTACTCCTACCAACGTTTCATTATTGTGAAAACATGGGATACTAAAAAGTATAAAGGAATTCCAAATTGAAAATTTTAAACCAACAGAAATATATCGTATTATAATTTGATTCTTTGTTTCAGCTCTTAAAAATATAATCGAGGAAATTTAACTATTGTTTATTTACTTACAAAAATCAACGTTTCTTTAATGCTACATTATACTCAAGGTCACCAGTTATCGAAGAAGAAAGGTATGATAAAATTATATTCAAGCAAATTCAGGTTATAAAATAAAGTTTGTAAAATAAAAGACATGTGCTGTTTCATGGCTAAGCGAAAACCGAAAACCGCATCTTTCTAACTTTCGTATTTCCTGAGGTATTTCCAAACACCGAAGACACTGCAAATGTCATTTTTTTCGAAAAACGTCATGTAATTCGGAAACGGTACAACTTAGCCCCAATGTATCCCTAACGTATTGTTATTTAAATTTAACAAGGAATCCAAAAGTGCAACAATATACAGGGTGTTCCATTTAAAATAATAAAGTTAGTAGTTACTTCCGGTACAACCGGAAGTCCGCCATTTCTGAAACTAATTTTAGCATGTGTAGAATATGATTCGAGGCAACATTTATTTGAAACATTTTTTCAAAAAGACAATAATAAATCGGCTAGAGACCGTTGCATCTTAAGCTGGACACGCGGTATAAGGTAAAAGACGAATATCAGATAAACACAAATGCTTTCTTTGTGGTTGTACGGTCTTCAACTGATTGAATGCCCCTTTCTATTTGAAAAATAATAAATCAAGAAAGGTATTTAAACTCGTTGACACAACTTTCAAACACAATTCACCATATTAATAGTGGACATAAGATATGGATAAAGCTGGCACTAATTTTACTACTAACACCAGCGTCGCTGGACGCCGTACATTGAGAACCATATAGGTTTATCGGTTATGTCCGTGACCTCGTAATATGTTTTCGCGCTATTTGTATATGCATTATAAATTAATAATGAAATTAATATGTTTCTGTATAAATGTTAGTTATATTACTGTTAGCAGAAAGTAAATAACAGAAAGAACAATCGCTCATAATTGTCAAAATAACTTACCATCTCAAGGGTATTATTAGATGAGGTAGACGCGACGTTATAACAAACTGGGTAACTTGTATAAAAACTACACCCCACAGTCACGCTTCTGCCAGCAGATAAAATTCTTTTCACAAACTTTACGAGAAATGTTTACACTATCATATCGTAAATCCAGGTATTTACCGATAAATGTATATTAATTGTTTCGGCAAATGGTAACATTCCACGTTTCCCCACGTTCGTCATATCTTTCTTTGTATATATGATCAGCATAAAATAACAGTTTAAAAATAACGCACACACATTCCGCATCTATGTACATATATACTCACGGTCAGTGACTGATGCTGCTAGCTAGGAGTATAGATTCGCATAGAAAAACACCGCAAATTACGAGATCACGGACATAGCCGATATACCCAATTGATTTTCTACGTCTAGCGACACTGGTATTAGTAAAGTAGTGCCACCTTTAGATATGGATATACTAACAGACTTATTAAACATTACGTATGCGAGCTACTCTTCGGCTGCATGAATGAATTTTGTCTAACACAGCTGGATGTATAGTGTGATATAGTTCGACCTAAGAATATACCTATAACCGAAATCGCGATTCAGATAGTAAACTTTTTTTTAGGAGGAGCTGTACCTATATTACGATGAACGTTTTTCATAACGTCACACGGCTGTCCATTATAGATGTATGGATGTGTAAATATCATGTATACATGGATAGATAGAAAAGAGCCTTTCATAAAGACAGGAAATGTTAACCTCATCTAATGTAAGGACTTATTTGTAACTAATTTTTGTAATTCGTTCTATTCGACGTTCAGAGCGTCATTAATGAAATAGATAGGCAATTTCCGCTATATATAAAGTGCGTTTAATACGTGTATTTATATTTGTATTAAGGGCACATTTCGAAACCGCAAATGTAGTGGTGAAGCAATCGATAACAATTAGTAAGCACTAAATTACGATTGGCAAAAGAATTAATCAATTCCAGCATTGCAATCTTTGATGATATGATGATCGTTAAGGAAAACCCATTAAATAGAGCAATATAACTACCTATACGAAAAAAAAAGTTATAGCATGTTATAATAATATAAATGGACATACTTTTATTAGCCAGGGACGGACCCCTTACGTCTCCATGTCAGTATATAGATCTATAAAAATGGCTTCTACTAGTGGCGACATACGTGCATTGTGTCTTTGTCAATTTTACCAAAGAGCGTTTTTTTTTTGTTCTGTTGTGAAAGTGTAGGCTGGAATGTTGGTTTTATTTTTCATTATGTGGTAAGCATAATAATTGTTTATTCATAATATTTGCTCTAGTTCCGAATAAACAAAGATATATTCCCGATAGTTAACGACTGTCGATTATTCAATGTTATCAATAGTTATGGATGTAGGAACAGCAAAATATACTTAACAGGTTGACGACCGCGTCTTGATTGGTGAAGCCTCTCTGGGTACCGCAGCTTAGTTTTGGGATTTTCTGCTATTTATCTTCATAGGGAATCTATGTACAGTTCTGAAATGACCTTTTTACCAAAATTTGTGAAAAAAATATACGTCCAGTTTGCTAAACACCGGGCTCATCAGAGAGACTCTATCCACTTATACCGGTCGTACTGGACATCCGTATGCAGATTAGAAATATTTATTGTGAAAAAAAAAACAATATAACAATGAACGCAATAATATCAAGAATGAGTACATAAATGAGGCGAATTAAAAGTTATTTCTCAGTAGATTAAATGTTTAAGATTAAAGAATATGCATTAAAATTGTATTCAGTTTCACATAAAAGTAGGCCGTTGGTAGAATTAAACAATAGCTAGTAAACTATCTGTCAGTTGTGAATCTTGTGTGTCTCAATGCTTTTCCGTAATTATTACACAAGATTTTTATCCACATTTCCTTAATATGGGTTTCTAAGTGGTCGTGTTTATTTGCTAAATGGTAACCAAAGAAACGACAACTAACGAGTCAAAAAATGCAAAAATATACAGGATGTTCCATTTAAAATTTTAAATTTGTTCTTATTTCCGGTAAAATCGGAAGTGATAATAAAAGTGATGGGTTGAATAATTGGAAATTTACAGTAAATATTCCAAATTTTATAAAAACTATTTAAAAATAAAAAAAGTTACCGGTTGGGACCTATAAGTGGATGTGATGTACACCCACGGACAGCCAAAATATCCGGTCTAAGTCACAGTGTGAGCGCAACTTTCCATGTACCCGAGTTGGACGCGGCGTTTAGACTACGCATTAGACCGGACATTTTGGGTGTCCATGAGTGCACATCAATCGAGAAAAAAAATATTCAATAAGGTTGTCTTTGTTTTCAATATTCCTTGTTTTTCTTTTAGCTGCTTTCAATCTACTTTTTTTACTTTTTTGTAGTTTAAGATTAAAAAAATTAAATTCTACGTTAAAACACATTGGTTTCCAATACATACCTCCGGGCAGAATATTTGAAATTGTTCGTTAAAGGGCTGTCCGCTGGAATAGCACAGATAAGAAATATAGATAGCTCACCTTACGCCGGGAGAATTGCGCGACTTTCGCTAAAATGGGAACCCTAGATCAAATAGTTGGGAATCCTACGCGAGTTCATTCAGAGCGCTGGACTTCAGTCGTCAGTCAACGCTCGCGACACTCGGTGCTGGCAATAAATGCGTGTATATACGCTGCGGAAAGTCTCGGAGGATTTTCAAAGGTTTGAAATTATTTAAATTTCCGGAAAATAACGTATTTCGTGCTGAATTGATAAAAAATGCGACTAAATATCGTGTTGGGATATCTTTCTTACATTATTACAACAGTAAAAACTCACGACAATATTGCTCCTGCAATCCACATACTTATATTGATATTGTAAATTATCATTCATCGTTAGTAGAAAAAGTTAAAACATCATCAAAATAAAAAAAATTGCAGACTTCAGTTGTAAAAAGTTTCTAACACATTGAATTATTAAATTTACGCCACCCTTGGAGACCTACCAAACATCCTGATGTATATATAGGCTGTTTTAAATTTCATTATAGATTATAGGGATTTCGTTTATAATATATGTGTTCGGAAAAGATATACACAACACGTTTGTAAATACCTAATTATCATGTCTAGTATTTAAGGTAATCATTTTAGATTAGATTTTATACTCTTCGTCCGGTTTAATCACTATTCTCCGGGTTTTTCCAATTTACCGAGGGACTGACGTTCACAACGTACTTTCCCGTGACGTACTTTTACAGCCCTTAGTTTGTTTGTTACCCCTCACTTTCGGGAGAGTTTCTAGCTGTTGGAAAAGCAGAAACTGCCCAAAGAAAAACAGTTGCAAATATGTAGTCACCAATCACAGTCAAAATAGTTATAGTCACGCAGCTCAATTCAACAACAACTTCCGTGTAATACCATTGTATTTTACTTGTTTTAATTTGTTTAATTTAATCAAATATAGTAGTAAATAAGAACCACGACGTGTTTTTATTTACATCGAAAAAGTGCAAAACGCCAGCGCACATAATCACAAAACAATATGTATAAAAAAGATACAATGTAGGTTTAAACTTGACATAGTTGCTAAATCGGACAAATAATGTAACCAAAAAAAAATAGGAGTAGATCATTTCCAAAGCAAGCCTACCACCGTAAGTCATAAGACAGACATGTTTTTTATATCTGCTTATATATATATATATATTGAGATATTTTCTGTTTCTTGGTGTTTGCGGCATGAAATGGAGATTGGTGATGAAATGATTAAACAACGAAATAAAACGACATTTACGTTTCGGCAATATATATATTGCCTTCTTCAGAACTACAAGAAAGGTTAACTATAACTATAATGTGAAAATATTTTTGTTGTTGATATTCTTACCTAAAATTATCGTCTTACATTTTACTAAACTTAATTAAATTTTAACTACATTATTATAATTATGAAAAACTGCAAATAGGAAATAACAATTTAGCTATAATGCGGAGAGTATTTTGTGAAATTCTTACCTAAAAAATCATTCTGATTTACTAAATTTTGTTATTTTTTGTTAATTAAATTTACATGATTCTAAATTATTTTTACATTTTAGAGTTTTAAAATTTTAAATTGTGGAACTATATTGTTGACCGTGCAACTGTATATTTAGAAATGAGAATGAAATTTAACATTGTAGGATAACATGGTTTAACATATACGGATAAACATGTTATCCTACAATGTTAAATTTCATTCTCATTTCTAAATATACAGTTGCACGGTCAACAATATAGTTCCACAATTTAAAATTTTAAAACTCTAAAATGTAAAAATAATTTAGAATCATGTAAATTTAATTAACAAAAAATAACAAAATTTAGTAAATCAGAATGATTTTTTAGGTAAGAATTTCACAAAATACTCTCCGCATTATAGCTAAATTGTTATTTCCTATTTGCAGTTTTTCATAATTATAATAATGTAGTTAAAATTTAATTAAGTTTAGTAAAATGTAAGACGATAATTTTAGGTAAGAATATCAACAACAAAAATATTTTCACATTATAGTTATAGTTAACCTTTCTTGTAGTTCTGAAGAAGGCAATATATATATTGCCGAAACGTAAATGTCGTTTTATTTCGTTGTTTAATCATTTCATCACCAATCTCCATTTCATGCCGCAAACACCAAGAAACAGAAAATATCTCAATACAATACACATCGGCAAAGAAACTCGCTTAAGTTATATATATATATATATATTAGCCCTTTGAGCCTAGCAGGTCCATGGCTTGAGTGATTATTATTTTCCAGGTCTTTCTATCCTTGGCTTTTTCCCTCCATTACACGATCTTCATTGTCCTTAAGTCTTTCTCTACTTCGGTCTTCCATCGCATCTTTGGTCTTCCTTTTCTTTTCCTTCCTCCCATTCCTCTTTCCGTTATTATTTTTGGTGTCCGATTTTCTGACATTCGCTCAACATGCCCTCGCTATCCCTTCCTTTGCCCTTTCACTACTCCTATGATGGTCGGTTCCTTGAAGAGATCTTTAATTTCCTGATTCATTCTTCTCAACCATATTGTCCCCATCTGTTTACCTCCATAGATCTTCCTCAAGACCTTCCTTTCCCAGACTTCTAACATTTTCTCTTCTGCTTTAGTTAATACCCATGCTTCACTTCCGTACGTAACCGTTGGTCTGATTACCGTCTTATATAGCCTTATTTTTGCCACCCTGGAGATGACTTTGGACTTCACTATTCTGTTAAATGCATGGATGCATCTATTCCCTGACACTATTCTTTTCTGTATCTCTGTTCTAATTTCTGGTTTTCTCGTGAACGTTCTTCCTAGGTATGTAAATGTTTCCACCTCCTCAAACTTATAAACTTTCCCAGAATTCGACGTTATATGCAGCACCCGTCCCTCTCTGAAATCTTCGTTTGTCCAAGTCATGCATTTGGTTTCATGTTCATTGATGTAAAGTCCCACTTTCCTACCCTCTTATTCTAGTCTTTACCCCTTCCACACTCAGACGTTCCGAGTCCGACCGCACACCTTGCTCTCCGCCAGCATCTATGTTTCATAAAATCGAATAATTGCCCCTTTGATTTATGCAGCCCGCGTGATTTCGCCAATTCTGCTCCAGTGAGCTATCTGCTTACTTATCTGTGTTTATAGTTATAAATTATAAACAAAACAAATAAGAAATATTTGAAAATGTAGTTTATTATAACATCAAAGAGTTTTCACACACGTGATTGGGAAGTTCATTTAAAGTATTCATGTTTTTGTGGCAGTACTAGAATAGAAATAGTTACAAAACTTTTTAATATAGAGCATCCTTAACTGAAAATATCTTCCATTTTATGAGTTATTTCGACGATGTTACTTATCGGATGTTAGTGACATTATACTGAAGTGTTGTTTAAAGTACTTGAATAAATGTGAGTGAAAAAAGAATATACGAGTGGTGCGTAAAAACGAAAATTGAAGCAAGAAAATATTGAAAAATTAAGTTTACTTAATAAATAGAAATAATAATTTATTATTATTTCTAAATAGCACATCGGTTCCCTAAAAATTTTGCGGGGGCGGCGAAATTTCTTATCTACGCCACTAACGTTTACTACTACCGATTCAAATTCGATTATCTGGCCCACTAAAAATTTCGCCCACCACATTTCAGATAATCAATCTTCTATTAGGTCCTGAGATTAAAACATTTCTACCTTTTATTTGGTGGTTATGAAATTGAGAGCGAAAATATACCTGCTTCCTGTTCTGGACTATCTCTAATTCCGCCTTCGCATAACCTAACCCGCACCCACAAACCTTCACTCCCCTCTTATTGTTGCCGCTATTCTTACCTTAACGGCGCACAGACATTACCCAACGCCGCTAGAACAATGGCTTTAATGAACGCAGATATGTGTCGCCGGCAATAATATATAACAACATAAGATTGGTATACGCTTAAACACATAATATCCTTAGCCACAAACTACTCGTGACATTTCCAACAGCTTAACATGTCTTATACAATACCGCATTCTGAACAGATCAGGTGGGCCGGTGCGGTGACTAAACCGTTTGTGACAAGAGGTTGCTTTTCCCACTTCATGTCCGTCGACCGTAGAACAATTAATTCTCCGCTGGAAACGGTCGACCTTGCACCAGATACGCAACTCCTGCAGAGATTGAGAGAAGCGGAGCTGTGTAATGGGCAAGTAAGAAGGAAAAAAGAGAACTCTTAAAGAAAATGAGGCGTGACCCGACGGCATTTTTCCACCATCCAGTGTTTCCTGCATTTATTTCGAGCAAGTTCGCCGAGATTATGTCTGCACTTACTGTATTAGAAGTTAGCGGGGACTTAGTGCAATTTAACGCTACAATTACGTTGAGAGGTATAACTGGTTGTTAAAGTAATGTCGAGCTACCACAATAGGCGTATTATTTTTGCTGTTAGCGGAATTGAGGTTTGAATGTAGATATGATTACTATGAGTAATATATTTAATTGCACATATCTGCTATAGTTTAAATACTGATGGATTTTTTAGGTAGAGAGAGGTATGAACGCTAGAAATAAACAAATCAGAATAACAAAAAAATAAACTCTCAGGTAAGTAGATTCATTTACTATATGGGAAACACTATTATAAAGATTTTAATTATCTCAAGTCAGACTAAGAACTTATATTTGTCGATTTATAAAAACAAGTAAAATCGCTCTGAAGAAAATCTCTCTGCATTCATTCGCCGAGAAACTTATAAAAACACTCAAATCGTTTTTCCGTTGCGTTTAGTTAGGCGGGAGAATGTAAAGAAGTGGCCCGTACGGGTTCCACTGGGATAGACCTATGTCTATCCTTTACCTGAATTTAATCAAGGAACTTTTTATCCACTTTTTACATTTCAAATGATCTTTCTTACTGTTGGTGTTTTTTATAATTTAAATTTTATAATGTAAAACCTCCACTATACTAATCGTCATTTATATTTTACACAGGTTCATTAATTGATTTTGAAGTTAAAATAAACAAAAAATGTTCAATTATAATTTCGTAGTAGTACGATTACTAGAATATTCGTGTTACCGTATTCAAATTCGTGTAATCAGATTCACGTAATCATATTTGCAATATAGTATAATTGCTACAGTTTGCAGGTACTGCAGTTGGTTAAATCTTAATTCTGCTCAAAATTTGCTTATTTCCGGTGATATGAAGAGATGCGTCGGTTTGAGAGCAGTAATTGCTATATCCGCCGAGATCTTCGACATCTCTCAAAATTTACGTGGTGCCGTTACTATAACCAATAAATAGACCCTTGAGCTTATAAGAATCATATTTATTTTTTCTCTCACAGCTCCCAATATCCTTCAAAGATGACAGGTAATCATATTAAAGTTATCGCTAATGTTAGGAAGTGCATTGGTAGGACGACATGCCAGTAATAATTATATCCGCCGATATCTTCGACATTCCTCAAGATTTACGTGCGGTCATTTCTGAAGTCGATGAACAAAACTTTCAACTTATAAAAATCGCATTTATTTTTTCTCCCACAACTCCCAATGTTCTTCAAAGCTGGCGGATAATATTTATATAAAAATTTCCGCTCATGTCAGGAATTGTACCAGTAAGACGACATGGCAGTAATAATTATATCCGCCGATATCTTGGACATCCTTCAAGATTTACGTATTGTCGTTTATGAAACCGATAACCAAACTCTCAAACTTATAAAAATTACATTTGTTTTTCTCCCACAACTTCCAATGTCCTACAAAAATAGCGGCTAATATTAATATAAAAATTCCCGCTAAAGTTAGGAAGTGCATCGGTAGGAAAGAAACCTCAAACTTATAAGAATTTCCTATAAGTTTGGGGATTTGTTTATGGGCTTCAGAAACGACAATGTACAACATATAATTGTAACTGTTACAAAACAAAAATAACAAATTATCCAAAATATCGGTACAGAACCGAAAATAACCGATATACAACCGAAAAAGATATTATCACCGTAATCGAAATCGATATTTGAATGAATTTCGGTTCAAATAGCTGTTATGGAAAATAACGGTTCTTCATAACTGTTTTGAAAACCGGAACCGTTATCATAACTGTTTTGAACCGCTGAGATAAAGTTTTCGAAAAGCTACTATACTCTCAGGAAAATCGAAAAAGAAGTCCCTTCTCCCATTTGTTTTCAACAAACTCATATTTCCAAGGCGAAACTAGCCCGGCAACCCCCAAATAGATATCGTTTCCTACGATGCGACTGAATTAAAATTCCTAACGTCGAACATTCATCGAAAGAAACGAACATACCATCAAAACCATATAGCAACAAAGCATTAATTAAAACTATGCGATCAAGTAAGTTATTAGTCAGAATTTTACATTAATTCACATTAATTAAGTAGATAAAAACGGTTTGGGGTGGTATCAGTGATGAAAAAAAGTGGAAGCGAGGCAATTACAGTGGTTTGGTCATGTTGTACGGATGAACGACAATAGAACAGTGAAACGAATATGGATGGCGGGCGTTGACGGCAGACGGAGGAGGGGTAGACCGGCACAGACATGGAATGGACAGATAGCGATGATACTGAAGGAGAGAAATCTGCAGTGGGCACAGGCGCATCGGCTGGCCAGGGACCGCAAAGTGTGGCGTGATATTTGTGATGGCACCTCTACACCTTAGAAAGGTAGAAGAGGACGGATTATATATGTATGTATGTATGTAGATAAAAAAAAAATATACTTACATATATAACACAATTTTGATTCTGATGGATTCCCTGGGTTTCATTAAATATAATTCACATACAATAATATAGCAATACATATTGCCATTACAATGAGGCGCTTTTAACAGTAACCCTGTATATTGCATAACACTTGACTCAAAACTAGTAATTCTGGATGTATTTATGTATGGAAACAAATATTTATGTAGAATTTAAGACGTCTAGCAATCTACACGTGCGATTTCATATGTTTGTCTTGCAAACAAAACACCGTATTTCTCAGATGTAAAATGTTTATGTAGTGTCACTTCCTATATTTTCCTCAAAATTACTGTCAACAATTTAAAAATTTCTGCACAAGGTAGAAATGATAATTAGAAATTTTATTATTGAAAATTACATATCCTTTGATAAGTGGTATGTTACACAAACAACTATTGTAAATATTTAAACCTTGAGAATCTAATCGGTAAATCAAACTAATTCCTGAGTATATGTCGCTATAATAATTTTGATCTCCTTTATATAGTTATTAGTGGGATGGATATTAAACCGCAAGTAGTGGAACATTTCACTATATAAGAAAGTTAATTACTGGTTACTGGCCTGCTATAAATGAAGGCAGACACGAAATGTCAAGGTTGCAACGCATAGTTAATCTTGACGGACATGTAGGGATATTTGGCAGTTACAACGTTACAACAGCTTTTTTTTCTAATTAACAATGGAATGTTTAATCAAGATATTATCTATGTATATACCTTAATATCTTTATATTTATTTTGAACTCGTAATTGTAGCATGTATTACCTTCTAACGCCTGCATTAACAAGTTTACTTTATTTACAATCGTAACTCTAATATGCAGACGTGAACCTTTGGATTGTCTTCTTTTTTAGTTATAATCCGTTCTGAAAATTGTAATTATCGACAAAATAATTTGAAAGTAATATACGTATACTTATTTTTTGTCAATAAGAAAGCATATCAATTCCATTACGGCTACTGCTCTGAAGCGATAAAAGGCCTTTAAATTAATTGACATTGCCATCTCTGCGTCTTTTTACATTATCGTAATGATTATTTATGGTGACTAGCAAATTTTCTTATTGCTTCGTGTCCATTGTTATGATAGCCGTCTTGATAGGGTTATATGGACTTGGTAAACACAATAGCAGTATTTCCAGAAGAAATATGGGGTTAGTGAACTCGTGGTTTGATGCTTTGCTACAAGCGCTGGTTGCAATATCAGAGGTATGTATATTGTAACGAATCTGGAATGAAAAAGAAGCCATCAAGCATGGATAAAGATTAGTCCAGACTGTTCAGAGTGCTTACTTCAGTAGTCTTTCTAAAAATATACGATGGTAGAAAAATATTAAAATAAAATAAAATAGTTTTGTTGGTGCTAGTTATATAAAAGTATACACATGTCAAGAAACAATGTTACATCAATAACGGATCTTTATTATTTAAAATCGTCATCAAGTTACCTGCGAATTTTTGATAAAATAAAATATAGCAAAAAAGGGAAGTCGTAACTTGGTTCTTGTAATTGTACTGGGTGGTCCAAATTGCTTGTCAGAATAGGGTATCTCAATAACCGTAAGAGATAGGAAAAAACTAGTGTCCAAGTCTCGACCTCTTCTTTCCAGATATTCTCAATTGCGAAAACGAAAATTAGTTATAATAATAATAGTTTATTTATCCAACAGTAACAAAATACTTATTATACGATAAATCGTATAGTATAAACACAAAAAAAAAAAGGAGAAACACGAAAAGATGCTTTGTTAAATAGCTAACATAATTAATTAAATTTTGCTAACAGCAACGCTCTTAAGGAGTTTAAACTAAGTATATCCCTGATAACTTATAACAATGTAGAACGCATAAAAACAGTAAGGTATCTATCCCAACTGGGATTTTTAATCGTCATCGGCTAAAATTTTGTTTACTACGTCGGCTGAAGCGGAACACATTTACCATCCTTGTTACAACTTTCGTTTCGCAGTCAACGATCGAATTCCTGTCTGGCTGAAGTAGCCCCTTAAGGAGTTTAAACTAACATTAAAAATATCTATATCATTACTAAAACTATTAACACTACAACACATTGACAGTACCGGCGTCTGAGAGTAATGACGCGTACCACAGAAGGGAAGGTAAAAAGTAGCACTATTACGGCTATGTGATCTGGGGACGTACAAGTTCAGTAAGCTAAATAAATCCGGAGCACAGGTGCTCCCTGTAATCAATTTAAAAATAAAAATAATCTGAGACATAATCCTACGGTTGCGCAGAGAAACAAATCCAAATTCTTTAAGCAGATCCTCATAGGAGCAGTTGTGAGAGAAAAAACACTGAATTCTCACGATAAAATAAGGTTTTTAGAAGTTTTCGCTGGATTCCTTCTACCATATTGACATAATATAAATATCCAGGATTCCACACAATTGCTCCGTATTCTAACTTAGGACGAACAAAAGCATTATAGGATGAAACTAGAGCAGAACTGCTCAATTGTCTGGTATTCCTAGTTATAAAGCTTAGCGCTTTAGTTGCTTGCATACATATATCCAATACGTGGTCATTAAATGTAAGTTTCGAATGCAAAAGAATACCCAGGTCTTTAAAATGTTTACAGTGTTCAACAGCGGTTCCATTTATCTTGTAAGGAAATGTAATTACAGTTTTCCCCCTACTGAAAATCATGGCCTTGCATTTGTTAATATTCAGCGACAAATAGTTACGATCATTCCATCCGCAAAGCGCTGTTAAATCATTCTGTAGCGCATTGCAGTCAGCTAAGGTGTCGACATGCCGAAAGATTTTCAAATCATCAGCGTACAGTAAACAATTCGATCTTGATATAAATTTTGCGATATCATCCACAAAAATCAAAAACAGCAACGGTCCCAACACATATCCCTGTGGCACTCCGGACAATGATTCATAAAGGTCTGACTTGAAGCCCAGATATTCTAGATAATTAGTGCGTCCACCCAAATAACACCGTAGCAAATCAATTACATTATCAGCAATTCCGAATCTATGTAGTTTCGTTAAAATCAGTTGATGTTGTACTTGGTCGAATGCTTTAGCAAAGTCTGTAAACACTACATCAACCTGATGACCTCCATCCAAAGCTTCGGAAATATAATGCACAAAAGAACACAAATTTGTAGCGGTTGATCTACCTTTAATAAACCCATGCTGTACCGAGGATAGCTTATTTACTACGTGAGCATATAATGGTTTGTATAACATACATTCTAAAACTTTAGAAAAATTGCATATAATGGAAACTGGGCGATAGCTGCTAACTTCACTTCTGCTGCCCGTTTTAAAAACAGGTGTTATACGTGATACCTTCCAGGCAGTAGGAATTTTTTTCTTAGGTAAGTTTAGATTAAATACATAACAAAGAGGTTTTACTAACGCGTAGCGGCAATCTTTCACAATGAAATCAGGTATTCCATCAGGACCCATAGTCAATTTTCCTTTTAAGCATTTTAAACCCTCAAGGAAAGGAAGGATTAAATTCTTTCAAGTTAAAGCATGGTATGAAAGAACCATCACAAGTATCGTCAGACATATCACATAAATCGGTCCGTCCAAACATCGAAGCAAAATGGTCAGCAAATGCATTAGTTATGTCACCAGGAGATGATAAATTTTGCTCGCTGTAAACCATTTGTCCCGGAATACGAGTGGATTTAGACTTTTGATTAATAAAGCTCCATAGTTGGTCAGGATTCAGTTGAATGCTGTTGTCAATATCGGCCATGTAATTTCCAAAATCTCGATCTATATTTCGCCGAACCTCTTTTCTAAGAGTCTTAAATTTATTATTGTAAAATTGTAGCTTTGTAGTTTTAAACATCTTTAAGAAATGCCTCTTTAGTCTTAAAATCAAAAGCAGGATTATCGCAGGAATTAAAACAGGAATTTTTTATGATATTGTATCTAATATTAAATGTTAAGGCTGGATGGTGTACGTCCTCAGTCACCAGTAAGAACTCAGATCGCGCAAACGTGGAATGCAAATACTGAGAACTGAGAACAAATAACTAGATCTAAAAATCTATTGTTATTATTTTTTACATGATTAATTTGAACAGCTGAGAAAGAATTTATAAAATTATTTACGACAATAGAATAAAGATTATTTATACAATCAGGTTTTTATATTCTTTTGTTTTTGAGTTTTAGCCAAAAATTTAGTTTTTCGAGTTTTCGAGGATGCCCGATAACTCGCTTGTCTTTAACGATACGAAAAAACCGTTTTAACATTTTTAAGGCACTTTTACGAGTAAAAACGACTAGTTAAGTCAGATTGTTATTTTATGCACTCATTTTTGATCTGCAGCAGCTAAAGTTTTTTTTTTTTTAATGTGGATGGTAGTAGGCAATGACATAGTTTTTCTCTTTTCAATAATATATAGTTTATGGGGTCGATTTCCACCAGTTATCTAATAAAACATAAAAGAACTAACTATTTACATTTTTAATTAAAAATCCATCATCTAGTAGCCTATGACAAACACAAGCGTGTATTTCTGAAATAAATAAAACCTATTTCTTTACTATTTAACTTATATATACTAAATAAAATTCCGTATATATAAGTTATAATGCAACACAAATAGAAATTTATTACATCAAATGTTCAAACGACACCCTATTATCGTCTAAACACAACTGACATCTTCTCCTTACACTTGCAATTGCATTATAAATATGAATGTTAGAAACAGCTTTTAGGCATTCTAAAAAATTAAGAAATATATTAGGAAGGTTAAAAACTAAATTATGTGACGTAGGGGAAACATGTATCGATGTGACCAATACTCCTTATAACTCCCAATATAGCATCTAATATCAATGTATCTCTAATATGATTGTGTAGTTACCATTTAATGATGTTTTTCTATACGTTATACAGAATAAAAGACTGTTTAACAAAAGGTACTTAATTTATTCGCGCTATAAAAAATGTGACAAAGAAATAAGCCTTATACAGATACTCTCAAGCAAGTAGGTTCATTTACTATATAAAAACCACTACTATAAAGATTTCTATTATCTCAATTCAGACTAAGAAGTTAAATCTGTCGATTTATTAACATAAGTAAAATTCAAATTTCCAATCAAATATCCCACCCTATGAACTTCCACAAGTCAATGCACCAACGCAATGAAATTATAGGAAATATAGATAAACATTCTTCTAGAAAAATTTAATTTAACCCGAAATACATTGCAGCTTTACAATATGCTATAAGAAGAACGTTACGACAAAACGGTCTATTCCATTTGGACCCCGCTTGTAGGCACCAGAATTCGTTTCAGAAAAGAACAGCGGCTTATCTGGATGACAGATCTGATTCATAACCCAAAACATCCGGCTTTTCCCGACTAAATCTATACCGCAGACTCATAGACGTTCCTTGATAACCATTACGCACTCGCGCGATGACAATAGCACTCCCTCCATATTATTAAAAGACATTAACACAATTAATGGAGCTGTGTAAGTGAAAGAGAGAAGGTATCGAGAGCTTGTCCTTGGGCGAACACGCGTGCGTATTTCTATTGTGGCTTTGCTGCATATGTTGCGGGCGTCACCCAGATGGATACATAAAGACAATAACTGTCGAACGTTGAAGCATTGGTCGTAGGCGCTGGCAAAATATAAATATAGAACAGAAAGTAATTTTGCCTATCGCCATTCAATTTCTTTCGTGTTCGGTGTTATAATTCGTTTAAGCGCTGGGATAATATTGTGGTAATACCCTTCACAGCAGTCTCAAGTTGTAAAAAGCCTAAACTTTGGTAAAAATAATGAATGTCGCTTTACTTGTTATGCTCAAACGGCAAGTCACTCACTACAGAATCGATGATACAACTGTTAGTGAACGGGATGGTGAGCTGCACTAGACAGATATTTGAAACTGTATGAGGATCCCCAACAGTAATACCATTCTCTTTAACGATCATTGTATCCCCTGAATGCCTGTTTTTCAGTTTCAGTTCACTGTTCATTATATTGCAGATTTCCCTAGATTTATTTAATGATTTAGTAATAGAGTATTTGCAGGCTTTTCAATATTAGCGTAGTAATAAAATACATAAAAAGCATGTAATTTGGTATATAACAATCTGGGTATTTATATATATTATTTATATAATTTATTTTAAGAATGAAAACATGAATTTCAAACACAACTGAAACGAGCGCGCTTCATCTCCACTACGTGACGTCACCTGTCCGTAAACACTATAAAATGACCATGTATTAAAGTATAGCCCATGTGCGCATGCGCCTGGATTATTTTATTTGCCGTTTTCTGTTGCCTTTCGACAATTTACTAGACTACAGTCGTTATCACTGTAATTATTCATCATCATCAATCATTTGTAATTATCAAAGTGAATCATTAATATTTTTTTGAATAAAAACAAAGAATGAATCATTCTTTATGTTAAAGTGTCTCTGTTTGTTGTACTTGTCCCTTTTGCAAAATTTTAATGTGTAAAATTTATATTGTGACGATGACTTGTTACTTTTATTAGCACAGTTTATTTCTGTTACATTATATGTTTCAATTGAAAAAGAGTAATAGTCGAAACATTTTAAAAGAAAAATTTAATTGCTTTGTAATAAGTTATTAAGTTAATATTACCAAAGAAACGACTTATCTTGATATATTTACAATAGAGGCCAAATATTTTAAACTTAACCGTTATATAAATATTGTTTTGTACCCCAGTACACCAATACGACGATCAATACACCAAATAAGTATTTCTTTCCTGTGCCAAGACACGACCAGAATTTAAGAAAAAAATTGTGCAAATTGCTGTGGTGCTATGTAGTGCTGCTACATTTCAAATTTTGGTTTTCACTCAACATCCTCAATAGCCAGTGGCAATAGTCCAATCGATGGTCGAAATCGTCATCCTCTAATTCGTGATGTAAGATGACGTGGTAAAGATGAAACTTACGATAACGGTAGTAACAGACTCAATTTGTGTGTGGCCAGTGATGGTAGACATTTCGAACATTTATAATTAAAATTTTAGTTCGATATTTTCTTTTTGCTGTTATTATTCTCGTTAATCATTTATTTCATTCAGTTTTGACTATATTTAGCCGATATAAGCATTAAACAATCTGATTTTTCTATCAGATTTTCATTCATAGTTTTCATGGAAACCGTCCGTCGCGTCGCCTACTTACAAGGCCGCAGTTAATTTTTGTTACGAATTTCATTCTTTTGGAGATAAATCGAGAACGGATAGAGATATTAAGATCCGGCTTTCACTGAAATTTCAACAATTTAATTTAGCTTGCGACACTGGTAATTATATAGCACGGTTACATTTAGTTTTTTCTTGAAATTCACCGAAATATGTAATCACTACAGAAAACCCCCACTAGTTTACCTATTTCAAACTAAATGCTAGAAAGACAATTTTTCTAGAAAAAACCCATGAAATGCTCCATCGAACGAGCCCAAAAATTTTCAGATTCGTTGAACGCTTCAGGAGATATTAAAATTTACATATTAAACAGTTGATTGGTTTCCGCGCTCCTTATTATGGCAGATGAGAGAAACGTCATTAAACAAAATAATGGGACATCGACTCAGCTTTCGAACGGTCTATTCAAAACTATAGCTCAACCAGCAATTTACTGAGATAATACTGATTTTATGATTGAACATAGAAGGTATGCCGCCTAGCGGTGAAATTTCGAACATTAAAATAATTTTTAGATACTTCTGGTGGCCGCATTGGTTATGTATTTTCTTGTCTCGAAGCTTTAAGCATAGCAGTTTCCGAGATACAGCCGGTCGCCACCCTTACTGAATCACCCACCCGGTACAAACATTGCCATTGAGTGAAACCCTCGCATATTTTTGAGCTTGCCAACTAATAGTTATTACATCATTAAAATATTAAACGAGACTATGTTTGCCAATATTAGAGATTCTTCTATTACTGAAAAAAATATGCCTCAATGATTCCATTGCTGTATTAGAAATTCACTTGGGTATATCTGCGAGCAATGCTAGCAGAATTTTTAAGAAAGCAATTTTGATTTACTGGCCAAACCAAAATCAGGTTCGGTATCACTTACCAATACCTTTCAGAGCCAGGTATAGTAAAATTATATCAATAGTAGACTGTTTAGAAATAGAGATAGAGAAGTCTAGAAATGCTATTCATCAAGCCCTGACCTGGTCCCAATATAGAAATTGCAATACATTGAAATATTTAGTTTCTTGTACCCTTGATAAAAAAGACGTATATTTAAGCAAAATATTACCGAACAATACCGCATAATACTAACCGCTCGTAAGCACCATGTTCTACGATTTTGTTTACGGACGGGTGACGTCACTCCAATCACTGACGTGTCTCATGTCACGTGATATAAATTTAAAAAGATTTTAAAGATTTTGAGAGGATAAGTAAGAATGTATTGTAACATTATTTTTGCATGGTACAGATTAATTTCTCTCAATATTTCGTAAAACAAGTTTTTACTGCAAAATAAAAACCCATGCAACTTCCTTATTCTTTGATTTAGGTGTTTTTTTTTTTTTTAATCATTAATAATTTGCTTTAATTCTCGTTTTCGTTTTGTACAGATGTCATAGATTTGTTCGTTATTTGTTGTTTCGTAAAACTAACAAATAATAGAAACATTATGAAGTTCAGTGGAATGTGTTATTTGTAATTGTTTTATTTTATTATAACCACTTTTTTCTGCACTCAATAGAAAATTACAAACTCATCTTTCACTTGAAGCTGTTTTTTACCTCATCATGCTGATAGCAAACAAATTATTAAAAATTATTGTGGCGGTTCAAGATAAATTAACCAAAACCTATGTCTCCAAACAAACAAAAAAAAAGAACAACAAGTTAAACTTTTATTGGAACAGAGCTCATACATAAACACCTGATGTGCTTTCGCACAATTAAAATATGCTCAAAGCTATACATCAAAAAATAGAGATAAAGATAAGACATTTCATTATAATTAGATAACGTGGGAGGAATAAATAAGGAATACAAAGATTGTGGGCGGTGCCATTCGCTTCTAACGACGAAAATATCCTACGTATATCTGACGTAACATGATTTTATTCATAGCACGCTTGAAGATGGACACATCGTGATGCTAGTGCATTACTAAATGTCAAACGGTGCACGAAGAAATTCTCGTTTCAAATAAGATTCGAATTGTTCTCGACAACAGTCGCTGTATTTTATAAAACGTCATTCGAGGTCCTAGGGTCATACTTTATGTAATAAAACGTTAGGTACTACCATAAAAATGCTTAGAATATTGAGGACGCGCACAAATACAGCTTCTAAAAGTAATATTTTAGTAGGCTCACGCCATATTTAGTAAGTATACATACATATATGTGCAAACATGTTTAAATGTAATATTTATGATATTAAGCAAGCTATAAACATGAGTTTTATAAGATTCCTTTCCCCAATTACCGTAGAAGTAATAGTATGAACGCATCTGCACTATTGCTGCGCTTCCAACTATAGTAATATGAGTAGCCTTTAGTGTTTTTTTTTTTTTTTGCAAAGGAAAGGTTGTGCGTCCACGCAATCTATTCGATGTAATGTTAGAATAGAAAATATAGATATTGGTTACGCATTTACAAAATCGAGGAAATATATCACGAACGTATTCGAAATGCTAGACAACAATTTTAATGATAGGACATAGGTTCATATGATCAAAAACTCTTTGGATTAGGGTTGGCTTTGGATTTGACAAGCTATCGACATATTATTTTTTGCGCCTCCGTCCAGAAACACTGATGCACGATTGCATTGCATTACTATCGGCCGGAAACTTACCATTCTCCGGCCTAGGCCGTAAAAAAGATCACTAAAGGTTGGCAACATATATATTCGAGTTACCGACATTTCTGTAATTAATTGTAGATTCGATGACAGACAATGACAGATGACAGAATTCTCGTTACACAATCTCTTAATTAATTCATATTCTTTCCAAATCAATTTTCGGAATATTTTACAGGTAATGAATTGTTAATAACTTGTTGCGCAACCTCTGTAGTGTGTGCTGAAGTCTCCATTGCCCTTATTATTGATGAATATGTGTCAAAACTACCAAGAAAATTAAAACGTCAAAATACTAAGGTAACTTAACCCTGATTTCATACGTAACATGTATTGCCAACCTGTACCGTTAACTTCCTAGCGTTAATTCTTTTTATTATTTTCAACAAAATTAAGATTTGTCGGCGCAAACAATAGTGTGTAACACGCGGCCAGAAACTCTTTTGCGAATATTCGCACTTGTGGGGCCTCGGCTTCGCCTCGGCCACACAAACCGTGCTCATACTCGTAAAACTATAGTTTCTGGCCTAGTGATACAAATAACTATATTTAAATGGTTTTTGACATTTACTTGACAAGCTTCAAGTCAGCAGATTAATCGCTCAAAATGTTTCAAAGAGAACATAAAATACTTATTATTAAATCATAATCATGGAAATCGTGGTGAAAATGGTGACTGGGTTTATTCACCTCGTTTATGTTTATATGAGATCCGTCAGAGATTTTCAAATTTCGCCATAATGGGACAAGATTTTTTTCGGCCAATTCAACGTATGCAGGAAGAACCTGCCTTATCCATACGTAAACTGACATATTAAACCAATTTAAGTTATAGGGCGTGTCAAACCATTATGACCACATGACATGTTTCCGGATAAAATACAGATGTATCCATAGTTACTGCCACCAGATTATCTGAAGAGGGTATCATACTGTACCTGGTTTAATGATCACATGGAAAACGACATTCTCAACTTAACATTCTTTACAGACGAATCTCTGTTTTTACCTCTCTGGATACATTAATACACAGGTCATGCGTTTGTAGAGCGAGAACAATCCTAATTTTCATCGCGAGACTCCTTTACATGGTCCAAAGATATGTGTCAGGGTTGCAATGTACCGCAGATGAATAATTGGGCCAATGTTTTTTCAAGAAACCATAACTGCTGAAAGATATCGCGCACACAAATATTTGATCCTTTCATCAATCAATTGCACGTTGGTGAGTTTCATAATGGACCCCCTAAAGTTGAAGTTCCACAGCAACGGAAAGCGTCTTTGAGTAACACTCCATGGAGTCTACAAACTGACAAAGTTTCATCAAAATTTGCGATTTACAGTTCCGCGAGGTTCCCTTGTTAGTTAGCAATATCAAAAAGCAACTAGATGAAAACAAAATAGTGGCGGCAGTTTTCATAGATATGAAAAAAGCTTTTGACAAAAATTAATCGAATAATATGAATATGAGAGAAAGAATCGGAAAAAAAGTTACCTAATCGACAGACTCCAAATCAAAAATAAATGAAATAAAAAGTAAACCACTATCTGCTGAGTAGAGAACAGTAACAAAACTAGTAACTCCTAGAACAGGTTCTGGGCCTATAAATAAAGCCGATGATCTAGTTCTTACGAGCTCGTCGGCTTTTTCGTTTCCTTCGATTTCCGAATATCCGGGCACCCACAGTAAAGCAACTTTATTATGGTCTGCCAGGATATTCAATTCTGGAATCCATTCCCTGACCAATCTTGATTGTATTCTGGTGCTCAGTAATGCCCTCAGTATTGCTTGGCTGTCTGTTGCAATACAGATCCGTTTGTTTTTATAAGCCTTCTGATTGATTTCCGTTGCACAATATTTTTCAATATTTTTCTAGTGAAATTATGACCACTATAAATTCCAGCTGCAGCCCCATTCCCGGTTTTTGATCCGTCTATAAGCCAGACCAGTTCACCGGACCTGCCTCTGTAGTTGGATTGATTCGATCCGTCATTTCCACCTCGAAATTTCTGTTAAATAGGTATGCCGAACTCAAGTGATCTCATACAACAAAAATTAGAGCTTGAGCTGAATTAAAAAATACAATTTTAGAAAAATAGCAAAATTATTGAAGAATTAAAATGTATACAACAAGAAAAAGCAGAAATAACACAAATGGCGGTATATAAGCAATAACAAGAAGCGACAGAGTAGCCAATAATAGAATAGTAAAATGCCCTAGTCCGCTGCAAAATTTTGTCACCAAAGGGCGTCTTGAGTTGATCGCGCAGTACTTTAACGCTTTTAAAAATCTACCATCAAAGCATCACCTCTTTTATTATTTTATACCAACAGCACGCTCTATACGAGTGTATAAGAAATAATGTAACCACAACACGTAACCGAACCTTCTCCGAGTGAAGTTTGTTCAAACTTTAAACGACTTTAAAACTCTCCAGACACCACTATTTTAATAATTTATCATACACTTATTTAAAAGTTATTTGAAGCAGCGCGCAGTATTTATTATCTAACGTAGTTTCAGCGGGACCTCTTACCGTTATTTTTGACAGAAATTTGTCGTAAACTGCCTTCACGGCGGTAACCGTATAACGTCGAATGAAATATACAAATAGCGCACTAAACAACGCCTCGGGGAAGTTAATTGTGTCTGTTCTCACGTCACGGTGTAAATACCGACGTTCAGACGTAACAGATCCTCGGGTACCCTTCTTTATTTACACGTCAAATTTAGAACATCATCCGATGATTAGAACCAGACTGAGAGAAACATTTCCCTCGTCAGCCGTCGCCGATTGTGGATGCGTCTGCCACTCGATTCGGGTGACGCATGGGTAGGTATTGAGGCCAATACAATTTGTAAAACACTCATAAATAAATACTAAAATTTAATTTATTTTTTTCACAGACGGTTACAGACTACAGTAATTAAAATCTAAAAAAATATTTCCTTAATATTAATATCACTTAAAAATGTACATTTAATGAGGGGCGACTTTGCTTTTGGATTTTGTCCTTCTGCATTCGAAAATAAATACAGTCATAATCCCTGCAAAGTCAACGGTTATACCACGCATGTGCGTCTCCCGCTCATTCTTCTTACTGCAGTAGCTATTCCCCTACATTCAGTCATTCGTCATTGCCACTCATAGCTCACAACGAATACTGGCGCGAGCGCAGCGGTTGCTTTGCTATTCAATCTACACGCAAAATGTGTTAATTTTTAGTGACCGTGAAACGTATTGTATTTTTATTATGAAAATGAATAAATTGCAATATGTATTGCTTTGAACACACGTACTTATAAACTCAAAAGGTGTAATGAAAGCGTAAAACAGTAATTTATAGTATCTATTATGTACTTAAAAATAGTCTTTGCTCATGACAAGAAAATTAAAGTAATTCTAATGAACGAAGAACAAAACCCTGATAAAAAAATAATAAATTTAACGAAGGAAAAATAAAGCTTAATTGTGGGGAAATCATTTTAAAAAATGAAAACTAAACAGTAACTCTTAATAATAAATTAAATAAACTTTAACACCAGCTCGGTTACTATTCTATTCGTAATAGTAATAAATAAAGAAATATAAAATTAGGGTTTGTTCATTACAGGGAAATCAAAGACATTCTAATGAATTTAGGGCAAAACCCTCAAAAAGAAATAGGAAATTTAATAAAGGACAAATAAAAATGAATTCTGGGTAAATAAATTTAAAAAATAGAAAACTAAAATAAGCCTTAATAGTAAGATGGAATAAACTGTAATTTTTTAAAAATCATTCAATCTTCAAACAAAAGGTTTCCTTGGCTAAACAATATGCTAATGTGTTGTAAAAATTCATTCTAGCATTCTCCAACATTTCTCGGCTAACGTTGTTTGACGTTTGAACAATTTTATTGCGCAACTACTCTACATTAACTGGTCTAACGTCTTCATTGCCATAAATTATTTCTTTCAAATAACCCCAGTAAAAGAAATCGAGAAGAGATAAATCTGGTGAACGTGGCGGTCATTTGATATTTTCACAATGAGTTCCGATCCACCGGTTAGGAAACTGTTCACTTAAATAGTTTCGGATAGCCACTGTGTGCACATTATGTGCAGGGCAACCATCCTGCTGAAAGTAGATGTTTTGCATATTTATGTCGGGAAGTTGCTGCACAGTAGGTGGAATATGGGTGTTCAGTAATTCTAAATATGCATTTGCGTTCAAATTGCCATTGATAAAAAAAGGCCCAATAATATGGTTGTTTAACAAACCTGCCCAAACATTTACTTTTTGCTGTTGCTGACTAGATGAACTTAAATATCTGTGCTCGTTTTGCTTGGCCCAGTATGTTCTCACAGATAAATTGTGACTTCTAGGCAAAGGAAAACAAAGATTCATCGGTAAAGATAATATTGTTTACCAAATTAGCATCTCGGTTAATTAAATCACTTAACTTTTCACAAAATACCATACGCTTAAATGCGTCGCCGTGAAATAATTGTTGGTGTTTAGAATATTTAAAATTGTGATACCCATTTGCTTTGAGTATTCGCTGAACGGAAGAACGGGATATGTCTAAATCATTGGAAATAGTGCCAGATCACATATTCGAATTTATTTCAACTGCAGCACATACTAAAACGGACGTATTATTAGAAATTCTGCGAGTTGGAAGTGATGTTTTTAAATTTTCGACCGAACCGGTATTGTCGGTTTTATTTTTTAATTTAAAAATTGTGTATTTATTTGGAATAGGCCTGTTGGGGTATTTAGCTGCAAACACGTCGCATACCCTTTAAAAAGAATTGCCAGCGGGATACCACTGCATCATCTCAGCTCTCTCCTCCATAGTATAACGCGGCATTTTGCGCAAAAAATATGTATTTAAAACTTAAACAAACAACTTACTTGAACAGACTAATAATACTTATCCCTGATCAGTCTACACGTGCTATTATCGTACTACAGCGCCACACCTCGCTGTTAGGTAGAGTGGGAGACGGTGGGAGTATATATACTTCCCCTCCGTTTACTTTGCAGAGATGCAGGCGGTATAATATTAATAGTTCGTGGAATTTCAGGCTTTATTTTCAATATATGTGACTTCACATTATTAATTAAATATCTTGTTATGTTTCGACTACTTAATATAGTCTTCTTCGGACACGTATGATGAAAACAATTAACAGTTACATTACACATGACAAACTACATTTAAAAAATCTATGTATAAAATCATCTTTTTTTTTTAATGTAGTTTGTCAGGTTTAACGTAATTGTTAATTGTTTTCATCATACATGTCTGAAGAAGACTATATTAAGTAGTCGAAACGTAACAAGATATTTAATTGATAATGTGAAGTCACATATATTGAAAATAAAGCCTGAAATTCCAGGAATTTTTGTATTATTTACATAAACGACAGGCTATAAACTTTCATTCCTTCCAATATATTATAACAACCATAAAATATATTCTTATGAGACACATATGAATAAATTCAATAAATACATTAGGCGCACTCAACACAGGCAATCTGGACAGTATATAGAAAATATTTATATTCTAAATAAGAGCGTAAGCAATTCACATTCAAGGAGGTATAAATTCTATTCAATTTACCATTCTTAGTAAATAACAGCGGTGCGGCAAAAAAGCAAATTCCTTAAATAAAAAACAACCAGCGAGTCGGTACTCCTTCCACACTCCGATGTCCGGTCTCCGACCGTACACCGTGCTCCCTGCAGCTATCTATGTTTCATAAAATCGTAATATTGCATCCTTTGATTTATGCAACCTGGGAGAATCGGCCAATTCTGCTACGGTGAGTTATCTGTTTACTTATCTGTGGTATCACGTTAAGTAGGGTTGCGAAAGCAAGTGTAGTGTTTCAGAAAACTTGCAGTCTTGTTACTTCTACACATTATATCACTGACAAAAACTAACTGTGTGCTTTTCCACAAATCGATACTCTATTATTGTTTGGAAGTAAGAGTATATGGTGTGTTAAACAAATAATTTACCTAAATCCACAAACAAACCATCGACGACCCCTACAATTAAAATAATTACTACTCCACTTACTATGAAATTACACAGTAATAATTACAGCGTCTGCATCATAACACGCCATAATGATATCAAATTAAAGATTCCGAAATACGTAAACATCACTTTACTTATACTAGAAGTGCATTTGCACTGTTGATACAATGTGTAAAATTAGTCCTTGTATGCATTTACTATGCACAAATGCAGACACACCTATGTATGTACTTTTGTATGTGTATCTACGTCTCTTGCTATATAGCTTTTTAAAGCAGCAATTAGTATCTACCACTAGAATCTGGTACAGATAAATGTATGCTCCTAACATATACGTATGCACATACGTTATGTTTGAAATGATTGTGCGTGTAGATTTCACTTTTAGCACGCCAAAAGAATGCGGGTAAACATAATTTTAGTACGTCATTTCTTTTTTACGCTTCGTCTGCTACCTTAAGCAGTTGACAGAAACATGTCATTTGCTTCACTACCGATGCATGTAAAGGGGAATGTTTGCATTGAAAGGAAATGCACAGTCGATAGTTTCTCTGCGAAATTATTAGATACTTTTCTCAATACTACTGACGGAGATAAAAAAAAATACGGTCTTTCAAATGGGAACACTTTTGATTGAAAAAAAAAACAAGAAAAGTGCTAAATTCTAATGAGATGACTAGTTATTAGAGCAGACCACTTTCCGTGCGCGCCATGAGCGCCAATGTGGGGATGACTGTAGTGCATATTACTTTCATAACAGAAAACCAAATGTACACTCCGCCAAAAAAGTATCGCATAATTTAGTTTTGAATCATAAAAGTATCGCATAATCTTTGTTTGTAGCATAAAGTTGTAAATATACTTTAATGCGCTCTAAGATATAATTTCTATGATTGTTTAAATACAATACAGGCCAAATAAAAACAAGAACTCATACTTGAGATTTTTATTAAAACAAGAAATTATAATTTTGGAAAGAAAAATGTCATAACAGTAGCTTTTAATACTGAGTATTGCCACCTCTGGCTCTTATGACCGCTCGCATACGGTTTGGCAGAGATTCGATTAACCTCCGTATATAAGCCTGATCCAAATTCTCCCACTCGTCACGGAGAGCATTTGCTAGTCCATGCAGGTCCGCTGGGGCAACATTTTGGGTTCGTATCCGTCTGTGAAGGAGGTCCCACACGTGCTCGATAGGGTTCATGTCCGGACTTACCGCAGGCCAATCTAAAACTGGAATACCAACATCGTTAAGGTATTCCTGGACGATTATTGCAACATGCGGTCGTGCATTATCGTGCATTAACATGAATTCGTTTCCTATAATTGGCGCATATGGTACTACATGTTCTTCTAAAATGTCCGTTATATACCTGTGGGCAGTCAGTGTACCTCTGTCTACTGGTACTAACTCTGTACGACCTGTTAAACAGATGCCTCCCCAAACCATAATAGAGCCACCAGCGAAATTAGGTCTAGGTCTGATATTACACTGCGAATAGCGCTCACCGTCTCGTCTGTACACTGAGATACGCCTATCTGAGGTGTAAAGACCAAATCTTGACTCATCTGTGAAGAGTACATTGGCCCAGTCATTAATGTTCCAATTTACATGTTCTCTGGCAAACCTTAAGCGAGCCATTCGGTGGTTCCTAGTGAGACGAGGGGCTGTTACAGCTACTCTAGCTCTTAATCCACTCTATCGTAACCTATTCCGAATAGTTTGAGTACTCACACGAGTATTTCTGACTCTAGCCAAGTCGTTCTGCAATTGTCTCGCAGTTACGTGTCTTCGACGTAATGCTTGTAGTAGTAAATAGCGGTCATCTTGGCGAGTAGAACATCTTGGACGACCTGGTACAGGTCTTCTAATGTAAATGCCTGTTTCCCTATATCTGGCTACGGCTCTAGAAACACTTGACTGATTGATGTTCATCAAATTAGCAACGTATGCTTGAGATCGTCCATCTTCGATTAAAGCAACTATAGCAGCCACTTGTTCTGAAGTTAAATTGCTCATTTTAGTTTTAAAAGCGTTGGTACAGAACTCTGACTTCGCACTTTAAAATTTGTCCGTATAGGAAGACTTTCAATAAACAACTGAACAAACCTTACACATATGCATTTTTCTAAATGTGTTCTTTTAGAAAAAAAAAAAGTAAAAACGCTAAGTTCCATTATTTTGTTAGTGTTTTTATAGTTCACATACACGAGGCAAACTTTTTGTGAACGTATAAAAATATCTTGATTCATAAATGCCCTTTTTTAGTTTATGCGATACTTTTTTGGCGGAGTGTATATTTAATTATTTCTGATAGAATAAATGTCTTTACTTCTATACTTATATCGGTAACAAGCTCATGTTGCGTCCCTATTCTATCGCATATTCTAGTATATTACGAATTACACTCTCATACCGGCGCACATGGCGCGCACGGAAAATGGTCTGCTCTACTTATTATGCCATGCCTACACTGTTAAAAATCGAATAGAATTTTTATTTCACATCTTCTAATAATAATAATAATATAATAATAATAATATAATAATAATAATATCTTTATTTCAATACGTATATAAAAACGGAACGAATAGAAAATAATAAAAAAAATAAAAAAAAATATAATCAATACATTACAGCAGAAGTAAAAAGAGAAAAACAGAATGACCTAAAGCTTGCTCCTTTTTCAAATATAATGACGTGCTTGCAACACTGCGCTGCACATTCCACCCAAGCACATCCCTCTTAAAGTGCAATTTGAATGACGGAATTGGCATTTTGGTAATATGTCCATCAATAGAATTATAAACATGGCAGATGTTATAAGAAAAACTTCGCTTGAACAAACTTGCCCTATGACGAGGAATTGCGATTAAGTGCCGAATCCTTATATTAATGTTATGGACATCCGTTCGATAATTGATTTTATTATAGAGATATGGCGGTGTGTGAGTAATCAAGATTTTATGATAGAAGACAGCAGTTGCCAACCTAAATCGTGCTTCCATATTTAACCAACCAGTTTCGCGCAGTTTAGAAGATATATGACTCCAGTTAGGCAGACCATAGATAATTCGTAAACAAGAGTTTTGAATTTTTTGTATGCGTTGCTTAGTATCAACATCAAGACAAGGAAATATCAAAGGAATGCAATAATTGAACTGCGATAATACTAATGCATCACATAATAATATTTTAGTTTTCTTATCAATAACCGATTTATGAGGATACAAAAGTCGTAAGGCAAAGTACGAGCGCTGGGCAGATTGAGAAAGGTGGGTTCTAAAGCGTAGTTGTGAATCCAAATACAGTCCAAGATTTTTAACTTCATCAACAACATGCAACACATCGTTATTAATCTTAACTTGGATAGCTTTTTTCAAATCATTGTTGCGACAACCAAATACTATTACGGGCACCACGCCCAAGTATTCGGCGACCGAATATCCGGCTATCCGGCTTAACGTATCGCCGGATATCTGGTATCCGGTATCCGGCCAAAGCACTATCCGTTTCATCTCTAGTAAATACATAGCATGAATCATATCTGATACCTGCGAAGTGTACGGCTTAGGACGTGTGACAGATATGACAAGGGGAATATATTAGATCTAGAGTGCACTCTACCCTGCACCTACAACAACGGATACGGGAACCAATAATATCGCTAGAATTTACGGCATTATTAAAAAAGAGAATAAATGTTCAATGTACATAAGTTTCCAGAATACAAAATTACTGTTGTTATTAATTAACAAATATCATTCATCATTTCGTAAATTAATAAATTGTAACAATTTAATCAGTGCTACCAAATTTGCACTACCAACCTTGAGATAATCAATACAAAAGGAGAAAGACGTAATATTTTGAATTTCCAGAAACAATCAAGACCTTCCAACCCACTCAAAAAAAAAAATAAGGCAAAAAAACATTTCATTCTGTTTTTATTTTATTTTTTCTTTCTCAGAACTGTGAATAAATTAACCGTTGACACACGTATTTACGTTACAGTTGGCACAGTTCCTAAAGACTTTCATTTTCAAAGCATGTCGCATGAAATGATGTATGGGCTATTTACTTATGCATACAGATTCCGGAGTATCCGAGAATGAAACGATAGCAGAGAACTCGAAACGCCTTTATTTATAGCCGGTAATAAATTCAACGGTAAATCCAGACCGAATTAATTTTAAAATATTCGCGGATTCACGGTTCATATTTCAATTAAGTCTTTGATATGCTAACGATGTTGTTTCGGCTGGGAATTAAATGATTTTTCAAGCAAGAAAGATGGCCAAAACAAAGCAGTAGATTAGTATTTTCGACTAGGTAGTATACGGTATACGCTCGTGGTGGCTACAGTATTTTGGTTTGTTTTGCCGAAAGGAAAATACATCCTAAATTGTAAGAAACATAAGCGAGACACAAATAATTTCTGATATGAAACAAAATTTAAACAAAAAAAATACGTATATAGTGTAAAAACACTATAACACCAAGAATGGGTCCTGAAACAGTAAAACAATTCATTGTTCACACGAAATAGTGAATTAAAATTAGTCCGAAGAACGAGTTTATCAAATCAATAAAAACGATTTGATTAAGTGGCAAAGAAATTTATTGGATGATAACCTATTCATTGAATTAATGAAACTAAATTCATGAAAATGAAATGCTGGCTAAATTGGCTTAGTATGCGACGTTTTTGCTGCTAAATACCCCAACAGACCTATTCCAAATAAAGCCACAATTTTTAAATTAAAAAATAAAACCGACAATACTGGTTCGGTCGAAAATTTAAAAACATCAGTTCCAACAGAATTGCTAATAATACGTCCGTTTTAGTATGTGCTGCAGTTGAAATAAATTCCAATGTCATCTGGCACTATTTCCAATGATTTAGACATATCCTGTTCTTCCGTTCAGCGAATACTCAAAGTAAATGGGTATCACAATTTTAAATATTCTAAACACCAACAATTTTATATATTTCACGGCGACGCATTTAAGCGTATGGTATTTTGTGAAAAGTTAAGTGATTTAATTAACCGAGATGCTAATTTGGTAAACAATATTATCTTTACCGATGAATCTTCTTTTCCTTTGGTTAGAAGTCACAATTTATCTGTGACAACATACTGGGCCAAGCAAAACGAGCACAGATATTTAAGTTCATCTAGTCAGCAACAGCAAAAAGTAAATGTTTGGGCAGGTTTGTTAAACAATCATATTATTGGGCCTTTTTTTATCAATGGCAATTTGAACGCAAACGCATATTTAAAATTACTGAGCACCCACATTCTACCTACTGTACAGCAACTTCCCGTCATAAATATGCAAAACATCTACTTTCAGCCCTGCACATAATGCAGTGGCTGTCCGAAACTATTTATGTGAACAGTTTCCTAACTCATTCTGAAAATATCAAATGGCCACCAGATTTATCTCCCATCGATTTCTTTTAATGGGGTTATTTAAAAAAAATAATTTATGGCAATGAAGACGTTAGACCAGTTAATGCAGAGTAGTCAAACGTCAAATAACATTAGCCCAGAAATGTTGGAGAATGTTAGAATGACTGCTCTTCGGTTCTCGGGTTCTCTGCCGTGTAGAAAGTTTAAATTACTTGACGTTTCGATCATCTTCACTTCTGAAGAAGATCACGACAAGAAGATCGAAACGTCAAGTAATTTAAACTTTCTACACGGCAGAGAACCCGAGAACCGAAGAGCAGCCAGCAACGACGGCCGTGAAAGCCTAAAGACTACTTTAATGTTAGAATGAATTTCTACAACACATTAAGATATTGTTTAGCCAAGGATGGGGGCATATTTGAACCTTTTGTTTGAAGATTCAATGATTTTTAAAACATTAACGTTTATTCCATCTTATTATTAAGCCTTATTTTAGTTTTCTATTTTTTAAACTTATTTACCCAGAATTAATTTTTATTTGTCCTTCATTAAATCTACTATTTCCTTTTGAGGGTTTTGCCCTAAATTCATTAGAATGTCTTTGATTTCCCTGTCATGAACAAACCCTAATTTTATATTTCTTTATTTATTACTACTACGAATAGAATAGTAACCGAGCTAGTGTTAAAGTTTATTTAATTTATTATCAAGAGTTACTTTTAAGTTTTCATTTTTTTAAATTATTTACTCACAATTAAGTTTTATTTTTTCTTCGTTAAATTTATTATTTCGTTAGGAAGGTTTTGTTCTTCGTTCATTAGAATTACTTTAATTTTCTTGTCATGAGCAAAGACTATTTTTAAGTACATAATAGATACTATAAATTACTGTTTTACGCTTTCATTATACCTTTTGAGTTTATAAATACGTGTGTCCAAAGCAATACATATTGCAATTTATTTATTTTCATAATAAAAATACAATACGTTTCACGGTCACTAAAAATTAACACATTTCTGTGTGTAGATCGAATAGCAAAGCAACCGCTGCGCTCGCGCCAGTATTCGTTGTGAGCTATGAGTGGCTATGACGAATGACTGAATGTAGGGGAATACCTACTGCAGTAAGAAGAATGAGCGGGAGACGCACATGCGTGGTATAGCCGTTGACTTTGCAGGGATTATGGCTGTATACAAATGTATTAGATTATTGATAGTACTACCAGTATTTTTCTCAGTGTAACCACTACATTAAATAACGTCATACTCTCCTCAATTATTTTAACGGATTTAGCGCCGGTATTTCAATCTCCTTATAATTTCAATCTCCTAATAAGAGTATCTAATAACAATTTAGCTAATATCTATAGGAAAAATGTAAGATTATTTCAGTTATTCAGCTAATAAATTTTATTATGAACTTTATTACGAGATTGAAATACCGGCCTTAATAATAATAATAATAATTCATGCCTTTACATCCCCCAACAGCTTTCGCCAATTACAGGGGGCATCGGCCGGCCATGAGTTATTATTACGCCTGCGCCCGTGGAGCGACTTAAGGTGTTTGTCTCTCAGCATTTGCCAAGGAGTGAGGAAAACCACGAAAACCTCACTCTGAGAGCAGGCCCTGGGATTCGAACCCCGGACCCCGTGACTGATAGCCAAGCACGCAAGTCACTGGACCATCGATTTAATGTAAAATATACACTAATGCGTGGATATGTCCTGAACTTCTAGAAAGTATTTAGATTCAAACAACCTACCACTTATTTGAATATAAAAAAGAGCCGACCCATCTTGAATTTTTAAAACCCGGAAATACGTAAACGTTGAAATGGAAAAAATATCGTTCTAACATTTTTTCTAAGGTTTTTACCTCACAAAAGCTAAGTAATTACTTTAGCTGGCATGGTCTGATTCGCTAATTACCTGCTGAAACACTACTATTAGAACTATAACAAAATATCCTACCATAAATAATTACTAAAAAAAAAAATAATTGCAAAAATGGAAAAAAATCCAAGTATGTAGGAAAAAATTCCTAATTTTTATTTTATATTTAAACAGATCATACATCATTAGTGAATTTACTATTTGTATTATTCTAAATAAATAAATTAATTATTCAAATATAATTAACCAATTGTACACCAATACAATAACATTATTGACAAGATTTAAACCTTCACCATTTCCATATGCAAATACTTAAATGATCTCATTGTCACTACAAAGATGCGCCTTTATTTTCCCAGAAACTTAACCTTTCAAACTCTCATCTAATATGTGAGTATACAAAGCATTGTTTCACTAATATAATTTCGTACCTATTAATTAAAATATTAAAATGAAGATATTTACGACGCTAACGGTTCTAAACGCGAAATATTGTTTGTTAATTAGCATAGTCTAAACTTTCGTGATTACGTAATCATTCGCTGCATCCATTAACGTGAAACGTGAAGAAATTGCCGCATTAAATTGCAGAATAACGGTTTCATTTTATTATTCTACCTATATAATTATATATTTGTGTTTGTTACAAGATGTTATCTAACATAAGGGCAATTACATGTAACTACACAAAATACTCATAAATTACAGTAACATCATCATTCAATACGCAAATTCAAAACCGGTCATTTACTGTTAGAAAAAATAAAAATGTTCACACTGTATACAGGGTTATTATTGTATAGTACGAAATAAAAAAAAAACGGTGACATACACGAGCAATCCCTAAATCAAAAAAATGCGGTTCTAAGTGTACGTAGTACCCAGAAAATGATTTTTCGTTATTCGAGTCCGGCTCTGGTTCATTTAGCATACCGGTGAATCACCGGTCGTCGCTATACTTTGAACGTTAGGATTTACATTTAGTGTGCACTTGCTATTCGCAGTGGATGCGTGCGTTTGCAATGGCAGCGTATACGAATATCGAATACACTGGCATGATCTTAATTTATGGTGAAACAGGACAGAATAGTGATGCGGCAAGGAATTTGTACGTAGAACGTTTTCCGCATCGCCGTCATCCTTCGCCTGAAACATTTGTAAGAGCCGTGTATCGACTTCGAGAGGCAGGTTAAGTAATTCACGTTTTGAAGGTGGTTGGGCCTCAAAGATCACATAGAGTGCTACAAGCGGAAGAGAAAATTTTAAATATCGGAGAAGCGGATCCCGGGGTAAGCACAAGAACCCTCGCGCGGGAAGTAAATGTGTGCCAAGCTACAGTGCATCAAATTTTAAAAAGAAATTTACTTCATCCGTATCATATTCAACGCATGCAACGATTAACGGACTTAAATTACCCCGCCGAATTGGCTTCTGTGAGTGGTTCCAACGCCGAGAAGTTCGTCAGCCGGATCTTGCGTCATTAATCCTATTTACGGAGGAATGTACATTTACCAATGATGGTATCTTAAATTATCACAACATTCACCACTGGGCGTATGAAAACCCCCATGATATTAACCAAGGCTCCTCTCAAGTTAGGATATCCGTTAATGTTTGGGCAGGGTTAGTATGCGATCAACTACGTGGACCACATGTACTCCCAGCGCGGCGAAATGCGGAATCTTATTTACTGTTTCTTCAAAATGAATTGCCTGAATATTTGGACGACATACCATTAGCGACACGGCTACAATTATGGTTCATGCACGATGGAGCACCCGCGCATAGTAGTAGGGTTGTTCAACAATTTTTAAACCGGATGTTCTCGCATTGGATTAGACGTGGAAGTCACATTCCGTGGCCAGTAGGCCGTAGCCCTGATCTAAATCCACTAGATTTTTTTCTGTGGGGATACATGAAAAGTTTAGTGTATGATCGTCGCCCTGACAGGAAATGCCGAAAATCTGGGAAACCGTGTTTTCGTAGCAGCTCAACGCATTCGCCAGGAAATAACATCTGCTTTGAATGAATTCACTATGGGTAGCATTTAATTTTTTCGATGTTTACTTACAGATGGCTGAAATTCATTTCCTATCAGATTTATGTGTACACATACGATAAACACAGATGTGGGCCGGTCTTTAACTACACTTTGGGCCCTAAAATTTGGAAAACTACATGTACATAGAATCGCAATATTTTATATTTATCCATGACTCATGTATATCTTCACCCCTTTTTTTATTTCGTACTATACAATAATAACCCTGTATATGTAATTGCTGTTCAGATACTTGCATAAGTTTATCTGATATCGCCAACTTTGTCGTGATTTATTCAACAGAATGTAAGAAGACGCAAAGTGTGTTCAAGGAAACCAGGATATGTATACTTGATTAAATATTATTTACATAAATTTCAAAACGTAAAAGCAATTAGAACTGAAAATAAGTATTTATACACACACATATTAGTCACTGTAGTTCTAAAAGGTGTATTTATGAACCATGTTTCTAAATGCGAAACCCGCAATTTAATTTTACGAACATTATGTAAATGTTACTTGTTAAAAACAACTACATAATAGTTGTCAAAAGAGGTATTCAGTATTTCCTATCCTACTACTTCGTTGCCATTGTGAAAGTTTTTAGTAATAAATAGATAAGGAGTTTATTCTGTTATAATAACATAATGAATTAGATACAATATGTCAAGTTACAACATTAATCAGACTCACACATGCATTTAAAAACTAATGAGCTGCTTCATTCATGATGGTAACAAATGTATAAATAGAATATGCACAATTATACAACAAAATTTCGTAAGAGTGGCCTATACTGTATGTCTAGTTGCGTGGGTTTTCCTAATCTACTTTATCAAGTTACTTTATCAAGCAAACAATTGTCAAAAAACACCTTTTTAAAATAGGGGCCATAGTTTGGCGCTATATAGAGACCTTTTTTTCAGATTTTATTGCCGTTTTTTTTTTAAAAAAAACAGTAAATTGTATTTGACAATAAAACGAAAAAAAAGCTGTCGTATGTAACATTGACTGTAATAGTTTAAATATGTACGTAAAAAAAACTAAAAATACGGCCAGAAATAAACCTATAATAACGATTACCTATACAAATTATATGTAACGTAATGCCCCTAGTGGTAAAAGTAGGCGTTAAAAACTAATTCCGAGAGGCTACTCAGCTGGCAACGTTGTAAAAGCAATTACACGTTACTAATAAGCTGACAGTAGTATAGTCTGTCCATATTTCTAACGATTTGCCTTTAGAGGGATTAAGAGTATTACCTGGGACTATCCACTACCTGGTGCCGCCAAATAATGCAAATGAGGTAATGGGCCTATTAAGAGAAATTGGATTTTTTTAAAGTAGAGAAGTAATTATGTTTCGTTTAATATAATCTACGGTTTACAATTTAATCTAATTGGCTATACTATGAATAATTAAAGTTTCTTAAGTAAATAAGTTATTATGTTTCGTTCAATATAATCTACTATTAACAATTTAAACTTACATTTAATATTATAATGATGTTTCCTGTACTATGTATCAAGAACAAAATTTAATTATTTCCCAACAATGTATAGTGGTTTTCAAATTATAAGAAACTAACTTTTAAATCCTTTATGCTTTTATTGCACCTCCTGTAGTAATACTCTTGAGAAGGGTACTGTTTACCTGCTTACATTATATGAATCGCCGGGCCGTATTAACTATGAATTACGGCCCCATTAAATAATAATATAATTTTAATTTTAATAATATAGTAAGTCATATATGTATGTATAGATCTCATCGGTTTGTTTGCGTAAAAGATAATTGGATTAAGCGGCCCGTAATACTGCCGCTGCGTACTGCCTTTCGTATGAATATAACTTACTATATTATTAAAATTACATTATTATTTAATGTAATTTTAATTTTAATCCGATTAAGTTTTACGGAAACAAACCGATGAGATCTATACACAGAGAAAAATAAAATGGAAAACCTAAATAAACAATTAAACAATTAGTCTTGATAAATGATATATTTGCAATAATACTTCAACTAATATTCAGTCATCTATTGTAATTATTGTTAATGGTACTACTTTATTTTTTTCTGTGTAGTGGTAAAATAAAAGAAATTACTTGGGGGTAGGTATATATACATGTAATATTTAGTTTACTTATCATTTGTTGTTAACATTTATTGCTGTATACTTATTTGAATTTTCACGAACATGTGGCAACCTTTTGCTGAGTGTGTTAGTGATTGTGATGTGCATAGTGATGATGAAATTGGAGCACGGAAGAGAAAATATTTATCACAAGATGCAAAGCAGATACTTCTCAATATCTATAATACTCTGATGGAAGAAAATAACGAAGGACAAACCAAGAACATTCAACGAACGTCGCAATTAACCAAAGTGCCTATTGGAACAATATACAAGGCAATTAAAAATAACGCAGAGCCTCGAAAGCAAAGAAGTGACAAAGGAGCACCGAGGAAAATTAAAGAGTATGAAATTGATATTATTAGGCAACAAGTATATTGCATGTATAGCGAAAATGTTGTGCCTACAATTGAGTCCTTACATAAAAAAATTAATGATGAAAGTATTGATATTCAATGTTCTAAAACAACCTTGTGGCGGACGTTAAAAAAAGCGGGTTTTAAATTTTGTACTATAGATAAACGCCGCACAATTATGGAAAGTTCGAGGTTGCAGAAGATGCACTCGTATTTGCCAAGAAATCCACATTTCTACGCTGTCGCCGCACAGGCGCTTGAGCCGTCGCACACGTGCGTGTCAGATGCATTTTATATTTCGTCGGGAGAACTACTCGCTCGTACTATTTAATAAAACGCGTTGTTTTTAGGTAGATAACGGTTATTTTAAAAATGGAGTACTATACGCCGGAGAAAAAACTCTTCATGATTAAACACTTTTACGGTGGTAATTCCGGGGAAGTAACTCGGGATTTATTTGCAGCTAATTTCCCCGAAAGTCAAATTCCCAATGCAAGCACCATTCATAGGACCGTTAATCGATTTGAAACTACATTTTCTTTAGTAAATAATAAAAATAAAGTTGTTCCGGATAAGAATGTAAGCGATATAGAAATTCAAGTATGTGCTTTAGTTGAAGTAAATCCCACTATGTCATCTCGACAAATTGCTCGCGAATTAGGTATCTCTAAAACAACGGTTCATAAGATTTTACGTACTAATAAATATCGTTCATACAAATTTACAAGTTCACAAGTACTTCTTCCCGATGATTATTATCGCCGAATGGAATTTTGCAAAAGAATCATAAATAAATATCACGATAACCAATTTTTTTTAACGTATTGTTCACAGATGAAAAAACATTTTACCTACACGGGCATCATAACCGCGCAGTTTGTCGTTACTGGTCTACATTTAAATATACCAACGCGAACGCAGTATCCACAGAAGCTAAATGTATGGGCAGGTATCATTGGAAATCATATAACTGGCCTTTTTTCATTGACGGTAATTTAAACGGAAATAGATACCTACAGTTACTTGAAAATCATATTATTCCGGCAATACGGGAGCGATTTAATATAAATGAAGTTTGGTTTCAGCAAGATGGTTGCCCAGCACACAATACACGCATTGTAACAAACTTTATAAACGCGATTTTTGAAAACAGATGGATCGGTAACTCGGGCCCTATTAAATGGCCAGCGCGGTCCCCTGATCTAGCTCCAATCGATTTTTTATTATTTTAGTTTTTATTTTAAAGTTTAGGAGTTCTGATTATTTATTTTTGATTTTTTATGTTGTTTATGAGACTGTGATGAATTACTTCACTGACATGTTATCAGTGGTTATCTGATGCTTCAAACAACTAAAAATATTTACTTATATCGGGAACACACTACCTCTAACAGTGCTTTTTATTTTTCAGGAATAGTATTTTCTACCACATGTAATGTTATTAATCACTTATGCTATAACATAGAACCCTAAAAGACTTTGATTTGCCTATATGCCCCAATACATTTATACGTGTAACTTATAATACGTCCGCTATCGTTTGTAAATGCCGTGGCAATTCAAGGTGGCACGCCCATTTATAGTCGACCAGTAGTTACTAATACATGCATCGTGCTATGAACGGTTGCCACACTGTATATTAAATTCATTCACAGTTAGGCGGATTTGTTTATTTTAATCATTACGTGGTGACTAAGACTGCAACTTTCAATTAAAAGTAACATGCACCAACAACTATTACGTTGAGATTTAATCTACACATTAATAGCATACGTATAATTTATTCTAGTTTGCATACAAATAGGCGAAGACGACCTTGAAAACCATTTAAGATACTTATCTATGTGTTTTCTTTTTTGGAATAGTAAAGTCCAATTCGTTTTTAATTAAGATATCTGATAAGTATCTTACCTTTTTTGGTGAATATTTTGGTGTGTAACTATTTTCTGAAGTTTCAACAGCAACAATGACAACAACTTGACCGGCGTAAACATACCTATAACTGCGCCTAACTTCTTGTTTACATATTGCAGAGTAAAGTTGAATCTTCAACTGATAAAAAACAATAATGAAATTTTAACTAAATGGTATACCAAACCTACATGGTCTGGACGTTATCTAAATTTTAAGTCATCACAACCAATCTCATAAAAAAATAGTGTTATTATTAGTTTAGCTGATAGAGCTATAACTTTAACCAGTCCAATTTTTCGAAATGATACCATCAATAAAGCAAAAAATATTCTAAAACAAAATAATTATCCAAATAATCTTATCAATAAAATATTTAAACAAAGAATATTCCGTTTTTATAATAAATCAATAAAAACTATAAATAATAGTCAAACATTTATAAAATACATAAAAATTCCTCATATAAAAAATCTTTCTGAAAAAAATTAATCAAATTACCAAACCTTATAATTTTAAAATAGCAAATCAAAATAATAATAAAATTCAAAATCAAATTTACACAAAATTAAAATCGAAAACTGAAAAAAATAAAACATCACATATAGTATATAAAATAAATTATCAAAATTGTAATGGCGTATATATCGGTGAAACTATGCAATATTTAGAAAATAGAATAAAAGGACACAAATATAACAAAAATCTTACAGCTTTAAAAAAACATGAAAATCATACATTTGATTTTAACAATGTATCAATCCTAAACCAAGAACAAAACTATAAAGCACGAACTATACTTGAAATAATCCAAATTTATAAACATAATAATTCCATAAATGATAAAACTGACACACAATTTTTCACTAAACTTTATAACTTAATTCTATAAATGAAATTTTAATAAAAATTTAGTAACGTTTTTCATATTTAACCATAACCTACCATAACTAATACAACTGACACAATTCACAAAACAATCTTTATATAAAACATTTCAAAACTATCAAATTAAAACAAAATACAAACTGATTTTATCAATAAAACAAAAAATGTTATATATTTCTATACACCAAAATTTTATTTTCTACATCTTTAATTTTTAAAACTGTAAATGATTAAGGTTTTGTAAATAAACCGAAACGTTTTACTCAATTTAATAGTGTTTAACTATTTGACTTTTAAAAACCAAGAAGATCTACAGATATATAGCAGTTTCTTTTGGTATTGATTAACTGCTACAAACTGCTAACAGTAGTAACCAGTTACAAAATAGCAAGCTACTTCGTAGCATTGAACTGTGTCTTTAGGATAATACAGTTCAATACTTCGTGGTAATCCATCAATAGTTTTTTTTTGCAACGTTACTGTCGTTGAGCAAAATTGTCAATTGTCAGTTCCAAAACCGATTGAGAACAGTAACGCTTTCTGAACGCGGTCATTGATTCATGTTAGCTGTCAAACGAATGACAAATAAACAGTTATTTGTCATTTGTGATTGAATGTGCACGGTTTGCCGACATTTACGAATAAGGCCCTACATTTACTCAGAGCTCGAACATGTAAGCATGAGGGTTTCATTATAACTTTTGCAACAAGAAATGCTAGAATTGAACTTGCCAATTATTTATAGCAGGGGTGGCCATGGAGCGCCTTTCGCAGCTTATAAGATGTATGAATTGAATATGGTAAACTACAAGTGCTCAATTTTATTTAGAAAACTTTATTTCTTGTTACAAAGTTCTTTAAAAATATAAATGTTATTAAAATGTATGATATACATATATAGGTAGAGATTTCAAGGGACGGTCGATATTATACATGTTATATGCATTGTGCTAATTTCATTTGACAGATTTTCTAAATATCAACAAGAAAAGGGTTTTCTAAAACTACAAATGATAGCTTCAGTGCTTTTAAATCATTAAATCTATCAGTAATATGTTATGCCAATCTCTGCCATTCGCATGTACATTTAATATGTGGCAATAACTTCATACCCGGGTAAAATTTCCAACATTTTAATCCAGCACATGAAGTGAATGAAGGTTTTAGGCACCAGATCTTTCTCGAAGAGTCTCGTCAAGTTGTGGGGCTTTTGACCGGCCACTGCAAGCTAAACAAACACATGCACTGCATGGGCTTGGCTAACAGCCCACTGTGCCAAGCATGTTACCAAGAAGACGAGACGCCAGAACACATTTTATGTGACTGCACGGCGCTTCTCCAACTCAGAGGTTCCATCCTGGGAAAGTACCCCAAACTTGGCCGACTTTGGCGGCGCCTTGCCTGCTGATCTGCTCGAGCTCAGTTTGCGCTGGCTCGGATAGGTTGTGGGCGAACGACGCCACCTAGGGGAGGTAGCACAATGGATTCGGTAAGGGTGGTCTAAGTGCGCGTGGTTACCACCTTCCCCGACCTAAAATCCAAAATCCAGAATCCGTCGGAGATAACAGAAATTCGCCTTTCCATAATATGCCTGCACATGTATCTACATCACAAAATGACATGACGAATCTCGTGATCTAAACACTTTGTCTGATTAGTTCTGGGCGTTGCACGTTAGCATACACCACAACAATGATTTTTTTCAAATATTCCTTCCTGAAATGTGTGTTGCAATGACAGTTTAGCTGGCCATCCCTGATCTATAGTTTCCACGTTAGAAAACTACTGATAAAACTAAAGCTAACTTACTTACCATTTATTTCTTTTAATCGGTAAATATCTCTAGATACAGAATGTTCATCGCGATAAAGCTATATTGGTTAATATCGGCGATACCTTTGGGATCGGCACAATTATTCCCAGGCAACCTGTCGGGTATTATAAATTTGCCAGATATTGCGTCATTGATTCCTGGAATCAAAGCGAACATAGATGACTACCCGTTCCTAGTGCACCTCAGTATTGATGTCAAGATGACGGACCAAGTTGAGTTTCTGGATATTTTTAAGTTCCTCATGTGCGTAGGGAGCCTCATAAGCCCTACGTGGGTGGTGACCTCCGCCTCCTGTTTGAACACCAATTTCTTATTCCCGACCCTGGAACCCCAGATCGTTTCGAACGACCACGTCCATTGCAGAATAAAAATTAAGAAGGGTACCCCTATGGAGATCGCGACCGAGGCTGCGTTAGCCGCAGCCGAAGTGCTGGTGCACCCGGAATATACTATCAAGAACCTGAAAGCCATACACAACTTCGGCCTGATACGGATGAAAGCGGCCTTCGACCTGTATCCGAAAGCTTCAGTCGCCACCATGCCGGACAACAGCGTAAATTATAAGGACAACGTAACTATCGTGGGCTACAACAATTTCATGTGGATTCAAACGTTGATGGCGAACAAGACAGAGGACTTGGGGAAATTGGATACGGGTTTGCAAAGGCTGTCGAGTAAAGTATGGAACAAGAAAACCTGCGAGGAGAAAACGGAAAACCCCTCTGCCATCTGCATCGGCGAGTCGGGACATTCGCCCTGGATATTAGATATGGGAGGACCGCTAATCCATAACGACAAGGTGGTTGGGATAGCTTTGGGCTCAGATTCACCAACTGAGTACGGAGCATATGAAGATGTCTACGCCCACAGAGATTGGATCAATTCTAAGATACACACTGATAATAGTACTAATGCTACTGAGGGAGTAGACTCTGGTGCCCAACGCCATAAGAATATTTTTGTTACTTATTTGTATTTCCATCTAATTAACCAAATATACACCCTGATATAAAGTCTTCTTTTATTAAAAGAAAAATTCTTTACATCAAAGAAATCGCAGCGTCCAATAGTGTCACATACACCTATTATATACCTTAATATTTGATTGGTTTTCTAGATCTTTTAAATAATAATCCTAACTAAAATTATATGTAAGGCCGGTTTGGCATTTAGCAAGCGTTTACAATTTCTTGTACTGAATTTAGTACAATTGAATGCGCGCGTCGATTCAATACACGCCGTCACTAACCATGTAAACAGTTGTGTATGATACTTGTAACAATCTTTCATTACAACTTCCTTTCCGATTTAGGTAACGTAATTGCATAAATTAAATAAACTTTGAGGTTAAATTGATTAAATGATCCATTGCTTGAGACCATGAAATTATAGCTAATGCAAATCTATAATGAAGGAAAGATTACTATTAGGACGTGTTGCAAATGTTGCTACTATAGTTGTTTCGTTAAGTATACGGAAGCAAAGAACATCGAAGTGTAATTTCTAGTGTTGGGTCCGTCACGTTCGCAAAGGCGTACAACGCTTCACGTACTACCAAAAATATGTACTCCGTTGATTAAGCGTAATTGTACGCCTTCAGCGCGTACCTCGAGCGTACGCGGGTACATGTACTACTATGAAGAAATGAGTGATATCAGACGTACACGTATATATTTCGTTCATACACTTTAGCTCTTGATAATCGATGTGTACGAATTCATCGCTTGTTGGAGTACATGTACAATGCGGGTGTACATTTATACTACCGATGTGCATATTATGTGATACACTTTTGATGAATGGAATACTTTTGATGTTTTGTCAATATCATTACTACAACATTAATAAAAAGATTAATATAAATGACCTTTTTATAATATATATATATATACTATGAAAAGAAATTTTGTTTCTATTATTTAATGAAAATATTAATTTGCGATTTCTGGACGGTTATAATTAAGAAAATTATTGTTTCTTTTTTTTTGTTGAATTCGCAAAATGCTGAGGTAAATTCTTTAGTATAAAATAATTCATGCGTATATAACAATTATAATTTCAATTGTCAAATTTAGTAGTAGTAGTAGTAGTAGTTTATATTTATACTTCTGCAGATCATATTTGTAGAATTAATATGTCAAATGCGATTTTATAATACGAAACGCTAATTTCATTCCATCCGATACGCTATTAAGGAAACAATTAAACTACATTATACTATATGATACAAAATTGTTATTATATACGGTAATTCAGGTTGCAAGGGAAAGAGGCGTATAAGTAGTAAAAGTGAAATTGTATATGTTGTCACAAACAAAAACGGCACAGTTATTTTGGCGCATTAACTTAATGTTAATAGTGTATTATTTTATTATTACATTTTATTGTGTTTGTCAGACATACATACACTCCGCCAAAAAAGTATCGCATAAACTAAAAAAGGGCATTTATGAACCAAGATATTTTTATACGTTCACAAAAAGTTTGCCTCGTGTATGTGAACTATAAACACTAACAAAATAATGGAACTTAGCGTTTTTACTTTTTTTTTCTCTAAAAGAACACATTTAGAAAAATGCATATGTGGTTTGTTCAGTTGTTTATTGAAAGTCTTCCTATACGGACAAATTTTAAAGTGCGAAGGCAGAGTTCTGTACCAACGCTTTTAAAACTAAAATGAGCAATTTAACTTCAGAACAAGTGGCTGCTATAGTTGCTTTAATCGAAGATGGACGATCTCAAGCATACGTTGCTAATTTGATGAACATCAATCAGTCAAGTGTTTCTAGAGCCGTAGCCAGATATAGGGAAACCGGCATTTACAGTAGAAGACCTGTACCAGGTCGTCCAAGATGTTCTACTCGCCAAGATGACCGCTATTTACTACTACAAGCATTACGTCGAAGACATGTAACTGCGAGACAATTGCAGAACGACTTGGCTAGAGTCAGAAATACTCGTGTGAGTACTCAAACTATTCGGAATAGGTTACGACAGAGTGGATTAAGAGCTAGAGTAGCTGTAACAGCCCCTCGTCTCACTAGGAACCACCGAGTGGCTCGCTTAAGGTTTGCCAGAGAACATGTAAATTGGAACATTAATGACTGGGCCAATATACTCTTCACAGATGAGTCAAGATTTGGTCTTTACACATCAGATAGGCGTATCTCAGTGTACAGACGAGACGGTGAGCGCTATTCGCAGTGTAATATCAGACCTAGACCTAATTTCGCTGGTGGCTCTATTATGGCTTGGGGAGGCATCTGTTTAACAGGTCATACAGAGTTAGTACCAGTAGACAGAGGTACACTGACTGCCCACAGGTATATAACGGACATTTTAGAAGAACATGTAGTACCATATGCGCCAATTATAGGAAACGAATTCATGTTAATGCACGATAATGCACGACCGCATGTTGCAATAATCGTCCAGGAATACCTTAACGATGTTGGTATTCCAGTTTTAGATTGGCCTGCGGTAAGTCCGGACATGAACCCTATCGAGCACGTGTGGGACCTCCTTCACAGACGGATACGAACCCAAAATGTTGCCCCAGCGGACCTGCATGGACTAGAAAATGCTCTCCGTGACGAGTGGGAGAATTTGGATCAGGCTTATATACGGAGGTTAATCGAATCTCTGCCAAACCGTATGCGAGCGGTCATAAGAGCCAGAGGTGGCAATACTCAGTATTAAAAGCTACTGTTATGACATTTTTCTTTCCAAAATTATAATTTCTTGTTTTAATAAAAATCTCAAGTATGAGTTCTTGTTTTTATTTGGCCTGTATTTTATTTAAACAATCATAGAAATTATATCTTAGAGCGCATTAAAGTATATTTACAACTTTATGCTACAAACAAAGATTATGCGATACTTTTATGATTCAAAACTAAATTATGCGATACTTTTTTGGCGGAGTGTATATTGAAAATATTATATTAAATGGAAAACCTGATTTAAGTGAGAATTTAATAATAGAAATATGTAATTTGACCAAATACATTAAAATAGCTGAATAGCCTACATACCAGAAGAGAATATACAGAAAAGAAAATCTTTTAAGTTGTCAAAACGTTATTTATCTAACAGAAATTAAAGAGTACTATTTAAGAAAACTATTTTTTGAACGTTGTTACCGTTTAAAAGGTTTCTCTTTGCTGTAACAATTTGGCCCATTTTGGAAAATATCCTTTCGCTGGGTACTGATGTTGCAACGACACACAGTCGTTTTCATTTGTTTACGTTTTTGTTCCCTAACGTTTTAAAGGAAGGAATTTAAATGCTAAATGGGTGAATGTCATTGGTATAAAAGAATTTGTATGGAATACACGGATTACTTTGGTCAACAGTCACTTCCGGTATAACCGGATGCGTCGGATTATTAAAAATATTTTACATCAATAGCGCACGTCGGCTTTAGTATACTGCGAAATTTTCAGAATTTTCTAATGTATACTCTTTCATATAACGATCGTTGCAGTTCCTCGTGAGACACCTGTATATATACATCAGGAAAAGTAATGTCGGAGCATTTAAAAGCAATTCAATAATGTAGCAGCAAGGTTGACTCTAAATTTGGATGCAAGTAGTGTGAAAAGAAAAATATGCTTATCGCAAACTGTAACACAAAATGAGGGCAATTATTTATTTAGAATAAAAACTGTAATATATCTGTTTTCCAAACTGTTTTCCCTACACTTCTTATTAATATAGTAGAAATTTGTGGTAAAAATAACATTTGGTGTTTTAAAAAAATGTTCAGAAAAACGAAATATTATAACGCAAATACCCCGGGCCTATTAAAAAAAATCAGTATGGTTCCCATTTAAAAACACCGCGTGTAACGGTCATATTAAATACAGTTGTGTATCACATGGATTGGTAAAAAAGATATCAACACTTTGCAAATTAAACCTCTTACTCAATAAGTGAAAAATTCTTTTTAAATTTGTTTTCCCTTACAATTAGATACAGGTAATCATTTTCGAGTAGTACACAAGGCCACTTGCGCAAGACCTCATTACTACGCTTAAATATTATTGGCTAGAATGTGTTTCTAGGTAGAGAGGAGGTGGTACCATGACACACGGCGGCCGACCTGTCATTTTGGTTGGCGATGATGGTACATATGTCAAAATTCATATTTTGTGGACATCCATTTTCTTCTAAACTGGTGCTTCCTTCCTGGACCCATTTTTAGGGAATGTATAAATGCAATAATCGTAAAATAAGATACGAGTTGAATGACCAACTATTAATAAACAGATATAGACTACAGAAAAAAAAATATATACGATGACTAATGTAATGATGAGTTCTTTAAGTTTTGACTATTAAAAAAAGAATTAAAAATATTTAGTAGATGTAGTTCCAGTTTGTAAGTAACTTATGTATATTTAAAAATCAGAAAATAAAATCTCCCTGAGTTTACAAAAAACAAAGTACCTACACCGACATGATTTTTGATGCCCGACAAAGTTTCACCGTTATGTTTTAAATCTAAAAAAAATAAATGGTCATATTCGACTCGATCAAACTTCTAGGTGTAACATTGGAATCCACTTTGCTCTGGAAAGCCTATTGTTACGTATTTAAGTGTCTACGATTAGAATTAGCATATGCCGAAGTGTACTCCAGTCCAGAATACAATATCAACAATATGGCATCTTCTATATAGGCTGCATTAATAGGAGCATGCAAGATTTTCCTTGCACAAAAAGCTGCAGTAAAAAGCATTTTCGGAGAACACTTTCCGGAATCTTGTCGACCTTTATTTGATCGTTGTAAGATACTATCATTACCTTGCACGTATGTTTATACTTGAGGCAGCTTGCTACTACATTCGCAAGAATAAGCAAAACATCGTAACAAACGCAGATATTCATAATTACAATACTAGAATAGAAAATAAACTGCATGTTCACATTTCCAGTATGACAATAACTAGCCTTTACCCTGAGAAATTAGTTATAAAGTATTTGCAATAATTTACCTGCTTATATAGAAGAGATAGAGGCATGTTTCCTTCATTTAGCACTTAAATATTTATTACTTTCTTATTTATATACTATTTAAATATATCTATTATTATTACTAGAGAGGTTAGAAATTTATGGGATGTATATGATGAATCTCCTAATCGATGTACTTACTTGTTCTAAACATAAAAACCTATTCGTTTTTTTCCCAATATTTTCTTTTGCAGTCGAAATTATTTATATAGAAACTGGCACAGAAATTATCTATCTCAACATTAGGTTGTACTTTCCATATTTTATAAATATTCAGAAGTATTTACTATGGCCCATAGTAAACAACGAATGAATCTCATTCATAATTTACTTAGATCGTCATCACTAGAATAGAAACAATAGCGTGCCTCGAAACCTCTCCACCAAATCGAGAATTCGAAAGTTGTTTGCGGCCGATAAAAATCGTGACACATCTTCCAATACATCTAGAGATGAACACGACGATACCTACTTACATAGAAAACACACACACACACACACACCAACGTTCACCGAAACCATCGTGCAACATGCATATTATACGAACATCAAAACGACGGAGCAATGATTTACACTTACCGAAATTGGCTCTGGATAACATCCGATATTTAATCACAGTATCTCAAGGCACTAGAACACACTTGTTTCTCTTATAATTAACGCACAATATCAAGATGAATTAAATGACTATGCACCACGCGTACAACGCACGCGAACGGGTCGAAACAGACAGAAATCGGCTGTCTTACCACGGCCGTTCGAACTTCGAACACAACAATTCTTCGCCAAATCCGGTCGGGCTATTGGACGGAGGCCGGTCTCGGTCCGACGTGCGTTTGGTCGAGGTGCGCAAGCGCGACGGGTCCAACTGGTTCTCGAAATTGCACTTTTCTTGTGGTCGCATAGCATGTGGCTCATTGTCTCAGGGGAGTGCAAGAAACGTGATTAGAAAAAACAGGCCCTTATCGTTGTAAGTTGGGATTTTTTGATATAGCGCTCGCTCCTTCTCGACTATTAGGTCTTGCAGAGATAACATATTTAGGCAGTTAATTAAGAGAAAGATTAATAAATACCTGCAGCATTAATACGAATTAATGCTACAATAGAAAGTACCTAATATATACATAGTATACAAATAGTGTTCTACACGAAAAGAGATATTTGGCTTGTTTAAAACTTGGATATTTTAAGCAATAAATGCGGATATTTCAAAAGTTGTCAAGCAATGGGCTATTATTTTAATTATGAGAAATATTTAAATTCCAAATCGTATTTTGGATATTATCAGCGATTTAAAATGTGACAGTAGTATCAGAGACAATATTCTAGAGAAGTTTAATGGGCCAAACTGTTAACAAAAATTGGTGGTGACAAGGAACGTTTCTAGATGGTGCTGTGAGCTCAAATTGGAGAAGTTTAGGTTGTATACAGAATTTAGGTTGGTGGTTCTGTTTTTTACAGTTGGTCATCATGGTTGCATCTTCTTTCTTTCTCTCTTTGTCTTCATTCATGTGATTTGTCGTTTTTTCTAATTGGATGTTGCAATAAAACTAAAACAAACGACAACGCAGTGTCGATACAACGTGATCAACTCAAGACGCCCTCAGCTGATCGAAAAATTTAAGTTGAGAACACTGAGAAATTGGTAACACGACTCCTTGCTTCATACACTACTGTCATTTTGACGTTATAGGTTACGTTGGAATATTTTCAATATATTATTACAAGTATATAAATCAGAAAATTAAGTTATAACCTTTATTATTGTGTAAAAAATTGCACCTAATAAGATAATAAAGTCATAAAATCTAAACAAAACAGATAATGTATTGAGGATTTAACAATACAGAACACATTAGCATGGAGTGAACAATTTTAACCATCCTGTTCTAAGCATAAATTGATTCTTCGTTTCATGCTGTTAAAAACATTTCGTAAAGTGTCGGGGGAAATATTGTTTACTTCTTGCGTAATAGAATTTTCGAAATCTTCTACGGCATGTAAAACATTAGCAAACACCTTATTTTTCAAGTGGCCAAAAAGGAAAAAATCCAATGGAGTTAGATCTGGTGAATGGGCTGGCCAGCGGTCTCTACTAATAAGTCGACCTCCATAAAATTCGTGTAAATAGTTCAAATTAGCTTGGGCTGTGTGAGGAGTTGCACCGTCCTGTTGAAAATAACCATATTGCAATTCTTCATCATTCAATTGATTAATAAAATTTCAGTTTGTACAGATAATCTCCTTACAGAAGTATTAGCACGAATTTCCATTGTATTTCGTATATCAACAAGCACATTTTCTGTAACGATTCTTGGTTCACGTTTGCGTTTAACAACATCTTCACCTTCAACAGCACTTCGAAAGTGGGAAACTTCCATATAGGTATCCTGTTCAACAGTAAACAGCATTGTTTTTCTTGCTTGAAACACATTTACGATAGATATGAGATTAAGATTTTTAATTGTAATGAAAATAAAATTCTTTATGCTTACCGGCGCGCTGTAGAACAAAAATTAGAGCTGGAGCTGTATTAAAAAATACAATTTCAGAAAAATAGCAAAATTATTGAAGAATTAAAATGTATACAACAACAAACGCAGAAATAACGTAAATGACGGTATGTAAACAATAACAAGAAGCGACAGGGTAGCCAATAATAGAATAGTAAAATGCCCTAGTCAGCTGTCAAATTTTGTCACTAAAGGGCGTCTTGAGTTGATCACTCCGTATGAATATTGTGGTTTTACTCCGCGTCTGTCACGTATTTGCTATTTCCATATTAATTATTTTTGTGTTTTTTGAGTATTAGTGGTGTTTCAATTTAATTAACTTATTTACGCTGCGGTGTTTTAGTTTTATATTCCACAAACATTTACAAAGTGCAATTTATAGAATAGTTTAGTGAGTATGAACTGAATATTTGTGGTTATATGTTATAAAGTTCGCTAAATATTCTCTAATTTGTAGGTGGTAGTTACACATTATGGTTAGTTATTTAAGGTATATATTTAAGCTATATTAACATAAGTATAATATTAATAAATAAATTTTAAATGTCAGGTTAATTATACATATAAAATATGCACTCCTGTAACATAAATGTTATCTATATGGTAAATAAAATGTTATTTTTAGGCAAAAGGTACTTTTCTTTATTTACCGTGTATATTGAAATTATAAATATTATAAAAAATTAAATAAAGGCATATTTTAATATTGTTTTGTTGCGCGCCCTCTAGGAACGTTCCTTGGTACTTTAGACGAAAAAATATAAACAAATATATATAAGTGAGTTACCCATCTCCTGAGGTAACTTATCTCTGGTAGTATAATAACTTAATTTGAAATTTAATTATTAATAGAGATTTATGCACCGTCGGCATGCTTCTGTATTTTGTTTAAACAGGTGTGAGCAGCTCATGTTATATGTTATATTTAATTTATCTGACAGCCAATGTAAATTTGTTGAAAAATTATAATTTTTTATGAAGGCAATCTTCTTATTATAAAAGAAAAATTTGGACTGACAATGCGTATACCTAGAATAATTATGTAATATTTTCGTTTTATTGTGTTATATTTACGCAGTGCCGGCTCGAAGTGATTTTATATATCGGGCAGGACAAAATTTTGCCGCCTCAACAATTTCTAAAATATTCTTTTAAATACTGAAATCTGTTCGGGCAAAACAAAAAAAAAAAACTAGAAGTTTGATACTTAATGGCTCAATACAAAATGTATTGGTTTTGCGTCTTAAAAGGAACAAACTAATTATTTATTTGTTTATTAAGTAAAAAATTACATACATAAGTATAATTTAATTGTGTACACAGTAAAAAATTGCGTGTAGAAATTAACACTAAAAGTGGTCTATATAAGTCCACACTATTTTTGGTAAATTTTACACTGTGAAATTTGGTAAAATTTACCAAAACGATTTGGTAAATCCTACACTTTAAGATGTGTAGTATAAGACACTTGCCAGTGTAAACTTCCAAGAGATGATGTACACCTTTGGGTGTTAGTTAGAGGCACACTACATGGGTGTAGCTTTTACACTGAATAACGTAAATGCAATTAAGGTGCTTAGCTGTAAATGAAAGCATACTGCGCGGTAGTACGTTCGTGCAGACGGCAGAAGTGCTCTCAGTCTGCAGTCACAGCGGTGCACTGATGATATTTTATTTGTATAGGTTATGTATATCGTACATTATATATACGCTAAGCACTCTAATAAATGTAAGGTGGTGAAGTGATCCAAAAGAAACTTCAATTTGCTAATATAAATTTATTTTCAAAATATCTTTTTGTATAAAACAGAATTTAAACTTTTGTTTCCTCGCAAAACGCACAATGTACAGAACAACGTTTAAACGACATGCACTATAATATATGTAAAGGAATACGAATACTAATGATTAAACAAAAATATGCCTTGGAACAATATATCAATAATAAACAATTTATGCAATAAAAGAAAAACCATTCTACAGCACGGCAATATTATAGTACGTTGATATTAACAATAATATACATATATATATTTCAAATTTCAAACTTTCCGCTACCAGGTAGGTTAAGGAATACGGAGTTAACCACCTGAATGGAGGGAATAGATTAAACAGGAAATTACATTCTACACGATTGGTCATATATGCATAACCTACAATATGTCATAAAAATCTTTTAGAACTGACAAAAAATATTTTAGGAAATAGAGCAACAAAGAATATAGGTTGTAAACGATATGTATTACGTGCCTACCTACATATCTAACTATTGTTCAAAATGGTGTACTTAATTACTTACCGTTTGATATGCAATGTTTATATGCCGACGAGATAGGCGTATCACTAAACTCAGCCATTTAACCATACTTTTGCATTTAATTCATATCAATATAATGGTTGCACAAAAAATAAAATATGTACGTATAAACTACAAACAACTAAAAAGCAGATGTACAGGATTCAAGTTTCAATACGAATCCGATCACGTGTCAATTGTTCGTTACTAGTTTGTAAGTTAATCTCTCTTTATTACATGTACCTGATAGAAATTATTCATGCGCAGGCGTACGCCCTTCTCTTTTCGAAGTCAACTTTTTACACCCCCATATTTAAAATATTGGGCAAATATGTCTTTACCTCATTGATTTTGGTAACAAAATGCAACTTTAACCAAATTAGGTGTTAATTTTAACACGCAAACTTTTTACCACTTACTTTTTGAGCTTTACACGTAGAAATTTTTTACTGTGTAAGTAAATGAATGCAAATGTATTTTTCTAATTGGATGTTGTAATAAAGCTAAAACAAAAGACGACGCAGTGCTGATATGGCTATTACAGCATACTGTGCTGTAATGAGATATTAACGTGGTGGCGGGGACTCTTGCCGGAACTTAATATAGGTGATTAATGTGCAAATTAGAAAAAATACTGTAAAAAACGTGTGCCACAATGATATGTAATGCTCGTACTTTGAATCTCTCGCCGCCACGCGGCTCGAGATTCAAACTAGTGTTGGGTAACTAGCCGATATTTTAATAACCAAACTAGCCGGCTACTGGTACCTAAATAGCCGCTAAATAACCAGCTATTGGTTATTACTCGCTATTCGCTTTAGCGGCTAGATACTAGCGTAGTTGTATATGCCGCTACCGTTTCGATGAAAACATTCATCTTCGTCGGGCTAATTTTTTTTTTAAAAAATACAATGAAATAGATATAAAACTAATTAATTTGAAAATTTATTACTAATAGTGATATCTATTAATACACGAAAGTTAAAATTAAAATATCCATCTTAATAATTTTGAGTTTTATGTATTATAAGAATTATGGAATCTGAGATATTTATTTGTATCAACATTAAGATATAATTTATTATGGGAAAACTATGCATTTTATAGCTTTTAACAAAAAATTAACACTTTTTTTGCTATCTGATATGTTACTACAAGAATCAACTGCACTTGTATCGTCTGTATACATATTGAAATCGTACTCCAACAAAAAAATTGTTATATCATTAACAAAAATTAAAAACAAAATTATTAATACTTCCTATAAAGATATATACTACATATACATATGCAATACAAATCACTATATACTGTATTACACCTAAATATTATTTTTTTTTACTTATTATAATAAAACATCACAATGTACAAAATACATCAAAATCAATCAAGAGTAAACGTACATATACGATATAAACAACGCCGCAACTGCATATGCACATACTATACGTAACTTAGACGGATAGGTATTCGTTATTGTCTAACCGTATTAGCCAGTAGCCCGCCTAGCTACCGTAGCCGGTGGTAGCCGGCTAGCCGGAATAGCGGGTTAATAACCAGCTATTTCAGCTACTGGTTATTTCTCGCTATTCGCTTTAGCGGCTAGCCAATAGCGTAGTTGGGTATTCCATACAGTCAAGTACGACATTCGTTTATGTTACGAGTTACGAGGTTTGAAATATGTAACTCTTTATATATTTATTTATCTGATCGCAAGTGATCCGCGGGGCAAATAAAACGCAACTTATACTACATAACTTGGACGGATATTCGTTGTTGTCTAGCCGTAGTAGCCAGTAGCCATAGTTCCCAACGCCACCGATCGCCCGTTCAGTTACCGTAGCGACCGTAGCCGCTGGTAGCCGGCTAGCCGGAATAGCTGGTTATTGCGTTGACAGATATAGCTATAGCTATTTCCTGGATAGCCGCTATTTGGCTAGTTATTAGAATAGCTACCCACCACTAATTCAAACTTGTACTCGCATTACATAAACGTCATTGTTTTAAAATACTATATACACTCCGCCAAAAAAGTATCGCATAAACTAAAAAAGGGCATTTATCAACCAAGATATTTTTATACGTTCACAAAAAGTTTGCCTCGTGTATGTGAACTATAAAAACACTAACAAAATAATGGAACTTAGCGTTTTTACTTTATTTTTTTCCTAAAAGAACACATTTAGAAAAATGCATATGTGTAAGGTTTGCTCAGTTGTTTATTGAAAGTCTTCCTATACGGACAAATTTTAAAGTGCGAAGTCAGAGTTCTGTACCAACGCTTTTAAAACTAAAATGAGCAATTTAACTTCAGAACAAGTGGCTGCTATAGTTGCTTTAATCGAAGATGGACGATCTCAAGCATACGTTGCTAATTTGACGAACATCAATCAGTCAAGTGTTTCTAGAGCCGTAGCCAGATATAGGGAAACAGGCATTTACAGTAGAAGACCTGTACCAGGTCGTCCAAGATGTTCTACTCGCCAAGATGACCGCTATTTACTACTACAAGCATTACGTCGAAGACATGTAACTGCGAGACAATTGCAGAACGACTTGGCTAGAGTCAGAAATACTCGTGTGAGTACTCAAACTATTCGGAATAGGTTACGACAGAGTGGATTAAGAGCTAGAGTAGCTGTAACAGCCCCTCGTCTCACTAGGAACCACCGAGTAGCTCGCTGAAGGTTTGCCAGAGAACATGTAAATTGGAACATTAATGACTGGGCCAATATACTCTTCACAGATGAGTCAAGATTTGGTCTTTACACCTCAGATAGGCGTATCTCAGTGTACAGACGAGACGGTGAGCGCTATTCGCAGTGTAATATCAGACCTAGACCTAATTTCGCTGGTGGCTCTATTATGGTTTGGGGAGGCATCTGTTTAACAGGTCGTACAGAGTTAGTACCAGTAGACAGAGGTACACTGACTGCCCACAGGTATATAACGGACATTTTAGAAGAACATGTAGTACCATATGCGCCAATTATAAGAAACGAATTCATGTTAATGCACGATAATGCACGACCGCATGTTGCAATAATCGTCCAGGAATACCTTAACGATGTTGGTATTCCAGTTTTAGATTGGCCTGCGGTAAGTCCGGACATGAACCCTATCGAGCACGTGTGGGACCTCCTTCACAGACGGATACGAACCCAAAATGTTGCCCCAGCGGACCTGCATGGACTAGCAAATGCTCTCCGTGACGAGTGGGAGAATTTGGATCAGGCTTATATACGGAGGTTAATCGAATCTCTGCCAAACCGTATGCGAGCGGTCATAAGAGCAAGAGGTGGCAATACTCAGTATTAAAAGCTACTGTTATGACATTTTTCTTTCCAAAATTATAATTTCTTGTTTTAATAAAAATCTCAAGTATGAGTTCTTGTTTTTATTTGGCCTGTATTTTATTTAAACAATCATAGAAATTATATCTTAGAGCGCATTAAAGTATATTTACAACTTTATGCTACAAACAAAGATTATGCGATACTTTTATGATTCAAAACTAAATTATGCGATACTTTTTTGGCGGAGTGTATTTATCCCAGAAACAATAGTGTCTAGCTATTCAAAATATATAAATAATTTGATGGTAATATGTTTTCTGTTATACATATATCTAGTTGTGCAATCACGTTTCCTATCAATACCAAAGAATTCAGTTGACAATTTCCCTCGAAATTTTAATTTACTGAAACACCTTTCAGCAGCGATTGTATTGGTATTGTCAGCAAAGTTCCCAGCGCTGCACATACGTTTTCAACCCACATTTTCTAAATTTTTTATTTCTATAAACTGTACAGTTTCGAACGATGATCTAGGACTTTCTGGAATAATATATATTACATCAAAGAATTCACGGCCGTTTATATTAAAACTACTTGCAGTCACCAAGGAGAACTGTTTAAAGATTGTTTTATTTTGTTGCAAATTGGAATACGGTCCATGAAACTTTATAATGTGCCAAATGTGTATATCCTCTTAAGTTATTGCTAAAATACAATTTTATAATTTTTGCCAAAATGTGAATTTTGTTAGATGTGGTCATATTGCACTATGTTCCCTCAAAAAATAAGTTTTAAATTAATTATTACTATACATATATGGCCATATTGCGTTGGGGCGCAATAAAATAAAAAAATATAAATCGTAGTTCACATTACTTTAAGGTGCTACATGCGTAGCTGATTTGAAATGCATTTAAGAAAATACATATAAATCATCCTAATATTCTAGTTGAGATATTAGTAAAAATGACAAAATATAAGTGCAAACAACATCAAAAAATTAATTGTCATCTCCATTATTGCCTGTATTATCAACTTTGGTTATTTTTTTTTACTTTGGGAATGTAGGTTGGAATATTTGCTAATTGCGACGTTTCGTTGCGGATTGGTAACATTTTCAACCTTTTTCTAAAATTAATTAATTTAAAATAACAGAGCGGATGCCATTTCCGCTCAAACCGGGAGTGATAATACATTGTAGTGTAGGTAAAAAAGGCAAATAAAAAATAGAAGTTGACGTGCCCGAGTAATTTTACTTACTAAAAGTTTCTCATATATGTATGTTGGTACCGCTCCAGCAATATGTTTGGACCAGTGGGGGCGCGTGGACTTTTATTTTGGGAGTGCACATGTGAGTAGGTACCAAGGAGTCCGGTTTTGAAAATTAACCTTCAAACCTGGCATTTTAGAGCAGTTTGTGACGTTCTTTCGCCTTATCTTGGGATAATATTCAGAAAAGGGCTTAGCGCAAAAATCCGAAATTGTTAGTTCTTCTTTCTATACAGAACAGTCACATCATAAACGAACAAAAATGACTTAAACTAAAAATTGTTTGAAAAATTGATAAGACCTTTAAATATACCAGAATTTATCGAATCATTTCCTTCGTAATGGCAACGTAATGCTAATTCGAAAGCACCACACAATTTAATACAGTTTATAATTTTCGATAAAATGTATCTGTTCGTTTTTACTTGCTCATTATGTTTCTCGATATTCAGTCGGTACGCACTGTTTAATTGTTGTCAAATATCTTGTTTACCTAATAAATTAAAACTTAATTTAGCAGAGAGGTGTGTCTTGGAACTTTGATGTTTTTTAATTTTTTCTTTTAAATGGATTAAATTCTTGACACCGGATGTGGTCCATTCTGTTTGAACATCACCAGCAAATAATAAACACGGAAAACAATAAAGACTGTTACTAATTTCACAACCACATAAACAGGCGGCTTTTTCATAAGTGTCTTTCTTAAAGGTTCTTTTATAATCGCGTGTTTTACATTTTGTTACATGCGTAATCGATAAATTCGGTTTTGGACGACCGGCACTTTTGATTTTTTGTTTTTCTTCTAATGTCGGCGAAGAAAAACGAATTGTTTTTAAATATTGTACGCTAGTGCAAATCGGATTCTCCAAATTATCCGCCATAATTGCGCGCGAATACAACAAAAGTAATTTCCCGGTTCCCGGTATACAACACCACACTAACAGACGACCGTACACAAACTAAATGTGTACATATGGTAGCTAAGTACTGAGGATTATTACGGGAGGTGTGGGTGTGCGAGGGGTAGCTGCTGCTCCAATCACGGGCCAGTTCTAGAGAGCAGTGTACGAGCCGCATTACGCATGTTCGCGCCTGGAGTCTGAACCGAACATCGGAAATGAAAAATAAAATTAAATACCCAATAGAAAACGTTAGGTTTACGTCAAACACAAAAATAAATTCCTTTAGATGAAGATATTAGTTGGGGGTACACGTGCACATGTGCACTTTTGAGAAGCCGCCACTGATTCCATACAAATTCGTATATACGAATGACATTCACCCATTTAGAAGCCGCCACTGGTTTGGACTAAACAATTTCTTCGAATTTTAATCCTTGCTACCAATTCAACTGTAGAGAATGATAATTTAATGATCAGTGTTATTGTGGCAAACGCAATTACAGCAAAATTGATTCTATTAATCTAGTTTAGATCGTGGGATAGGAAATGCAGACAAACTTCGAAACGTTAACGTGTATATTAACGTAAGTATTTTTCTTACTTCTACCACTGAAAACTTATGATAGTACGACATGGAGTGCATTTTAACCCGTACGTATCTGGGAAAGTTGGTACACTCGAGAGCAACTAAATCGACACCGTTATAGAATTTCATAGCACTTGCTAGAAATACGGAAGGAGGACAATAAAAATTTGGTCAACTATAAATTTATATGTAGTAAACAAACGATAGTCTCTTTGATCGCTGCACTTGCGGAATAACATACATATGTGTGCTGCAGATCAAAATAATGTAAATTTGTGATTGTCCTATACATTACAGGAATTTTCCGTAGGAAAAGTGTAATATTGTTTAGTGTGTATACTTGTGTTGTATACTTTTATCCCGTTTTCTAAATATTGCATAGTTTCAGCGATATATACACACTATTAAAATTTTAACAGTTTATTTTATATACTGCACGTGATGTGTTATTATTTTTCAATTTTTGATTTTAATTTTGTGTGGATTAAGACACAACATCTTAAAACGTTTATTACCAAACGCTATTATTTTGAAGTTCTATTTTAAAGTTATAAGGTTTGAAAATTTGATTTATTACAATATAATTTATAACAAATCTTATAAAACCTTTGGCAATGATAATATGATATGATATTATATCTTTATTGAAGCAAATCTTCTATACAAGATATTGACATTGTCAATGAAAAATGCAATATAGAAACTTAAAGCTATATAAAAAAGAAAAACAAAAACTAATAACTGGGATTAATGTGTACCATGTTGCCGCTTTCCACTACAAAATTCTATGAATTATCAACACCTCAAATCCGTAGCGTACTCCTATAGTAGCCTTGTTTACGGCGTGATTACCAAAACATATTTTTTTTAGAAAATTATGGACCTCTGCTTGAAACATCTTAGAACAGTGTGATTACACAAAATATGTTTTTGGGCACGTACTAAAGTAATTTAAAACTGAGGATATGTATTTGAAAATTACATTTCATTCAATTAGTTAAACCATGAAGTGGATAATATAAACCAAAATTAAATATTAAACCAAATTATCCATAAAAAAAAATGATGAAAACGTGCATAAAAAAAAATAAATAGAAAGCTGATTACATAATATTGATAAAATTATTTTTTTACGCTGCACAGATTATGTTACAAAACCTAAAAATAAAAATAATAATCACAGAACCTAAAAATGAATAAAAGAGCTTTATGAATGCACAGTTCAAAACGGTTCATTGACAGACCGCGTCGTCATTACCCCATTTTTAATCAAACAGACAGAATAATTTATCGTGTTGGGGACCATAAATCATTGCAACCATTATCGCCACTACAAAAATATTTAACATAATAGTAAACACGAGAATATTATAATTTATGAGCATTGGGAAATAGGACATTAACTTCTGCATAGCGGATGCGCGTGCTTATGCATTTTATTAAAAATGTTTGTTCGAATTAAAAAGAAATAAAAATTGTGTTTTGCGCAAAATACCTCAATACTAAAAATGTACCTGGTCCATAAAAACTTATAATAACTAACAATTGCTAGAAGGGAGGTTTTATATAAATAAATAGTCACTTCCCATTCATGAATTTAAATTTATGATTGCCGAAGTAAGCCGCAATTCGATTTCTGCAAATTTTAAATTTTAGTAACCAACATACAATTATTAAAATAACTAGCTTCGTGCATACATATTGAAATTAAAAACAATTTCAGGATATTGAATTGTTTGCTACTTGGTTTGTGCCAATTTTGCTTTTTGAATTTTCTGATGTGTTTTTTATTCACTGCTGATAATACACTCCCTTTGGTTACTAAGATAAAACAATAAGTATATAAAATTAATTGAGAAAGCTTACAATTAGATTCTCAACAATTGCGTAGACTGTTTATTTTTGACTACCCACCCTAGTTTTTCATGAGTGTGTAGCTAAATTAATGGTAAGTATTCGTTAAGTATAAATAAATAAATATTCGTTAAGTATTTTGAGAGGAGTTTTCATTCATTTCAGGTATTATTGGAGCATTTAAGATAAGTAATATTTCATGTTAAAATCTCTTTTTCATAAAAAGTGATCTATAGATGACTGGTCTATGACTGTTTACGTGATTTTTCCCTCTTCTACTTTATAAAATTAAGCAAACAATTAACAAAAAAAACCATTGGTATTAGCTTTGTTCCATCTGAACTCGCAAACTGTCAGATGGACGTCAGACACATGCGCATTACTTAATCTGTTAGACATAAAGGTGTTAATTGCAAGGTACTTACTCAATGCGCATGCCTCTGACGTACATCTGACAGTTTGCGAGCATGATGGAACAAAGCTATTACCATACCATTTCATTTTCCTAACGGTAGAGAAACGCCCCTATTTCATAGTCAACCAGTCATACACTGCGGTTGCGGTAGTCGACTTTTATTACAAAATCCTAAAAACATCAATTTTGATTTTTGTTTATTTATTTAGCCTAAGCAAATATATCTTTCCAACAGATTCGCGAATATTTTTGTACAATAATGTATCTCAATTACAAATTGCTTTTAATTACTAGATTAGATAAGCCTCACTTCAAACACTTGAAAATGAAATCGCAATTGATCTATATTACGTGAATTGGTGAATTAAACAGAAAGTGCTTAGGCATTAAATCCTACTCTCCTCAAGAAATCAGTTTGTTTAGTGTACAGAAGCCAATTTTAACAATGTTTAATATGTGCACAATTAATCGCTTACTGAGGTGCATAAATCATCTGAATTGCAATAGAAATTATTCCAATTCCACTTACGGTGTGAAACATAACCTAAACAATGCGTCGTTACAATTCACACGTTACAATCAAAACACTTCGCAATTAAAATGTTGGAAATGCGGTATGGAGAAGAAAGGTGTGACAGATTTGTTTTGCGAGGCCTGTCATACCATTCAAAATCCCCATGAGAAAAACAATTACTTCAAAGTATTCAATTTGGATGTCACCTATGATGTAAATCAGAAAAATTTAACGAATTCTTACAGGAAAATGCAAAGTGTTCTCCACCCAGATAAATTCTCGAACAAGTATGTGCTAGCTATTTAATATGTTATTATTCAATTACAGAAAGAAATCTTTTAGAAGTGATATAGAACAGCAAATATCGGCTGAATACTCGTCTTTGGTTAATAAAGCTTATAAAACATTACAGACTCCAATCAACAGGGCTATCCACTTGTTACGCTTAAATAATGAGACAATATCGGAAGATAATAAATCTGATAATCCGGAGTTTTTAATGGAAATGATGGAATTAAATGAAGAGGTAAGATGCAAATGATTTTTGACTCCACAAAATATGGCACAAAGCATCGGTCTCTATGAATAAGTTTTGTTTAAGTACAATTAATAACTAAAATTTAGAACATAATATTTACAGTAGATCTTGCAATTATTTAATTTATATTAAACAGCTAGTTTGACTTCCAATGAAAGGAAATTTGAAATTTTATCAAACACATGATATATATACTCTATTAAATGTTTGTTGGTTTGATTTGTCGAAATATTGACTTTGTATTTTTCAATCATAGCTGTCAAAAATTATTTAAAATATTATACACTTTTGATTTTCCATATGACTTTAATAAATTTACAGATCCCTGATTACCAAATAGTATATTATGAAACGAGGTTTTTATACTATTTTTTCTATTTTGGTAACAATCAATTTTAAATTAATATTTTTATTTTAAATTAATATTAATTATAATTCCAATGGTATCAAATAGACACTTTATACTGATAGAAAAGTTTTAATATAGGGTAAATAATTGAAAATTATATATATGATATTTAATAAATTATAGATAGATGAAGCAAATTCGCCTGAAAAATTGAAGATGCTTAAAGACAAAAATAACGAGACGTTGAAGAAATGTTCAGAAGAAATCTCAAAATATTTTAAAGATGGTGATGTTAGTAAAGCAAAAGAGGCGGTGATACGCATGAAATATTACACTACCATATCGAAAAGAATAAATGACTTGATGAGGGACAGAGGAATTGTCGATTAATGTAAAGTGATTTAGCTGCTGTGATATATCAAATTATTTCCCTTTTTTTCTGTAAATACTTTTATTAACTTATTGACTGTTTTGTGTACATCTCAAAATGTAAAATAAAAATTTGATTTGAAATTTATTTTGGTGTTAATTATTAGAAGTTTTCCTGAGAAATTTTGCTGAACCATCTAATTAATCAACATCTTATAATAGTTTAACAGTTGGCAGAGGCGTGGATCAAGAGATGGCGCTACCGTTCATTCGCACGATGTGAAACATAACACGAGAACTATGTGTTTCTATTGCGTAATCCAAACAGTGACAGCTATGGTATAATTTAAAAATTAAAAGCGACATGTTTAGGAATAACATTGCATAAGAAGAACAAAAAATTAATTATAAACGATTGCAGTGCCCCCATCGGTCTTTCCTGCAAACACTCTTTAAAGCACATTGTTATTAAAATTTCTTCTACGGCTACTATAGGTATCTATTCAGTCTACAGTTTAGCAGATATATCTACAAAATTTCACATTAATTAATCCTCTTCATGTAGATGCATAGATATTTTTAAGGTAATTCTCATTATAGATCCCTTCATGTTTCAGTTTAGAGAAAGTACGCACAGATAGCAGTATATCTCATTAAATCATGAATTACATGTTTGTATGAAGAAAGAAATATAAATAACATAACACCAAATAAATTTTTACTTTATATATGCGTATTTTTAAGATTTCTACAAATATAAAACTAAACAATTATTATTTTAACAGAGACCTGGTAAAATGAACACCAATACCTGTGACAAATACAGATATGGTTTCTCTCTCGACTAACTTAAAATTTTTTGACAACAATCGATATTTTACAAGCATTATAATTCTTTTATATAAATTCAAAAAATAAATATTGACCCCCCATCATGGCTAAACAAGGCTCAGTAACCGCTATACTTAAAGGAATTTACAACGACGATTTCAAATGGTAAGAATAGAATTTGAAAAAAGCATTTTAACTTTTGAGGTTACGATCGCGATTGTGGTTGATTTCCAGGTCCGTAGTTAAAAGTATTGGAATGTTCGCATTGGGCTTGACGATAGCTAAAGAGTGTATGGGTATGGAACTGTTACCATCCGCAAATTAGACAACAAATTGGGAAACCCCATTTTTTTAATGGGGAAGCAACAAATTAATCGTACAACTAGCAAAAAGAGAGCAATAGAACTGTTCGAATGTTTAAATCATGTTAATTTTAATGATATTTATCATGTTGTATCTAATACGAATGGAGAAATAAATGATTATTTGTTTTGATACACGCTAAGTAATATTTATTTTCTTGATTTATTGAGTTGATATTAAAATGAACTACAATTTAAATATCCTTGAAATACTGTATATTTAAGCTGCATTTGCTCGTGCCAGTGATTATAATCAGGATTTGCTAACTAACTAATAAGCGATGAGAATTGCAAAAACACTTAATTTCTATTGGATTGCAAGTAATTGTGATTCTGAATCCAATGCACACATGTAGCTTTAGTTAAATGAACTTTCAAAAATGTTTGTTATATGATCAACTATGAGGTAAAGCTAAAATCTATTTAGAGTCGACCCTGTATTGTGATTAGAACTTCAGAGGAGAAGCATATTTATCATAATCTAATAGAGATTTGCGTTTCTTAAGTGACAAAATGTGGTTTTTAACATTTATTTTGTGTTTGAAATGTTTTTACGTTTTGTCTTCACCAAATTTTATATTAATTTTAACAGACGATCAAGACATTCTATTGGGTTCTATGGTTAGTATAACAACAATAAGTATTTATGGATAAATAAGACTCTTATAGGCTCCCATGAACCGCACAATTGAGTTAATTGGTAAAAAAGGAACTACATTTGCAAATGCCGTGAGTATTTCAAGTTTGGTTATATCGTTTATATACAGTACGATCATTTACACCGGTCAAATTATCTACCAATCAAATTTACGTTTTATAATGACGTTTTTAAAGTACATTTTTATTATAGTACGTAAATTCTCCAATTTGTTGCCCGAGTCGAAGCACAATCTTGACAGGAAAGAATCTACATAACGTTCACGTTAAAAACAACTCCATTTCCGGAAATTGTTCCAGTATATCTTGGCAGGAGAACCAAGAGCCCTACACCATCGCAAATATATTAAAAACACGAAAGAACTACAAGACGTTCTACGCTGGAAAGTACCTGAATCAAGTATATGTTGTGAGTTCAGAAGTATAAACAAATATTTAACTTATAAATTCTCTATTTCAAGTATGGTGATGAAAAAGTAGGCGGGGTTAATCACGTTCCACCCGGTTATGATTGGTGGATCGGTTTGGTGGGAAACTCAAAATATTACGACTATACTCTTTCAATAAATGGAACTGGGAGATATTTTAAGGACGTATATTTAACGGATTTAATTGTAAATTAAAAATTAATTTTTGATTCCAATTTAAAATGTTTTTTTATTCCAGAGATCTTACGCTTTGGATTTTTTGAATCAAGCTTATGTAAAACACGATCCTTTCTTTATGATTGTAAGTCCACCTGCTGCTCATGCACCATTTACGCCAGCTCCAAGACATAAGGATGTCTACGCCGATGTAAAAGCGCCCAGAAGTATTTCATTTAACTTCAGTTCCCCTGATGTATGGATCCATAAATACACATTTTTGATAATTACTCTATAATTCTATAATTTTAGAAACATTGGCTTATAACTATGCCACCTAAACATCTTCCTACAAATGTATCAAGTCTAGATTACATCCACCACTCTAGACTAGAAACTTTACTGGCTGTTGATGAGATGGTTGATGATATTTTTGCGAAATTAGAGAAATTGAACATCCTTAATGATACATATTTGATATTCGCATCTGATAACGGTTTTCATATAGGTATAATATCCTATAAGTATAATTGAAGTGAATTTTTATCATTAACTGTTGATAGGTCAATTTGCACAACCTTGGGACAAAAGACAACCATACGAAACTGACATTAAAGTACCTTTATTGATTAGAGGTCCCGGTTTCCAGAACAAGATTGAAACAACTCCAGTTACACTTGTAGATATAGCCCCAACTATTTTGTTTTTAGCTGGTACTGAAATTCCTGATGATATGGACGGAAAATCATTTGCAAAAACCGCTTTGAATGAGAAGATTATTGAAGATATAGCAGAAGAGGGAAGATACACATTTATAGAATATCACGGTGAAGGACAACCAGAATATATTGATGATGGGTGTCCATATTCAGAGGATCTGTCTGTAAGTTTTTTTTTTCAAAAAATCGATGTAATATTTTTTTCGTTTTCGCATATCCAAAGGAATGCAGTTTGTCCAATTGGTGTAAATGCCAGGATTCCAGGAATAACACCTATACTTGTGTAAAGTTTTTCAAGGGAAATATAGATTTCAAATATTGCAGATTTTATGACGACTTGGTTGTATTATATTTGATCGTTTTCCGACAATTTATTAATTAAATTCATTTATTGTAGGGATTTAGGGAAGCTTACGATTTAACAAAAGATCCATTTGAACTTATAAATATATACAACAAACTAAACAGAGACGTTGTTAAACATTTTGAAGAAGTTATTGAGGAATATTTGGCAAAAACATAACAATAGGTTTTTTTCTCATTATGATTCTTTTGATATTATTATATATATTATTACTTTGATTTATATGCATATTTTGCTATAATAAAATTTGTTATATAAAATTGGTTAAGGTTGTCCCACGTTTTTAAAAGAATTTTGATAACGTCAAGATATGTGCAATTAAAAAATTGCAATTTTGCAATTACTGTAAAAAGACAGATAAAATTTTAACAAATCATGTTTTCATGATAATTTAAATTGTGCAATATTCTTTCAATTACACTTTTGAATAACGCAATATGCTTTTGCGCCGGCTTTGTAGTGAAAGGAGTCGAAAACTCTATTGTCGAAGTGGCATATTAGTACTTCAGCGCCCCTGGTGCTCATACCGGTTATTAATAGCCCTGATTGTGAGTTATCAAATGTTATATTAAAATTTGCGAAAGCTTCGTTTTTTACAGTAACGTTCAACACTTTAAAAATCTAACAAATATCTTTATATAATAATTAAATATTGAAATACTCGTGCTAAAATGAGGAGAATACAGTATTAAAAATAAAGAAATTTGTAATAGAATACTTTTTCCATTTCCATTTAGTGACAAACGCGCTTCAAATAAAATGGAACGTACAATTGATGACATATAGGTACACCATTTTAAAAACATTTCAAAGCAAAAAAAACGCCTGAAATCTTTATTACGTAATACTTGGAGAATTATTTTTGTACCTGTGTATCAAATTACAAGTAATGAACCGAAAATCTTGGCTTTTAGAAGTACACTGTTGAAATTATTCAACAAATTAGAAAGGATAGATCTTGACACTCGATTTGTAAAAAACCACGATCGGTTAACTCGCCTAAATATTAATTAAGTACGTTTACACAATCTATGCGCAATAATGAATCAGAAATAAATCCAAAGTATTTATAGTTACCGACATCAGCGGTAGATGACTCAAAACTAGTTCCTCACCAGCTATATATAAGAGTTTAATCAACTGTTACGAGTAGTACCAACTGCAAACAAGAATCAGCAGCACCAACAGTGCAATAAAATAACAAAAGTATTATTTAACATGCCGCATTTTCGTTTAGAAACAAATGTCCCTCAGGAGAAAATCGCATCTGATCTTCCAAAAAAAATATGTGAAGTACTCGCGAAATCCTTAGGAAAGCCTATCAACGTAAGTTTGCTTGTTTTGTAGGTTATGTTAGCGTAATATTCGTACTATCTTTAGTATTGCGTTGCAACGATAGTCGGAGGTGTGAATATGTCATGGGGCGGTACTGCTGAACCATGTGCCCAAGCGACCCTCATGAGCATTGGCAGCCTTGGGGTTGATAAGAATAAAGAGCATTCGAAAGCATTGTACGCTCTCGTGTGCAAAGAACTAAGTATTTCTCCCAGCCAGTAAGTTGATGATATTTAATTAATCCAGCGACTTTGACTAATGTGTTTTTAGCATGTATATTCATTTCATCAATGCTCCTAGTGGTGATGTTGGATTTAATGGATCAACTTTCCATGATATTCTTGGCTGACGAAGTACTATTGAAACCTGAAACAGAAATCTGATTGCTATTTTTAGTGTAACTATATGGGAAATATATTATATACTTTGGTATAATTGGGAAAATAATCTATTGTAAAAAATTTTGTAATTGGGATTAGATTTTTTATTCTTTTTATTAGAAAATTAAAAAAATTTAAGACAAAAATATCTAACCATTTACGTTATAGTATTAGAACTTATTTTCTTAGGTTTGCAGCAACGACTGTCAAAATTTCCACGCGCAAAATACAATGTCCTAACAGTCGAAAATAATAGATATACTCGGGGCAAGATAAATATCGATGCACGTGACTGACCGAATATTACGTCAAGTACTACACTGTTGTCAAATATGGCACAAGTCAATGAATAGCCAAATTTTAGGTTATGTAATTTACAGTGAACTGTATTACCGAACGTAAATATTTTCATTTTAATATTTATTATAATTTATAAAAGTCACGTGCATCGATATTTATGCTGCCTCCACTATAACTGTAATTTGAAGAGAAATAAAGTATAGTTATGAGCATTTTGCGTTCTTTTTTAGTTGTTTGATTTTTCAATTTCATCTTTTCTCGGAAATGACATGTTTTGATGTTAGATATGCAATTGTATTTCATTTAACCGTACATATTATTTTGTCATAAGAAATTTCGTACAAAATATTTAAAATTGAAAACGACTCATTAACTTCTGCAAAAAAAATTAAACATGCAAATGCTTTAAAAAGAATCGTATTTCAAACACTTTCAAGATTACCCGCCATTTTCAATTTCCCACAATTCTCGCGTTTGTAAACAATTGATTTTATTTTGACGAAAATGGCATATGTTTGGTATTTTCCTTTGCTAACTTATTTGGTTTTTCTTACGGTTATGAATTACGTAAGTTTAATTATTTCTTCATTGGGTATTTTTTGTTCATCTCGCAATAACTACATACGTAACTATTTGTACCTATAGGTTAGAGGGGAGAAATTTTATTGCAAAGCCGATTGCAATGAAGACCAACACTGTTGCGGAAAAAACGAATGCTGTAATAACCCTTTGGATCTGTGGTATTTGTGGTGAGTGAAATCAGGTAAAAAATGAGTTGTGAAACTTTGATGACTTTTTTTTTTAGGTTAGGCATCGTAATAATTTGTTTTATATTAACTATTGTGATTATAGTTAGGTGTTTAACAAAGAAGACACCCAGAGAAAATAGGTATAATAGGCTATCAACCGATGAGTGTTAGAGATTTTTATTTATTGGTGCACACATTACTAAAGAGTTTCATTGAAAATATCTGTGATACACATTTTATTTATTTTTTATTTATTAATTTACCTTTTTGTGGACTAGAGAAAAACAGTATTAAATTAAAACATTTATTTAAAAAATAAAACCAAATACTCAACAATGCTATGTCTTCTTATTTCTACCATAATAAACTGTAAAAAAAATATCAATTAAGAATATGAATGCACATTGCCTTAAGTTCACTTACTTTCCTATTGTTATTTCGGGCATACCGACATCAGCTCCTTTTTTGAATCCTGAAATAGAAGCGTATTTGTTAAACAATTGAAGCACTATATTGTCTAACTTACCTAAATATAAAACTGTCGGTAAAAAACCGTAATGGAAAACTGTTTTTGTGAGACCTACTACGATTGAGAGACGTTGCTTTGCACCCTCTGATAAAGCCATTGTGTATTCGAATTGTTTATAAGGGGAAGTAATGTGAAAATATCGTGTAAATAAAATGAGGTTAAGTGGTTATTTAAGAAAGGTATTCATTTATCGATCGAGTAGATAAGAAACCTAGCGGAAAGTAGCCGAATTAGCTAAAATTAACAATTTCTATTGTGCAAACTGAAAATGCTTTTGCTAAAAATCGCTTAAAATTAAAATTTCGCTTATTTTAGTATCATTATTATTGTTATTAATTCAGTTTTTATATGTACGCGTATCTCCCTTTGTTAATATTGGGCTAATAATTAGTTGATTCATTTTAGTTATTGGATTATCTGTGATTTCCTTTTGTGAAATTTAGTGTAATTTAAATATACAATCAGCAGCATTAATTTAAGTTGTTTATCTTAAGTTTTTATGAATGCACCGTATTTCGAATTTCGCGCACAAATTGAATTGACAGTTGTGTAGAGGACGCCACAGCCGCCAATGTAAATGAGTCTCCGGCTATTAAATTATTATTTGGATTTTGTGCTTGTGTGTTCTAAATTTTCGTCAACCGGTCCCAAATTGGACGATAAACGAACGTCCGGTGTGTTATAATTCTACAGTTAAATGAGGTTTTAGTTGCCTAATCGTGACAAAACAATTTAGCGGGTAGTGCGTGATTCAACTATAGGAATAATCGATGATACCGCTCGAAAGGTGTGCACGATTAGCAGTAGTGTTTTTAACGTTAGTCGGGAATAATGGGATGTCGCGTTAGCAGCGCGAAACCGTCGAAATTTAAGTTAACCGTGTGTTGAAAGATGTACGAGAGCGAAGTGTTCTCGACGTAGTAACCGTGTCACTTCGAGGAATTGTCGGTTAGGTGGGCGAATCTATCCACTTGCCAAAATGTCATTGCCCAGCACCAACCAGGGCCTGTCCAAATTGAAGAAGAAACACTTCAGGGTGAAGCACCAGAAGGTGAAGCTATTTAGGGCTAATGAACCTTTCTTGTCCGTGCTAATGTGGGGCATCAATCACACTGTAAGTTCTTGATAGATGTAATGTTATTGTAAGTATTTTGTATACAACGGTGTTTTTGTTTGTCAATGCCGTTCGTTCCTAATGCCTCAATAATTCTCGCGTGTTTGCGCGTAATAAAATTATATACCCCGCGAAAATACGGTACAATGCAGACAGAATGCGGTAAAATTCGCACAACAGTCCTCCTTTTTTATCTGTTTATTTCGCATATAAATAATCCCATGAATTATGGAATGTTGATAAGAGGGAATGGATATTTTTGCAACGGCATAATTATTAATATTTGCCCCGGTTGTTTTGCGGCACGAACGACACCTATTTTGTGATTCATTGCCACTAAATTAGGAAAAATAAAACATAATTTAATGTAGGTAGTCCATCTTTATTTTTTAATATGGTTTATTAAGCCGTTACAAATGTCTATTTTCCTCAATCTTTACTTTAAACAATGAATCGTAAACAGTAATGCTAATGTAGGTTGTATGCGTCAGTAATACGTGTAATGAGCATTGTCTTTAAAACAATTTCAAATGCAAAATTAAAACTAATAGGTCGAAAGTATTTAAATAATTATTGTACAATGTTGCAGTGCTATATATGTTTCCCACTGAAATCCTGTAGATCCTTTTGGAAACTAGGTAGGTATATGACTATCTGATTTTGATATAGATGATAGATATGGATTAATCGTTTTGTTACCCCATATAATTTATTGATTGATCAGCATTGATTAGATTAGTTTCATGCAGTTAGTTTGTCTATAAATTGATTTACAATTTATCAATTTTAAGAGTAATGATCGACATGCAAATTATACAATTGTGCAAAATTATATTAGGATAAGATAAATATTACATCATTGTACTTAATAATGTATGATACTGGAAATTAAATGAGTAAGTACGTACATTGATGGAAGTACATAGTCATATACGGTGATTATTTCAGTTAGTTCGTTGGTAAACAGGAAACATACATAGTATTCATTGCAAATATTTAATATTGTCTACAATTATATCATTAACTTTTATGCAACACAATATCTATTGTACATATGTCCTTTCTTGTTTTTATGTAAATCTTTTTATGTTTTTTGATTAGCAAACATTATTTGATTAATTTTAGATACCTTTTCTAAAACAAGTGTAAAGATACCGTTTCCACTTAAAAAAGGATTATACTGCTATCCACTTGAGTGAAGCCTGTCTCTCAATTATTGTATTCGCACCAAGTGCTTGATAAAACTATTACACAGATCTCAGCTCTTCATTAATTTAAAACCATGAAGTCCACTGATTGCTAAGTAATTCACAATATTGAGGGGCATAATACTTTGGGATACCTACGCAAATCATATTGTCATTCTAACAAGATACAGCAGCAAACTACTAGAACTGAACTCATCAAGATACAGAGACTTGCGTGTTTAGGAAAAACAGGAGCAATTACTACTTATACAGCGGCAATTAAATGTCTCCTAGACCTCCCTCCACTCCATTTGGTGATAATGGGAGAGGCAAGAATGGGGCAGATATGCAAGCTTGGGCGACCCATTCTAGGGCATTGTGATACTGAAGTACTAAACCCGAAGTGATCCCATGGTTATTAAGAGCCAGAAGAGCAGCTTGACCGTCACTCGGCTTGAAAAACCGTGGCAAACCTGCTCAGTGCCAGTCCTCGACTGCATCCTCTTCATCTGAGACCTTTTCATCGTCGTCAGCCTGTTCTTCCGCCTCTATTTCCGCAAAAAGCCGTAGCAAACGTTTTTGATCTATGAGCACATTTATTCAAACAGACGTAATAATATCCAAACCACTCGTTCAATACCTGCATCATCTCACTTCGTAAACTAGTTCTAAACTGTAAGGCGTCGCGTCTAGTCTGAAAAATTCCCATATATGTCGGTAGCTCGTTATATAATTGGTTGATTACTAACCGAAACTGTATTAACTGCTGACTTATGAAGCTATTTCAAAAGGTATTGATCTAAGAGCCTTACCAATAGTTTTAAATTTATTATAAATTATATTTCAGTGAGGTCTCTCAGATTAACCGCGATCACTGCAGGGTTAAAGAGTAGCTGGGTAATTTGTTTATATCGCAAATTTGTCGATTGGCCGCCTCTAAATTGGCCGCTATAGGCGACTGGCAGTACCTGTAGGTAACGCCGGCCCTGGGTAGAGGCAACAAACCCGAAAGAATTACAACAGCCTTCGAAGGAAGCAATTAAAAAAAGCTGGTTTACTGTTAACAAACTTAAAATTAATTTATACAAAATAGAAAACTTACATCTTTCCTCTAAGAGTTCGGGTACACTGGCGTCTGTAAAGTTTCTGAGCATCACTGTGAATTCTTGTTTGACGTGGCGAATAGACTATCTTTGGCGTTTTTTGCTTTCAGAAGAATAAAGCATATTTCTGGTCATTAAGCCACTAAGATGGCATATTTTCCTAACATTCAATCTGAACCAAACTGATCTTCTGGAGAATGACAGTCGGATCGCAGAGAATTTTCGCCCTGTAAAGAAGGGCCATTAGATTTTCGGGGGTGCAAACTTTATTATCACCTCTCGCGGGATATCAAGGATCTTTGACGTGTAGCCTTCAGAACCAAGGTTAAACGCATGTTCCCCAATTAGGGGGGATTACCTGGCCGATGAACGTCTAATTGTATGATTTTGTTTCTTCACTCTGGGTTATGTATGTTTGTCTTTATTTGTTCAAGTTTGTCACATACCTTATTTTTACCAATCAGCTAAATTGATTTGCTACCTGAACGATGCACCTAGTAAATTAGATTTTTCAAATATGGTTCTTAGTAAAGTGTTATAACAGGTCATATTGTATCCAGTTTACTGTTGTGTAACTCATTTCGTTTTAGCTCTGTTCGACACAAGCTTTTATAGAATTTTACGGTCACAGGTTGAGCAAGCAAGTTGATAGAGAGTTTCTAATATTAAGTGGTCTATTTTATGAACCGCTACGTAAAGAATAACGTAAAATATGTGGTCTATTTTGTAATCCCATGTGTCGAAAAGGGCTAAAAGATATAAAAAAACATCGATATGGTAAAAGCATTTTTTGGCACAGGATTCAAATATGCTTGTGAATTCTTTTTTCCGGGTTCTTATAAATTTTTTTTTTGTTGGTATTTTATTTGCAAATCGTCTATTTGCGGTTGCCTTTGACTGATCGGAAAGATTGTAATCTGCTGATTTTACTAATGCATACATATGTATATAGAATCGGTTAAGCTCTTTATAAATAGCAATAATTTAAATTTTTTACATTTATTCATTCTTGAAAACAACACAGAAAAATAGTTGACATTACTAAAACAAAGCATAAAATGTAACCAGGAATTTATAAAATAACAAATCTTAGTAACTCGTCAAACTTATTTACAAATAACTTTGCATATTTGCTGTTGTACAACTGCTGTTGTTATTTTTCTTTTAACTCAGCATTTGTTGATTTTACTTCACTTTTTAGTACGTTAACAAGGAGATATTTAATGATGAGGGAAAGGGTGATTTGACGGGGGTTACTCTCAAATAGATGTCACGTATGCGAAACTTAATTTAAAGACTTCAGTTACTAGTCAAAGAATCGAAAAATGCTGTATCCTAGGGAACTGCAACGGTATCTTACTCACGAAAATGTAAAGCAGGGCTTCAGATAGGCATGTGTCAAACTGTTGCATATGATTACAAACCCTTCTATAATTTATGCTCGGATATTATTGCCTAGTATATGGTATTCCAAAAGCATCTACCTATTCTATTTCTGTCACATAACGCTGGTAATGGAGTACCGAAAAAACATACTGAAGAAGTTGTTGCCAATGCTTAGCATGCTTAGCTTGGATTCTATCCTTACCCTATCACTGCGGTACCAGAATTGACAACAGCAGGTCATGCAAGACGTTTTGAGTTTTGTAACTGGGTAGTTAATAACATTGTCAATAATGTGGAATTATAACAAAGAATTATTGGGACTAATGAAGCATGACTTCACCTGTCAGGATTTGTGAATTCCAAAAAATATGAGAATTTGGAGCCATTTACATCCACACGAAATAATTCTACCACCGCTATATACTGGAGAAATAGATGTGTTCGCAGCTTGTGGTCACAGACGAATAATTGGGCCAATATTTTTTCAAGGTAACAAAAAAAAATGCTCCTAATTCTTTTCAATCTTTATTGACTTTAAGTACACTAAATCCTGAATTATTTATTGAATAGCTGTATGATATTGAAAGCCATAATTGTTACTTTGAACAAGAGAGCGCTTCTTCCATTTGTACAGTTGCAACATTTGATTTGCAGAGATAATTTTTTGCTGATCGAATAGTTAGTCGAAACAAATACAATTTTTGAATAATCTGTGGATAATTTAGCTGACTTGCAGCAAAGAATTGAACAAAAAATTGATGAAAGCAATGCTTATCTAGCGTTGTTGGACAATGTTGTCGGAAATTTTTGTCGCAGTGTGTTGAAATGCATAGAACCCGGTGGCCAACATTTTCAGCAATTCATATAATTTTCAGTGAAATTAACCAAATAATGACATTACATCAATTATATGTCTGGATTCTGGATTTCTTGGAGGGTGGCTACTGCCACTGCATTTAGGCCTCGTTAGGCCCATTATGCCTCCTCCGTTTACGTTGCTTCATCTAGGTTGCCAACCAGCCTCTTGTCTTCACACGCGTTAGGACATTCCCCAGGGAAGATTTCCTGATGTGGGCGATATCAAGCCGAACCTTCCCAAGTATGGTTTTCGTAATGGATGATAGGGACAGAGAACATGCTCAGCGGTCTCATCCTCCAATTGGCAGCCCCTACAGATTGGACTGGTCTCTAATCGCAGCTTAAAAAGGTGCAGTTTTAACTAACAGTGTCCGGTTAGAATTCCTATCACTAAGCGGAGGTTCTCCCTGGATATTCTAGTTCTCTATAGTTTGATGCCGTTTGCCTATCAGGGTAAGATAAAGTGCTCCTGGCAAAACGGCCGCGTAGTTGTCATCCCAAGCTTTAATGAATTGCTCATGGGTGATAATTTTAATCTGATCACACAAGGTAGAGATAGTATTGCTTATAAACCGTCCAGGACCATACAGAACTGTCCCGGACTCGCGTCTGGCCAACATATCAGCTTCGTCATTGCCCAAATTGCCGTCGACATTCCAACATCAGTCTAGAGGTTATTTTCGGTTGCCTTAAAGCTGACACTAGTTGTTTGTTATCTGTATACAAATCAATATTTCTGTCCTCAATTCTGAGTTCAGATATGTTGTAGGCCGCTAAAGTAAGTGTTGTCACCTCTGTTTGGAAAGCAGACAGCCCATCCCCGAGCGACAAAAATTTTTTAAGGTGGAGTTCCATGGAGTACATCTCAGCCTCAGTACCTTTTTGTGCCCAGTTCAACGTTTTTGTCCTCCGCATGGTGGAAAACACACCACTTCCGAACTTGTAAGTTGCGGTTTTGTTTCGCCAGGCTCTTTATTATATGTCTTGAGATATACTTCAAATTATTTTAAAATTTTCAAACTATGATGACTTCTTTAAATGAACACCCGATATTACTGAACAACATCCCAGAAAATGTTAAATATTAATAGGTTCACTTCTACCGCTCATTACAATCACCGCAAATTATACATAAAAGAACATGAATTTCGGGATGTTTTACAATTCTGATGACTAAACAAATTATGAAAACCTCAAGAAATTTCATACTACCATTGATTTGTAAACTTAATTTAAACGAATAGGAAGTTCTAATCGAATTGTTTAAATTGAACTTAAAAACTCGACTTTTACCATTTTTACTCCAGAGTTAGTGTTGATTGAATGTATGCTTTACGATGGCATCCTATTTGAATCTCAGAACGTGTCGGTGAGTTATTTCAGGCGTAATCCAAAGACTGTAACTCGATTCATAGCCCACAATCTTTTTCGCTATTATGAGTCGAGGGTACGCGGGGTGTATAATGCACTCAATTTCTATTAGGTTAGTATTCGCAGCTCGAAAATGGGGCAAGACGAATGGAAGCTATTCTCTTGTGGCGTTGCGATATTCCAAGAAAAATTGTATTACTAAAACATGGTTTCTAAGAGAATAATACACCTAGTTTTATAAATCGTTTTACGATATGAAAGTAGTGGAGCACTTATATTAACATTGTGTTGAATTCGTTCTGTAAGATATTTAAATTTGTTCAGCTTGACTGCACAATAAGTCAAGATATTGATGCCTGTTAAGTGTCTGTATACTCTCTTCTCGAGATGGTTTAAATAATATTATCTTACAATTCTTATATAATTAAAGATTGAGAGTTAAAAGACTTCAACAGAATTAAAGCGTTAACTATATTTAGCCGCGAAATTTACATTAACACTGAAGTTGCACTATCACAGATGAATTTATTCATAATTTGGAAACTTGAAACGGTGTTCAGATTACTACTGAAAAAACGCATTCCTGCAGATATTCACCGCCCACAAATTAAAAATAATTCATTTGAATAATCAGCAGTATATTCATAAATAGAATTTAGCATTAATTGAGAAATATTTTTAATATTTGTAAGTACTTGAATTATATTTTAATTAAGAAATATAAATAACATAAAATAGATTTTTGTTTGCTTTTTTTATTTTGACATAGTTCGCCACGTTTTAGTTCAAATTTCTTTTTACAGACCTATTAGGGGATGTTCAGAGAACATATGGAAAAAATATAGTACCAAGTAGAGGAGGAAACATGGAACAAAATGCAAAAAAGTGTACATACCTACGTATTTTAAGAAGCAAATACTACAACAAAAACTTACCTGCAAAATTAAAATGAACGTAATCAACAACGTCTATAAAAGTGTTCCCCAAGTAAAATCAGTGGAACGTCTTCGCAAAGACTACGTTATATCAAAATTTCGAAACGAGAAATTGCACTACTCAAGTTATAATCTACTTGACACACACAAAGAACCTCGTGATATGTGGCTCGATAACTTTGGAATCGATTATTGTTAAAAATATTTTGCAATGGAACTGACTTGGAACCAATAATGACCTAAGAGTCTCTGAATCCTGTAAGGTTCAATAAATCAGGGATATATAAAAAGAAAATTCTTCTATTTCCAATTTTAGAAAACGTGCATTAGATCTTGCTCATTGTGATGTAACCAATGGGTGTATTTATTTCTTTGATCCCAATAGGCGAAATAATAAACTGCGGGCTTCAAATTATATCAACAAAATGAAGCAAGAATATGAAATTCCAGGATCAAATATACCCCACCGAGAAAGATCCCAAAAGTTTAACCTCTGCTTCAATCCAAGTCTTTACAGGGACTATTTAAAGTGGCGAAAATGGGGGAGAGCTAAAGTGTGAACTATCTGTGCGAATTCCATGGTGACAGCAGAACATGTATGTGAAATTTGTTCCAAAAAATGCCAAAAATATTAGAATAACGTATGTCACATAAGTTTTGGGAAAAATAATTAAATTCTTTAAAGTTAGTGTAACGTAATTTATTCAAATGACCACTTTACCAACATTTTACCTTATATTTAAATTATTTAAAACTACAATTAAAATAATGACAAAGGGTCATGGTCCTCAATAGCACGCAGTTTTTGTCTAACTTGTCCCATCATGTTGTGGACAATGTTTATATCAATTTCTCTTGTCCTTTGATATATTCTTCGCCTTAGTTGAGCTTCATTTTGAGCTTCCCACCCATTATCATATACTCATCTGGTCAATATTCCCCAAAAATCTTCGATGGGTCGAGCTTGTGGCACATTTGGCGGATTGTCTGCTCTTGGCACAAAGGGTATGTTGTGAGCTTCTAACCATGTTCTAGTCGTTCTTGCATAATGGCAACTTGCTAAGTCCGGCCAAAACATTATTTCTTCACGTGTATGAGTCGTAGTAATAAACTGTAGCAACTTCGGTAGGCATCTTTCGGTATAAATGTTGGCATTAACTGCCTCACCCCGCACATGCCCAACATAAGGTCGTGAAACTCCTCTCTGCGATATGGCACACCAAACTAGAATTTTATCTTCAAATTTTTTTTTGGTTTTGTATTTAACATTATCTGCACAATTTTATATATTATCGGTATAAAAACCGTCATTGCCTTTCATTTCTGAGTGAGAGAACGTAAAATATTTTTCATCGTCCATGATGATCACTTTATTGTTTGCAAAATGAGTTCGGCGTAATCTACGACAACACATTGGAATTCTTCGCAACTGGTCCTCTGTATAACGTGGACATTTACGTCTTTTACGAAACTTTAGGCCTTTTTTTTCAATACCCTTCTTACAGTTTCATGAGAAACATTAAATCTTCTGGATAGCTTTCGGCATGACGTTCCAACGCGGTCTTTTGCACTTTCACAGATTAGGTTGGCGCGATTTTCGGTCAACATTCCGGGACGTCCGCTTTTTGGTAAATTGAGGCATGGTATACCTTGTTCACATTCTGCAATTGTTCTATAAATGGTTGTTTTTGAAATATTTTGATTCCAAAATATGCACCCAATAAACGAAAGTTCGCCATTGTTCATGATCAGTCTAGGGATAGACAATGTTGGGTTTTCTGCGACCCCTTCAGCGATAGCGGCAATATTTTTGGGCTGACCGGATGGTACGAGTTCAAACTGGCAATTTACTAACTGACTTTCTTTGGTCAATATTGGACAATATGGATGTAGACAACAGAAACTGCGCGGGAACTATCCTGAGCGCGCTATTTCGCCGAATCCGCACATAAAATACCCCTAAAACTTCTATCTTTGGGTCTACGTGAAGGAAAGACTCTACGCTAATGCCCCGCAAGCAATTCCAGTCCTCAAAGTCAATATTCGAGCTGTTTCTTGTCAAATAGAGTCACAGTTGTGTGAAAATGTCATGCAAATCTTCCTCAAAGGAATGACAATTTGCAAAATGCAATTGTCGAGATGTTAAATTTAGTACAATAGTATATTCAGATTTTGTTTCTGTGATAGCTGCATTTATGTGTTGATTTACTTTCTAATGTACGGATTCAGTTTCTTTGTGATCGATGTAGTAATGTAGTTTTTTGGAATTTTCACACATTGTTGTGGAGTTGGAATTAGTATTTGGAGTATATGCGAGCAGTTTTTCGTACTTGAAGTAAGCGATTATTCATTTTTTGAATTTATAACTGGCGTTGAAAGCGTAAAGGGAATGTTAGGTTATATTATCGTATGATAACAGTGATTCTAGTGGATTTTTGTGTGTAAGCAAAACGTTTGATGCTGTGGGTTTAAATGCACGAGCAGTTTAAGTTCGCATTATTTGACAATATGTACTTGATTTTATGACGGGAATTTAGCGGGAGTTTTGAATTTCTATATTGATATTAAAACGAGATATATGAGTTATTAATTCGGATTAAGATTCTAGAAATCTTATTTTTGTACAATTTAAATAGTAAAGAACTTACTTACCCTGAGGGAATTTTTAGAAGATTCATTTCTTTGTTCATTACATTTATTTAACTCGAAATAAATAAGCAGGTGGACTGAAGATAATAGGTATCATCCGATTGGTTTGCGGGGTATTCAAAACACTGTGGAGGGGTAAATTTCCTGTACCTGTGTACTGTAGTGTCATCTTACAATTGGGGCGTAGCATATCTGTGGAGTAAATGATATTTAATAGATGACGCTGACTGTATGAAATGTTAATAAAACAGTGTTGAATTAATTAAAAATTTAAAAAAATTATAAAGAATCATCTACAAGTTTCGTAGCAATATATTTTGTACTGGTGACTTCCACAAGTTCAGTTCGAAGTACCTAAAAGCAGCTGCGAATGAAATCCCTTTTTATCCACCTTCTTTGTGGTTTCGGTTGATTTCATTCTATACCAATAAAATACGAACCCTTTGGTACAATCCTTTAATAAGCATATTAATTATTGCAAATTTCAGATCAACGAGTTGATGCACGTGACTATCCCTGTGATGCTGCTACCTGACGATTTCAGGGCCTACTCGAAAATTAAGATCGACAACCACCTTTTTAACAAGTAAGCTTACCTCAAAATACCACGAAGACCTTTTCCCCTATATCTTACTGAAAATATCGAATATTTCCTAGGGAAAACATGCCTTCTCACTTCAAGGTGAAGGAGTACTGTCCTATGGTATTCAGGAATATTCGAGAGAGATTTGGAATAGACGATTTAGATTATAAGGAATCATTAACGAGGTATTAGAAATCAGTTTTGAGAAGTGTATTTTTACCATTTTTCTAACTTGATTAGGTCGCAACCACTACCGGATGATTCTGCAGGAAAAAGCGGTGCTAGATTCTATCTGAGTTCCGATAAGCTGTTCATAATAAAGACATTGACATCAGAAGAAGTTGAAAGGATGCACTCGTTTCTAAAACATTACCACCCAGTAAGTTTGTTGTGTGTTTTCAGTTTGTGAGGAGCATTTTTAATCTTGTTGCTTCTTTCTTATGAATAGTATATAGTCGAGAGGCACGGAAAAACGTTACTCCCTCAGTATTTAGGAATGTATCGGTTAACAGTCGATAATGCAGAGCACTACATCGTCATCTCCAGGAACGTTTTCTCAAATCACTTAAGCACGCACAGAAAATTCGACCTGAAAGGCTCTACGGTGGATAGGGAAGCCTCGGAAAAGGAATTAGAAAAGGAACTACCCACTTATAAGGATAACGACTTTGTTAAACAGAAATTAAAGGTAAATTTCTTCAAAAAAAAAAATTACAGAGGTCGTTCTAATTTCGAAAAAAAAATTAATAGGTGTATATCGGTGATGAAGCTAAGCAAAAATTGATGGAAACGCTGACAGCAGACGTGGAATTCCTGACGAAATTACATCTTATGGACTACAGTTTACTGCTGGGTAAATATAACCTGTTTTAAATTAGTCTTATTAGTACAGTAAAATAACACAATTTAAACGACTCACCGGTGATATTGGGAAAGTATGGGGTGTAATTTTGTTGTAATTTGTGATGAGGGGGTGTCCTTCTGTGTCTAAAAACGACTTTCCTCTATCACTAGCCTTGCTAGATTAGAAGTTATCTTGGGAAATGAGTGCAAGGCGTTTTTCTTTGTATCTCAAAAATTATAGAGTTTAGAGAAAATGTTTCCTACAGTTTTAGTGTAATAACTATTATTTAATTGCAAAAATAAGAAATTTACAAGCAAAAGAAATAAACATTTTTTTTTAAAAGAATTTTTTAGGAGCTATACTGTATCGGAGCATTAACTTTCCTACAAGCTTACTTTAAACTAATTGTAAGATTTTTTTTGGGGTTTTTCGGGTTATTAGGAAATAAAAAACTTCCTTACTGTGTATTTTTAATTTCTACGTTTCGTTGTATATTTTGACAATGTATTCAAGTGTCATCTAAAAACACAAGAACACGTTTTTTTATTAACACTACTATTATTCCTTAAATTGTATACAGACCGTTTATTAATAGTTTAATATGTCCTTTGATAATTTTAGAGTAGTCGAAGATACAAGACAAGAAAAAATTCAACGAAACTATTTTTGATATTTTTAACATTATTAATGTAGCCGAAATAAAAGAATGGCGTAATTTTTATAAAATCGTTATTATCTGAATATAAGAACTATACAGGGTTATTATTGTATAGTACGAAATAAAAAAAGGGGTGAAAGATATACATGAGTAATGGCTAAATACAAAAAAATTGAGATTTTACGAGCATGTTGTAGTTTTCCAAATTTCAGGGTAAAATTTAACACTTGCTCGCGAATACGTTGAGCTGCTACGAAAACACGGTTTGGCAGATCTACGTCGGGCCGATGATCATACATTAAACTTTTCATGTATCCCTTTAGAAAAAAGTCTAGTGGACTTCCACGTTCATCCAATGTGGGAATGTCCGGTTTAAAAATTGTTGCACAACCCTACTACTATGCGTGGGTGCTCCATCGTGCATGAACCATAATTGTCGGCGTGTCGCTAATAGTATGTCGTCCAAATATTCAGGCAATTCATTTTGAAGAAACAGTAAATAAGATTCCGCATTTAACCGTGCTGGGAGTACATGTGGTCTAAGTAGTTGATCGCCTATTAGCCCTGCCCAAACATTGACGGATATCCTAACTTGAGAGGAGCATTGGTTAATATCATGGGGGTTTCATACGCTCAGTGGCGAATGTTGTTATAATTTAAGATACCATCATTGGTAAATGTACATTCGTCTGTAAATAGGATTACTGACGGAAGATCCAGCTGACGAACTCCTCGGCGTTGGAACCACTCACAGAAGGCAATTCGGCGGGAATAATCTAAGTCCGTTAATCGCTGCACGCGTTGAATACGATACGGATGAAGTAAATTCCTTTTTAAAATTTGAAGCACTGTAGCTTGGCACACATTTACTTCCCGCGCGAGGGTTGTTGCACTTCCGCTGGGATGTGCTTCTACGATATTTAAAATTTCCTCTTCGGCTAGTAGCACTCTGCGTGCTCTTTCACGCCCACGACCTTCAAAACGTGGAATTACTGATACTGGTCGCTCGAAGTCGATACACGGCTCTTACAAATGTTTCAGGCGAAGGATGTCGTCGATGCGGAAAACGTTCTACATACAAATTCCTTGCTGCGACACTATTCTGTCCTGTTTCACCATAAATTAAGATCCTGCCAGTGTATTCGATATTCGCATACGCTGCCATTTCAAACTCACGCATCCACTGCGAATAGCAAGTGCACACTAAATGTAAATCCCACCGTTCAAAGAATAGCGACAGCCGTTGATTCACCGGTATGCTAAATGAGTCAGAGCCGGACTTGAATAAAGAAAAATCATTTTCTCGGTACTACGTGCACTTACACCCGCGATTTTCTGTATTTAGGCGTTGCTGGTGTATATCTTTCACCCCTTTTTTTTTTTATTTCGTACTATACAATAATAACCCTGAATACTATAAGAACAGCTATTTTACCTAGCAACAGAGGTTCATTGGTAAACGACTATAAAAATATACGTATAAAAAGTGCATGCTCCGCAGAAAATCCTAGAAGGCCCACACAAGATATTTCTAACAGCAACATGTGTAGACACAGCCCATTCTGTATCTGTCGAGTGTGTTGCGGCCGATTGACATGCATATCCTGTCAAATCTTTGGAAAGTTTTGAAGATTTGAGCAAATAGGACAATTGCTGGGTGTAGCCACTCACTAAGAAAGGAGGAGAATGTCATTTTCAGCAGTTTTTGCAAATTACGAAACTTTCCACGTAATATCTGATTCTAATCTAGATAGATTAGAATATTAGATAATTAGATAATTGTGTTCGTCGAAAATTTACTAGCCCTGTATCTTCGAAACAAAGCGACTTCTCAAAACTCACAAGGGACAAAATATTCTTAGAATAGTCCAGGGAATAACCTCCACAATTTTTGCCCTATGTTTAATAAACAGCCTGTATTAGGCTTTTTTTTTATTTTTAATTTTGTTATATTAAAGGTGTTTCTTCTGCTTGTGGACTGTGTCGTTGGTAGGTTTGTGAAGCATTGAGAATGAACGAATTTGTATTTTTTGCTAAAAATTTTTATTTTTTTACACTATACACTTCTTACAAGTTAGATCTATATTCGCCATTATTTTATCTTCTCTTATGTCTAGGTTTTTCTGAAAGGGCGCTGGACCAATGGCGGGAAATTTGAACGCGGATCTTGACACAACAAAAGGGTTCACACACTTAAAAAGTTGCCTTTCCCCATCATTCTCTTCTCGCTATTGGTTCTTCCTTGGTATTCTAATGCAATATTTCCTATTTTTCTAAATAAATTATTAATATACGAAGGTGGTTAGATCATAATAATTTTGCAAACAGATGGATAGGTCGGTTTTCCCAAAATGTATAGCCCGAAATATTTCACATCATTCAAATTTCTTTATGCGGGTTACTTAAAAAAATGTAACAATTTTTTTTTAATATTTCGGGTCAATATGAAACATTAAAAAAGGAAAGAAATTGTTACTAGTACTTGTTTATTTAATCTAAAAATAACAAATAATTATTTTTAAAAACTCATAAAATAAATCATTTTTTATTAAATTAGGGATAATTAAAATATTGCTCTAAAAAGCCATTTTTATGTTTCACAATTTGAGCAAAAGTATGCATGTCATAGTGAGTTTTACAAACATGTTTATGACAATTACTACACACTATATTATTTGTTATATTATCTTTAGTTGAAGGACAAAATTTACAGTTGTTTCGTTTTATAGTGCATAGTTGTTTGTGCCACATTTATAACGGAACAACATGCACTCCCAATATGTTGAATTCTTTGTACAATATTTCGCGATTCCTCTGTTCTTGGCATATGTGTTCTACTTCTGATGTGGTTTTGTGTGAGAGATTTTTCTAATCTTCTTTCAGTTAGCTTGTTTGCGTTCCAATTTGGATGTGTGCTAACTACTTCTCCATAGAACAAAGGCATTATAATCTGAGATATCAAGCATATTATAGAATACTATCATGAGCCAGCGACCTGTTTTACGCTTACAGGTGTATGTGGTTATAAATTGATCTAGCTACAGTATCAACAGCGCCTTTTGTAGCGTTATAGTCTAATATTACTCGGTTTTTATTAAATTAAAAAATTAAGACGAATGAAAAAATTAAATAGATTTCCAGCGAGGAGTTTTCCAACGTCAAACCGCGATTAAATAAAAAAAAAAACAAAAAATAATGAACAATTTAAAATTCAAAATGAAGAAATTACGCACTTTTTTCGTGGAGCGTCGAGTCTTTTTTAAAGTGAGAGGCGTTTGAAAAATAAAAACATTATAATCAAAAAAAAAAAGTAAAAAAATTAAAGAATTAAGAAAAATTAAAAAATTAAATATATTTCCAGCGAGGAATTTTCCAAAGCGTTTAAAACAAAAAACCAAAAATTGAGCAAAATTCAAAAATTAAAGAATTACAAATTTATTCAATGAAAGTTTAACAACAGCGAGACGCGCAGCGCCGAGTCTTTTTTTAAGTGAGAGGCGTTTGAAAAAAGAAAATAAAGAATTAAGGAAAATGAAAAAATAAAAATATTTCCAGCGAGTCGCGCAATGTTGAGTCTTCCAAAGTCAAATGCATTAAAAAAAAATTTAAAATTAAGAAAAATGAAAAAATTAAATATATTTCCAGCGAGGAATTTTCCAAAGCGTTTAAAAGAAAAAAACGAAAAATTGAGCGAAATTAAAAAATTACGGAGTTACAAATTTATTCAATGAGTTTAACGACAGCGAGACGCGCAGCGCCGAGTCTTTTATTAAGCGTCTTTATTTTTTTTAAACGCCCCTTGCTTAAGAAAAATGAAAAAATAAAAATATTCCCAGCGAGTCGCGCAATGTTGTCTTCCAAAGTCAAACACGCTAAAAAAAAAAAACGAAAAATTAAGAAACATTCAAATATCAAAAATTATAAATATTGTCAACGAGACGCGTAGCGTCAAGTTTTGCTACAGCGAGACGCGCGAATCCAGGAAAACTTCAGAATTTTTGCAGAGATTTTACCTCTGTAAAGTGGTCTTTTTATCTTCGAATGAGTGTAGTAAGGTTGTACTTTCGGATGTGGTAGCCGAAAAAACAGGTTTAACAAGTAAATATAATAAAAAAAATAGCTATAGTTTAAATGAATATTTATTACCTTGATATTTACATAGTAATATTATTATTGTATTTATTTTACTCTAGAATATGTGCATATCATGTATTTCTGTTAGCAATTGTCCATGTCACTTCTATAATGATCTATGACAATTTAAAATATTATTATTATTATGGTCAATTAAGTCTAGGCTGATAGTTTAGTGGCTTACACGCTTGGTTATCAGTCATGGGGTGGCAGCTTCAAATCTCACTCTGATCAATTGCGATGATCGGTTTTTCCGGGGTCGTAATGATGATGAGGAGGGAGATTTGGCTGTGCGGAGGTGCCTAACAAGTATTAATTGCTTAGGCTTGATCTATTCCAGGAAAATGAAAAGATTGACAAGATTGAGCTACTAGAAAGGAAAGCAACTTTTTCAAATAACATTTTCATTTTACTTTTTACCGATTCATTGCTAATATTTTTGAGATTTCTAGGCGAGCTGACCGTATCAAAAAAAATATTAATTGGGCATATTTTAATATTAAAAAGAATTTCCATGTGTAAAAGTATGTACTGCTTTTTTCTTGCTAATCCCGACACTTACGGTAGAAGGGAATTTGATTATATATACGTACTGCTTTTTTCGAGATGGCACCTTAAAGGTGGGACTAGTGTGTGGGACCAGTGAACTCCATTTTAGACTCAGAAAGGGCACCCATACAATACCAAAAATTAAAGTTTACCCCTCTAAAACTATGGGTGAAATGTAACAGTTTATTGGACCACATCATGTCGACTGATTTGTATGTTTACACGATAGGCATACACGAAGTGGAAAGGGGCGAACAGGAAAGCCAAAGAGAGAAGGAGAATGAACAGGAGAACGCCTGCCAGGAATCGGACGAAAGCGAAACCGGCTCTGGAATGGATAACAGGAATTATGCGGCTTATAATACACCTCCGGATTCTCCAAATGCGATCGCACAGTTCGTTAGAGAGCAAAGTTTGCAATACGAAGGTAATTAGTGCACAATTTTTCCTTTGCTTCTTTAGGAAATTATGAATAAAATAGAGATGCAAATATATATATTTTTTCCACTAGAAATCATTTTTGCGTGATTTTTGATTTACCGTGTGATAAAAAGTATTATAAGAAGGGCTTGGCATAAATCTGTAATAATCTTTTGTTAGTGCTAAGTATTATTTGGGATAAAATTTGATGTGAAGTTAATTTCTCGCAATCTAATCTAATTATAAAACCAGATTTTTATTACCTTGCGTATTTTTTTTTATCTTATGGATAAACGTTTGCTCTGATTTACTGGTGAATATTTATGTATTTCATTATATACAAGTGGTCAGAAATTCACAGAAATCCTTCAGCTAGGGTGGATTTTCTTTTCCGTAAGAATATAGTTTATTTTCATAATATCCCTTGAAAGCATTTACCTTAAATTTTCCTTGATGTAAAATATTTTGTATTAATAATGCGTCTCCGTCCGCCACAGCCATCTAAGGTAATTTTAAAAATCGTTACATACCTTAAAAACTAATAACCAATATCTTGCTTGTAATACATCAGTTTAAAGGAAATTTTATGTAAATTAAAAAGAAATTTGAAAAATATAGCATGTTTGAAAAGAAAAATGCCAATTTTGTGTTACAAAAAATTCCTGTTCAAAAAAACAAAATCTTCAGTAATAAAAAAGATACGACGGCTTGTCAAATATGCAAACTTTTGAAAATCCCCTACCGGTGTGAAGTTAGCGATAGATTTCAGCAATAGATTTTTCTTTGGTAAAATCGATTCCAAATGTAATACATGCACGTTATTTAAACAAAGTTAGTTCAAAGAGGTTTGAAAAGGTTGAAAACACAATATTGTTACAAATTGGCGTACCTCGTCATAGTTCCTAATCGTCCCAATAAAATGCACGTGCACATTGTTCGCCACGTTTTAGTTCATCTTTTTTTTCTTTACAAACGTGTTAAGGGATGTTCAGAAAACATACAAAAACAATATAAAAATGACAATATTTTTGTAACAATTTTTACAAACCATCAAAGTCGACCGCGCCCATAAAATGCACGCGTTACTTATACTATACTTTATTTATTTTGACGTCGTTCGCCACGTTTTAGCTCAAATTTCTTTTTACAGACGTGTTAAGAGATGCTCAGAGAACATATGGAAAAAATATAAAAACAATATAGAAAGCTATTAGAGTTGACAGTTTTGTCAGTTCTGACCAAACGAGAAGAATTACCAAAATTAATTAATATTTTTGGTATTTTTTTGGAACAAATTTCGCATACATATTCTGCTGTCACCGTGGAATTCACACAAATAAAATGGCAATACCGTTTGCATAGTTTACATTTTAGGTCTCCCCCATTTTCGCCACTTTAAATAGACCCTATAGACTTGGATTGAAGCCGAGGTTAAATTTTTAGTTTTTGACTACTGATTCTGCATAATACAGTATAAAACAGCGGCATTATAGGAATCTTTCTGGGCTAGATAGATTTGATCCTGGAAATTCATATTCTTGCTTCATTTTGTCGATATAATTTTGTTCAACCAGCTTTATGAAAATTTTACATCTTTTATTTCACCGTACCAACACGGATTTGTTCGTGGCCGTTTAACTGTCACTAATCTTCTCACCATCTCACAGTTTATTTGCCAGGACGGAAGGGCAGGGGTAGGTTGATGTGGTTTACACATATTTTGGCAGCGCCTTCGACAGCATTGATCACAGTATTTTACTTTGGAAATTATCTTCATTTGGGCTTACTACTCCTTTATTAGAGTTAATGGAGCCATACTTAGGTGGCAGATGTAATTATGTACATTATAATGGGTCATTCCGGCATTCCGCAGGGATCGAACTTGGAACCTTTGCTTTTTATTTTATCTTCTCCAAATTTCTCTTGCTCTGTACTTGGTTATGCTGACGATATTAAAATTTATTCGTCGATTTCGAATTTAAATTTATTTTTATAATTATTATTTAAACATTCAAAACAGATTAGTGAAATAAAAAAAAAAATCTATGTCTTACGCAACTGAAATGTAGTGGCTAACTGTCCTGTATACTGAAAATAAAAGCCGCTTTCCATTGGGGTAAGTTGAAAAAATTAAGGTTTTGTCGTCTTCGAGACCACTGTGCGGGGCATGCATTTTATTGGGACTATTAGGAATTGTTAGGAAGTTCGTCAATTTGTAACAGTATTGTGTATTCAACATTTTCAATCCGTCTTTGAACTAATTTTGTTTAAATAACGTGATTGTATCACATTTGGAATGGATTTCACCAAAGAAAAGTCTATTGCTGAAATCTATTGCTAACTTCACACGGGTAAATCCCCTTGTAGCTTGAAAACTACGTGACATAACAAAACGCGGTTTTCGTATTTAAACTTGTCTCAGAAATCGGGCCCAGGACGATATCTATGCTAGAAGTAGCTTAAACCCTAGATAGAAGTATCCAAGCATTCGTTCTCAAACGTTTAAGACTTTATTGTAGTATTTGCTGATCAACACGCAGTGAAAGAGCAATTCCAACAAAACCTTAACCCTAAATCTAAATCTCTTGAAGGGAGATTTTTTGCAGGCGGTATAATACCGGAGCTGGACATCTACGCGATACCCAGCTGCGAGACGGCTCCCGTCAAGGAGATCTACTTCGTAGCCATCATCGACGTCCTCACCCACTACGGCGTGAAGAAGCAAGCGGCGAAGGCAGCCAAAACGGTCAAATACGGTTCGAACGTAGACGGAATAAGCACCTGTGATCCCGAACAGTACGCCAAACGGTTTATGGAGTTCATGTCGAAGGCGATTGAGTGAAAGTTTTAAGGCCACGAGTCTGTTGTGATCGGGAAATTCATTTTGTAAAAGCAGCTGAGGCTACTAGCATATTGCGATTATGTTTTGTATGTTCCCTCCTTCTTTTTTTTTTTTTTATAAAAAGCCTATTTTCCAATATTTTTTATTTTAATTTAGGTGTAAAAGTGGAGAAGATATGGTAACGAAAAATTAAATCAGTTATTATTTTCTATACATTTATATACTATTTATGTGTTGTAATATATAATAACACCGTGTATAATCGCCATATTGTCCTTGTTTTACGAGATGAGGATTCTCAGCGTGATGGATTTATACAGGGTTACTGTGAAAAGAATCGATGTTTCTTCAAGCTAACGATGATTCAACTTATAACTATCGCCGCTAATTCTTACGGAATATAACCGAATCCCGTTGGTACAATAAATAACGACATATGTGAAATAATTAATAAAATCCAAAAATTATATTAAATAAATAAATAAATAAAATTTTAAATTCAACTATAGTTATTTCAAGGTAAATCGAAATACGTGATGACGGTGCAAGATTAATTAAGCTAAAATGTAGTGGATCTTTTCTAATTTGGCGGCAGATCGAAGGTGATTGGTTACGATTTTGACGTTTAAAAAATGACCAATCATTGAACGAGATTCCAGCGGCAAATTTAAAAATTCCTCTTTAGTATTTACAATTACCTTTGTGACTATTTTTTTTGTAATAAAAGTAAATAAATGTCACTGGAATTATAATACAAAAAAAAACGTGAAATATTATAATACAATAATAACGATAAAAAAAAAAGTAGGTTTAGGCATTTTGAACGCTGTATATTTTTATACTTTCAAGAGAGCTCCATTCCTTTACGAAATGTTTTTTTTTTTTACTTTAATTTCGTTGTAAATTTTCATGTACATAATATGTGTTCCCTGTCTTTATATCGTTGAATTTATCTGAGTATAGGTAAGGGAGTTTATTTTTTTTTGTATATAACATCAAATATTTAAAATTTGTTTCGAGGAGGTAAATTTATTATTATGGATAGTAATTTAAATCGGTACATAATGTCAATACTATCAGCTATAGTATACAGGGTGAAGCATTTAAAGTGGAACGTTAAATAATTAATTAATCAAAGGAATATGGATAAAATCTCTAATCTGTGAAGAGACGCATAAGTAAAAGACTTCAAGATCAACATTCTTTTGCAAATGGAATATGGCATTTTTCTATAAATTCTTGAAAAGCAATGTATGGTATGAGATATTTTACGAAATCGAATAAATAAAACTTGGGATCATCGTCGAAGACTTGTTGTTTAGTGAATCCAAATAAAATAACATTTTTGCTTTGAACCATTTCTTTCATTAATTCCAATCAATTAATGACATCTTCCCCAAATTTTCGCTCCTCGTTTAAACAAGATCAAAATTATTTTCGTATGCGATATTCAAAACACCAATCCAATAACGATTTTCTAAGCGATTTTGGATTACATCGATTAACAGTTGTTTAATGCTTTAACAGTTTGAAACATTAAACATAATTTTTATATTAACATTTTATTTGAAATTCTTCTAGTTTTTGTTTTTCCATCATTATCTATGCGCTGTCAGCATGCAAAACCTATCATAGTTGATCTAATTGTAACTCATACCTTCACACATTTCAAAATGCTGAATGTCCCTACAATCGTGCACTGCAATGCAGTGATGGCTGGTACTAAGGGGCACAAGGGCAACTACCCACCCAACCACCAAGATAAACACAGAAAAAAATTCGCATGTAATTCAGTGCATTATTTTGTTTTATTCTTTTTACGTATTTTTATAACGATGGTATCAAAGTTTTTTTCCGCACCACAGACACTAGCGCATATGCAAACCTTCCAAACTATGTTCTGGAGCATAATTTCCGATGTCCCTATTTCGAGTATGAATCGGCCGGCTCCGCTTATCTTCGCCATATGCGTTTACATTATTATTGGGGCACACAATTTCTTGTCCTCAGTTAACGCCGTGCATTCATTGGGACTGACGTGTGATTTCAAAGGCGTTTCAAAGTGACGTTTATTATTAATGATGGAAGTTATATTTGTGTGCAAATTTTTTTAAAAAACCCGCTATCATTTGAGAGAAAACTTTTAGTTAAGAAGAAAGGACGGCCGATTCCTGATCTTCATATAGACTACACTTCCTCAAATAAAACTCGAACTTACAATAGAGTATTAAGAAAAATATATATGAAAAATATGAGTGGATGTGCGGATGTTCACTAACAAATAAACTATTTTGTTTTTTCTGCTTACTTTTTAAGAAAGATGTTAGTGCGTGGAATAAACAAGGGTTGACTGATTTAAAGCATATCGCAGAGAGGGGCAAAGAAACACGAAATTCCCTTTCTCACATGAATGCATGCGTGGATTTTAGTGTTCTAGGCAATGTGGACATACGTGAACAGTTAGACAGTGCTTATTTGCGACATAAAATTAAGTACAACGAAAATGTGGAAAAAAATCATCATATTTTGCGCCAGTTAATTGTGTGTATAAAATTTTGCGGAGTTTTTGAATTGGCGTTACGAGGCCATGATGACACATTTACGTCGGAAAATCCAGGTATTTATGTAGGCATAATCAACTTTACGGCGGAATTAGACCCTCCCCTTGCAATATGTACATATGAAAGGTTCACAAGTGTGTAAAGACGCCTCAAAAGCTATTCAGAACGAAATGCTAGATGCGATGTTGCAAATTTACAACCAGGAAATATTAAAAGGAATTAAATCTGCAAATTTCATTGCTTTGGTGGCCGATCATACTACAGACACCTCTAATAATCAGCAAATATTAGCAAAAACATTACTGAATTCATTGCAAACTATTTTAAATTTGCAGTCATTTTCAAGCTTTTTTTCTCGGTTGCGAAAACGAACGGTTAATGAAATAGTCAAACGTAGATTACCATGGGCTGCTCCTACACCCTGGATTTTCGGAAGTTAAACTGGGAATACATTATCTGAACACCAGGATTCTTTCAAAGAATATTTAGACAAAATTATTGACAAAGATGGGATGGACTGAGTTACTATTAGTGAAGCAAGTGGTTTATTGAAACATTTGAATTGCCCGGAATTTCTCTACTGGTTGAAAATTTTTCATTTCAACATGCCACATGTTGAATTATTATATAATCACACTAAAATGCGTGGAATTGACAGTGCTCAACTGCAAAAGGCAATTGAACAATTCCAACAGCAAACTCTTAGAAATTCTACTGACAATGAAGAACCTGCAAGGAAAAAACAAAAAACTACAGCTGGAGATAACAACGCTGTTATTGCAAAGGAAGTATGTGACACTATTTTAAGCCAAATTAGCGACCGTTTTGATTTTAGGGATCGCTTAAGTGCGGCAAAATTATTTGATTCTCAAAATTTTATAACTTATATCATCTTTATTTATTTCAACAAAAACATTTTAATAAAACTGTGAAATCTTATCCTATGTTGGACAGTGTAAAATTGAAAAGTGAACTTTCATTAAATTGTAAAGGTTTTGACGGAAACATACAAATTGTTGGATATTATTTATACAACGCCCATGTCAACAGCAAAATGTGAACGATGTTTGGCCACCCTCAAACGCATTAAAACTTTTATGAGAAGCGCAATGTCAGAAGATCGACTGAACGCGCTGGCGGTTCTATCAATAGAAAAGAACTTCATCCAGACCATCCCGGATTTCGACATCTTTTCCAGCATGAAAAATAGGAGAATGCATTTTATATACAAAAAATAGGTAAGTTTTTATTTTGTGCCTACCCTCTTTCATAACTCACGAGCCGCCACTGCTGCTATGCAAGAAGTATAATCAGTGCCCATTTTGAATGAGAGAAAAGGTTCTCTTATATCTTTTAAAGCATCAATAAGGTATTTTGATATCTTCTTTTTCTAAGTAATTTTTTTTCTTCTAAAAATGTTGCTTTGAAATATTGAATTAGATTAAAAAAGATAACGGACCCGTTTATTTTCTTTTGTGTTGTCCAGAGTGCGGGTAATAGTGTTACAAAAGGCTTTGGTGACAGTTTGAACTTAAAAAATTGGGGTTTGCTATAGTTTGGTACTTTCTTTCTAAAATATTTTCTTACACTTTTCGATTAACGGAAAGTTGCTATAAATTTGTTATTTTAAATGGAATACCATATTTGTTATACACAGGCTGTGGCATTTTTGAATTAATTCTATTACAATTAGGGTTTCTCATCTTCAACAGTTTCTAAGGAATTACGATTTTTGTGAATTTTTTAGCATTCATACCGTGATACGTAATTGATTGTTTTATGTGCTAGAGGTCTCACATTTTAATGCTACCATGTATTAATATCTTTCACCAAAACGTAGTAAAATTTTCACTATAGAGGAAGTCATCGACTTTCGTACATAATGCGTTCTTTCGAATATCCACGAAACCTGAAATGCAGGAAAATCGAGTTACGTTGCATGCCCAAATGGGCTTGGAAAATATAATAATATAATATTTATTGGCAATAAACAATGTACAATAAACAATAAATAAAAAGATCATAATAATAAGGAAAATTGCCAACAGCATCATCTTCAGGAAACCTCGAAGAGGTTTCCTGTTATTAATGCTTCCTGTTATTAATGCTCCCTGGTACCTTCCCACATGTGCACTCCCAAAATAAAAGTCCACGCGCCGCCACTGATTATTGCATACATACATCACTCAAAAAAACCAATGTCATATGTATGGTTTGCATCACTTCATTTGTTAAAGGTTCTAAATGCGATTCAATTAATTCATTAATATCTTCGTTGCTGACATTCAAATCTATCTAATTGTCATAAGCTGAATCCAACCTTCCTGAATGTTCTGAAAATTCTTTGACATTAATTTTTAGACACCCTGTATGATATGAAAGCAATGTTTTGTTACGTTTTGGTGAAATGATGTTAGTTTGTAGTAGTATTAAAATGCGAGACCTCTGTCACATAAAGCGAATGAAAACTAATTAATTACGTATTGTGTAAATGTCAAAATTTTCACAAAAATCGTAATATCTTAGAAACAGTTGAAGATAAGTACAGGACAACCTAGTTGTAATCGTCATAGAATTTTATGCTGAATTCAAAAATGTAATACTATACAGCCATGTTTACGTTTTATTATTTTTATTATTATTTTGACGTCTGTATTCATTTTGAGGTTAACCCTACTTTGATCTTGGCACAAATTTTACAGCAAAAGCACAATCTTGTGTTCCTCTTCAATTAATAAACTGCTGTTTTATGAAAGTAAGTACGTATTTAGTCTGGCGATATTGATGCGTTCCACTTTAAAGCGATCACCTAGTATACGGATAATATATAAGAAACGAAATCCCTACAAATAAAGAAACATATTTATATTTTCGAATAATTATGAATTTTGTTTGTACCATATATTATACAACTTTTAAATGTTACATTTCTTATAATTCCGTTTCAAAAATTACAATAAACATAACAATATTTACAAATTTATTCGTACACCCAATATAACATAGAAGAAGAAAAAAGTATTTTATCCACAATTCTACTGCTAAATATGTCTTTAATAATATTCACTTTTTATACACACAAACGCCATATTATCTAGCCCTTTGATACTGTAATGGTAACAATAATAATACAAAAGCTAAAACCGCTCTAAATATATCACAGAAACAATTTTCATATCGAGATTATATAGATGTTAAGGGCTCAAGAAATAAAAAGTAAGGCATGCTTTTGCATTAAATACTATACAAATTAAATAGAGACAAATTAATTATACAAAAAGTTCTCGCCGTATTGATATTCCATTTTGTTTTATCTTGTTTATCGTAAATTTGTGCGTTTATTTTTATTATTTGTACCATAAATTAGAAACGATCGAATGGCCAACAGTTTGTTTCTCTGTTTTATATAGATTTCTAACGGTTTATACGATGTACTCTGGGACTATTGTGTGGATATTTCCATTAGATTTTTCCCAATATAATATGTACCTATGTAACGAAAAACTTGGATTTTCATGTAATATTTATCTAGTCTTCATTAACGTTCGTTATGGTTATTATTATTATTTTGTAGTTACAAATACAATACGGCAATTATGACTAATATTAATTTTGTAAGTATATATTTTCAATAATTGTGTATTGTAATATATGAATATTATGATGTGTTTATAAATAAAATAATATGTAAAACAGAAAATTCCTGTCTTGAAGTATTTAATTACACCCACACATAGATTATGGAAGCAACAATTTCCGAACTGAAGCAATGTTTTTAGTTTTACAACACCATATTGAAAAAAAAAGCATAACTGAATATTATCTTGAAAATATTCAAGAAATCCATAACGTAATACCAAAATATTACAGTCCGGTCCAGAACGTGGTGCTGTAATCTGCGTTATCTTGGACTTGTCTAGGAGCTACTGCATCAAATTACTAGACAGGATTATATGCAAATATAAGATTGGAGAGATTGGCAGAGTTACGCCGAGAAGCTTACCTCCTACAATAAAGCCATTAGAAAAGCAAAACGTGATAGTTTCAGGAAGTTTTGTGAGGATATCGACTCAACACCTGCTGCCGCAAGACTACACAAGGTATTGGCAAAGGGCAGGGTCGATACAGGAGTGGCACTAAGGAAAACTGATGGAAACTTTACTGACAGTGAGGAAGAAAGAGCTCTCCTCCTTCTAGAAACTCACTTTCCTGAAGGTAAAACAGTCACCTCGGAAAACTTACACGAGGAGCACAGAAGACCAACCAAGGAAGCTACAATAATGGCCAAGCACATATGTAGTAGCGAACGGCTGAAATGGGCCATAAACACCTTTCAGCCCTTCAAGACACTAAGAGTAGATGGGATCTTTCCAGCGCTACTTCAGAAAGGGCAGGACGTAATCCTACCACACGTAATTCGGATTAGCCGGAATAGCTTAGAAATGGGATACATACCAGAAGTCTGGAGAAGGGCCAAAGTTACTTTTATACCAAAAGTAGGGAAGAAGGAAACTACACATCCGAAATTTCAAACACTTATCAGCCTAACATCATTTGTTTTGAAAACAGTGGAAAAGGCGGTAGATAATTATATCAGGACAGATATCCTGGAGCGGGTGCCTTTGCACCCCTGTCAGCACGCCTATCAAATGGGCAAATCCACTGAGACTGCATTAATGGAGCTGACAGATCAAATCCAGGATGCACTGACGAAGAAACTGTAGTGTGCGCCTTTCTAGATATAGAGGGTGCTTTTGACTCCGCACGAGGCCGTCAAGAAAGCATTAATTGAAAGAGGAGTAGACGGCGCGACGTCCAGATGGCTGTCGCAGCTGCTTTCTACTAGATCAGTGGAAATGGAGGTGGGAAGCAAAACCATCTCGATCAGCACGACCAGAGGATGTCCACAAGGGGGAGTTACTTCCCCACTCATTTGGAGCCTGACAGTAGATGAACTTCTATGGAGGCTGACTAATCTAGGCATACCATGTCAAGGGTATGCTGATGATATAGTCATATTTGCAAGAGGCAAGTTTGAGAATACCTTCTGCGACATAGTTCAAAGAGGACTCAACACTACGAAAAGGTGGTGCCAATCAGTGGGCCTTAACATCAACGCCACTAAGACTACCTTAATAGCATTCACAAGGAAAAGAGAACCCAGCCTCAAGACCATAAATATAGATGGGCAAGACATAGACTGGAAGAAAGAGGTGAAATATCTCGGACTCATCCTGGATAATAAGCTTCTGTGGAATAAGCATGAGCTTGAAGTAACTAACAAGGCAAAGAAGGCTCTAATGGTTTGTAGAAACTTTGCAGGAAACAACTGGGGTTGCAACCCAAAAATACTGCTCTGGATGTACACAGCAATCGTGAGACCAATGATCACTTATGGGGCAGTGGCTTGGAGCAAGAGAACTAATCTGGCGATTGCGAGAGCTAATTTTTCTAAAGTGCAAAGATTAGCATGTGTATGCATAACTGGCGCAATGAGAACCTGCCCAACAGCAGCTATTGAAGTGATACTAAATCTTTCTCCTCTTCACATTTTTGTGGAGAGTATAGCTAAAAGGACCACACGTAGGATGATCAGGGAAGGAACGGCTAGGCATAGGCCTCAGCCTCCTACAGGTGACCAAATCTGGGACATGCCCCGAGATGACATGCCAAGGATGTTCAACTTTGTGAAAGATTTTACCACAAAGCTTAGCACTAAGAGTGAATGGGATAGAGATACCATTTCGAAACTCAATAGAAACGCCATTAAATGGTACACAGATGGCTCCAAAACGGCAGAGGGAACTGGAATAGGGATATATGGGCCTAGAACCAAATATTTCGAAAGCTTGGGGATGTACCCAAGTATCTTCCAGGCGGAAATACACGCTATTGAAAGATGTGTCCAGGTCAACATTGACAGAAGCTATGAAAAGCAGGAGATTATCATAATATCTGATAGTCAAGCAGCCATTAGGGCGCTGAGGTCAAATACAATCATCTCCAAAATGGTTTGGGAGTGTCTACAAAAACTAAACGAGAACCTTTTTGTGGGATAAGTAACAGCATAACACTGGAGAAACTGAAAAATGAAGTAGAGCAGAGAAAATCCAAATACTGGGAGAATCTCCAGGAAATGAGGCAAGCTAAAACTCTTCTGGGTACCTATAACCAGAAGAGATCTGCAGAATGCATCAACCTGAGTAAAAATAATATTCGGATATTGACAGGGATTCTTACAGGCCATTGTAAACTGAACGGACATCTAAGCAGGCTTGGAATAGCGAAGGAAGCCGAATGTAGATTTTGTGGGGAACAGGACGAAACGTCCATCCATCTACTCACAAACTGTGTTGCACTGTGCAACTCAAGGGCGCTGCACCTGGGAGCATGTGAAATCGAAGAGGGAGAGTTACCTAATCTGGGGCCTTCGGACATTCTGCACTTCTTAAAAGGAATCGGACTGGACGGCCAGCTGTAAATACAGCGAGAAGAGGGGACACAATAGATCTTTTAGGTTGCAGTGTACTATCACCCTAATATCCCACATACGTACATGCAAATATTTGTTTTTGCATATCTTTAAGTGTAGTCTATATGTCCAGGTATTACACTGATTAAAATTAATTAGCGTTAATAAGTGATTGCATATTTAGGGATTTCTATGCATATTTTTACAAAAGTTGCATATTTAAGCTTTTTTGTATCCTTTCTCTCTCTAAAAATTCTGAATGCAGTCGACAGCCGACAATTTCCAGAACGAAATATGTTTGTTTTCCAAGAATTGCACGTGCATTTTTACTCCTAGCGTGTGAAACGAGGTAAAATGCATTTTATTAGTTCCCAAATAGAATATTCTCATTCACTGAGTATTTAATCCGGTTACTCTTTTAAATATTGTGCATAGATACAATGAGTATAGCGAACAAAATTTCTTCATGGATTAAACCATATCCTGAAGTAGCGACAAAATATTTTGCCGAGTCAGCAGTAAATTAGTAAGTTACTAATTTATTAATAAGCTTTACAATTTTTTAACTTTTGATATAAAACGGCAATTGTTGTTGTAGAAATGTGCAAAGAATACTACAATGTTCTGTACATGGGAAATATTATACATACATATCCACGACAAATTAGAAAATTAATAATTCTTTTGCATTTGTAAATAGTTGTTTAATTTACCTGTTACCGACATATTTAACATTTAAATAACGAATTTGTTATAATGCAAAAAACACGTTTTAATAATACCATAGCATAAAAATATTCTGAAACTATGATAATATTTAGTGCTTCTATGTGAAATTACAGTTACAGGGGGTAGCATAAATCCCTGCAAAAGTAAGTGTGCATATGTTTGTTCGCTACATTTCCTCGAAAAGGATTTTGATAGAACGGGACAGATTGCGCGAATTAAAGAGGGAGTTATTCCAACATTGAATTCGGACAAAGAAAATCTAAAAAAAGTATATTTTTATTTAGAATCGCTTGATATTCCTGAAAACAACGGGTACAGGTAAATAAATGATATATAATATATTTCTTTAAATTTTCTTCACTATTTCTTAGGTAAATTAATCTGCCCATCAAAGGAGGTACGATATATTTGCCAGTTCACCGAAAGACAAATTCGGAAAGTAATGGTCTTGACAGGAAACAAGATTCCACAAGAAGAAAACTTCCCTACGACTTTTGTTTTTTTTACTATCAAGTTATGTTGCCCAAAACATTTTCTCTAGTTTATCCCATCATTTGTTAGATACGTCACATCTGGAAGAAACACATGTTTCAATTTTAGGTAAAACCATCATATCATGTTACAGCAAAATTAGATTCCATAATTTAGCGAAGAAGTTAACAGAAAAAATACAAGGAAAATCGATGAGAAAAGAATTAAGTAAACTGATATTATTTAATCACCAATAAATTATACAACAACTACTGCAGTATATTATTTACTCTTAAAGCCAACATACAATGTTGCATTGTTATAAGAAATCGTCAGTACTTCATGAAACTCATTTGATTTTATCCTGCGTATATGGCATTGAAAGAATTTCTTCTTTAAAGTATATGTTGCCACTTTATCGTAAGTTTAGAAATTCTCTAGTTTTGCTGTCCATAACTAATAAAAAAAAACAATGCCATATAAATCTAATATGGTACTAATTATCATTACAAATTGCAAGTGCTATTAAAATTTATTGATATCCTTAACTTTATTTCAATTGGTGGCAGTTTTGAGTTCAATATCAGCACTCTATCATCTCTATGGTTACAACGATGATTTAATATTAGTGCTGACATCTAACGGAATAAAAATAAATAAATCACAAAATCCCTGTATATTAAATTTACTTCTTTTTCTAAAAATGAAGTTTTCCTGTTGAAGAAGAAATATTTTTAAAAAAGTTTTAAAGAAACATTGGAACATATAACCCTTGTTTATATTATATACTGTAGCTATACAACCATGTGTAGGTACAACGGCATGGTTGACAGATGGCGTACGGTATAAAGTGCTCATTCATAAAATTTGATATATTATTGGCGAAAATAAAGTTATAGTAAACAATAATAAAAACGAATGCCATCACAATTGCATTTGGGGAGTTCCAATATATTAGAATTACTTATTCATAAATAAAATTCATTCAAAATATTGTAGTACCTAAGTTACTCACCAGGTTGAACAACTATAATATTCACAAGAATATAATAAATAATATGAATTATTAACGGACGAATATATACTTGATTTACAACGAAAAAATAAAATAGTGTCTGCTTTTATCGAATTTGATGTATGCTGTTTACCCATTTCTCTCACAAGGTGGCAAAAATTAGCGTTACATGGTTGTAGCAATAATATATCGTAGTTTACTCCCAGATAATAGTTATTGCACTCATATGATTGCTTCCACACTCATGCAATAAAAACTTTATTATATTATCATTAAATAATCTACGAAATGCGAATACTGTAATTTTAGTTATTTTTTCATTTATTTTTATCACTTACTTACATTTTACATTAAAGTATCTTAAATCTTATTCTATATTATCATACAACCGAACAACTTCCGGATGGTTTTCCAATTTCTCAAATAAACTAGAACAAAGTTCCACGTCTGAATCACTCAATGTCTGCAACTTATTGGGTATATACTCGACACTGGCACTGACTATTTTATAATTCAATTTCTCTAAACCCCTTTGAACATTTTGAAATGCACCCGGCGAGCACGAAAACTCAATTTCTCCATTTTCTAGCGCTTCCACATCTTCCGCTCCGCATTCTATCGCATCTTCTGTCGCGATCTCTAAAGCATCTTCCGATTTTTTCTTGTCCTGTGGCAATTCAGCGATTATTATACCTTTCTGATCGAAATAATGAATGCCACCCCCGCCGTCTGAAAATTTAGAACTACAACAACGAGATAGAAACATCAACTTGTAAAATTCACTTACGAATGCTTCTTCAACGGTGTGGCTAACAGCTGTCTTAATCCATGTAAGTTTTCTGTGAAAACCTCACAAAGTATTGTACAACTTCCTGGCCCTCTAAAAACAACTAAGATTAAACTCTAGTATTAATATTGAGCTAGTAAAACGTACTTTATCTCAAGTAAATGGCTTTTACATAAGCTCTTATTAGCTTGAGTGCTCTTAATTATGCTGTCAATGGTCGCTGTCGGCATACTCATTCTCTTAGCTTGCTCAATAATTTGTTCCAGTCTTAGATTCAGTTTAGGATCTATAGAACCACCCTCTGAAATTAAGAAAGGAAATGAATCCATTGACTATACAATAATGAAGCTGAATTTACCTTGTACTGCTACCTTAATTTGCCGGCTCAATTTCGTGAAAATTAAAGATTTTTGACCATCTTTCTGGGCTTTTACGTGTTTTATATTCGCCCATTTTGAGTGACCAGCGTCTCTTTTACCCAGTAAATTTCGATATAATGGGCTGGGAACTAATTTCGTACATATTCTTCGGGAATAATGAAACATTTTATCACAATTTTATCGTCATATGCTCTCGGAAGTCTGACATTTGTGTTGAGGTTATGTTGATAGATCTTGTTACTTTTTCAAGCTGTTTAGTTTTTAATACTATTTTTATATATATTGAAACTATAAGTATAATTTATTATAATTATTTTAAGATATGTTAGTAAGTTTATTCGATTTCTATAGTTGCACTGACATCAAATCATGAAAATAACACAGATTTCTGTTTGATCTTCCTATACCATAGTTTGATGTTTCTCATTAAGTTAATAGATGACAGGAAAACACTAAAACCTTTAATTTACATTAAATATTTACAAAAAAAAAATGTAAAAGAATTGAGTAGTTAAACAATGCACTGTTATAACAGGTGTGCGATTGTTAATTATAAGTGAATATTCATTTTCATTATATCTACATACACGTATATACACAAAATTACTAATGCATCAAGGGAGTTCCTTATATTTTTCAATATCATTAGGGCCGGTATTTCAATCTCCTAATAAGGGTATCTAATAATAATTTGACTAATATCTATAGGAAAAATGTATGGTGATTTCAGTTATTCAGCTAATAACTTTTATTAGGAGATTTAAATACCGGATCTTAATAGGATTTTATAGCTTACTTTCTATGTGTTATTTTTGTTGGTCGTAATAACATGCTGTACGTAAATATTCAGTAATGCCTAGTACAATTAGAAGTACTAAGTTTAAATTCCAAATATATATACCTAAATATTTAAGTAAATCATATCAGATACTTAATTGTAATAGGTACTGCTTTAGGAAAAACTAAAAAACCTTATTCTGAGAATTTGTATTTTCTGGGGAAAACGAATTAGAAACTGTTCGGCTACATTGCTTTGGTAATTAAAATCTGAGCAGACGTAGTTTTGGAAATTGCACTCTATTGAAATATGTACGCCTATTAATAGTTTCCTAGAAGGTTTTGGCAATTACAAAGCGTCAATACGACATCCTGTTTCACTACAATTCCCTGCAATAAAACCGCAATTCAATGAATGTATCCTGCAGAGTATCAATAAATAATTTTCAGATACAATTCGTTGATAAAACCTAGGTGAAACTTAGGTTGGGTGTGATACATTTTTCAATATTTGTATAGAAAGCTATTTACTATATACAGGGTTAGTAAAAAGTCCCGGAACGGTCGAATAACTTTGTTATTTGAAAATTATGATTTCTGAAATTTGGTATTTTATATTGGGTATACTTAATATAAATGCATTTTATGCAATACAGTTAATATTTTTTTCACTTCCGGTTTAATCGGCAATACGTCCAATTTTCTTTTTAAATGGAACGTCCAGATTTTTTTAACACTTTTGAATGCAAAATAAAAAACTACGTTCAGGAAGTATTAAGATGTTTATTTTTATTCACAAGAAAACAGTTAAAAAATTAAAAAAGTGTCCTAATACAGAAAAAAGAAGATACCTGTCTATTCAGGTTGCGATTACAATAATTGTTCAAAATGCTCTCCATTTACAATTTGACAAAAATGTAAACGGTCAGTAAAATTTCTTATTGAATTTTGTATTTGTTCTGGAGTGATGCGATTGGCTTCTTGAACTATTCTCTCTTCCAATTGTTCAAGATTATGGGGACGATTTTTGTACACTTGACATTTCATGTGACCCCAAAAGAAAAAATCTAATGGCGAGAGATCTGGCGAACGTGCTGGCCATTCGATTGCTCCTCTACGTCCGATCCAACGTCCCGGAAAAATTTCATTCAAATAATCGCGGACATTATGGGTAAAATGGGGGGGAGCTCCATCTTGTTGAAACCAAAAATGTGCATTAGGGTGATCACCTATGTTTGCATTTGGAAAGAGGGCCGCAAGTGCTGGAACAACCTCATTTCGCAATAAATTTAAGTAGACGTTGCCAGTTAAATTTCCTCTTATAAAAAATTGTCCTATGATGTTGTTTCCAACAAGACCAGCCCAGACATTCACCTTTTGAGGACGCTGTGTATGGACTTTTTCAATCGAATGCGGATTTTCAATTGACCAGTAGCGACAATTATGTCTGTTCACAGTGCCGTTGAGACAAAACGTTGCCTCATCTGAAAAAATGATGTGATCTAAAACATTAGGCTGCTGCTCGATCAATTCCGTCATTGTTTCGCAAAATTGTAGTCTACGATCTGGATCATCTTCAGTTAACTCATGGACGGGATACATTTTATAGGCTTTCATTCTTGCTGATTTAAGAATCGTATGAGCAGATTTTTGAGAGATCTCATGAATTTGACCTAATTCTGTTGTAGACACGTGATGATTTTCTTCCACTGTAAGTAACACATTCAAACTAGTTTCTTCATCTGTTGCTGTTAATGGACGTCCCCTTCTAGGTAAATCCTTCACCTGACGAAAACTTCAAACTGTTGAATTGTTCGGCATACCGTACTTTTACTAATGTGACGATCCGGATAAACAGTATTAAACAAAATACGAACCTCTTCAAAAGAACGTTGACGATCACCGTACCCACGCATCATTAATATCTCAATTCGTTCTGATTCAGTAAGTTTTTCTGCCATTTTCAAATGTGTCAATGTTTAAAATAAGTAAATTTATAGCGATGCAAAAGTTAAAACGCTTTTAAAATTGTCAAATGTGACGGCAAAAAGAATGCAAACACTAAACAACAACTTTTTTCAAAGGTACCTTGATTTTGCTGTCTTAGGACATTTTTTTAATGTTTTTAACTGTTTTCTTGTGAATAAAAATAAACATCTTAAAACTTCCTGAACGTAGTTTTTTATTTTACATTCAAAAGTGTTAAAAAATCTGGGCGTTCCATTTAAAAAAAAAAAGTTGGACGTATTTCCGATTAAACCGGAAGTGAAAAAAATATTAACTGTATTGCATAAAATGCATTTATATTAACTATACCCCCATACCAAATTTCAGAAATCATAATTTTCAAATAACAAAGTTATTCGATCGTTCCGGGACTTTTTACTAACCCTGTATATTAAAATGCTACGTAATATTATCTCGGCACGACAATAATATTCTACCCTTGAAGTTTATTAATTAAATATGTATTTGCGATAAACAATTACATATTTCTTTGTTTCTCGAATAAAAATCCTAAGTAAATGTTTGAAATTTTATAATAAACATCAATAAAACAATGCAAAAAATCCGCATTCACAATGACAAATTAATATTTCAAGTGCAGCAAGAAAATGCGATATGGCCTACATGCATATCAAGATATGATCAACAAATACAGAGTTTTATCGTTTCATGATTAGATTGTATGTATTTACTTTAGCACTATCCTACACTAATTTTTCTAGGAACAAGCTAGAATTTGAATTTATCACATTTATCGTGTTAACTTGGAAATTTAAAATTTTTTGGAAGCGTCATCATACTTCAATCTTATTGGTCAAAAAAACGATACTAGCGCCGAAGCGTTAGTCAGTAAGTATTAACCGTGCCTACAAGATACAATACAAGCTACGGTAAGTATATAACAATTTTCACGTTTTTATCTATCACGCTTTACGCGTATTATATCTATTTTTAAAAACTTTAAGGTTATTTTTTAAAAAAATTCGAATCTTGTGAAAATGTAAGATAATTTTCATATTTCAAATAGTTAAGAAGTACTTAAGTTCTGTAGGCGTATTTTACGGAAAGTGTAACAATAAACCATATTTTATAACCCAATTATAATAAACTTGCCATCTTATACAGGCTGTACAAAAATTAAAACGACAAAAGAAGACAATAGAAGACATATTTTTTAACTTACTAGCAAATATAGTTTTTAATTACCTATCGAATGGTATTCATAGCTTCTTAAGCTTTAAGTTTTCGCGTTTTTATAGAATACGTCAAATAATCGTTTTTTTTTTGCACAATTTGACGTTTTTTAAATAATTAATTATCAAATTATCCATGCCGAAAAAACATTTTAGTTTCTCAAGTTCTTCTTTTTCTATGGACAGTAGTGATAGGTCTGCTAGATGTTCTTGCCCCATAGAAGATCTAAGATTATTTTCAATCAAACTTTTAATTTAGAAAAGCATCTTTCTGCGGTTGCAGTTGTAACCAAAGGGTATAACAAAAATCCCAAAAGAAAGGTGAAAAATCCCTTACCACAAAATTAGATAACAAATCTAAATACGTATTTCGGCAACTAAGTTGCCATCTTCAGTAGAAACAAGTGAAGAGCAGTGTTAAACATAGTGTTTTCGGCTAAGGTAAACCTAAATCACTAGTGGAATAACACTCTAGTGTTATTCCACTAGTGATTTGGTGAAGAGCATATCTTCCAAGGTTTACCTTGGTAGACGTACGTATTTAGATTTGTTATCTAATTTTGTGGTAAGGAATTTTTCACCTTTCTTTTGGGATTTTTGTTATAGTTTTCAAGCCACAGTCTCCACCCATCACAGGATGTAACCAAAGGGGATAAAATCGGTAAGCATACTATTATAACGGCTGGAAAACTGAGACGAAGCCATTAAAATTTGTTAATAATAATTCTGGGAATACCTTGATGGTATAAGTTTTCTGAATTTCTGATTTCAAACAGTTTTTTAAAGCAATTAATATTGATCATACAGATCATCTGTCAAATCGTTATAATGTACCTACCTATTTAGTAGCCAATTTTACAGCTTTGTTTATAATTAGTTCGTTTGAAGATGAAGGCAATTCAGTTGACTGTGGAATTTTAAATATATTATTTAGGTCACATAAGCTATAGAATTATGAAATCCTTTTTTAGTTTGTGAAACCAATATATTTATATCTGTAAATGTAGATAGCTATAATACGACAGGCTGCCAGAAGGATGGTTGATTACGATAAAGTAAAATGAGCAATGGTTTCATTCGAACCCTATAACTCCCGGGACTAAACGGCATTTATCCAATCGTGCCGCAGAAGGGAACAACTGCATGCGATATTATGCAACATCTTCAGATATACTCTGGCTTTTGGATACATGCCAAAGGCGTGGAGGAGTACTAGGATAGCATTTATACCGAAGCCGGGAAAAGCTGGACAGGCTACGGTGAAGTCCCTAAGACCAATTAGTATAATGTCTTTCACTATGAAGGCATTGGAAGAACTGGTGGACAGGCATATTAGGGATGAGGTACCAGCACTAACATCTTTATATCGTGACCAGTAAGCTTCCAGACATGAGTTTCGACAGAAACCGCACTCCACCAACTAATAAGATTAGTGGAGGACACACTACAAAACAAGGAAGTGATGCTGGGAGCTTTCATCGACATATGTTTTGTATCTATTACCAGGGCTCTTACAAGCAGAGGTGTGGACGGCACTTGTGTCGTGTGGATAGACTCTATGATCAGGGAGAAAGTGGTTGAAACTACGGTCGCGGGTGAGACCATGGCGGCCCGGGTGGTTAGAGGTTGACCGCAGGGTGGGGTTGTGGTGCCTCGTTGTGGAAGGGTTACTGGGGACGCTCAACGAGTGCGGACATAGGATACTGGGCTACGCGGATGACTTAGACATCATTGCGCGAGGCAGGCATAATACCACGACCAGAGAACGGATGCAGGAGGCTCTGAACATGGATGGACGGAGTTGGAAGGACTGAATATCAGTGCCGATAAGACCAACATCGTGGCCTTACTCGCCGACGAAAGCAAGAACTATTAAATCCGCTAACGTTGGAGAGGGTTAATATAGAGATGGTGAGGGAGGTAAAGTACCTTGGAGTAACACTAGACTCCAAACTTACCTGCAATCTACATTTGGATAGAATTATCACCCGTCAGATGCATATATGGGAAGAAATGGGGGCTTAGACCAGACATGTTGAATTGGATATACAGCATGGTGGTAGAGCCAACAATGACACATGAGGCTTTGGTATGGTGGACAAAAACGTGTCAAAAGAGCGCTATCCGGAAGCTCAGCAAGGTGCAAAAACTTGCTTGCTTAGGAATAACGGTAGCAATGCGGACTACACCGACAGCAGCAATGGAGGCACTCTTCTACTTGTCCCCGCTGCACCTGGTTATACAGGGGCAGGCAAGGATGGGGGCATACAGGTTGTAACACGCAACGACTCCAGAAGGGATTAAAACAAAACACATGTGGAACGCTCGACCGGATGATACGTCAAAAAACTCAAAAAATCTTTCAATAACTTCACCGCTCTTGACATAACGTAATATGATTGATAATTGAGACTTGCAGGAAATATCTGTGGTTTCATCTACTTGCCAAGAAAAAAACGGAGCTTCTTTAATTTCTGTATCTATTTCTTGTTTTAATACAAAAGAAATACAATCTATTAAATCATTTTCTATAGATTTAGATGTACCCGAAAAAATATCACTACTAACAAATTAAAACTAGGTTCATATTTACTAAAGAGTTCGAGTAGTTCTTTAAAATTTCCACGATTAAAAGAATCTGAAGTCTCATTGTGTCCCCGAAAAGCTAAATCTTGTGATGCTAACAATATTGTTACGTCTATTAATTTTCTTAAATTTTTGCGGTTTTCTCTAACTTCATTATTATAGGCAATAATTGCATCTTTGCGCGCGCTGTCTACAGCAGTAGTAATATTTTGTTTTCCAAATAATTTAAATTTGCACAACGATGAAATATGTTCTTTAGATTTAGAATGCCGTTCAATAGCGCGCGGTAGATTTTTTAAATCTGTATAGCCTAATTTCGACCACGTTTCGGTTTGGTTACAAAAAAGTAGACATGGCCAACAATATAATCTTTCCCGTTCAATTGAACCAGTTAACCAACCACATTTAGTGTACCATAATGAACTAAAACCACGATTTTACCGGTTGCCGTCGTTAGATACTACAGATAAATTAGGCCGTGGTTTCTCAATGTTTTGTACGATGTGTAATTTCGTCTCTATGTTTAAACAACTAAAAGAATTTCTTACCAACCAGTGGACAAAATCTTGGCAAATTCTAATTTCGTTCATTTTATCCATTTTGTGTGCGTACCTAACAAAACTCACCCAAGCGCTTCTTAAATTATTAGTACTGGGAGCTGGGAGTCGCATGGGCAGTTGCCTAGCAAGTTTTACGACCGATAACGCAACATGCCGATCGGGTGGGATCTAACCCCGGCGGCAAGCCTCCAACCATACATATTCGCCGTATAAAGTGCAAGTGCACTTACGGAGACACATTGCTTTCAGCCATGGCACTAATCATCGGTGCGGGGCCAAATCTGTGGCTAGCCTCCTCGCTTGCTATTATAGTGCGTACAGTAAAATTTCGCGCATTATTGGAAATTTGTTTGCATTTTTAAATTAAGTAATGAATAAATATACTATTGATTATATATTTTTTGCAAAATTGCTTTATTTTAGTATATAACCGATGCTTAAACATTATTTTAATACATAATAAACGCTACTTATTTTATTAAAAATAATAGGGGAGGCTTAGCCTCCGTAGCCTCCCCTGACGAGCCGCCACTGATATTGATATGAACTTTCTGTCCCCGAGCACTATTTTGTAGGCTTTATATAATTACTATCAATCCATTGAAATATTTGGTATTTCTAAACAGTCTTTTTAGGTACACTGGTATAACGGCTCTATCCGTGGTCACCCATTTTGTTTCGTTCCATTGTTTGTTTGCTAGTGATTTAAACAAGCAGTGCTTACACGTGATGAACATTTTTTTTATTTTGTTGTGTTCATTTTTGATTCATTTTTTAATGTAGAAACTTACTTACCAGTGCATTTTTTTTTGCAAGAAACATTATAATCTAGGATTTATTTGCTGTATGTTTGTACGGTGTTTAAATAAATAATTATTAATGGTTAAATGAACTACAAACGAAATTATTGGTGCTACAATCTACGTTATTTATAAAGAAAAGTAAATTTTTCAAAAGTCCTGTGCCAGGTTCAGATGGCTTTGGTACATTAGGTTCTTCACTTTATTTTGATATTGTTGTTTGACATCTAATACTAGTGCATACTTTTTTTAACAGGAATATCAATTTCTAATCACTACAATCTAGGAATAGTAACGAATAGATAAGCACGGTTTTAATCCATCAGTCCGATGCTCGCAAAACAAACATTTCCAATCGTTTTCGTCAACAATATTAACAAAACAAGATCCCTCGTTGTTATCCGGTTACATATTTATATTGAATAAATGTAAGTTACGTATATATATTATGCCCTGTAGATATACATTTATTAAAATCCGAGAATAATGTATACGAAGCCAACTGCGTACTGTGGGTAGCACTTGCAACACAACTGCAGCCTCGTGAACCACGTACACACACTCCGAACACTTCGAAACATTGACAAACAATTAATACGTGTCAATGACATGAAAGACAGAAGAGTTCGCTTGGACCTGATCCCAGTCTCTGAAGTGAGACGCACACACAGAACGAGAAAGGGATAGAAACGCCTGGATGTTTCATAACTCGAACGGCAACGCAGCACTCGCAAGGACACGACATAATAAACAGCGCACACGCCGAGATAAAACTCGTTCGTCGGTCAGTCGAATTTGCGCTATTAGCAAAGCGTCACGTCGATTTTTCCGCTAACACCGACCGGGAATCGCGTGATCTTATCCAGACTTGATTTTAACGACGCCATTCGGCGATATCGATGACGTTTCGCGTATGAAATCCCCGTCTCGATCGCGCATTGCCGTAAAAATAGTTCAGATGCGATGTGGTACGAGTAGGGTCGAGATCGGCCGAACGGGTGCGATTTTAACATGGCGCATACTAAATATATCGATTTTTCTTAGTTTAGAGGGCGCTGTTGCCGCCCAAGCGCTATTCATAAATTTAATAACTTTTGCTATATGTTTCTTACTGTTGTTTGTGCCTTTTTTTCTGTGTGCTGCGAGGGTGGTGCGGTAGAGGGACGCGGAGAAGGGAGGAGAGGTAGGGGGGAACAGACAAGGCAGGGGACGAGGCCTTCGGATGGTATAATCCCTTTATTTCTCTTCGGGTGTATTTTTCTTTTTTGTATATGTATGCTTCGGATTCGTATGCGGAGGTTATTAAGCTGGGGCTGGTATATGCGATTCCGAAAATGCGTTTCCCGTATATTTATGTCGAATTTTGTCGTATAAGCCTATAAAGAACTGGGTTAATTTCCGTTGATTCGCTAAAAACTCGCAGAAAGAAACGAAATTGCGTCTCTTCTATGTATTTTTACACATTATTCGCATACTGGATTTTATATACTAAGTACGTCGTTTGGAGAGTTATCTTACTAGGATGTTATTCGTTGTACGCTGTGATGTTGTTTGTACTTTGTACCCACATATATGCTGTATCTATTATCCCTCCTTTTCTACAGATTTGTATTATAACAACAAGATTTGCTAGTGTACATTATATTATGTATTTTACAGTAATTGACAGTGAAAATGGAACCTTCTGGTTTTCTCTATATACCAGAGTTGGGCATTATTCGAATAAAATGATACAAGTTGATTACTGAAATACAAAACTATCCAGATAAATAGAAAAGTTGACGTAAAATATATGGAAGACATTTTTTTTTTAGTTCTGTAATGACTATTAAATTATTTTCATGAAAAATCATTACACATTCAAGCTACTCGTGATTTACTCTCCAAAATTGCTTATGCTTTGAAATATCTTTATGAAAAATGGAAGAATGAGAGTTTGAAAGCTATTAAAACTCGATATTTGCTAATTTGTGAAAAATTAGAAATATGAATTTCCTACAAAATTCGTTGCTCACAGTTAATAAATTATTCATGGGTTTATTTATCGCTAACGGATAAAGAGAAAATGGACCGAGGGGAAGGGCCCAAAAATTAGTCCCTTCAAAACGACCACAATAGCATCCTGAGAAAGAGAAAGTTAGATGGTCTAGTACCCCTAAAACTCCAGAGTGAAGAAATAAAGCTATCCGAAGAAGTAAAATACCTTGAGGTCATTCTGGACTCCAAGCTTACATGGAATCCACAGCTTTGAAGAATTAAAATCAGGGCGTGGGGGTTAAGACCAAACATGATATATTGGACATCACGGTGGTCAGACTCGTGATCACTTATCCGCCTCTGGTATGTTGAGCAAAGACGAAGCAGCAAACTGCTATAATTGAACTCAACAAGATACAGAGGCTTGCGTGTTTAGCAAGAAAACACGAGCAATGAGGACTATCAACTATAGCAGCAATGGAATGCCTTCTAGACCTTCCTCCTCTCCATTTGGTGATAATGGTGGAGGCAAGGATGCACACAGAAAAGTGTTTTCTATTGCCAAGTACACCTATTTTCTTAAATATTTTTACTAAATCTAAGATAGTATTTTCTTTAATCTAGAGAATGTACCAGATTCAAATGAATGGCCGTACTTCAATATAATAAACCGTTTTCCTGAAACTTTACTAATTTCAAAACAAAATGTACTTCTAAGAAATGTTGTGTCTCTAAATATAAATAATTCTATGTTCTTATGAGAAGGAATTCACTTCCTTAGAATGTTTCTAATTTCGAACAATATTTCCTTGAAGTAAGTAATATAATTTCTTTTATTGAGAACAGCAAAAAAGTAGGAATGTGGAGGGGTTCTTACACGTTGAAACTTGGTTATAGATAAACAATATGACGTACGGGATTTTATAGCTTTTTCGACTTATTGCACTTTACGCGTGGAAGTATATCTATCTCCTTTACTAATATTATGTATTAAAATAAGATGAAAATACAATCAGTGGATAAAAGTGCACTAAGTCAAAAATGCTATTAGTTCACCTTGAAGCCAATAGAGGCGTTATTTTTCATACATTCGGATATGATTCGGATCAGGTACGGATGAATTACTGGTAACGTTGGGTGAAATAGTTTGATTTAGTGTTCATTTGTAGTGATTGGAATGTATCTATTTTCTTTTGTTTCTGTTGCATATAGTATAGCTCACAATCTCTATATAAGTAACAATGTATAAAAAATGTAGGAAACAATGGAAAATATGAATAAATGCAATAATATTACAGGTTTAGTCGTGTTGGTTGTAAATAATTCATTGACGTTTCGCCAGTCATGTTGCAGGCATCTTCAAAATATCTGACTAGTTAGTTAAATTTTGAAGAGGCTAGCAGCATGACTAGTGAAATGTCAGTCACTTTTTACAACCTACACGACTAAATCCGAAATATTGTAATTTTATGGGTAAGTACACATAATCTTTTTGATTTAAAAAAAAAGAGTTCCTCAGTTCAAGTATACCGTTCTCGTATTAAAGATAATACTCTTTTGAATTAAGAGCATTAAGAGGTCACTATTAGAAAATCGGGGACTTGTGTTAAGTTAACTTCGTATTCATTTGAAGGAACCACATGGTTTATATGAAAGTCAACTTTTCTCATATCAAGTTTATCACGTGTTTGACTTAAACCGGTAGAATTTCTTGGAACTAGAATTTTTATTCATTTGTTTCAAATAACTTACTTTCCTATGTTTAAGGACATAAAATTTCTTCATACAAGAAACTAATTTCTTGATATTTTGAGAAAATAATGATCTTCGTTCAAGGAATTATTCATTTGCTTATATATGAGTACGAGAGGTACTTCAGTTAAGGAATTCTCACTTGGTTCTAGAGATTACTTCTCTGTGTGTGGGGCATCTCAAATTGCAAGAATTACCGGGTGGCAGATATGCAGGATTGCAGCACAACAATGTTGTCCCATCATGTGGGTAGGCAACCTTTTGGAATGAGATTAGATCATATGATTTCGACATATCTATATACATTTATAAATTAGTTTAATTACTAGCAGAAGGAGATTATCTGCACAAACTGGTATGGATATTAACATACCAGTTTGTGCAGATAATCTCCTTACAGAAGTATTAGGACGAATTTCCATTCTATTTCGTATATCAACAAGCACATTTTCTGTAAAGTTCACATTCACGTTTGCGTTTCACAACATTGCCAGTTTCCACAAACCTTTGAACTAACCTATTCCGATGTCTCCGAAATACACCATAGGGGATATCCTCATCAGGATATTTGCCATTGAATGCACGATTGCAAAGAATAAGTCCATTCACCATCTTAACCTTTAACAGCACTGCGAAAGTGGGAAGCTACAATATAGGTATCTTGTTCAATAGTGAACGGCATTTATTACATAAAACACATTTACGATAGATATGAGATTTAAGATTTTTAATTGTAATTAAAATAAAATTCTTTATGTAGTATACATTTGCATACTTATCGGCGTACAACAAAAATTAGTGGTGGAGCTGTATTAAAAAATACAATTTCAGAAAAATAGCAAAATTATTGAAGAATTAAAATGTATACAACAAAAAACGCAGAAATAACACAAATGGCGCTATAGTATCAATAACAAGAAGCGACAGGGTAGCTAATAATAGAAAAAAAAACCTGATTTATATTACACTCCGCCAAAAAAGTATCGCATAAACTAAAAAAGGGCATTTATGAACCAAGATATTTTTATACGTTCACAAAAAGTTTGCCTCGTGTATGTGAACTATAAAAACACTAACAAAATAATGGAACTTAGCGTTTTTACTTTATTTTTTTCCTAAAAGAACACATTTAGAAAAATGCATATGTGTAAGGTTTGCTCAGTTGTTTATTGAAAGTCTTCCTATACGGACAAATTTTAAAGTGCGAAGTCAGAGTTCTGTACCAACGCTTTTAAAACTAAAATGAGCAATTTAACTTCAGAACAAGTGGCTGCTATAGTTGCTTTAATCGAAGATGGACGATCTCAAGCATACGTTGCTAATTTGATGAACATCAATCAGTCAAGTGTTTCTAGAGCCGTAGCCAGATATAGGGAAACAGGCATTTACAGTAGAAGACCTGTACCAGGTCGTCCAAGATGTTCTACTCGCCAAGATGACCGCTATTTACTACTACAAGCATTACGTCGAAGACATGTAACTGCGAGACAATTGCAGAACGACTTGGCTAGAGTCAGAAGTACTCGTGTAAGTACTCAAACTATTCGGAATAGGTTACGACAGAGTGGATTAAGAGCTAGAGTAGCTGTAACAGCCCCTCGTCTCACTAGGAACCACCGAGTGGCTCGCTTAAGGTTTGCCAGAGAACATGTAAATTGGAACATTAATGACTGGGCCAATATACTCTTCACAGATGAGTCAAGATTTGGTCTTTACACCTCAGATAGGCGTATCTCAGTGTACAGACGAGACGGTGAGCGCTATTCGCAGTGTAATATCAGACCTAGACCTAATTTCGCTGGTGGCTCTATTATGGTTTGGGGAGGCATCTGTTTAACAGGTCGTACAGAGTTAGTACCAGTAGACAGAGGTACACTGACTGCCCACAGGTATATAACGGACATTTTAGAAGAACATGTAGTACCTACCATATGCGCCAATTATAGGAAACGAATTCATGTTAATGCACGATAATGCACGACCGCATGTTGCAATAATCGTCCAGGAATACCTTAACGATGTTGGTATTCCAGTTTTAGATTGGCCTGCGGTAAGTCCGGACATGAACCCTATCGAGCACGTGTGGGACCTCCTTCACAGACGGATACGAACCCAAAATGTTGCCCCAGCGGACCTGCATGGACTAGCAAATGCTCTCCGTGACGAGTGGGAGAATTTGGATCAGGCTTATATACGGAGGTGAATCGAATCTCTGCCAAACCGTATGCGAGCGGTCATAAGAGCCAGAGGTGGCAATACTCAGTATTAAAAGCTACTGTTATGACATTTTTCTTTCCAAAATTATAATTTCTTGTTTTAATAAAAATCTCAAGTATGAGTTCTTGTTTTTATTTGGCCTGTATTTTATTTAAACAATCACAGAAATTATATCTTAGAGCGCATTAAAGTATATTTACAACTTTATGCTACAAACAAAGATTATGCGATACTTTTATGATTCAAAACTAAGATTATGCGATACTTTTTTGGCGGAGTGTATTAATTTCAACGTACACTGTAGAAAATGTCGAACTTATTAAAATAAAAAATGTATCAAATATTTATTCACCAGACATTCTAGTATGTATGTATCTTAAGCGTATATAAGATTATTTTTATTACGAATTATAATTGCCTGATATAAATATGTATATCTTTAAGTACAAAATAGGATGGGTTTTAAACATATAGTCTTTTTTATTTATGATCTTGTGACTTTATTGGCACATTGTTGTGCAATAGTAGATATCACAGTAAGGTACTAGTAAAAATATATACTGACATTGTGAAATAATTACAGAATGTGTGCTAAGTTTTATTACAATCAGTATAAACTTTTGCTACTTCCAAATATATACAAATTTTAACAAAATTGGGTTACTATTTCAAACAAAATTGATCCTACAAACAGCTGTGAACTTTTCCTACAACGGCTAGTATTAAATGATAAACGTGTACGTTAGAGCCCACTTGTTTGTATTACTTATTTCTACAAAATCGTTAGTACTGCGCCATGTAAGGTTTTACTACAAGGATTTCTCTCAGTGCAGAGACTCCATATCAGACGGTCATTTTAAGTACTGATTTCAAGTGGTGAAAATGGGATTTAGAGATGCCAAAATTTGAAAGAACATCCGCGGTTTGGTTCATAGACAAATTCAAGATGGAACAAACGGTGGGAGTCGGGGTTATTGGGCCGAACTGCCGCCTCTGACTGGTAATAAAGTCGTGCTAACTACTCTAAAAATAAATAGTTTTCAGTCTAAGCTGATATGGGAGCGCTTATATAAATACTGTAGTGTGGCAACCTATAGAAAGTTACACTACTATCAATGTCAGAGCAGAGTCTCATATTAAAGGCAATGAGATGGCTGATAATAATAATAATAATAATATATAGTTTTATTCTTTCAGATTATGACACAAAAGCATAACATGACAATAATAAAAAAAAAAAAAAAAAAAAAAAAAAGAGAACACTAAAGGCGTACTTCAAATGACAGCATAAGCTGTCCTTGCTCTACCAGTACACCTTGAAGCATTTGATAAATATATAAAGAAAGTGAAACCTAAACTACCTTACTACCTAATATTCTGCATGAACCCCCACCACATTCAAAAGCAAAATAAAATTAAAAGCAAAAAAGTAAATATGCAGTTAAGCAGCACAAAAAAAAACAAAAGTAATAAGCGTTGCGAATGGCACATGAAACAATCATCGCTCCAAAAGATATCGTTTAAATGCAGATTTGAACGCAGACACACTCAGCAATTTAAATTGATCGGGTATCTTATTATAAATCTTTGCTATTTGATAAGTGAAGGATCGCTCAAATAGAGCAGTACGATGAGTAGGGGGTGTAAGCCTACCCCGAAACCTCAAATTCAGATTGTGCACGTCAGTACGAAATGAAATTTTTTGATACAAATAAGTGGGTTCTTTATATAAAATAATTTTGTGGAGTGTACAAGCGCTCATAAGCAACCTACGGTCATTCATATTCAGCCATCCCACCTCAGGCAACTTATGAGAAATTCTTTCATATTTCCTTATACCAAAAATTAAACGCAAACACGAATTTTGAACCCTCTGTATACGTGCAGAGGTATCCGCCCTCAAGCACGGTCCATATACCTCACAACAATATGATAAATGTGACAACACTAATGTTTCACAAAGGATTTTCTTTAAATTAACCGAAAAACAGTGACGGTGTGGATATAAATATGTCAATGTCAACTTTTGGTACTTGACCTATTTTCTTTTAAATGAAAATTTAGAGTTTAAATTTTAGTATAAAATACCTAACAGTTATGGAAAATGTTTGTTAATATGGAGTCTTTAGCAAGAACAAAATGAATATAGAAGAGGTCTACCTAAGTTCTTCAAGAATGAAAACGAATTCACGGCACGGCTTGGTTTATATAAACAAACATTACCAAATTAAAGGAAATCACAAGGCTAAAGGAAGAACATTGAAAGATGATTTAGTCTTTTTGGCCAATTTATTATATGTTCTTATATATAATTGAGTCAATAAATGAGTATGAATATCAGCTTTAAAGCTGCATAGGCAGATCTAATGCACCTCGAGACGTGATTATCGAATCATGGCAAGAGGGCAGCACTTATTTCCATGACCAGAATCCGCTGTGGGTGTTTCCAAAACCCAGATCAGATGTGAACTCCAACGATAGTAGTATAGGAGTTATTACTCTGTAGATTAAAAGTGTCGAATATATCTAAAAAGCTGAAGGGATATGCGTTAAAATTTTATTAAGTTTCATTAGTAGAATTAAACAATAGCTACCTACGTTCATCCCGACACTAACCCAACCGCTTCTTTTCTCTTGTTATATTGTTCTTCGTATATTGTTATGATAAATATTATATGGCATTAAAGCTTACGGTCGATTATCACTGTAAGTGACTGTACTCGGATATTATCGTTATTATTTAATTTTCAGAGTGAATAAACTTAGTCTAGCCTCGGTGCACTGCACTAGAGGCGATAATGACTTTCATGAATTTTCCAACGGAGACAATATTAGATAATGACTACCTGTGTATAGGACGTCGTAGGGGTAATGGATGCTCCAGTGTTTGCTAATCAATTTTCGTCGTTTACTCGCTCGAATTTTGAATAGGCGGTCTGCTCCTGAATAAATAAAGGCGAAATGGCCTGTTTTTACGTTCCTGTCCCCTTCAAGCAGTAAACCGGCAGTTATTACCGTCATCAGGCGGACAAAATGAAACGCTTGTAATCGTGTTTGAGTTGAAATTTCCTCGGAAATGTTACTTTATCAAAGTAACGATTTTTTCCTTGGCGTTAACTTCTTTTTTAAATGTACAGGTGGTACTCCAACAATTTAGAAGATCAAGCGAAAGTTCTAACACGGGAAGTAGACAAAGTAAGTACTATAGTGCTACGTAAATCGCCAGATATATATTAAAAATCGGCCTATTGTTCCTGAAGATTTTCAATTGCGAAGACTCTGTATAGCTATATTTGCTGGATTATAGAATTTAATAAAGTATATCATCAACAGTTAATTTACGGTTTTCTAAACCAAAAAAGGAAAAAACGTAAAATTGTAATCTGTTTTTTACAATGGTGAATTAGTAACTTAAAAAATGCATAACTTCTCAACATGTATGCAACAACTTATACAAAGGTTAAAAACATTAGTCTCAACAGTAAAAAATTGCGTGTAGAAATTAACACTAAAAGTGGTCTATATAAGTCCACACTATTTTTGGTAAATTTTACACTGTGAAATTTGGTAAAATTTACACTGTGAAATTTGGTAAAATTTACCAAAACGATTTGGTAAATCCTACACTTTAAAACGTGTAGTGTAAGACACTTGCCAGTGTAAACTACCAAGAGACATGTACACCTTTGGGTGTTAGTTGGAGGTTCACTACATGGACAGAATCGATGCAGAATTAAATTCCGCATCTGATCATCCAATAATATACAGGGTGGTCCATTTGAAAAAAAGAACTTTTTCAACTTTGAAAATTTTGTAATTGGTCATGCAGTTGTGGACAGCCTGTATGCGACAAATCAATTGTCAATGTGGATTTCGAAAGTGTCATTCTTGTGCTTCCATCTACCCTAGAAGTGTTTATTACCAGTCGAAAATGGGCAAAAGGTACTGTGTTGCAAATAACGCTACATCTTTCAAAATTTTCAAAAAAATCAAGATATCTAAGTAGCAGTTGAAAATAGGTATAGGGAAACCTATTAGAACTCATCATAAAATTTTCTCAGGAATTTAAAAATGAAATAATATACAGGGTGTTCCATTTAAAATAAGAAAGTTTATGGCGACTTCCGGTATAACCGGAAGTGGTAAGACCCTGAAAATATTTTAAAATGAAAGAGAATCTTGAATAGCCCCGGATTCCAAAAATTCAGAGTTCCAGGTTTTTTCTAACCTCGGAAACTTCTAACGAACGGCTACCGTGGAAAACCTGTATATGATATCAATAGGGATATTAGTTTACTAGTTTAAGTTAAGTTGGCAATATGTAGTTTTAGGTAAGAGAGACCCAGAGAACTGTATAGAGTCGTTGAGACGTTGTTGTGTCGTTGTAAACAGTTGTAAACAAGAGTGAATAATTAAACATTAAAAGTGACGAATCGTGTAGTTATTTCTGAGACGTGTGAACAGGGACGTTGTAGATAACATATATATTTTAAATTTCAAACTTTCCGCTACCAGGTAGGTTAAGGAATATGAAGTTAACCACCTGAATGGAGAGAATGGACTAAACAGGGAATTACATTCTACACGATTGGTCATATATCCATAACCTACAATATGTCATAAAAATCTTTTAGAACTGACAAATATTTTAGGAAATACAGCAACAAAGAATATAGGTTGTAAACGATACGTATTATGTACCTACCTACATATCTAACTATTGTTTAAAATGGTGTAATTAATTACTTACCGTTTGATATGCAATGTTTATATGCCGACGAGATAGGCGTATCACCAATACTCAGCCATTTAACCATGCTTTTGCATTTAATTCATATCAATATAATGGTTGCACAAAAAATAAAATATGTACGTATAAACTATAAACAGCTAAAAAACAGAGGCACAAGTTTCAATACGAATCCGATCACGTGTCAATTGTTCGTTAGTAGTTTGTAAGCTTATCTCTCTTTATTACATGTACCTGATAGAAACTGTTCATGCGCAGGCGTATGCCCTTCTCTTTTCGAAGTCAACTTTTTACACCCCCAGCTGTAAATATTTAAAATATTGGGCAAATATGTCTTTACGTAATTGATTTTGGTAACAAAATGCAACTTTAACCAAGTCAGGTGTCTAACGAGGAGAAGCCGCGACATGTTATTTAAATTTTTGTCTTCTGGCTTTACCTGAAAGAATTAAACGCGTATGAAAGAAATTTATATGAAAAAACGTTCTAAAAATTTATTGAATCGAGAACATGCCCGGTCGTGCCATTCGGTGCTGATGGATTTATTAGGGTAAAAACACATTTCTTTTGCAGTTATATTTTGTATGAGTTCAGAATTCTAGCAGGTCAAAAGAAAGCGGTAAAGGGAAAAAAGCTGTATGACTAATTAAAAAAAAAAAGGAAAACATGGTAGCAGGAAAGCTAATTTTACAAGTGTAATTATAATCGAGCCATAAACGTCAGCTATAATTCTAAGAAAAATAAACAGATTTCAAACTCTAATCAAATCAAAACATTTCGTTAACTGTTATTATAGTAGTACAGGCCCAGTATATTTATTAATAAAGCTAAAATTATACTGTTATTAGCTGTCGTTAATTAAAGTTTATTTAAAAAAATTTTTACCTAAATTTAAACGCGCCATATAATTTGAATGTACCTATATAACTTAAATTTTTTACCATTTTATTAACTTGATTTACTTGTGTCATAATAACGTACCTACTACTACTACTATTTGTCTACTTTGCAATAACATTTTTTGGTGATATTATTTTTGCATTATGTATATCTATATTATATTGATAAAGGATTTCCCGTTTTATATTCATTCCCGATTTATTTGCATATCTGTTGGTAGAATAGCATGTAGTAAATATGTATATATATCCTATGTTTATCCTCCGGAATAATTTGCATACAAATTTTCCAAACAAACAACTGATTTCGCTTAGTATAAGCGTGACTCCCGTTTGGCCTAAATCCGTACTATTGATTATTTCCTAGTGTCCCTCCTATGCTAGCTCGTAGTTCTTTGTTCTATCATCCCGGCCAATAATTTAGCTACGGAATTGAATAATGTTCCTATAGCCTTAATGGTTATTAGCTTTTTCATTTTATCAGAAATGAACAGGGTTGTGCCAAATCTCGTTTTTCTTTGTTCCAAAATAGCTTTCTTACATTAACATGATTTGACTTACATATTTCGATATCCAATGTTGTTTTAAATGTATTAACAAATACAACTTTAGAATAATAGAATATTAATAATATAACATATTAAATAAGTAAGTAAATTATGCTAATAGAGATGATAAGAAGTAGAAACAAAACTGGTTCCTTATGCTTCCCTTACCAGTGTAAGGAAATAGCAAATGGGTATCACAATTTTAAATATTCTAAATACCAATAATTATTTCACGGCGACGCATTTAAGCGTATGGTATTTTGTGAAAAGTTAAGTGATTTAATTAATCGAGATGCTAATTTGGTAAACAGTATTATCTTTACCGATTAATCTTCTTTTCCTTTGGTTAGAAGTCACAATTTATCTGGGACAACATACACTGGGCCAAGCAAAACGAGCACTTATATTTAAGTTCATCTAGTCAGCAACAGCAAAAAGTAAATGTTTGGGCAGGTTTGTTAAACAACCATATTATTAGGCCTTTTTTTATATCAATGGCAATTTGAACGCAAATGCATATTAAAATTACTGAACACCCACATTCTACCTACTGTACAGCAACTTCCCGACATAAATGTTCAAAACACCTACTTTCAGCAAGATGGTTGCCCTGCACATAATGCAGTGGCTGTTCGAAACTATTTAAGTGAACAGTTTCCTAACCGGTGGATCGGAACTCATTCTGAAAATATCAAATGGCCGCCACGTTCACCAGATTTATCTCCCCTCGATTTCTTTTACTGGGGTTATTTAAAAGAAATAATTTAATGTAAAGTAGTTGCGCAATAAAATTGTTCAAACGTCAAATAACGTTAGCCCAGAAATGTTGAAGAATGAATTTCTACAACACATTAGGATATTGTTTAGCCAAGGATGGGGGCATATTTGAACCTTTTGTTTGAAGATTCAATGATTTTTAAAAAATTAACGTTCCTCTTATTATTAAGGCTTATTTTAGTTTCCTATTTTTTAAATTTATTTACCCAGCATTAATTTTTATTTGTACTTCATTAAATTTACTATTTCTTTTTGAGGGTTTTGCCCTAAATTCATTAAGATGTCTTTGATTTCTCTGTCATGAACAAACCCTAATTTTATATTTCTTTATTTATTACTATTACGAATAGAATAGTAACCGAGCTGGTGTTAAAGTTTATTTAATTTATTATTAAGAGTTACTTTTAAGTTTTCATTTTTTAAAATCATTTACTCAGAATTAAGTTTTATTTTTCGTTCGTTAAGTTTATTATTTCGTTATGAGGGTTTTGTTCTTCGTTTATTAGAATTATTTTAATTTTCTTGTCATGAGCAAAGACTATTTTTCAGTACATAATAGATACTATAAATTACTCTGTTACGCTTTCATTACACCTTTTGAGTTTATAAGTACGTGTGTCCAAATCAATACATATTGCAATTTATTCATTTCCATAATAAAAATGCGCTTCACGGTCACTAAAAATTAACACATTTCTGCGTGTAGATTGAATAGCAAAGCAACCGCTGCGCTCGCGCCAGTATTCGTTGTGAGCTATCTATGAGTGGCTATGACGAATGACTGAATGTAGGGGAATACCTACTGCAGTAAGAAGAATGAGCAGGAGACGCACATGCGTGGTATAACCGTTGACTTTGCAGGGATTATGTCTATATATATACATATACAGTGTGGCAACCGTTCATTGCACGATGCATGTATTAGTAACTACTGGTCGACTATAAATGGGCGTGCCACCTTAAATTGCCACGCCTACTTAGCGGCACGCGGATGGCATTTACAAACGATAGCGGACGTATTATAAGTTACACGTATAAATGTATTGGGGCATATAGGCAAATCAAAGTCTTTTAGAGTTCTATGTTATAGCATAACTGATTAATGATTAATAACATTACATGTGGTAGAAAATACTATTCCTGAAAAATAAAATGCACTGTTAGAGGTAGTGTGTTCCCGATATAAGTAAATATTTTTAGTTGTTTGAAGCATCAGATAATCACTGATAACATGTCAGTGAAGTAATTCATCACAGCCTCATAAACAACATAAAAAATCAAAAATAAATAATCAGAACTCCTAAACTTTAAAATAAAAACTAAAATAATATTGTTCAACAAGTATAAAATCTAAAAACGCAACTATAATAAAATAATGGAACATAAAATATTTAATTCTTAAAACAGAATTGTATTCAACATTGCAATAAACCTGCAATTAGCTAAAAGAGAATATTATTCTTAAATAATAATAAAATTTGAAGTAAATTAATTTATTAAGTGTTCAAATAAACCTCCCTCTTGATAAGAACAGTAACCCAACCGATCATAAAATTTCCGATTTCAATAATTCTCGCGCGCAGTTCCTCTAGGTTTGATGGCCGTTGATCACCGTATCCGTATATTGTATTATGTAAAAAGGGCCATAAAAAGAAATCGATTGGAGCTAGATCAGGGGACCGCGCTGGCCATTTAATAGGGCCCGAGTTACCGATCCATCTGTTTTCAAAAACCGCGTTTATAAAGTTTGTTACAATGCGTGTATTGTGTGCTGGGCAACCATCTTGCTGAAACCAAACTTCATTTATATTAAATCGCTCCCGTATTGCCGGAATAATATTATTTTCAAGTAACTGTAGGTATCTATTTCCGTTTAAATTACCGTCAATGAAAAAGGGCCCAATTATATGATTTCCAATGATACCTGCCCATACATTTAGCTTCTGTGGATACTGCGTTCGCGTTGGTATATTTCAATGTAGATTTTTACGCGACCAGTAACGACAAGCTGCGCGGTTATGATGCCCGTGTAGGTAAAATGTTTTTTCATCTGTGAACAATACTTTGTTAAAAAAAAATTGGTTATCGTGATATTTATTTATCATTCTTTCGCAAAATTCCATTCGGCGATAATAATCATCGGGAAGAATTACTTGTGAACTTGTAAATTTTTATGAACGATATTTATTAGTACGTAAAATCTTATGAACCGTTGTTTTAGAGATACCTAATTCGCGAGCAATTTGTCGAGATGACATAGTGGGATTAGTTCAACTAAAGCACATACTCGAATTTCTATATCGCTTACATTCTTATCCGGAACAACTTTATTTTTGGAAAATTGGAAAGAACTTTAAATTTATTTTATTATCACAATTCCACCAATCAAAACTTCCATTATATCTACTTTATTTTTATTATTTACTAAAGAAAATGTAGTTTCAAATCGATTAACGGTCCTACGAGTGGTGCTTGCATTGGGAATTTGACTTTCGGGGAAATTAGCTGCAAATAAATCCCGAGTTACTTCCGCGGAATTACCACCGTAAAAGTGTTTAATCATGAAGAGTTTTTGCTCCGGCGTATAGTACTCCATTTTTAAAATAACCGTTATCTACCTACCAACAACGCGTTTTATTAAATAGTACGAGCGAGTAGTTCTCCAGACGAAATATAAAATGCATCTGACACGCACGTGTGCGAGCGACGGCTCCCGCACCTGTGCGGCGACAGCGTAGAAATGTGGATTTCTTGGCAAATACGAGTGCATCATAGCAATATGCTAATGTAATCCAGTCGAATATTCCGTATACTTCTTTACCGTTCTAATGCACGGATACCTCTGTGTATCTCGCTTACACTACAGGATCGCTATAATGCGGACGCAGGCGGACAATTGGTATACAAGGTAATATACTGCAATATACAATTAATAATGCAATTATGGCACTAATTCGATTGCCATCGTCCATATCAGATCTTAAATGAATAAGCTCCCCTTCACCTGTCTGTCTGATATTTTCCTAGTACGGAGCTCTCGTTCCCGTGGTCTCGTCTCACAATCAGTGCAACGATATAGCGAAGTGTATACTTGCACGCAAAGCTACTATGTATATGAATGTATCATCGCATTGTACGCGCATCCGCACAAAAAGGTATTCTGTCGAAACTATAGGAACACGTCCCTATCAAGCGAACAAAGGAAACGCAATGAATGGAACCAGTCGTACTACGTACTAACAATATATAAGAATTCAAAATCGATACACCTAGGAGCCTAGGAATGTATGCATATGTACGACCACTACATATATTGTAGTTGTATATCGTATTCAAGTGAATTTGCTACTCATCCATCATGAGTTTGTAATGAAATTGCTTTCTTATTCAAATATGTTTGATACAAAGGCGGTATAAAATTAAGGAAAATAAATAGGTTTTAGTTTATTTATATTTCTTGCAGTTGTATCAATTACAGTGTGATGTATCCATATTCTTTCTTTATTGCATCTTGATATGGTATAATGCCGATAAAAGTTGCTAATTTTAAACTTTCTTTGATAAATGAGGAGCTTTTCTGCAAAAACAGATGAATCGATTGTAATAGTGTTTTTTTTTTTTTGCTGAGTGTCACTACTAGTTATTACATTATTACTAGTTATTTTAGAGAATGGTATATATTCCCAAAATGGGAAAATCGGAACCTACTGCTAGTTCCTTTCGTCCAATTAGCCTAATGTCATTTCTTCTGAAAACATTAAAAAAAAGTGTTAGAGGGTCATATCAGAGAAGTAATTTCCCCAGATAGGCCCCTTTACATATACCTATATACATACATGCAAAATGAAATTAAAAATGAAAAATTAGCTAGCTCACAAGATAAAATTTTTTTTAAAGGGCGCAAAAGAACAATTAAACTCAGGGTTACTCTCACAATTAAACTTATCATGAAAAGTAAAATGTGGGTGAAAGAAAACTGACTCTCTTTAATACTGCAAAAATTTTAAAAGGATTAATCAAAAATAGAAGAACAGTATTTTGAATGACGTAAATAATCAATAATTTTTATTTAGGCTCTAAATAAAAAAAAAACAATGCTAAATCCTTTAACAAAGCAAAAGGTAACAAATAGTTCAGGAAGATAATCTTTTTGATATCAATTCAATCCACGTGGTCTCAATATTAAAACAACTAAATTAAACGTGGACAATTCAAGTAATTTACATAAATGAAAACTAAAAGCAAGCACAATGCTTCTATTCACCCAATCCAAAGTGATTAATTATGAAAATACAAAACAGTAAAATAAAAAAAATGAACAAAAATTTACTCTTTAAACTTAATATATCTTCCTGCACGAAAATAATAAAAGATCTCACTTCTAAATTGTGTACACAAGAATATAATATCAATTATTATAAAATGAGTTCCGTGATTGACAGAATAAAATCAAACACGTGAATTCAAAACTTCAAAATAAAAATCACAAAATGGCAGCAATGAAATACAATTTTACATATACTCACAGGCTCGTGTCTATAACGGAACTGAACTTACAAGGTTAAACAATCGTGCACATATAAAATAACAGCTGCGTTGCGCTGCAACGCACAAAGATCATAGAAGACAAACTTCTAAGAAGGACATGTGCTACATGAGCAAATGCTAACAAATTAAAAAGTGAAATTAATTTAAACAAACTGAACATTTAAATAAATAAATTAAACAATCCAAAACATTAACTAAATCTTATTTAAAAATAAAACAAATTTGAAATTTCTCGCAACATTGACAAAGGCTTACCGGAATGAAAAAAAAAAACTGAATTTACAAAAACCGGGGTGCCAGACCACAGCACCTCTCCCAATTACTAAGGGGAAAACGAAAGTTTCAACAAAAATTGAGTGTTTCTCCTTAGAAATTGTCCGTACACGACAACACTGTGTCTCCGCACACAGGGGTGAAAACGTCACTTCCGGGTGTTGAAAATTACCCTGGGTCGTGGTGGAAGTGTTCAACATACCATCCATCGAATGAAGTTCATAGATGACTCCAACTAAAACTCTAGCTATGAGGTCCCACGAATGGTAGTTCAAGTTTCGGACAGCAATCGGTGTGGCAGTCGGTGTGGCATTGATGGGTCTGCATCCTGAGGAACTTCTCCACTCCTTGGATGTACCTCTCGCATGGACTTCCAGAAGGATAGCTCATTAAACAGAAAGACAGTTTTAAATCACGCTCAAACATGGCTTTGGGAATGGACTTATTCTTGATCTTGACAGGCTTTGACTCGACTTCAAGAGAGTGCTCATAATCAACAACAATGCTAGGAAAATTATCTTCTAAAGATACATACTGGTTCGAAATTTCCTCGACTTCAGCTTCAGACTTCTCATCACAATTGATTTCAATTTCATTAACGACATCTGGGGATTCTCTCTGGGAATTGTTTACTTCTTATTCCTTTAACTTCAACTCACTAATACCTTCTACCTTGATATCCTCTTCGAATCCTACACCATTTATTTTCTCATCTCCAACAACTTTTTCGCAACCTTGTATATCATCATCTCGAACAACTTTTCCGCCACCTTGTATTTCATTTTCTAAACTATCATCACAATTTTTCATTTTTTCATCAATATCTTTATCATCAACATTTTCATCATCCTCTTCCCTTTCTCTACCTAAATTATTAACATTTTCCTCTTCTCTATTCAAATCATCAACAACTTTCTCCTCATTAGAAGTATCTGAATCCCAATTGACTTTATCGCCTTCCGTCTGAATACATTTCTTTTCTGCATCAAATTTTCTCAACCACTCATCCTGTCTCTCTATACCTCTATCATATTTCTGTATCATTTGTTTATTATTCAATACAAGTGTGTCGACACTTCTTTCATAACTAATACCATTCCTTTAATAGATATTATTATATGCAAGTGTATATCTCCTTTTAAACTTACAATATGCTTAGTTTATATTCCACCTGATACCTCCGTAGACGATTTGGAATCATTTACTAACTTATTAGACATACACTTAATGAATGAAATAACCCTTTTTTTGGGAGACTTTAATTTACCGAACTTTATATCTGAATCGTTTTTTTGTACGAAAACTTCAATCTTCTTGGATTTTTGTAACGTTCTTGGTCTGCAACAACATAATCACGTTCTTAACAATGATGGAAGATTGTTAGACTTAGTTTTATCTGATGATCGTGTTGCTGTTTCAATAACGCATGCAGATTTACCTGTAGTGAGAGAGGACAGTTATCATCCAGCCCTGGAAATTAATGCAAAGCTACTTTTGAACCAGAAGCAACAAAACTTTCCTACATCTACTAGCCATTACTTCGATTTTCGTAGAGCTAATTGTAATATACTGTGCAATGAATTGTGCAGTACTGAGTGGACACCCCTTCTACAATGTGATGATGTAAATGAAGCTTTGGATCTTTTTTATAAACAACTACATTGTATACTGGCTTTACACGTTCCAAAGAAACAATTCAATTCAGTGGGGCTTTCCTTTCCTGTCTGGTTTACACCTGAAATAAAGCAAAACATTAGAACTAAGCATTACTACAGGAGAAAATGGTTAGCCAGTAGAAACCAATATTATTTAAATGGATTTAAAAGGCTTCGTGCATTAGTAAAGGAGCAAATATCAGAAGCGTATAGTAGTTATGTCAGCCGCATGGAAAATAACATCAAGTCGGATGTATCAATGCTATGGAAATATATTAATCAAAAGAAAGGTAACAGCAGAATTCCGGGTATCCTTCAATATAATAATACTGTGCTGGAGAATCCACAGAACATAGTAGACGCTTTCGCTGAATTATTCTCTGAAACATATGCCACGGATGATACTGTATCAGATGCGTCAACTTTTTCTTACTTCCCAACGATCCAACTTCCGACAGTAACGGAGGATTGTCTGCTTCATGCGATGTCTCGACTGTCAAATAAGAGTACTGCTGGTGATGATTCAATACCATCGTTTATTGTTAGAGATTGTCGGCGTGGTCTTGCTAAACCACTGTCTATAATAATAAACCTAAGTTTGCGTTCAAATGTGTTTCCAGAGAGGTGGAAGAGATCGAGAATAGTTCCAGTATTTAAGAAAGATGATCCTAACCAGCTTAATAACTACAGGCCAATTTCAGTTTTGTCAAACTTCGCTAAGATTTATGAACAGCTACTTTTTGACTGGACATATAATAGTGTTAGAGTTTATCTATCTCCCGTACAACATGGGTTCATAAGTGGACGCTCGACAGTTACTAACTTGGCTACCGTGACACAGTATATTTCTGAACATCTTGACAACCGTAAACAAGTTGATGTAATTTACACGGATTTTTCTCATGCTTTCGATACAATTTGCCATCCTATTCTTTTATCAAAACTAAGTGCGTTTGGATTCTCACCTTCTTTCTTGAAACTCATGACAAGCTATCTAACAAATAGATCTGCGTACGTTTGCTACAACGGATTTTTTTCTTCTGAATATAAAATAACATCTGGAGTGCCCCAAGGATCGAATTTAGGCCCATTGTTATTTTTATTATACATCGATGATTTATTAACCTTGTTGGACTGTCCAGCCTTGGCGTACGCAGACGATCTTAAAATTTACTCAGCAATAGAGGACCCTGACGATGCCGCAGCCCTGCAACGTAATCTTAATATAATATCTAGATGGTGTGAGATCAACAAACTTAGTCTAAACATTAGTAAATGTTTTAAAGTGAGTTATACAAAAAGAACCAACGAAAACATATATACTTACATGATTGACGGCATTCCTTTGGTGGCAAGGACTACAATATGTGACCTTGGTGTAATTTTTGATTCTTGTTTGTCTTTTGTGCCACATATTAAAGATGTATGTAAATCAGCATCAAAAGCTTTAGGCTTTGTAATGAGAAACTCCAAGGAATTTACTGATATCGCTCTCATAAGAACACTTTACTTTGCCTTTGTAATGTCAAAACTAGAGTACGCCAGTATAGTATGGTATCCTATCTACGTTACACACATCCAAAGCTTAGAACGGATTCAGCGCAGATTCCTGAGATTTATATCGTGTGGATTGCATGGAATATATCCGCCTAGGGGAGCCGATCTACAAAATATTATGCATGAAATTAATGTAGAGATGTTGGCGTCTAGGCGTGAATGTCAAGCGGCAGCATTCCTACAGAAATTAATCACTAATAAAATTGATTGCACTTACCTATTATCAAAAATACAAATTAATGTGCCACGAATGGCTGCCAGATCCAGTGAGACATTTTTCCTTCCGACAGCACGCACAAACGTGCTAGCCAGAGCTCCAGTTACGGTTATGTGTAAAAGCGCAAACAAGTATCTGCCGGATGTTTTCCAATAGACTTAAAGTTGAATCCCTGTGTTTATATATATATCTCTATGTTTATATATATGCTTCGTTGTATTTTTGGTTGCCTATTTTGTTTATTTTGTTTACTTTAATTTATTCATACGATTTTTCTTTATTAATGTATTGTTGTCCTGTCAATGGTACGCTGTTGGACAATAAAGATTGTTTATTATTATTATTATTATTATTATTATTATCACTCAATAACTCTCTAATCATTGCCATCATATCATTCATACTATTAATATTTTCCTTATTGCTGTTTCCTTCGTCCCTCTGAGTATTCCTTTCCTCGATCCTTCCCTTTGTTCCTGCCACAACCGACTCCTTACTGCCGTGAGTTCCTTGGTTCCGCCAGCTCTGGTCTCCAGGAACGTCCACTTCCTGTTCCCTGGTGGGCTTGTACATCTTCATTCTCGCAACGGTGTATATAAAATGTTTTTTTTTAAAACATAATCAGCTCTATCAATGCAACGAGAAATTCTCACAAATTCTAAATCAGGGATCCTAATTTTGCTAATTACAATTACAACAACGTCGAGCCCCACGTTGGGCGCCAAATAAATATGCTGTGTACTGAATGTACCAACAAAAATGCAAAATGAAATTAAAAATGAAAAATTAAATTAGCTAGCTCAAATGATAACAATTTTAAAAGGTCGCAAAAGAACAATTAAACTCAGGGTTACTCTCACAATTAAACTTATTATGAAAAGTAAAATGTGGGTGAAAGAAATCTGACTTTCTTTAATACTCCAAAAATTTTAAAAGGTTTAATCAAAAATAAAAGAACAGTAATTTGAATGACATAAAAAATAGCATTAAATTATAAAAATGTTTTTATTATCTAGTTTTCTCAGTATGGATGTGGAAATTATGATGATTGTAGTACGTCCGTTATAAACACTATTTTATAAACCGTAATACTAAAATATAAAACAATATTTAACGCAAACTTGATCATCTATCTTTCGTTAACGTAAATGTTCATATTATTTATTAAAATTTGTTCACCTAATTTTTGTTCCATGACAAAACTACGAGGTAAAATGGTTTGGCCTGTATTGCTAATTCTGAATCCATTTTGTACAAAAAGGGAGCAGATTTACAGCGTTGCCTACTCCTTTAAAATGGGATGGACAACATTCGATTACATTAAAAGAATTTTATATTATTACATATGTTTACAAGCATTATTTTGATTTCCATTTTTACGTTAGAGGTTATTTGTTTAAATAAACGCAACTTATTGTGAATCGCACTCAGCTTCTGACTCTTAAAGGAGATATACCGTTTCAAATCCAGGCGAGTTCGAATTTACTCTAACCGCAGTTGCTTGCAGTCAGCTTTGTGTGTAGGTATGAACTTAACACAGGACAGGAGATATCTACACATCGCTTTGACCGTTCGTCTGGGTAGGTGTGGAATGGCGCTGTGAGCGTGCGTCGTGCTGAATGATGAAAAAGGATAGAACAAAATAAATTGATACACGCATGTACGTAGGAGATTGTAGGGATGATTCAGACACTATCATTTTTACTATTGTACGTACTAGGGTACATTGAAACCTGGCAAAATTCGATAGACTACGGCAATAAGCTTAACATTATCCATGATGAACGCTCCAGAGAAACTTGTGGATAGGAACCTAAATAAGGGACGAGGTATTGTTAACTAGATCTTTACTTCGCGACCAATATGCGTACCAGACAGGAATTTTAACAGCGGCACCACCCCATGGGCTTATGAGCCTAGTGGAGGATACATTACGGAACAGAGAAATGGTGTTGGGGGCCTTCCTCGATGTCGATGGAACGTTTAGTAACACAGGCTTTGATTCTATTGCTAGATCTGTCATAAGCATGGGAGTGGATGGTACTTGCTCTACCTGGATAGGCTCCATGCGTGGAGACAGGCTGGTGAAAGATACAACACGATAGTCAGAGATCGAATGCAAGAGGCTCTGAACACGGTAACGAGATGGAGAGATTTGGAAAGGCTGAGTATCAGCGCTGACAGGATCAGCAGCATAATATTCACACGCCGGAGGAAGCTAGAAGGCTTAAGGGCACTAACACTGAGGAAAGTGGAATGAGGAAATGAAGATAATGGAGGAGGTAAATATCTAGGGGTCACTTTAGATACCAAACTTACCTGGAATCATCAGCTGAGTAGAATTACCAAGAAAATGGTGACAGCATTGACACTAGCCGGACGCACATATGGGAAAAATGGGGGCTAAAGCCGGACATGTTGTATAACAAGGGCCATGCGTAGCACACTCACGACAGATATGGAAGCATTTTCAGACTTGCCACCTTTACACCTAGTGGTACAAGGGGAGGCCAGGCTGGGTGCGTACAGACTGCAGAACGTAACGACCATAAAGGGAGTTAAAACAGCGCACATGTTAATAACGGAACATGTGAGAGGGGACATCCTGGATATGCGGACCGACCACATGCCGGCATGACATTGGTGTAAGTCCTTATTCGATTTCAATGAGGCACACAGTTGCGCACTTGGGACGTATGCCTCTGTGTTTCAGACTGAGATCTCTGCGATGCTGCAGTGCGCTAAAAAAATGTCTGACAGCCAAGCGGTACTAAAACCTCTATCAAGTCAAAAAGTGTCGTTTCAACTTTGACGAACTGATAGAACTGTCTGGTCGGAACAGTATAAATCTGATCTGGGTACCAGGGCATCAGGAAATTGAGGGTAAAGAGAAGGCTGACGAACTCACTAATAGAGTATCAGAGACAAAAAATGTACGGACCAGAACCGTTTTTAGAGATAACAAAACAAAAGCCCGAAAGCATATAGAAGACTGAGTTCGGACGAAACAACGTGAACACTGGAGGAATTGGTAAAATAAATGATAAAACTTTCGTAGGAAATCCATGTGGAAAGCGAGCTAGAGAACTAGCGTGTATAACGGGCACTCAAACTGCAGACTCTGTGGGAGAGAACCAGAAACAGCCAAGCATATGTTATGTAACTGCGAACAATCAGAGGATAGGGGACAAGGTTTATTTGGGAAACCGAAAGGGGACCCAGAGATGTTCCTCACCCGCTCAGTTAGTGGAGTGGGTTGTATGAAATACGGACATAGCACAATATGCCTATAGACTGCAGTGCTATTCGGGAACCATGAGTCGGACGAATCCGGGCTAAAGAGAAAAAAAAATATACACGAAAATACATGTATTCACCAAAGTCTTGAAAAGAAAACACCTGTGAAGCAAACCTCATTCGTATAATCAATAGTGTTAAAAACTAATGAAGAGTAACAAATAATCACTTACCGAAACAACATTTTGTTTTGCGAAGTAAAAACAGTTATAATAATAACATCTAATTTAGTTACACTATATGATATCGGATAAGACATGGAATGGTAATTGTTAGGGCACTACTGATTTGTAGACCGATGTCTCTCACCAGGGTAAAATATTATGTGTACATTTAGATGCGTATAAACTCATATACCACATATCTCTGATTTGTGTGCCGGGACATGAGGACATAAAAGGTAATATAATAGCCGACAAACTAGCCAAGGAGGGCTCTAACAGACACTTCAATGGCCCAGAACCCGTATGTGGGATTACCAAGGATTCTGCTAAAAGGGAGATTTGAACCTGGGTAGACAACCAAAATACATAGAAATGGAGGACGACTGAAGATCAACTTGATAACCTACTTAGACGCAGCAAGAAAGAAGCTAAAACCATTACTGGACTGGTAACTGCCCACAGTCCCCTGAAAAAGCATCTATACAACACAGGTCGAGTAAGCGAACCTTGGTGCAAAAGATGCGAACTACAGGAGGGAACGAGTTTATATGTAATCTGCACATGTGAGGAGTTGAAAGTACTCGTCCAGAAACATTTCGGGAAGAATCTATTGGAGCCCTCGAAGGTTCTCAAGTTTCCACTGGGCAAGGTACTTTGCTTTATAGAGAACACCAAGCTGCTCGAGTGGAAGTAAGAGATTTAATAGGGACGGTAAAATGAACACCTAGCTCAAGTGCCTGGACTAAAGGTGTCCACCCTAACTTTATTAATGAATGTTGGTTAGCTGCCGTTGATCATAAAGGAATAAGCGCGCAACGGCCACCAATCACTATTCCAACTCGGGGACTCAACCTCTTCCTATAGGGAGCCTGCCGCGGTGTGTCGTTAGTGCGCTCTCCATGCGTGGCATGGGCGGCAGCCATTTCTTGCTGCTGCCGGCTGCCGCCGCTGTCTGATCTTCGTAGGTCGTCGTTCGCGCGCTGTCCACTGCTATGGCTGTTGTTTATTGCGCCAACTGCTCACGTCCGAACTCCGTGGAAGTTCCTGGCGCCGTACATACGCGCGGCTACCATGCTTGTTGTTATGTAGGGCGCGCTTAGGTTTTCGCACTTGCGTTACGACCCACACAAAATAGTTAAAATAAAATATCCTTTAATATGTTCTTAACAGTAATATTTATATCAGCTATATATTCTCCAACTGCAAACTGCAATTCCTGGAGAAGCAGTGCTATACTAACGTTTTGGGAAAGAAGCAGATGTTGGAACAGTATTCAGCGGCCGTTCGGCACTTAGTATAGTTATATATTGCTACGAAATTTGTAGATAATTCTTTTTAATTTTTATTAAATTTTTAAATTAATTCAACACTGTTTTATTCTGATTTCATACAGTCAGCGTCATCTATTAACTATCATTTACTCCACAGATATGCTACACCCCAATTGTAAGATGACACTACAGTACACAGGTACACTAAATTTAGCCCTCCACAGTGTTTTGGGTACACCGCAAACCAATCGGATGATACTTATCAGTCACGGGGTCCGGGGTTCGAATCCCAGGGCCTGCTCTCAGAGTGAGGTTTTCGTGGTTTTCCTCACTCCTTGGCAAATGCTGAGAGACAAACAGCTTAAGTCGCTCCACGGGCGCAGGCGTAATAATAACTCATGGCCGGCCGATGCCCCCTGTAATTGGCGAAAGCTTTTGGGGGATGTAAAGGCATGAATTATTATTATTATTATTATTATTATTATTATTATTATTATTATTATTATTATTATTATTATTATTATTATTATTATTATTATTATTATTATTATTCAGTCGACCTCGATACGTGGAGAGGTCATGTCTCACCACTGAACCATCATTTATTACCTTTATATACCTGATATACACTTAAATATCTTTACTGTAACTGTATAAGTTATTCGTTCGTGATGTTCTTATACTACAGTGAATAAAAGAGATGTTTTTAGAGCAAAATTTATTTATTTCGAGTTAAATAAATGTGATGAACAAAGAAATGAATCTTCTAATGATTCCCTCAGGGTAAGTAAGTTCTTTACTATTTAAATTGTACAAAAATAAGATTTCTAGAACATTCATCCAAACTAATAACTCATATATCTCGTTTTAATATCATATAAAGAATTCAAATCTCCCGCTAAATTCCCGTCATAAAATCAAGTATTGTCAAATAATGCCAACTTAAACTGCTCGTGAATTTAAACCCACAGAATCAAATGATAAGCTTACACACAAAAATCCAGTAGATTCACTGTTATCATACGATAATATAACCTAACATTCCCATTGACGCTTTTGACGCCAGTTATAGTTTCAAAAGATGATAAAATCGCTTACTTCAAGTACGAAAAACTGCTCTAATATACTCCAAATACTAATTCCAACTCCACAACTATCATTTCAGCTCCCAATTAGGCTCGAACGAGACTCTTCAATCGGTCCCAGGATTAGAAATACGCCACCCGAAATCACTGGGTTCCCATCATCTTGGCACTACATAGGCAATACTCTCATTCTTGTAATTATTCAAAATGCAACTACACTCAGGAAAAACGGAAAAAGAAGTTCTTCACATTTGTTTTCAACAACTTAATATCTCCTATGCAAAAAGGCCCCAGCAACGATGATAGATACTGTTTCCAACGATACGATACAGCATAATAAACCCACGTTCGAACAATCAGCGAAGGAACCTATTTCCTTAAAATCCATGGTAACCTGCCCTTTTTGAATTAGATACGAAAAAAGTAAGTTTTTAGTTTAAATTTTAACATATGTTTACAAAATAAATAAATAGTTCAAAATTCATTTACATAAATAATTTTGTAGTTAACGTTTGATCCTGTACGCTGTAGGTTATGTATAGCATGATATATTATAGCAATATATACATATATCAACGGTTACACTCAGCTAAAGTCGAATAATAGGACCAACATTACACTACCAGCCGTAGTGTGCTATTAAAGTACATACATTTTTTTTTCTTCGTTTATGTTTTGTGTTTATGTATTGTGCGCTTATTAGATTAGTAATGTGTACTTGCTTTTGAAAAGTTGTCCATTAAGTAGCATCTCCGAATTTTTTGATGATGCCAACTTTTACTACTAGGGGCACCAGCTTACAGTCAAGTTTATTATAATTTGTATTAGTCAGTATTGCGAATTTTGTCTTGCCGTATTTTTAGTTTTTTTTTTTTATATAAATATTTAAAAAAACAGAGTCAATTTTACCGAAGAACGTTTTTTTATTTCGTTTTATTGTCAACATTGCAATTCAAAAAAAAAACCGGAACAAGGTTCTATGTCGCCAAAAAACTTTGATAGCATGTAGACCCGCTAAGCTTAACAATTGAAATTTAAGATTGGTACTAGATATATTTACAAGTCACAGTTACATACTTGCACAATAGTTATAAACATATGTAAATAGATAGTTTACATACTAATAACTAAAAATGATTAACATAATCCAACAGGTACTTAAGCAGGTGCTCGCAGTTAACATTGCAAATACATTTCTTTTTCAGCACGTGCAAATAAATGTAATAAATACATAGCGGTGTGGCTTTATCATGCATTTTATGTGGTGAATGTTTTTCCAATATAATGAATTGCAATACCCACGTGCAGGAATGCCTAAGTAAGGCATAACATTTTTAATAAGTTTCACGATCGTTGAAACGGTTAATAGAGTTATTACTTCAGCAGTTAAATGCATAATAAATACTTATTATTATAACAGAAATGTAGAATTAACTAGATCGAACAATAATAACTGCAAGTACTTATTTTTGGTACTTCTCTCAGATGTATCTAATTTATTTCTACCAGATTTAACATTACGTTCCATAATTTATCAATTTGATGTTGGTTCGAAGTTCTGAATAAAAGACACGTAGGTACGCTTCGTTTCCTTATACAGGAAAGCAGAAACTTGTAATTTCAATCATGAAAGTTTGTCGAGGTAAGCAGTGCACTCAGGAGGAAGAGAGTTTTATTTAATCAAAAAGTATGAGAACTCGATAACGCGTTCAACTGTAGTAAATATAAAGCGAAATTTTTATCGATGAAGACACGTTGAAAGCAATTCACCGCAGGATACAAATAGATGTATGTAAATATAAAATATAAATATGTACCTCTGATTGATGTTAGTATAATTAGAACAAAATATTCATTATGTGTGTACCTAATGTATTTTGTCGGCATATCTCTTTTTTTTATTTTTGTTGTTAATATACCACACAGCTTCATTTGGGCGTCTAGCTTACATGTATAACGCATAAAGGTTTATTCTTATTAGCCGTGGATACCGGCTCGGCATATGCCCAGAATATGCTCGGCAGCAAGGGAAAAGATTTTTCCAAGCATTCACACTGTGACGGCTTACTGTGACTTTCAGTCGTACTTTAGCTTGCATTGAGTGGGTAGTTAGAATGTTTCCAAGTCTACATTGATAAAAATCGCTTTAACACTGGATGCAGAAAAGGAAGAAGGAAACGTAGCAAAAAGAAAGTGACTGTCTCAGAAAATTTTCGCATCTGTCACTTTAGAGCAAGTATGGGCAACCTTTGACATGTTGTGGGCCAAACTTTAGTGTGCAAATACGTTCGCGGGACACGTTTAAAAGTAGTGCATTTTAAAGTAGTGTTCATAATTTTTAGTGATAGATATCAGACATGAAATAATACGACAATGTTATTATAATGCAATTTATTAAAATAAGAAAATGAAATGAAAAAAATAGGTACGACATTATAATTAAATCGTGAAATTTGGAATTATTACAAACTACGAAAGTACGACAACGAAATCAATGAGACACTTGTGCTTGAATTTGGGAAACTAATCCATCGACGTTTGGATGAATTCCACTGATACAAACACGTAAAGAATTTTCGAAATTATCGTCAGTCAGCCTTGTACGATGTTTTGATTTATTAACTTTCATCATTGAAAAGAACTGTTCGCATTTATAAGTACTGCCAAACGCACAAATCAATCTTCTTGCGAATTTTCTAAGCTCCGGAAAATAGTCTTCTTCGAGGTATTTTTTGTAGAAATCGCACAACTCTCTCTTAAAATTTAGATTTTAGGAGTGAGTTTTCTTGAAGCTCGATCAACTCCATTTGCAAGTGTATTGGAGCATTTTGTAGATTACTTTTTGTTGGAGTAGCAAATAAATTGAAACTGTCTTCCATGTTTTTAAAATCGCTAAACCTGTTCGAAAATTTCTCCGACAGTAACTTGAGTTCTTCAGCATATTGAGCATTAGCAGTATCTTCATACGCAGAGAGCGTGGTGAAATGGTAACTGTTACCAGACAGCATCTGTGCCTCCCACAAGCGGATTTTGTGTTGAAACGCTTTCAAACGGCTGTACAAATCATTTACTAACTGTCCTTGTTTTTGAAGTTTCAAATTTAAATCATTCAAATGGCCTGTAAGGTCGACCAGAAATGCTAAGTCTACCTAAAGATATTAAAATACTCATTTTAATATCTTTTTACATGTGGTTAGTACAGAAATTCTTTTTTGCTTTAAATATTTCACCGATTTTACTTATTGTTAGTACTTTGAAGGGTGATTCATGATGGAGCAGACGCCAATATTATCACCGTTAAAATTAAAAACGAATTCTAAACTGTTACAGCTTATTTATTTAAAACAAAACCTTTAATACATTACTTTTGTAAAGAAATAATGCATTTATATTCACAGTAATTACAATTTGTATTCGTTTTCGTATAATGTATAAGAGACTTTTTAAAGATAACTTGGCTGTAATAATTCAGTAGTCGTTTTTAATGATTATTCATCAATTGGGTGTTGCGATAAATCAAAATTATATTTATCTTTTCCTTCTTGTAGTGGAATATTTATTCGTGCACAAGCTGTAGGTACCTATTTACTATTTATTAATTTCATTTGATCTATTTACTGATATATAATAATATAATGGAAGTAACATTTGTTTCTCTTTTTTTGTTTCAGAGCAAAATTCAATGAATTTGATGGCATTTGGTTCGGAAATAGCCATTAAAGGTCAGATAAAGGAAATTTATATTTTTTATTCTACTGAAGATTAATAAAATATGTATTTGCTTATTCTTAGTTTTATTCCTATAACTCAACAACATTGACCTTTTGCAAGTTCTGAAACTGCAACAAAATTGTCTAATAACTAACAATTTTATTGTTTTGGTACTTATTATGTTTTATAATCCTATAGTAAGCATACTTTGCCTTTAATTAAATTACTATTTATAGTAGGCTGTGATATCCATATGTGTATTTGATAACATTACGGAATATTAATGGTGATGTCTAAGTAAAATTATACAATGTATATTCCTCAATGTTACCAAATTTATATTAGAACCATCGGCACTCTAAACAGGAATTTAATTCGAGTTACAGTATGCTGTAAAAAGTAATAAGGTTGTAATCAGAATCACACATGCAAGGGAATTTTACTGTACAATGTATATTTACACGTGTAATATTCACGTTCTTAGTATTTTTACCTGCCTTCCTTATAAAATTACATGTCAAAATTACTTGACGGTTCGGTAAATATACAATTTATATAAATATTACATATGAATTTTACAGAACAACGTTTGAAAAATACATCAGCGTATGAAATTTACTAGTGGATAGAAATTTTACTGTATGAAGTAAATTTACTTGTAATATCGTAGGCAACTTTGTTACCAACGATTTTACATGTAATTTTACTAGAAATTTTTTTACAGTGTAGTCTCTTATCACTCCATATCTATCGAGGTCTTATGGCGAGACAATGAGACTTAAATGAGACAATATGAACAAGCAACAATAAAACAACAGACAGAAATTTGTTATTAAACAAAAGCAGCGCTGAAGAGCTTTTCATTTCTTGTTTCCCTCATGTAAAAGGACATCCATTTTCATGTTTACGTCCAGTTCTTAGTACACAAATCCATCATCCTCCATCGTCGGCCTTCCTAAATGGCGTACATTATTACTCAGTTCCCAGTCTATTTATAATCCAGAATCGATCCGAATAGACGCAGAAGTGCATCGACTGGCAGAGAGCTCCTACATAATCATCGGACGGATGCATTAGCGTTTCCGTCCTCGTCTATTGCAACCTCCCATCTCCTTCCCTTTCCGATATCCGTTTATTAATATTTCAATGAGCGCTGTGTTTTTTTTTTCTCTTCTCCTCGGGCGAGAGGGGTGTTCGTGCCAATTCCCGCCGTTTCCAGGAAGGACACCGTGAATAGTTCATGAAGCCGGCGACGCGACGGACGCACAGTCAGGTACCGAAGTCCCCGGCCTAAAATAACTGAAAATATCAACGTTGGATGTTTGACAGTTTGGAAAGTTTAATTTCGGATAGGTTATGTTATGTTATGTTATTTTTTCTTTTTTTTTTTTTTGTTTTCGGTTCGCTGGTAGGGAACGCGTTTATATTTAATTCGATCCCCGTTTTACCGGACAGGATCGTTACCTTTTAATAACTTTTGCTGTTTTATATTTACGTTGTGCGCACAGATGCATAAATGTGCAAAAAGGTACGTTTTGCGAAAACACTGAAAATAGCAAAAATTGTATAAAAAGGAAATAGTTAGTGCTTCGTGGCAACATGGTTTTATTTAATTTATAAAAATTACAGTCGCTTCACTACGACAAACCAGGAATATTACATGTGTTGTAACGTTGTGAATTTACTATAATAAATCATGTAATCTTTATTTTATCTGTTTTTTTTCTAAAATATTTAACACGAAAGAAAATGCTGTATATTTACTTACCTGTGTCAACCTCATTACGTAATATATTATGGAAATTATTTTTACTATTTAAAATCACAGATCTATTGAACGTAATCTAAGTATTACGCTGTAAAGATGTCGTTTTACATCTGAATTAAATGTACCTAATTATGTACTTAACCTATGCCTATACATACATATATTATACATATATACATTATTCATTCATTCGTTTAATGCTATTATTATTCTGAAATTTTAAAAAAATGTGGTAACGTTTTGGGAATTTGTCCTAGGGAATTTTTTTATAGATGGTGATCTCGGATGGCACTAACAATACGTTGCGCATGCGTCTATGTCTACTGTAATACTTATATTGCAAGACCTGTTTTTGGTTATTGCTTCTGCCGTTTGGTTCGTTTTCTTTTGTGTGATACGTTATTGTGAAATTTAGTAAGTATTGTTTTATATACATACCTACTTCACATTAAATGAGTTGCAGTATATATAATTATTACTATTTCAAGTACTATTTCAAAATACAATACACACCAATATGTACATCGTAATTGGAAAATGTTCGATTTCAATGCTTTGTAGGTAGTTGTAAGATGGCGTTTAAAAACGTACAATGGTTTTAACACCCATACTTATAGATACCACATCGATAAAAAGTCTGTCATAGATAAATGTAATAGCATTTTCGACTTACTGCACTTTTATCCACTGATTGTATTTCCATCTTATTTTAAATAATATTAGTAAGGGAGATAGATATACTCCACGCGTAAAGTGCAATAAGTCGAAAACGCTATAAGATATTACTGTCTCTTATATGTACACCATATATTATTATTGTATGTCACGTATGTGTATGTGTAGTATGTTTGTGACAATTATGTATACATATATTTTTAATGTGTTGTTTGACAAACTATTTATTTGACGTTTTCTACACTGTATGTATGATAGAAATAAACAAACTATTATTATTATTATTATTATTATGCTGTGCTATTCCTGATTGCAATTTTAAAATCTGTAATAAAAGCAATATGTATCATCATGTATATATACATGTGAGAAATTGGGAAGCTTTGAAATGTCTCTTACATGGTGATTTAACAAAATATTGAAATCAACGTTTTGTTACCACGTTATTACATTAAATAAACTGAAATTACACTGTTATTTTTGTTTTATTTTAACTATAAGTATCAAAAAGTTAGAAACTAAGGTGGGCTAATTCAATTGCCAGGATATAACATAAATAAACATGGGATTTATACAGGGTTTTCCACGGTAGCCGTTCGTTAGAAGTTTCCGAGGTTAGAAGAAACCTGGAACTCTGAATTTTTGGAATCCGGGGCTATTCAAGATTCTCTTTCATTTTAAAATATTTTCAGGGTCTTACCACTTCCGGTTATACTTTGTTATTTTAAATGGAACACCCTGTGTATTATTTCATTTTTAAATTCCTGAGAAAATTTTATGGTGAGTTCTAATAGGTTTTCCTATACTTATTTTCAACTGCTACTTAGATATCTTCATTTTTTTGAAAATTTTGAAAGATGTAGCGTTATTTGCAACACAGTATCTTTTGCCCATTTTCGACTGGTAATAAACACTTCTAGGGTAGATGGAAGCACAAGAATGACACTTTCGAAATCCACATTGACAATTGATTTGTCGCATACAGGATGTCCAAAACTGCATGACCAATTACAAAATCTTCAAAGTTGAAAAAGTTCTTTTTTTTAAATGGAACATCCTGTATATTATTGGATGATCAGATGCAGAATTTAATTCTGCATCGATTCGCTATGACTTTCCCTATACCTATTTACAACGGTTTTCTTGTTATGTCAATATTATCTGTTTTAATGTGATTTTTGACAGAAACTGAAACATCGTATGTGTTTCAGTTTCATTAGAAAATGGAAACAAAACATGAACATAAGAAAATTTGAAACGTAGTAACAAATGAAAAATAAAAAAATTAGGAACATAATGACAAAAAATAAAATAAATTGAACGAAATAACTACAATAATTGTTTTATGTGACCACCATTTTGGTTCAAACACTGAATCACTCTATCATGTACTCCTCGCGAAACCGATCTCCGAAGTTCGTCTGGGGTTACATTGGTGAACGCATCGTGAACACGGTTCAATAGTTCCTCTCTCGTTAATACAGGTGTAGAATACACTTGCTCTTTTATGCGACCCCACAGGTAAAAGTCCAAGGGCGCCAAATCGGGTGATTTGGGTGGCCAGTTCCAGGGTCCCTGAGGACCATTCCACCGATCCTCGAACATTAACGTCAATTGTTGATGTACAGCTAGTGTGGAGTGCGCGGGAGCACCATCTAGTTGATACCAACTGTTTGCTCTCTCTCCTGGAGAGTATTTAAAAAATCACTAACAAATACTCTAAGTATCTCTAGATATCTAGCCCCATTTAAACTTTCATCGTAGACTTGACATGCTACGCTATTGTCCATAACCAGACAAAAAACATTAAAGCTAAACCGGTCCTGGTGATTATTCTCCCTTAAGACGTGTGGATTATCTTGTTCCCACTAGTGAATATTTTGACGATTTATAATTCCTTGCCTGCTGAATTTTGATTCGTCAGTCCAGATAATTTTATAAAGGAATCTTGGCTCTTCGCGCGGCGACGCGTCTTACCTCATCACCAAGGCGTAAGCCTTGTACAGTTATTTCACAAAAAGGATGCATTTTGTGTTTTTTTAATATTCTATGAATTGAAGTTCTTGATATGCCCAATTCCAGCGATGCTGCTGGAATTGAACTCCGTGGATAAGCTTGAAAATAAGCCAAAACATTCACCTCGTTAGCTTCATTATCTATTACTGGCTTTCGGTGATTACGAGTTGCCTTTACACTCCCAGTTTCCAAAAACCGAGCTTCAATTCTTGCAAATTTTCCAGGAGTCATTGCTGGTAAGTCCGGATATCGCTCGTTAAATAATCTACATGTGCGTCTGACAATTCGTTCACATTCACCGTGCTTATAAAACAAATTTAGCAGATCATTATTCGAATATTCTTCAATATTCTCCATTATTAACTGTATTTCATAGAATTATCAAAATAGAATTGTACTACTTTGACATAAAATCAACAACTGTCAAGTCACTTGTTCTAATTCCTCTTATAATCAATGCTTACTGGATACGATTTTGTAGTTTTGTTAGATTTTAGTAAAAAATATAGAATAACAAGAAAACCGTTGTAAATAGGTATAGGGAAAGTCATAGCGAATCGATGCAGAATTAAATTCTGCATCTGATCATCCAATAATATACAGGCTGTTCCATTTGAAAAAAAGAACTTTTTCAACTTTGAAGATTTTGTAATTGGTCATGCAGTTTTGGACAGTCTGTATGCGACAAATCAATTGTCAATGTGGATTTCGAAAGTGTCATTCTTGTGCTTCCATCTACCCTAGAAGTGTTTATTACCAGTCGAAAATGGGCAAAAGATACTGTGTTGCAAATAACGCTACATCTTTCAAAATTTTCAAAAAAAATCAAGATATCTAAGTAGCAGTTGAAAATAGGTATAGGGAAACCTATTAGAACTCACCATAAAATTTTCTCAGGAATTTAAAAATGAAATAATACCCAGGGTGTTCCATTTAAAATAACAAAGTATAACCGGAAGTGGTAAGACCCTGAAAATATTTTAAAATGAAAGAGAATCTTGAATAGCTCCGGATTCCAAAAATTCAGAGTTCCAGGTTTTTTCTAACCTCGGAAACTTCTAACGAACGGCTACCGTGGAAAACCCTGTATATATATATAGATTTATCTGGTCTACTAGTAGTTTTTCTTGGAGATATATGTATAGCCTGCGTTCTTCTAAAACCTGACCGAATTAACAAAAATCTATGGTAACAAATATCTGAAAGTACATATTTATAAGGGGATAGTCATCAGTGACGCTCTGAGGAATAGCTCCATTTAACCCGGTTTAAGCCTTTCGTTGTTTCTTTAGTTAAGTCGTTCCATATAGTCAGCTGTCTGCGGAAATAAGATGATGTGCATGCATTCAACAAAATACCAATGCAAATATACCACAGTATCTACTGTAAATTTTAATTGGAAAGTTACAAGGTAAGAATCACTAGAAATAATACATATTTTATAGTAAATTTAGAGAAAACTTTATTTAAAAATACATTGGAGAATTAACTAACTTATAGTTGTAATATTACATAACAAATATGGAAAAGTACATTCTATATCATGTTCTGTAAATTTAGAGACAGGGTTGTAATATTACATAACGTAACGTCGGAAAAAAATTGCCAACGGTAAGTTATGTAATCTTACAATGTGTTTTCTCTCAGTGTACTTCCACCTGACAAAACCAGAACCAAATCTCCAACCAAATATCTTTCGTATATATGATGTATGTATAACCATAGATGTAGAACGTTAATTACAATTCGTGTTGATGTAATGCAACATTTCAGTAATCTATAGAAAAGAATGCATCCCTTCACATATCCGCGGCATATTAAATACCGTGTCGCAACAATAACAATACCAACCGACACGTTATTGCCAGTGGCGGAGATTAGGACCCGCAGGGTCCGCGACTGCGGGGGGGCGCAGACGTCTTGGGGCGCATCTATCAAGAGAATTTGTGACAAATATATGTAAAATTTGAAAACGAGAAGTGTTTTTTTAAAATAAGTACACATGTCTATTGGTAGATATACTACAATTCATATGCAAAAAATATGCCGAATGAGTACCTATATGTTATATTATACTCATACACATAACAAACTTCCAATATAGTTTACATCGATCATCACTTTCAATGTGGAACCATTGTAAACGTAATGTATATTGATATAGATTTGAAGGTAAAAGAATCATTATTGATTTCTTGCCAGTACACGACCATTCAGCAACTGGTTTGAGAGCTATTGTCGTTAATTTTTTGAAGAAATATGGTATAAACATAAACAAGTGCAGAGGACAAGCCTACGATGGAGCAAGTGTTATGGCTGGCGCTTACAATGGACTGCAAACTCAAATTTTACGACTACAAAAAAACGCTCAATTTGTGCATTGTGCAGCTCACAATATCAATCTGGTCATTAATGATGCTGTAAAGGGTGTTCCGGAAGTCATTAATTCTTTTCATACTTTGAATGGTTTGCACACATTTTTCAATGCCAGTGTTAAAAGATGGGAATCACTTAATGAAAGTGAAATTCCATCACGGAAACTTAAACGATTATGCCCAACGAGATGGGCTTCAAGAGATGAAGCTTTAACGGCGCTTCGCTTAAGATACAAAGATGTTATAAAGGCGCTAACAGAAATTATTTTAAAATCAACGCGTCATGAGGAAAAGGCGGAAGCGCGGGGACTCAAAAGCCAACTTGAAAATTTTAATTTCATTTGTTTAGTTGTAATATTTTCAAAAATATTGTCCTTAGTAGCTCCACTGAGTAAATACCTACAGGGTAGCTCTATTGATATAAAAGATGCTGGAACTTACCTCAACAATGTGTATGAGGAATTGACACGATTAAGACATTCATTTGATGAAATTAAAGATGCAGGTGTAGAACTTGCAAATACGTGGGGCATAGAGCCTAATTTTGAAAAGAAGAGACTACGACGGACAAAAACCCACTTTGATGAAATAAGTCAAGATGAACGAATTGAAAACAATGAAAAGAGATTCAAAATAGAAGTTTATTTTAAAGTATTGGATATCCTAATTTCCAAAATTCGCGACCGATTTCATTCTTTTCAGAAAGTACTACAAAAATTTGAGGTTTTGAATCCTAAAACATTAAATAGTGTTAATGATGACGAGCTTTACCGCTTATCAAAATGCTTAAGTGACGAATACAATTCAGACTTAATGGATTCGTTTTCGCAACAAATGGTTACTTTTCGGATGGCTATGAAGCACCAAATTAAAAACGTTGTAAGTATTAGACAACTGGCTAAAGTCATTCTTTGCGAACATTCTACGTTATTGGTTATCTGCCAGTTTTCCTGACGTGTGTACAGCTTATCTGCTATTCATGACTTTGCCTGTGACAACTGCCAGCGCTGAAAGGTCATTTTCAAAATTGAAGCTGATTAAAAACTACCTTAGAAGTACAATGTCTCAAGAAAGACTGAGTGGACTTTCTATTTTAAGTATCGAAAATGAAACAGCTCGAAAAATTTATTTTAATTCAATTATCGATACTTTTGCTACCTCAAAATCTCGCAGAAAGAAGTTCTAGATTATTTTGGGATTTTCGAAAAATGTTCTAGATTTTTTTTTATTTATTATGTAATACTGTAGTATGTTATGCAAGATATGTTTTGAGTTATGTATTTTATTGGTTTGTATTGAATCTATATGTGTATGTAATTACGCGAAATCGCAAACAAAAAGCATTACAAGAAAAAAAGAAAGATCTTACCATAAACAAAAATAACAGCTACACTATAATATCTTACGATTCAAATGATGAAGAACAAATTAGCGAGTATGAGATAATTCAAGACTTACGCGACAAATTGGCGAAAATAGAATTTGAAAAAGGAGAACTTTACGACGCAAACAGCGAACTATTAAAAAGAGTTGATTTCTACAAAAACAAATTCGAAAATCAAAACATAGTCGTCAGCAAATTACAAAGTACAATAGAAATACTATCAAATAATCTGAAATACAATTCGCGGAGTGTAGAAGCTTGTACACAAACAAATATTATACAGACGGAGTCTCATACTACCCAAACGGATAAAGAAAAACAGATAGAAAATATTACGACAATTATTGAACAGCCAAACGAAGAAACCAAAAAGCTGAAAATTAAAGTTCCTAATCAAGTTTGTCCTTTAGCGGTTCAGACTGAGCTTTCTATGACTGATGGATTTATTCAAACCACCTGCAACGTCGATTTACAAAATAAAACTGATCTGATTACACCCGAAAGCTACATTCGTGTTTCTGATGTTAAAGTGACCAATACAGTACCACAATGCCGAAAACGTGAAAGAGATTCCCTAAAACGAGTTTTGGTGCTGGGTGACAGCCATGCTAGGGACATGGCTACATTGCTGAGAAATCTACTTGGTATGGAATACCGCGTCGAATCAATAGTAAAGCCCAACGCCAGGTTCCGGGGAGTGACGGAAGATATAATTAATTTGACCAGTTCCTTCACCAAGGCGGACTTTGTGATCCTGTGTGCTGGAGCAAACGATGTTTTGCGGGGTGTGTCTTTACATGTTGAAACTGTGAACAATCTAATAAACTGTTTAAGTCATACTAGGTTAATATTTCTATCTATACCATACTGGCAGGGAAAATTTGTTTATAACAGTGTTGTATATAATTTTAACTGTAAACTATTTTCTGTTATTGAGTCCATGTCTAATTTGCATGATGTATATTATATAGAATTAAATAACCTTATAAATGATACCGATATAACCACACATGGTTTGCACATCAAAATCTCGGGAAAACGGAAGATGATGCTCTGCGTTGCTGCTTTTATTAAGGGATATAGCTATGAAAACCCTTACATCAATCAAAATAACTTAATTGAAATATTACCAACAACATCTAATGACATTGATTGGGATTTTTTATCCCAAAACAGAGTTACTGCAAAGAATCGAATGATGAACGATCAGATTCAAAAAGAAAATTATTAGTGTTACATATAAATATACATAGCCTAACAGGTAAGATTGATGCTTTACAATTGTTTTTAAGAGAAATATGTCCTCTGGTAGTGGGAGTTACTGAACATTGGACATGCCCTGAGCAATTATCCGTTATAAATGTTTGCAATTATAGTGTGGTATCCTCCTATTGTCGAAGTGAGGATAAGTTTCATGGGGGCAGTGTTATATTTGTGCGTTTGGATGTAGCAGCCTTAACTAGACCACTTGAGTATCTGAATAAATTATCAATAGATATGGTTTGTGAATGTTCAGCAATCAGCTTCTGTAAGACAATATGTATTTTGACAATTTATCGGTCGCCAAAGGGCAACTTTTTGAATTTTATTAATAGACTAACATTTATCCTCGAGTGCGCGTTCCAGAAATTTCCGCATGTTGTTCTAATGGGCGACTTTAATGTTGATAGCTTAGTAGATAATAATGAACGACGCATATTGTTTGATTTGTTTGAATCGTTTCAACTTGATTATCTAATAACGGGTGCTACTAGGATAGCATATTATCGAGATCATATCACATCTACATCTATCGACTATATGTTGACAAATATCAGTAATGGTGTCTGCAAAGTTCTTGAACCACATCTTTCGGATCATACAGCTCAGTTGCTCGAGGTTGACTACGGTTTTCTAGAAACCAAGAAGGTGGATAGTGTTCTGGTGCGTTATTTTGATGACAATGCTCTGTTGTCTTTTCGTAAGGAACTTGATGAACTGCGTGCAGGCACTGAACACGATTCTGACGTTAATGTAATGTTTGACCATTTTCTAGCGAAATTTCTTGATCTCTTTAATATTTATTTTCCTCAGAGAAAGATAAATCCACATAAAAACCGGAAGCCGTTTCCGTGGTATGATGATGAACTCAAAACATTTAAGGAAAAACTTTTAAACTTAGACTGGTTGAGAAAAGTATCGAACGATGAACATATTAATGACTTGTACAGAATTTCTAAACACAACTACCTTAAACTTATTCAAAACAAAAAAGAAAGTTTCTATTTAAACAAAATCACTTATTCTTCAAATAAACCCAAAACTCTTTGGAAAATTGTAGGCAACCAAACGAAGAAAAATCAGAGAAACACAATTACATTGAGAATAGACGACTGTAAAGTGAATGATACCAGGGATGTCGCCTCCAAGTTTGGGGAGTTTTTTACCATTACTACAGTTAAGAACATTGTGTCTAGGTTCTCGGAACGCTCGTATGTGGACAACGGGGAATTTTATGCAAGATCTCTGTTTTTCTCTCCAGCTACATACGATGAGATTGAGAGGGTGATTAAAAAGATTGCAAATAAAAAATCAGCAGGTCTTGATGGTGTCCCCATAGAAATTATCAAGCTATGTTCCCCGCAAATATCTGCATTACTCCTTCCTATAGTAAACACTTCTATAAGAGAGGGCGTTTACCCCGACTCTTTGAAAACTGCGATAGTCGTACCCGTGCACAAAACTAAAGATGTGGAATGTATTGAGAACTATAGACCAATTGCGTTAGTAAGCTGTTTCTCTAAAATCATTGAAAAACTAGTATATAATAGAACCATAACATTTCTGAATAAAAACAATATTCTTTATGGGCGACAGTTTGGATTTAGGGAAGGATTATCGACGGAGTACGCGGCAATTGACTTTATTCAGAATGTTCAAGAAAATTTAAATAATGGATATAAAGTTGCCGGAATTTTTTATGATTTGACTAAAGCATTTGATAGCTTAAATCACTCTATTTTACTGAACAAACTTGAAAGAATGGGTATTAGGGGAAATGTAAATGACTGGTTTAAATCATATTTAAAAAACCGTAATGTTAGGGTTAGAATTAATAACGTTCTGTCGGCAAGTTATGATGTTTCTCTGGGCGTACCTCAAGGTAGTGTTTTGGGACCGTTGCTCTTTTTGCTATTTGTCAATGACCTACCGCACAATATTACAGCTGGTGAGGTTTTTATGTACGCTGATGACACCACTATCCTCGTGAGTGCACCGAATATCGATTGTTTGTTAAATAAGTTGTTGCAAGCGGTACATGAGTTTGATTGTTGGTGCTCAAATAACCAGTTGGTCATTAATTACGAAAAGACGCAAATAGTTGAATTTACTTTTAACAAACGCGACGCGGGAACGATTAGTGGCATTCAACTTAGCGAAATAGATATTCAGAGTAAGGCAACAGCGGGATTTCTTGGATTGGTAGTTGATACCCACCTTTTATGGTCTGACCATTTGGCGATCGTAGCTTCAAAGCTAAATAAATGTTATTATGTTGTTCAGAGTTTAAAATCAACACTAGGCCCCGATTCTTTGTTAAGTGTCTACTACGGTTTGGTATATCCAATCTTATCATATATGATAGTGGTCTGGGGACAGGCATGCAATGCGCACGGCCTGCAGCGCATATTCATAATCCAAAAAAGAATAATTAGAACAATGTATCATCTGCATCCTCAAACTACGTGCAGAGACATTTTTAGAGAGAAACACATACTAACACTGACCTCAATCTATTTCTATAAGTTATTAATTTTTACATATGACAATAAAAACAAATTGCAGACATCTGGTATGATTCATAACATGAATATTAGAAATCGAGGACATTTTAGGGTACATTTGGCAAAAACGGAAGGTTTCAAAAAATCCCCTTTTTACGCTGGTCCCTATTACTTTAATCTTCTCCCTGATGACGTGAAACAAAGCCAGAGTAGATCTTTATTCAAGCAGCGGCTCAGGGCTCATCTCTGTGCTAAATGCCCTTACAGCGTGGGTGAATATTTGCTGGGCTAGTATTTTCATGCTATTTTTATAATCTGCCTTTTTAAATTTTTTATATTTCATGACTATCCTTATTTTTACTTTTTTATCTTATTTATGACTAATTACGTATGTATGTATATGTGCTCTATGTATGTTGACACTGCCAATATCTGTAAGGATTTAAAGGCAATAAAGATATATTATATTAATTTTGTAATTAAGTGAATTTAAGCCTAAAATCAAAAAAGTATTTACTTAAAAAAACAACAAATGCCTTTATAATATTAAAGACTTCTCAACAATGGAAATTTAGTATGTATTTATATAACATGGAACTATTTTATTATTTATGTACCTAGTAAATAAAACAGTGAATAAAATAAATTAGTAAAGTTTCTAAACGATAACATGTGGCAGCAATAAAAGTTAAATTAGCGTTGCGGTATGGAAAAAGGGCGCAAAATTTCAAATTGCGGGAGGGCGAAACCATAATAAGCTCCGCCACTGGTTATTGCTTATCCATTATTATCAAATCGTGGAGGCAGAGTCGTTGCAATTTGCAACAGCGCCGCACGGTACAATCTCCCCGGATGGAATGCGCCGAAGATTTATGGCCAAGCTTCGACTTTTTACTTCATTTCTGCCGGCGCATCTAGTCAGCCTTGACTAGTCTCGCTCTGCGGCACTACGTTTCTGTATAACCCAAACGTCAACAATTAAACTCCAGCGCACAGCATATATGGGTCATCCCGGGAGCCTCCTTTGCCGCTGGAAACCGTTGTGCACTGAAGTTGCTTCGGGTACAGAGGCTTACCGTGAAGTATTTGCGCACGTAAGTGCCTTCGTTAAAATTGCAAACGATCTTTTAGAGAGAAAATATGAAGAAAACTTTGTTTTATAGACGAGAAATAGGCAACTCGATTAGGTAAAAGAAATGAGAGTAAAACATAAGAATCATAAACGGAGCTTTTGGAATAAAGAAAAAATACATAAGTAAATTAAATATTCTATATTTTTATATATGTAGATATAGAAGCGAATACTATCTGATTAATGGAATGTTGAAACAGAAAACAACAGCTTATTAAATGAACGATTTATAAGATTTAAGAATTTTTCTATTAAGAAAATACTTTTTTTTTTAATCAGCATGCAACTTACCATTATAATAATTACAACATTATCATTCTAATGAATTACCGGACGTCCGAAAACTTCCGAGATTACCAAATATCTGAAGAAATACACACAGAATCGAAAAACAAGAAAAAACACGCGCCTTTAATCATTTTCAAAAATCTATAAAAAGATCCACATCAAACACGCAACTTGACCTGTTCAACGCAGAAAATCGCGTAGAAGATAATAAGTTAACAGGTGCTGCCTATAGAAAATCTATCTGATTTCGGTTATATCTATTTTGAAATAAAAGAAAACGCTGTAACAGAGCACAAGCAAGAGAAACAGAAAGTCGAGATCGATTGGAAGGTTTTTTTCTGCGGTGGTTGGTTTGAGAGTCTGGAGGATGGCGAACAAACAAAGGTCCTCATATAAAGTTTTTACGGAAGTAATGCGGAAGGCCTATAAAAGTAGCGTACGTAAGGGAAGCTGAGGAAAAGCAACAGCCCCGTATTGGTGGAACGATGACATTAAGAAGCAAATATATGAATGTACTGCAGCCAGAAGACATATGACGCGATTGGCAAAAAACAAACAAAAACCGAAGGCCGGGAAAGTAAAATTTAGAGCTCAATATAAAATATGTAAAAAGCAGCTAAGTAGACTATATATGTGTGTAATATTAGGGTACACTGCGACCTGAAAGATCTATTGTGTCCCCTATTCTCGGCCGTCCAGTCTGATTCCTTTTCGAAAGTACAGAATGTCAGAAGGCCCCAGATTAGGTAACTCTCTCTCTTCAATTTCACATGCTCCCAGGTGCAGAGCCCTTGAGTTGCACAGTACAACGCAGTCTGTGAGTAGATGGATGGATGTTTCGTCCTGTTCCCCACAAAATCTACATTCGGCTTCCTCCGCTATTCCAAGCCTGCTTAGATGTTTACAATGGCCCGTAAGGATCCCTGTCAACATGAGAATATTATTTTTACACAGGTTGATGCATTCTGCAGATCTCTTCTGGTTATAGGTTCCCAGACGAGTTTTAGCTTGCCCCATTCCCTGGAGATTCTCCCAGTATTTGGATTTTCTCTGCTCTACTTCATTTTTGAGTTTTTCCAGTATTATACTGCTACTTATCCCGCAAAAAGGTTCTGGCCCTACAAAAGGTATTCTAGCTCTTTTCTTAGCGAGATTATGTGTTATTTCGTTTTGCTTTCACTCCTGTGTGTCCCGGAACCCGCAGTAGGGTTACCTTGTTCTTTTTGCCTAGCTCGATTAGTTTTTCTAAACACTCCCAAACCATTTTTGAGTCAGCCTCCATAGAAGTTCATCTACTGTCAAACTCCACATGAGTGAGGAAGTAATTCTCCTTGTGGACATCCTCTGGTCGTACTAATTGAGATGGTGCTGTTTCCCGCCTCCATTTCCACTGACCTCGTAGAGAGCAGCTGCGACAACCGTCTGGACGTCGCGCCGTCTATATCTAGAAAGAAAAAAACTCGTTGTTGTAGGTGTCTTCTGAAAGTAAATACCTGATTCATCAACACGTTAAAATTCCTTCACATATTGGAAAATGTGAAAAACTAGAGCGATCCTCGTGTTGGCAGAAATCTGTATGTCAATGTGCAGCAACAAATTCACGAAAATTAGAACAAGAAGAATTTAAACGGATGTAGGTATCTATATAAGGCATTAATTTAGTGTAACATACCATTAGCACACTTAAATAATGTTAATTTGAAATCGTTTCGACAAAAAATATTGCCAATATAATATACCTGACGAAAGTACGTTACGAAAAAATTATGTCACGTCTGGTTACCAGCAAACAATGTCAGAAATACAACAATTCGTGCGGCATAATTTTATTTATGTAATCGTAGATGAAAATAGGGATAGGTGTGGCCGTTATATTGCTTATTTATTAATAGGAATTCTTCATATAAATATTTTAGACAAATCATATATAATTTTTTGTAAACTGTTGGTTATTAGGGCTCGTGGAATTAAAAATACAATTTCCAATAACGCGGTTTTATTAACACGATCTTACAACTAAGAACATCGACGAATAACTAATAAAAACTAACTCTGTTAGGTAAACCGTACGGGCAGGTATATTGGAGAGCGCGTGAGTCATAAGCTCGAACAAAGAAAATGCACTATCTTACGATGAGATCATCATCGATAGGGTTCTTACAAAGAAGTTGATTTGTTTTTTTTGTGTGACTATTTCCAATACACCCCCTCAAAAAATACATCAACTTATCCCTATTTCAAAGAAGTCTTATTCCTACCTACTGCGTTTTACGGGGAATTTATATATGGTTCAGCATTTACTGCAAGGACTAGGAAAAACCCCACTTCAAAAACCTAGCCAAACCCTGTAGTTACATTTCTTAATTCTACTTTAACAACATTATAGAACTTAATATTGACACAAACCACCAGAACTTTATTTAACACTTTGCTTCTCACTTTTCATTCAGGAGTTCCAGCTTGCAACGCAATTCTTGGAAACGAGGAGCTGGTAGTGCCTTGGTAAAGATATCGGCTTCCTGGTTTCCTGTAACAATGTATTTTAAGCAGATAACTTTGTTCTCTACTTGCTCACGAGTGAAATGATATTTAATATCAATATGCTTTGAGCGTTTGTGACCTGTAGGATGAGTAGCTATTGCTATACAGCTTAGGTTATCTTCAAATAAAGTTATTGGATGTATACTTTGTATATTTATACTTTGTAGCAAAGCTTTCAACCATAAAGCTTCTTTGACTGCTTCAAAAAGCGCCATATACTCTGCTTCAGTTGATGATGCAGCAACTGAGCTCTGCCGTTTTGTATTCCAAGTAATCATACAATTATCAAACATTTTAAAGACATACCCTGTCGTACTTCGTCGGTCAGTTTCATTATTTGCCCAGTCCGCATCAACATAGCCAATTAATTTTTCGACATAATCACATCTTCTGTAAATTAGTTTTACTTCAATGGTACCTTTTATGTATCGCAACACACGCTTCAAGGATTGCCACAATTCCTTGTTTGCCTTGTTTTGATATTTACTTAATATGTTCAAAGATACACATAAGTCTGGTCGTGTACCTAACATTAAGTACATTAAACTACCAATTAAATTTCGACAGGGTGCACCACAGGCTTCATCGGACTCTAAAGCTTCATAATTTAATTTTATCGGTAAAGGTGTGCTTATTGCATTACACTCGCTCATATTGTATTTTGTTAAGACAGATTTTATATAATATAGACTTTGATCTAAAGAAATTTGGTCTTCTGTTCTCTGTATCCTAATTCCAAGAAAGAAATTTATTTCTTTTAAGTCAACCATTTGAAATTTGTACATTAAAAATCTTTTGAAAGCGTTCATTGTATTTATTTCCTGTGTTACTATTATTACGTCATCTACATATAAAATAAGGTAGATTCTTTGATTAAACTTAGCATGAAGGAATCGGAAGTATAAGCAATGATCAACAGAAGAATTAATAAAACTATGCTGTGTTAAAATACTATCGAAACATTCATACCAACACCGAGCTGATTGTTTCAACCCGTATAATGATTTATTTAGTTTACATACCAAATTATCATTTTCAACTTTAATGCCCTCCGGTACTTTCATAAATATGTCTTCTTTTAAATCACCATTTAAGAAAGCTGTTTTGACGTCCATTTGATGTACTAATAGTTTATATTGATTAAAATGCAAAATGGTGCAAATGTTTCATCGTAATCTAATTTATACAATTGGTTAAAACCGCGAGCGACTAATCGTGCTTTATATTTCATCAGAGTTCCGTTTTTATCCTGTTTTTTTACAAACACCCATTTACTATCGTTCACATTCACATTCTTTGGCTTTTGTACCAATGTCCAAGTGTGATTTTCCTCTAACGAATTCAACTCTTCTTCAATTGCTTTTTCCCACTTAATTCTATTTTGGCTTTTACTTATTTCTTGATAACATGTGGGAATTTCTTCATCTAAAGTTTGACCATTTAAAACATTAGAATTGTTTATTTCTAAATCATGTTCTCTATACGAAATCAACGATTTTGTTTTGAACCTTTCGCTCCGCCTCACATCCTGTATTTTATCGCTCCTCCTCAACTTTGAGGAAGAAGGATAGCACAGATTTTTCACATCTGGTTCAGGGACATCTCTTACTGGAGAAGTTTGACCTTGACTACTTGACTCTAGAGTACTATTTTCAGATATAATGCATTTATCAGGGACACCTTGTCTTTGCAGGGTTTGATTGCATTTATTAATTATTGAATCTGTTTTACCTGGATAGAGTTTGGTTACGGATTTGTCACCAGCACCCCCTGTTGCTGAGCCTTCCTCAGTACTTATTATTAGTTCTGAGTTATCCATATTTTCACCTAAATATTTGCCAATTTCGATTATTTCATCAAGTTCTTTTCTTGATGTTTTAAAATTTGTCTCATCACAAATTACATCACGCGCTATTATAAATTTTTGCGTTTCTGCCATGTATATTTTGTACCCATTTGGGACATATCCCACAAGAATTCCCTTATTTGATTTAGCATCAAATTTATGTTTCCTTGTTTTATTATGTACATACGCTGTACAACCAAATACTCTTAAAAATTGTAGCTTCGGTTTTATTATTATGCCACAATTCATACGGTGTCTTATTTATTTTAATCGCTTTTGAGGGGACTATATTTACCAAATACGTAGCAGTTAACACTGCTTCACCCCAGAAGCGTTTATGCAACCTTGCACAGTGCACCATAGCCCGTGCCTTCTCGACTAACGTTCGATTCATACGCTCCGCCACTGAATTTTGCTGCGGAGTGTATGGCACGTGAAATGATATGTGATCCGTTTTTCTTTACAAAAATCTTTTATTTCGCCCGATAAATATTCTCTCCCATTATCACAGTACAAGTGGACCACTTTCACATTAAACTGAGCCTCACTTTTGTTAACATTAGTCTTTGAAACTTGTAACTACTTCTGATTTATTACTTATCAGGTAAATTACCGTATAGTGAGTAAATTCATCAATAAAAGTAACAAAATAATGTTTTTCATCAATTGTGGCTGGAGTTATCGGACCACATATGTCCGAGTGTACAATATACAGTGGTCTTTGAATGTGAATTTTATCTTTGGCTTTCGAAAATGGAAGTCGCGTTTGTTTACCATTAATGCAAGATTCGCACAATGAGTCTAAGGGATTTATATTCTTTAAACAGTTACTATCTTCGGCTAGTTCTTTTACTTTTATTTGAGTGAATTTATTTTTACTTATATGACCTAACCGTTCATGCCATAACATATTTTTAGTATCTTGATGAATTATTGCCGCCTGACCATTTGTTTTTAACGACAACGCATTTGCATTTTGAACTGTGAAGTGAAACATATGCAATTCATTTTTGCGCTTACCTGTCATTATGGTCTTCTGGCCGAGTTTGGCAATTACTTCACCATTGTGACTAAACAGCACGGAAAATCCTGCCTCTTGCATTTTTCTGACGGACAAAAGATTGAAGGGAACCTCCGGCGCGTACAGGACGTTTTCTATAACTCCTATATGGCCGTGGTTGGTCACGACTTCAATGTCGCCCACATGTGTTGCCCAAATGCAGGCTTCCTTTTTCGCAACTGCAATCTTCATGGGTTGCTTCAATTCTTGATATTTCTTGTAGAAACTCAAGTCGTTGATCAAATGTTCTGTTGCTCCAGAATCCAATTCAAACTGTAAGTTTCCATCCACCTGTTCAGTTTCATAACTTCCGGCTTTTATCATAAAAGCAAAACTACTCTGCGTTTCTTGAGAGAATGGTACAGTTGCAGTCATAATTTCAGGTGAGTGTTTGGATGTGCTGGCTTTTGTCCACTTATCACTTCGCTTTACTTAAACTGAATCCGCCCTTAAACTGTCACTTAAACTGTCACTTTAACTGTCGCAAACTTGGCCCATAACCTGTTGGTTATTAGGGCATGTGGAATTAAAAATACAATTTCTAATAACGCAGTTTTATTAACACGATCTTACTACTAAGAACATCGACGAATAACTAACTAAAAAACTAACTCTGTTAAGTAAACCGTACGGGCAGGTATATTGGAGAGCGCGTGAGTCATAAGCTCGAACAAGGAAAATGCACTATCCTACGATGAGATCATCATCGATAGGGTTCTTACAAAGAAGTTGATTTGTTTTTTTGTGTTACTATTTCCAATAACACAATTTTGAAAAACATTTAATTATAAATTGTTTTAGAAATATGTTGCAAAATATTTTTGTGCAATAAAGTTAATGTTTAAATTTCTGCTTTTATTTATTTTCGGTAAAATTTTTGCATATTTTCGCAATTTTTTTGCATATATGGCCCAGATTTATGCATATTTCCTGATAAATTCATGCATATACTTCAGTTTCTCTTCAGATTTGCTATTGAAACCTCCGCCCAGTGTAGTGAAATTTGTGGTGACGTGTTTGACAGTGTGTAGTAAACTCTATTAAATGTGATGCAAAATTTTATCAAATTTAGGCCCGGCAATTTTAAAATTGCATCGGACTAACCGTCAGTTATTCCACTCCTTTAACCAGTGACATGATGACGTTAAATAAATGCGTTGTTGGCTCTCTATCTAACATGTATTTTTAATATTTACTTAACTTACTGTTATTAAACAAAACGATCTTTTCTTGGGCCACTCTGTATAGTTGCTGTTACAACTGATGCATTTTTTTGTTATATATCCATCTCTCTTAGTCACTCGCTTATACGCATGAATATCCACTGCTTTCGTCCTCTATTTAGCAAAGCGCAGCGGACGATGCAATGGCATAAAATTTCAAACTGTGACCGCTTTCGCGCCCGAGCTATCCGAACGGAAACCGTTAGTCAGATGTCACCTGCGAAGGAGAGTTCGTTGATCTCGGATGGCTGGGTCGTGAAAGATGTTGCATGTATACATATATACTTTTCCTTCATCTTCTTTTTTTCGCTACGGTCTTGACTCTGTTCTTTTTTCTCCGGTTCTGTCGTAGAGACCGATGGACGCAAAGAATTCCACGTGATGCAATCGGCCGTCACGTGGCACTAGAATTTTAGTCTTGAACGACATTACCTTCATAATAGAATATCGAGTTTTTAGTGCTCTGAGCTCTGATGCACATCATGACGAAAAATCGAGAAACATTTGTACCAATACTGAAAGAAAATGTCACTTAGGAAAGTAAACAGAATAGGTAGGTATATAGATAACAATAGAAGCAGATGCCCTGACGTCAGTCCTGCGAAATAAGAGTTCTTATCTATAGGGCTATCAGTTCTAGCAATTGCTTCGCAGGTATGCTTCTCATTTAAAGAGAAATTTGATGGTTGTAATCTTTAAATGTAACACATAATCTCAATGATTAGTCTCCAAACACACAGAAAAACAATGTTGTAAATTTTAAAACAATTGTAAAATTTAGTATAATAAATTGTAGAACATATAGTAAATTTTGTCAACAAGATTTTGCATACAAATCAACTACGCTATTGCAATAATTAATATGATTGCGTATAATTTTATTAGGCCGTGACTGCGCGCCAATTTCCCTTTGAGCGTGATTGCGGAGATCAGACCGGCCGTTAACTGCGCGGTACCAGTGTGGAAGCATCTCATATTCGTACTGTGGGCGATTGTCAACCACGGTACTTTTTATGAGATATTAACCATGTGTAAGTATCAAATAAACATTAGATAGCGTCTACCGAACACAATTTACATTGCGTAAGAATTCCAACGGTTATGGAACAAGCGTAGTGCCATCTTTACGACAATTTCTATAGTGTCACATATTTATGTAGCTAAACCAGTAACCCTATACAGTTTCATTCTTCAAAATTCTCTTGACCTTTCATAAATAGATACACGGATATTTTCTTGGTTTTTAAGTCATATAATAAAACAACTTAAAACTTACTAGGTAAGTAAAACGTTTCAGTTTATTAGTTGAAACCTTAATCATTTACGTTGTAGAATTTATAATGTGAAAAATAAAATGTTGATGTATAACTTTTAAAAATTATATGACATTTTTTTGTTTTATTTATAAAAAAAGATATGTTATATTAAAAGTTATAAAATAGGTTTAAAGGTTTTATTTAGACTGTTGTAAATTTTAATTGCTTTTTCTGTTCTGTTGTTTATTTATTGGCTTCCTAATTCTTCTATTATCACTCCTGAATATTCAAAGTATTGTACTTGTTCTATTCATACTCCGTCTAAGTTTATGTTTACACACTGAGAGAACAAAATGCATTAAATTAACAAAAACCATTTTGTTGAAAAAATATTGTTATATCAACAACTTTTTTAATCAAATCGAGCAAAATAAAAGGTTACAACAACTGCAAAAAATGATTGATAATATTTTGTTAGCCCAACAACATACCATTTGTTAACACGAAGAGCAACAAAATATTTCGTTTCATTTAATTAAAAATATTTGGTTATATTGACCAAGTCATAATTGTTGAAGGAAAACTTTACACTAGCATATATTGACAAACATAAATATTTAGTTTAACAAATTCACTTTGTTAATGTAAATGCATAGCATGATCTGTTATGTATTGTTAAACGAAACAAAATGTGCATTAACATGACAGAAAAGTATCCAAGACAACACTATGTACTTATCTCTTATTTCTACGGTAGTAACCTTAGGTTACAAACATACATATGCCTTTATGCATCCGTTTCTTTTAAATTGGCAGTTTGAAGAGGTAAAAGAAATTATTAATGTAACAGTTCAAAAAAAAAATCTATATAATAATCATTCCTGCGCCTAAAACACTAAACAACCAAAACTTGATCCTAATGGAGGTTAAAATGAAATATCCACGAATATATGTAGGTACTTCTGTTGTCGAGCATCTTTTAATGGAAATATTTTTTGAATTAAAATATTGTAATTTATAATTTGTTCTTATCATTTAATCCAAACTTAATTCATGTTTTATCTAATAAAATAGTTGCGGAAAATCATAATGTTTTTACCTATGGCTATATATGCAAGTGTAGCTGCGCAATAAGAATTAGATGTTCTGTGTTTCGGGGTTGTTCGCGATAATAATTATGTTAGTCAGCATTACCTTTAAGGCAGTTAGAGTGTATTCTTCTCCATTTATATTTAGTGTATATGTATATATTGCAATTGTATCGGTAGATCGTTGTACAAGTCGAAGTTCATTAAGTTCAAATTTATGGTTTTGTAATACTTGAGATTAAAAATTCAAGTAATCTGCTGAATTACATTTTCGATGATAGACTTAAAATTAATAGCTAATATCACCGACATAAAAATGATTCGGCTGATCATTTGAATTTTTAAGCTAAGGTATTAGGAAATTATCAATTTGAACTTAATAATTTTCGCTTGAACAACCACAATATGCATCTGTATAAGTGTAACTAAATGTATAGGTACAGTATAAGGCAATATACGGAGGATTATTCCATACCAAACGACTATCATTAATTTAACCAAAAAATCATATTTAAATGAATACATTTTTTTGGTTGAAGAGAGTATTTGTTTTTATAGGAACAACATTCCTATTTCGTTGATTTAACAACTGTACATATTTACTACAAACAAAAGTAAATAGTTAGCCTAACAACTTCTAATTTTAATGTTAATCAATTCTTTTGGTAAACTTAACATAAAATAACTGTTTGTTTAACCCAAGGTACTTGTTGCCCGAACAATTTCAAAGATTCAGATCAAAATTACCTTGATTGTTAAGACAATGCTAAAAATATTGTCTAATCTACACAATTATAGTAACAATCACATTTTGTTACCTTGACAAAAAATTTTGTTTGACCATATTTAATCAAATGTTTTTGTTGGATAGACAATTTTTTTGTTAACTTAACACATTTTGTTCTCTCAGTGCATTTTCTGGTTTTTTTGTTATTGCCATTACTTTTGTTTTTAGTGTATTGATTTTCATGCTGTTATTTTCCAGTAGGGGAAGGCGGGTAACATTTGGCCCCTAAGCAAAGATTGTCTGGTAACACCGTAATTTTCAATTCACTTGTAATCACATATGGACAGTTGCATAGAGTATATTATTGACAACATTATTACAAATAAAAAATATATCAAATTAAATTACTTTTTACAAAAATAAAGAGAAACTAAAATGTTGATAAGCGGCTGAATGTTCCCCAAGCAGCGGCTTTGGGCCGGTACCTGGGGTACAATTGGCCACCTAGTAAAAAGAGCATTAATTAATGAAATATATTTAAACTGAAAGCTTTATTTGTACAAACTAAAAGGGAAACGTCAGGTTACAAACCAAATTCACAAATATTTAATTTACAAGCAAATTACTGAAGTTATAGCGAAATTGAAAATAACAAGAGGTTCTTGCAGTAGTAGATCGCAAAGATGTTGTCAATTTGGCTATGAAATCGTTCAAATCCACATTGATAATGTCTTCTACAACTGGAAAGTAAAATGTAGTGGATAATCCTTTTCTTCTTAAAAATTTAACTATGTGGACAGCATCAGTGCTACGGCTTAAAATTTGTCCTACAAAGTGATTCATTGTGTGTTTAACTGGGAATCTAACAAGCACAAATTGTTGTTCTTCCAATTGACCGCCATTAAACTCTTTAAGGCTTTCTAATTCGTCGCTAACGTCTTTATCCGAGGTATCATTGAGTAAAATCTCTGATTCACTTGAAGTAGAATCTACTTCTACTCTAGGTTTCTTAGCTTTGTTTGTAGTTTTGCGTGTAGCTAATTCATTAGACCTGGACACTTTACGCGCTACTCTCTTTATTTTCGAAGATTTTGTACTTTCTATTTCTTCGAGTCTTTCTTTCTCAGGGGTGTCGGTATAAATTCTAGATTTTCCTGATTCTCTCCTAGTTTTAGTTTGTTTCCTCTCTACTTTTGGATAGGGTCGTACCACTTCTGGAGTTATTTTAACTTTTATACGCGTCTTCAAACCACTGCAAGAAGGGGGAGTATTCAAAACATTAAAATTTTCATCTATAGTTTCTTCTGTAGTCGTGGTTTTTTGTCTTCCCTTAATCTCAGATACTCTTCCTTAGTTTTATTGCTCAAAATTTGTTTTATTTGTTTATAGAGTAGATCTCTTAATCTCATAAACTACTGTGGCTCGTCTTTCTGAATATGTTCCATTAAAAACAGTAATAATTGCTCGTTTTATATTCCCTTCATCAATTGATACTCTATTTGTTTTTAAAACGCGTTTTCTCGGTATCTAAAAAACAAACTTAAGTAGGTTGGTAGATAAAATTTGTTCTCGGGCTACAATCGGCTACCTGCCGAAAGTATCCCACTTCTAGGTGGCCGATTGTTCTTCAAACATGCACCAATACGCTACAACTTTCTAAGAACGCTGGAAACAGTTTTACCAAGACTGTGTAGTACAATTTAGGTGGTATTAAAAAATAATGCAAGAATAAATTCAAATGATTTTTAGATTTTTCTGTAGTTGTTCTTCAGTTGATGCAATGATTACTACATCATCAGCGTAGGCACACTGTTTTATGTCAACTGGTTGTAGATGTTTGTATCCTGCAATTAGGCATTAGTTCTTTTATTACATTCCCTTATAATAAAATCCATAAATACTGTGAACAGCAGTAGGCTAATCTCTCCTCCCTGACTCACTCCTTCTTGACTTGTGAACACTTCTGCTTTCATATTTTTGAAGATTACCAAATTTTTAGTGTTAGCGTACAAATTTTGTATTACTGTGTTAGTTGCCTACTCCTTTTTTTTCTAGAATGTCCCATACTATCCTCCTCGGCACTTTTATAAATCTATGAACGCCATATAAGCTTTTCCTCTTTTCAGTTTAGTTTTTTGTATTATCTGTTCAATAGTGAATACATGATCTTCTTCCTTTTCTGAAGCCACTTCGAGATTCTATCAAGGTTACTTCTATTATATTTTTCAATTTATTATTTAAGATTTGTTCATATAATTTCATTCCAGTACTTACAAGGGAACACCGGCGTGTGTCCCCCTCCGATTTCGATGAAACTTAACAGATCGAAAGAGTACCTTAAAATAAGAGACACGTATTTTTTTTTATCGGCGGAACCGCACGATTTTGGGGTACAGCCCCCTCCAAAGTTTGGACGATTTTTCAATTTTTGCAAATATTTCCTAAATTATAACAGATATTAAATTTTCTTCTTAACATAATTTGCAGCATATTGCATGGCCCTAATGGTGGCGTCGTCCGTATTCGCAAAAAGTTAATAACGGGGGACGGGGTACCCCGTACCCCCATTTTTTTTTACATTTTTTCTTTTTCTTATCCATCAAAAGAAGGCCGATTTTACATAGAATACGATGATGTATAACAAGTTTAGAAAATTAATAATTGTAAAAATAGAAAAATAACAATAAAGCTTCAAAATTAATAAACTTGTCTATTGATATAAATCAAATGAACTATAACAGAAATAAGTTTTTATCCTTAACCAGCATAATACATGGTCTCAAGGTAGATATCTTCATAAAAAGCTAATAAGGGGGGACGGGGTACCCCATACCCCCGCATTTTTTAATAATAAGGTTATTCATTATTCATCAAAAAAAGATCGCTTTTATATAGAAAACAATGGTAATAAATTAGGAGGATTAATAATAAAAATAATTGTAATAATAATAATATAGTACATTAACAACAATTATTTGTTATCGTTACTCCGCTGTTCTTCTTACTTAAATATTTCTTAATTTAGAATTGTATCTACTCGACAAGCTATGGTCAAACCTTTCTATGCCTACTAACTTGTACTATATACTATACGAAACTTTTATCGGTGGTAGCAATATAAATCGTTTTATCAACTGCAGTTAGTGACTGCGTTTTATATATTTCCTTAATAAAATGTTATTCATTCTTAGAATACCATAATCCTTTAGTGTGTATTTATGAACAAATTTGCTACACAGGACGAAGGATTAAATAATACATACATATATATTTTTTAATTTATTTCAAGTTTTTCGTGCAATGTAGGTGTACAATGTAAGTATTCAATGGAGCATAAATATAACTAATGTGTTTGTAACGATTATAACATTTCGGAAACAATAGAACAGAATTAGAAAAACATGCTTATAAATGTTTAAATACATGACATACTGTAATGCGATTATTGGTATATATGTATTGCAATAGCGAACAAGATTAATATACATACAGTAATTAAGCTATGTAAGTATTACAGTAGTGATAGTCTGTGTAAAAGTGTTTAAAACACAGATTTTGTTTGCACCATGAACACCGCACAATAGCTGGTTTATTGCAAATACTACACAAGGGTGTAGACTGCGCATCTTTGTTAAAACAAAACTCTACAGGATTTTTAAAGGGCCCAGGTCTTTCCTCAACGTATCCACTCTTATACCACGAGTACTTGAATACGTCGAAAAATCTCGGGGAAGAAAACTGATTATGGGTTAGGGATTGCAACTTAATAATATTATTTCTCTGATGTAAATCTATGTCGTAGTTCATAAGAATCACTATATCCGAAAAAGTTCTAACAACATTTTTCCACAGTCTAAAACCATATACATCTAGAGGTTATACAATCGCTGTCGTTTTTTTTGGTATATTTAAAATGTTCAAAGTTTTGTCTTTTGGCACTAATTTCTGAAGTTCGGCAACACAATGCCCACTCCAAGAATCAATCAAAAGGACCCTCTTTGGCCCGGTATTCGAGAGAAAAACATCCGTTAGCCAGGTTTTGAAATAATTTGAAGTGAGCGATTTTTTTTATGAATAATGAATAAACTTATTATTAAAAAAATGCGGGGGTATCGGCTACCCCGTCCCCCGTTATTAGTTTTTTATGAAGATATCTACCTTGAGACCATGTATTATGCTGGAAATTATGTTAAGGATAAAAACTTATTTCTGTTATAGTTCATTTGATTTATATCAATAGACAAGTTTATTAATTTTGAAGCATTATTTTTATTTTTCTATTTTTACAATTAATAATTTTCCAAACTTGTTATCGTATTCTATGTAAAATCGAGGGTCGTTTGATGAATAAGAAAAAGAAAAGATGTAAAAAAAATGGGGGGTACGGGGTACCCCGTCCCCCGTTATTAACTTTTTGCGAATACGGACGACGCCACCCTTAGGGCCATGCAATATGCTGCAAATTATGTTAAGAAGAAAATTTAATATCTGTTATAATTTTGGAAATATTTGCAAAAATTGAAAAATCGTCCAAACTTTGGAGGGGGCTGTACCCCAAAATCGTGCGGTTCCGCCGATAAAAAAAAATACGTGTCTCTTATTTTAATGTACTCTTTCGATCTGTTAAGTTTCATCGAAATCGGAGGAGGACACCCGCCGGTGTTCCCTTGTTAGTAATCTTATTCCTCTATAGTCATTACATTCTTTTTTGTCCCCTTTTTTATATATAGGCAATATCATCCCTGTTTCCCAGTTGCTAGGTATTCTTTCTTCTGTCCAGGCTTTATTTATAATTCCTAGCAATACTTGATTTCCCATTTCTCCCGTATTCTTCTTCATTTCAGATGTAATTCTGTCTTGTCCTGGCGATTTACCGTTTTTCAGTTTTCGTAATGCTGGTTTTAATTCATTCAGAGTTAATTCTCTTTTGTTATCTGCTGTCCCTTTTGTTCCTTCTTTCTTTTCTTCTCCTGCTAGTAATTCCTTAAAATATTCTTGTCATCTATTCATTATTTCTTTTTATTCTGCTAATATTTTTCCTTTTTAATTAAAAGATACGTTTTTTTTATCTTCTTTCATTACGAACATTGACCTCCCCTTTAACCGCAATAAATAGCGAAGAAAAACAGAATTCCCTATCTTTTTTTGTTTTGAACAATTAACGTTCTTAAATCATCGATTTTAGTTCATATACAATAACAACTACGTCATTTATCTTTCACGTTTACAAGTGGGATTTTGCGGAATCTTCATACATGTTTCCCACTTTGTTAGTTATATTTGTAATTGATTAAACAATTATTAGAATTTGGTTGATAATACACGAATACCGTTTTTAACATCCATCATAATCAACAGTACTAAGCCGTACACTTATTCCCCGTATTTACTATTTACTTTCGTAACCCGGAGCTCGAGATGTTTCGTAACGCTCTCAAGTGATTAGGAAGATAAACATACATGTACTTGATAAATACGCGACGCAAATACTGGAAACTAGCGTGTATTGTAGTTATTTGTGATATCTCAGGACAAGCACGGGAATCTAACCCTACATTCTTAATTTAAGTACTGCAATTATTAATACCTACCATCTATTGTCGTTAATTAAAAATCGATGTTTGTTGTATAATTTACACCTTCATCCATCCATAATTTTGTCTCTATTTCATACTTCTATAAGCGAAGTTTCACGGAAAACATTGACAGAATATTTCTGACATGTTCTATGTTATCTTTCTTCCTCCATAGTCTTTCCATCTTGGAGCAAAAAGCCATTTACCATATTAAAACTTCATTTGATGTACTTTAAGTGGTCCTTTCTTTGTTGTAGGAGCCAATTGGTATCGCCTTTGGTATGTAATCTGCTATTTTTGTTACCCACTGAATCATATCAGTCATTCCAATAAATTGGTACCCTGTATAGGTGTCTGACTGGTTGATGGAAATAATCCTCTGGGATCATTTTTGTCTTACTGTTGGATGCAAAGGGATGCCCCTTTGCACCTAGAGTCTCGTATTCACACAGGATGCGGTATGCGGCCTCTGTCATCTTATTACACAGTCTGCAATGGGTATCTCTAGTGTTAATCCCAAAAAGTATGTCAAGATAAACTATTAAGAAGTGTCCCGAAAGGTATCGAATTGAAAACCCATACAAAAGTTGTGCTTTGTAAAGGTAACTAGGAAGCCCGACACGTAGAGACACGCTTAAAAAATTTAAAATTAAATAGTTTGAAAATTGAAAACATTAAAAAATAAAAAAATACAGACGATAGACAAATAAATTACAACTCTATTCTAAATTCCCACATGTATTATACGCGATTAGCGTAACATTCACGAGATTCATAGTACGAGCATTACAAGTCATTGTGGCACACGTTTTTACAGTATTTTTTCTAATTTGCACATTAATCGCCTATATTTAGTGTTGGGCACGGTAGGGGAAAATAACTATCGTTAGGGAGGACCGGACAGGCTCGTGTTTATTCGTCTCGGGAGAAGGCGCTGGCGTTACTTACCGGCTTTCTCGAGAGTCGACTGAACACGAGGCTGTCTAGCCTTCGCTAACGATAGTTATTTTCCCCTACTTTGCCCATTACTACCTATATTACGTTCCGGCAAGAGTCCCCCCCACCCACGTTAATATCTCATTACAGCACAGTATGCTCTAATATTCATATCAACACTGCGTCGTCGTTTGTTTTAGCTTTATTGCAACATCCAATTAGAAAAACTTTTTTTTCAACGCGTCTCACTTTAAAAGAAACTCGACGCTACGCGTCTCGCTGTCGTTAAACTCAACGCTACGTGCCTTGTTAGAAAAATTTGTAATTTCTTAACATTTTCAATTTTTCTTAATTTTTGTTTTTTTTTTAATTTTTTGTTTTTACAAACGCGTCTTACTTTAAAAACATCTCGCTTTTGTTAAAGTTGACGCATCTCATTAAAAAAAATTTAATTTCTTAATTTTTCGTTTTATATATTTTTTATTTTTCGAATGCGTGTTACTTTAAAAAAGACTCGACGCTGCGTCTCGTTGGTAGAAGTTGTAATTTCCTAATTTTTGAATTTTTCTTAAGTCTTTGTTCTTTTTATTTAAAACTTATTTTTCAAACTCTTCTCACTTTAAAAAAGACTCGACGCTGCGCGTCTCGCTGTCGTTAAACTCGACGCTACGTGTCTCGTTAAAAAAATTTGTAATTTCTTAAAATTTTAAATTTTTCTTAATTTTTTTTTTAATTTTTTGTTTTTTCAAACGCGTCGTCTTACTTTAAAAAACATCTCGGTTTCGGTAAACTTTAGGCTACGCATCTCATTCAAAAAATTAATTTTTCGATTTATATATTTTTTATTTTTCGAATGCGTCTTACTTTAAAAAAGACTCGACACTGCTTCTCGTTGGTAGAAGTTGTGATTTCTTAATTTTTGAATTTTTCTTAATTTTTTGTTCCTTTTATTTTTTTGTCTCAATTTTTTAGTTTTTTTTTTAAATGCGTCTCACTTTAAAGAAGCTGCGCATCTCGCTATCGTTAAACTCAGCGTCTTGTTGAAAAGAATTGTGATTTCTTAATTTTCGAATTTTTCTATATTTTCGTTTTTTTTTTTTCAAATGCATCTCACTTTAAATTCATTGAAAACCCATACAAAAGTTGAGGAGCTTTGGAGCAAAACCGAATAAATCCACCATAAATGATTTTTGGAAAAACACGATTTTTCAATAGCGCAAAAAGTATTAGCTTTTTCTTTTGTTTTGTTAGAAAATACTATTTGAGACGTCATTAATAATACTTCCTTTGCAATTATAATTTTAAAAAATTATTTTTGGTAAAAATATTACAAAAATAAAAATGGATTTATTCGGTTTTGCTCAAAGCTCCTGGATTTATTTGGTTTTGCTTAAAAATTTATTAACAAACAGTTATAAAAACATTATTTTAAATATGAAAGCTTATTGTAAAAAAAAAAATTAAATAAAGAAACATTTTTCTTTTAGCTTTGAAATAAATGCAAATTCTTGAAAGCCTGTACTTTACAGATTTAAAAAAATATATAACAAAAAGTTTTTCATAAAGACTAAACACATAAGCAAACAAAAAAGCTTAAAAGTTTATCAAAGATTAAACTACACAATAAAAAAACTTAAATATGGAGTGCAGATTCCTCCTCCAAGCAGTCGCATTCATTGCTCATAACATCCTCCTCCTGGGTTATTTCCTCATTATTTTGACCTACACCTTCACATAGCAGTTTTCTGTACCATTCAAAATTTCGGTCACTGTTCCACTCTTTTCCAAATTGTTTTTCCATAAGCTGCTTTATACTGTGGATCTTTTTTTGCGGAATGTTATTTCGCAACTGGACCTTTGATAGCGAAAAATTTTGTAGAGTCTTTCCTCTCTTATAGACAGATTTGCTAACCTCCGATTGGGCTTCAAATCGGTAGTGTTGGAAGCATGCCATTGATATTTTAATTTCTCCCGTTTTATTTATGCGGTGTTTTTGTAGAGAGATTCGTTTTAAGTCCGATATTCCTGCAACCTTATTTAGGTAATTCTGCAACTCCTTTATATTATAAAGTTGCCAATTTTGTTCTAAGACCTTTACAGTTCCAACTTGCGAATAATAACCAACATATTCTTCTTTCGAAACAATGGTTGGAGTTTTTCTAAATATTTTTTCCATGCGTCCAAACACTCTGTCCGCGGGCAAAAAACTGTGACCTCTTACTGGGTAGGTAATGATAATTTCGATTATATTGTCAGGAGAGTAATTTAAGAGCCAAAATATTAATATATGGATGATATGGGAATTTTTGTTTTGGCCCCCACATCCGTCACAAAACAATCTTATCTGGGTTATGCCAGTCAGGTCCAAAGATTTCAGATAGTCAAACAAAGCGGATCCGATTTGTGTAGCGCCTCTACCAGCCTGATCTTCTGTCCAAATATAAAAAGTAGGGTTTTTTGAGGTCATGGAAACACAGCAGAATGAATAAAGGCTTATTTGGTGCGAATAAAACGCATCAGAAATGGGAGTGCGTGGTAGCGGCTGCACCTGTTGTAGATCGAAACAAAACGTCAAGCTATTTTCTGGCTCTTGTTTACAAAGACTGTAAAAAGCTTGACTTCTTTTTTTATGAACTCGATATTCAGTTATAAATTCTTGTTTTTTTCTTTGTTCTTTCTCCGATTTAACTAGATGCTTGAGCCGTGTGCACTGGGAACAGGTATCGGAAGCCGGAGACGAAAATCCAATATTAAATTTCGTAAGAAAAACTTCTCGAAACATTGAATAGCTAACTTGGCATTGATTTTCAGCCTGTTCATTATAAATTTGACATAATTTTTTAATGCTGAGATGGGCCGGTAAATAAATCCTTCTAGATTTGCTTCGATTGTAATGACTCTCAGTGCCTCTCAACTTGCTAATGAACTCGTGCACTTTTTCCCGCTTGGATAAACTTTTTTTTGAAACACGGTCCCCTCCTCGATGTTCTTTGGGGTATTCCCCTGAATCAACAATCTTGCAAACGGTAAACAATCTGTGATTTTTAACTGCTACTGCAGCCATAAAAAAATTCCTGCAAACTTTAACTGCCTCTGTTGACCTTCTATTCTTCACTTTTAAAAAGAAATTTGCTGCCCTTGCTCTTTGTCGAGGATTATCTTTTACAGGTCTCTTTCGTACGGTACTGGAAACGCTTATCATATGACAAAGTTTAATATCTTGTACGGTTTTATTTGAAACCTCATACAGCTTCCTTCTTATGTTTTTAATGTCCGATAATTTGACTTTTTGGCATTTATAGGTTTTGTTATCATGTGAGCATGGTCGCTTAAAATTCTTTAAGTCTGGATCTGGGTCTTGGTATCTGTAACAATAAAATTCAGTTTTCAGAATAAGCTATAGCTACTACCGTGGGTAAATAACTAAATCTTACTTTTCATGTATCCTTTTCTGTTTTTTTTCAGCTCTTTTTCTTATTCTGCTCCCTTCATTAGCATCGCCAACAGCTACTGTATCTCCTAAAATATCTTCTTCCATATTTGTTTTCTGTTCAATACAAATCAAAACTTAAAACTACGCGCACTAATGTAAAAGGAAAAACAACTCAAAATAAAGAAATATCTCTTACAATCGGCTTTAAAATTGCAGCGAATCCCGGGACTTCGTATACACCACTAAACCGTTGACCACGACTACTAAGCTGTCTTATTCGGTAACACGTGGCGACGATACTACGAAAAGAATGACTTTGCATATTTTTATTCTCTTAAGGAAACCTTGATGCCATCTATTATTGTAAATACAAATTTTCTGCAAGCGGTAATTTTATGGATTTATTTGGTTTTGAGCTAAAAGTGGATTTATTCGGTTTTGCACGAAAACACCGATTTCGACGCTGAATTTTACAGGTATTTATTCGGTTTTGCTCGAAACAGGTAGTCTATAAAGATGTAATTTAACAATGTCAGTTGAAATCCACCACTAACTTAATTTTCATAAAAAGTGGATTTATTCGGTTTTGCTCCAAAGCTCCTCAGTTGTGCTTTATAAAGGTAACGTGGTGTAAAGTTTCAGCCCTGTACCTGCTAGGGTGGTTGATACAAGCAATGAACCTCCAAACTACTTTATATCTTTAGCTCCGTCTCTGTTCAACCAATCCATTTGAAATTTTGGAGGAATAATTTCTCTGGCTAGTATGAACGACTAACTTCTCAGGACAGTCCGTAGGCCCACTAAAAACATGGGGTACAGCCCCCCCCCCCCCTCACTCCCTTGCTTAAAAGTTGTCGTTTGCAGTTTGTCCTGCAACTTCTATAGCTGCATATATGTTAATAATTGTGACGTAATAAACTTTTGTTCTTTTATGATTCCTTAATAAAGGTCTTTCCATGAATTTGATCGGCTATACCATTCTAGTGTTTTTTTTTATATCTTGGATCTAAATCCTTACCAGCTAACGCGTTGTATTTTTGGAAGTTCTGACCTATATGTGAAGCCGTTGGTGCATTTTCTGCTAAGTCATCAACTTTTTAATTTTCTTCGATTTTGGCATTAGTAAGCCCTCTGATTGATTCCTGCTACACGATGCGAAATTGTGTATGCCTCTGCTGGAAAAACTGTAGCATGTTTTCGTAGTGGTATTTCTTATCTTACTGTATATTCCAACTCCAATCCCGTTCTCGGTTTTTGATCCGTGAGCAACCCAGATTAATCCACCAAGCCTGTCTGTGAGTTGAATTGATTCCAGCGTATTCGGTCCATGATTTCCAACATATATGTCGAAATCATGTGGCCTGATCTCATTTCTAAACACACATGATGGATAATATTATGGTGTCCCAGTATATACTGCATATCTGCCACATGGTATTTCTTGTAATCTGAGATGCCCGATTCTTGCCTACCCTATTATCACCAAATGGAAAGGAGAGAGGTCTAGCAGGCATTCCATTGTTGTTGTAGGAGTAGCCCTTATTGCGCCTGTTATTCCTAAACATGCAAGCCTCTGTATCTTGCTGAGTTCGGTCATAGCAGTTTGCCATACCATAAGTGATCATGGGTCTGTCCATGTTTATACGACCAGTAGAGCGTTCTGCATTAAGTTGTTTTCAATCAATACTTTCCTCCAGAATTTAAATTGTAGTATAAATATAGACGCTGTCGATTATGGATGTTTAAATAAAGCATATATTGCAAGGAAAAACAAAGTTTGCTAAAACATTTAAACGGAAAACATGGAAACAATTTCTACATTAATTTTTCAATACAGCTATGTATTGATCTTTTCTCGTGCTGTTTTCGCAGGACCCCCGTTTCTGATATTTTATTTGCTCCGCCGCAGGTCCACGACATATCAAACCTTTCTCCGTGAACTAACTGAACGTTTCAAAATATTTATTGCAGGTACGTCGATATAAAACGCGAAACAATGGGCTAATATTAACAACAACTTTACTGAAGCCGTATTGTTTAACCGTGTACATTTTCAAATAAAAACATGGGAATATTTCTTCTTATTTGCCGGTATGTTTTTTCGACCGACGTCGGCGGTGCGATCCGGCCGACATCTTATTTACATTGATTTATGGAACCTAAGGAATTGTAAAATATTAAAATAAGCGATGATAGAAAAGTGTAAAAACTAAAATGATAATAATAATAATAATATATAGTCTTTATTGGATGTCTTGGCATACTAACAATAAGTACATAATCATATAACATAAAACATGAATTCGATGAAGGAAATACATATAATAGTAATTAAAACGTAAAAAAAAAAAAGAATGTTAAGGAGTAAAAAATATATTGAAATAGTAGTCCACTACAATATTGTTTCACCACACAGTGGCTTCATCAGGTGGATCAAATTAATAGTAATTAGAATAACACAATTGTTAATGATTACACAAAATAATAATGCCTAGTAACACTTAACTTTTATTTAACAAAAAAAAACAAATGTACGTGTGTACTGAACGTGGTTGTTGCAGCAAGTGATATACATAAGAAAACGAGCGGTCGCCTCGCACAACTTTCTCTTTTTTTTTAGTCCCCTACGTCCCAGGCAATAAACCCCCGGTACATAACGTAGGGATGAAATATATAATAGCGGCAAGTTTGAATTCAACACAAACCGAACAAAACATAAACATAGCCGGCCGCCTTGAAACAATGTAGAGTTTCAACAAATAATAATATACATATAAACTTATTTACATAATGATAAACAGTTCTCATAAAAAATTGTAACTATATACATATACAAAAGGCATCGCGCCGTAATCTCAAACATCGATGGGTAGGATACATATTCTGGTGGTTGCCCGCTTGAATACCCCACCTTGTGTTTTAATAGACACCACACGCACTTCGCCGTCTTCGCCAGGATGAAGTTGCACTATGCTCCCTAGATGCCAACGCTGTGGTGGGAGCCCTTCCTCTTTCAGTAGAACCAAGGAACCGATTAGACTAGGAGAATCGCCACGAAATCTCCATTTGTTGCGCTGCTGCAAGGTGTGAAGGTAGTCTCTGGACCAGATTTTCCAGAACTGCTGTGTCATTTTCTGCACATACTGGTATCGCGGCAATAACGAGTTCTTCGTATCCAGTACAGTGTGCTGGGATACTGCATTCAGGGCCGTTCCAATGAGGAAGTGACCTGGTGTCAAGGGTTCGAGGTCGGATGGATGAGAGGAAATTGGGGATAATGGTCGGGAGTTCATTATTGCCTCAACCTGACATATGAAAGTATTAAATTCCTCGTATGTTAAATTGGCGCTACTGGAAATCCGCTTAAGGTAAACCTTGGCGGTTTTAATAGAGGATTCCCACAAGCCACCATGATGTGGAGAGCGATGGTGGGATAAAATTCCACTTAATTTGGTTTTCCAGTAGGAAGTTATTGACTGGCTCCCTTGACGGCAACTTGTATAGCTGATTCAATTCATTGCTAGCGCCACGGAAATTAGTGGCGTTATCCGAGAAAATTTGCTGACATAGCCCGCGTCTGGATACAAACCGTTTTAGTGTATTTAGGAAACTAGCGGATGACAAATCAGTTACTAATTCAAGGTGTACGGCTTTGGTCACAAAGCATACGAATACGCACAAGTAAGCTTTGATTTGCTTTCGGTTTCGCAATTTACCATCGCGTATAAGAAAAGGCCCGGCGTAGTCTACTCCGCATGTTTGAAAGGGCCTTTGAGGTGTTACTCGGAGAGCCGGTAGATCTCCCATCTTTTGCTTAGCGACATGAGGTCGATGTCTGAAGCAAGTAATGCATTTTCTTACCACACTACGTACTACTTGCCTGCCATGAATAGGCCAATATTTGGTGCGAATAATATTTAATGTTGTTTCCGTTCCAGCGTGAAAATTTCTTTTATGTTCATATTCAATTAAAAGTGTTGTAAATGGGTGTTTAGCTGGTAAGATTATAGGGAACTTATGAGCGTATGGTAAATGCGCATGTTTCAATCTCCCCCCAACCCTCAATATGCCATCAGCATCAACAAATGGATCAAGCGAAGCTAACTTGCTATTTCGCGGCATAGCAGAAATTTGAATGTTATTTAGCTCGTTTTGGAACTCTTCCGCTTGAACCAACTTGACCAATGAAATTCTGGCTTGATTTAATTCGGCCAATGTTATATAGGTGGTGCTAGTTTCGGTTTTAGGCATCCTATGGCGAACCTTGTTGATGAACCGCAAGCAATACGCAGTTATGCGAAGTAATTTTGGCAATGAGGAAAAGTAATTAAAGATTTCTGACCGTAGGGATGAAATATATAATAGCGGCAAGTTTGAATTCAACACAAACCGAACAAAACATAAACAACAATCAAATAAATACGCACGCAGCTCCACAATAGAAATATCCAGGAGAGAAAAAAAATATATAAAAAAGCAAGCCACTATTAATATTTAAAAAGACACATCGAATCACAAGGCGAGGTTCAGAAAAGAATTCTGTTTTTCAACCCGATCTGGATTTTAATTAGATTTTGTACATTATTGTAACTGCCTAATGTAAACTCTAAACCTAATTCCAGTAGCGTGATATTCTAACCTTGCGTTTCCTTTTCATATGTACGATATGTTATTACATACTAAAATCCTGTCCTGCTCCCCCCTCAAGAAAATCTTCAACTTACTCTTAAATGCAGCATCTGACAGTAGCCTCATAGTATTGGGTATCTTATTGTATTTGCTATACAGGCTGTTCCTAAATATCATGTACATAAGGAAGGGGGTAATTATTTGGTTTATTTTGTGCCTAAAATTTCATATAAACATAGGTCTGCAAACACTTCGTTACCAATCTGCAGGGTGTTGAAATTTCAAGATTTTTTCACTTTTTACTGTATAGCTCCTACAGTTTTTGAGATATTTTGCTCAAATTTGGAAGGTAGGTTACGTTATAAGGCCTGCATCATTAGCCATGCCAAATGATGATGTAAATCTACAGGGTAATAATTTTTTCGGGGTCATGCCCTCTTTTCCCACCCTGAACTTTTTTGCGATGCGCCACTGCTAGATTCTAAAATACGCAATAAATTTTCTGTCTTGTCTAGAAACTTTTTGATCTCTTGTATTTTTTTCTTATCTCTGACCGTTATCGAGAAAAAAAATAGAAAACAATTTTCTGTAATTCGCCAGAGAAAATTAAATTTTTTAAAATGGTCTAGCAGGCTCTGGCTTTATTCAGATAATCACTTGAGTTTATTAATTTTAAGAGTTAAGGTGCTACTACCTGTTAAAAATAGGATGACCCGGTTTTCGTAGCATTATTTTATTACAATACAAAGTAACATAACTAATAACAATAAAAACCCTAATTAATAACAATGACAGGGAACTATGCTACAACAATTGTTGAAAGTGTCCTCTTGAATGACTCTTTTAAAATAAACATAAAAATGTATCTCATACGGGTCGTTAATGGATTCGTATTGAACAATACTAGATTGTTGCTACTTACCGTGTTGTAATTAACTTTCAAATTTGCCGCCGTAATTCGGTAGCTTTTACGTACTGATGTGGTCTGGCAACCCGGTTTGCGTAAATTCAGTTTTTTTTTTATTCATTCCGTTATGCGTTTGTCAATGTTGCGAGAAATTTCAAATTGTTTTATTTTTATATAAGAGAGTTAATGTTTTGGATTGTTTAGTTTATTGTTCAGTTGTTTATATTAATTTCATTCAGTTGTACATTTTGCTTTCACTGGTATTGTGTATATTGTTTTGTTTTTGCGAGTTCGCCTGTTTGCGGACAGCTCTTGGTGCGTTGATTCGCACGCATCGGAGAATTTCATACTTATACGATTGTTTTAACCTTTTGAGGTCAGTTCCCTGATAACACGTGTAAGTAGATATTTATAAAAAAAAATTGTATTTCATTTCTGCCATTTTGAGATTTTTGCTTTCTAGCATTGATTTCACGTTTTTGAATTTATATCGTATATCACGGATCTCATTTAATAATAATTGATATTGTATTTTTGTGAACACAATTTAGATATAAGATCTGTTATTATTTTTACATGCAGGAAGATATTTTTAAGTTTAAAGAATTAATTTTTTGTTCGTTGTAAATTTTCTCATTTGTAATTATTTGCTAATCACCTCGGGTTGGGTGAGCAAAAGCATTGTGCTTGCTTTTATTTTTCATTTATTTAAATTAAAGATACACCTCGGTAATTACACACAGCCATGAAAATTTTTGAACAAATACTACAGAAACACCTGAAAGAAGCAATTGAAGATACCTTGGAAAAACCCAAAGTGGATTCAGGCGCGGTAATAGCACACAAGATCACATTTTTTCCATTAAACAAATTACAGAAAAAGCAATAAAAGAAAAGCGGAAGGTCCTATTGGCTTTCATAGATCTCGAAAAAGCGTTCGATAAAATCCCAAGAGAAAAACTATGGAATACGTTAAAAGAAAGGAACATAAACGATAAAACTATAAGAATAATTACAAAAGTATATAAGAACAATGTTAACGCAGTAATAACAAATAATAATGTATCAAATTTCTTCACAACACAATTAGGACTACGACAAGGAGGAAGCTTAATTCCAATATTGTTCATAATTTTTATGGACGATATTATTAAGAAATGTACCAAAAAAAGTAAGAAGTTTTGTGTTGGATATTACAACTTACAAAAAGTAGAAATCTCGGAAGGAGTGTTTGCAGATGATATCGTTATAGTTGCCGAAAACCAGATAGATTTGCAACACAATATTAATGTATGGTATAAAGAACTTGAACAAAATGGAATGAAGTTAAACATAAACAAAACAAAAGTGATGGCCATAGGAAATGAAAACATAGAACTTAAATTTCTATTTTGCAAAAATAATAAATACAGAAAGTTAAGAAATTATCTTCTCGCGCATTTTTTACTATATTATCTTCCGGTTCGGCTGTGAGTTGTCGAATTACAATGCAAAAATTGACGACTTTGGTATTGACAACTGTCACTTAAGTAAAAGCAGTCTTTAGTTACTTCAAATACTAAATTTTGTTTAAGTTATGGTATCTAAAAACATACCAATCAAAGGTCTTAAAAGGTTTTTTTTGTCGTTTGGCAAAATTAAAACGCTAATGATTCCCGTATCTATAAAACCTTTAAACAACACTTCTTATATAGAATAACGTTCAGAAATTAAATGCACTTTTGTTATTTACACATTTTTGTTGACATTGACAGCTGTCAAAGCTGAAAATAATATGAAGGTAATATGTATTATGAAGAAAAACAGACAATATTTTAGTAAACAGTACTTTACTAAAATATTCATAGAACATATAAGGGATACAATATACTCAACGATTTTATAAACGGAATCAAACTTCCAAATATGCGTAAATATTATATAAATGCATAGATATCTTGTAAAGTTATTATACCTTAACAGAAACTAAATATTTTCAAATTACAAAATCAAAAAATAAATACAAGACTATCGAATTTAATTGTTTTTAAGATTTTGTAAATTCAATCAATTTAAATTTCCCGCTCACAAATTTGTTTTACCGATATGGAAACACCACGTCAGATATCAGGTCGTCATACGTTTATTGTCGTAACATATGACATCGTAAATAGATATAGATAGATTTTAAACATTTCAATTGTAGAATTTACTGTTCTCCTTGTTCATATTAATATTTAATCAAACAGATATGATAACATTCTCGGCTTTTACTTGGAATCTCTGGAAAGGTTATTGTAGAATGTTCTCAATTAAGTATACCTATAGTGTATTAATTGCTCGTATTGAAAGTATGAAAGTAAAAAGATATGGGATTTTAGTGAATAATTTATCAACAAATCAAAACATGCCGGTACAGACAACAACATTTTCAGGGTAGGGTAAAACCACGTCCATATAAAATGTATTGATTTATTTCTATTAATGAATAGTGTCATTTCGCGTTTTACATTTAGTCAAATAAATTTATATGAAAATTTTTTTTTTTAATTCTAGGCGTGTGTTCGGGTTCTTTATGTAAAAGAAAATTGATAACTGCGAAAGTAAGAAGAAACTCAACAGCATATAAAAATTAGAAACACGCTGTATATTTAAAGTTACTACCCAGACTTGAACTGGCGAATTATTGTTATCTTTATCTGAAGAAGGTAAATAAACAAAGAAAGTCCATTATCTCACACGTTTACGTTGTCTAACCTACTTTAAACACAAATAATCGCCTATATTCCATTTCTTATTTACATTGTTTTCTGTCAGTACATATCAGCAGTATCTATAAAAATGCCGAAAATATTCAACTCATTACCATACAGAAAAGCAAAACTATTTAATGAAACATGTTACGTTCTTGTAACGCCTTACAACACGAAATTAAATCGAATTTTAACGCATTCAGAGCAAATATTTCCAAAATAAAGACCGTTCGACGAGAAACTGAATCTAGAGAAATAGATTTATGCGGGAATTTCATCAAAATAACAGCATTTGTCGTATACACACAATATTTTCTTTTCTCCAAATAATATTAGAACAAAATACTGCTGGCGAATGGATATATCACCTTTAATGTAGCAGTCGGCTACGTCTCTCTCCTTCACACGCATTATTGTTCTCCATTTTCATGTTCTACAGTCCGAGAGATTCAGCTACGCGTTACGTGTTAGGTGTTTACGCGCCATTTTTTCCCGTCATATTTCTTATGAATATTCCTCGTTTTCGCGGTGAGTGCACTAATCTTTGTATTAGCGATGAGAATCATTCACGAAAACGGTGAGTTTGTGTCAATTTCTGCGAATAAATGGGAAAATCAGAACGGCCGCCAGGTTAGGACGTATCTCGTAGCTCGAGTCGGGGCGGCCGTTCGACCTATCTCCGTCCTTGTCGCGACCGCAGCGTCACTCCCTACGGCGCGCCAGCGAATGGAACCTTCCAAAACCTGTTTTCCGTTGCTCGGTAGTTGCAAGATTCAAGATGTCGGTACAATAATCACATAAAGTTATAATACACATAGTATATTTTATTTACCATGGACAGGGTGATGTAGTAGTTGATTTTGTCGGAATCCCGCGTTCGTGACGCTCACCATTTTTCGGTACCTTTACAGGGAGAGCCAACGCGAAGTGCTAAACCATCAGGAAAAAGACACAGCTCTCCAAACTCGACCGAACGAAATATCTCCGAGAAGAACGTAAAAAGATACCACGAAAATCTCCTCAACGTCAGGTCGTCGGCGGTCGAAGAGGTACGCGATTTTTGGTTTTTCAATGGAAAGAAAAAAGCCAGTGAAAACGTGCACGTATACACACAAAAGTTAAACGTTTCTTTTTTTACTTTTCGCGTGAAACAATAGACCTAGACGCAGCCACGTTTTTAGTGTTTTTCTTTTTTTACCGTTCTAGCAAAGTGTGTTGTATTTATTAATATTGTTACGGTGATAAAAGATCAGTGACACCACGGCTGATGAGTGCAGTGTGATTTTTTGGAGAAATATTTGGGTTGAGCATAATATATGTGATACATTCACAGGATAGTTCGTCTGATTTTTCTTGTGCAAATTTCGCCCGTTATCCCAACTATTTTATACAATATTTTGTAACTTGTTTCGTCGGTCATGTCGTGAAAATGTGATATTATTTTCTACAGTAAAAAACGCCAGGATATGTTGTGTCGTCGTTGTTACGTTGTGCTGTCTCTAAACGATTTTCCGTCGATCAGAACTACGTTATGTCTTTGTTATTGTGACCTGCAGGTACAAAATCCGTCTTAACGTGTAATAATAATAATAACAATAAATAAAATAAGAGCTAAACGTTTTGCTAATTAGCGATATAACTTAAATGACCTAGAATTGGCATAATTCTCTTCGGTTATAGATGAGTAACACGTAAAGGATAATAATAACGGTTTTTAGCGAATAGGATACAGAATATAAATTAGTACGAAATAATTGTAACATAATAATATTCTCTATAATAAGACTCTGCGCTTCGAAAGAAAAAGTGATTTTTGTGATTTACACCTAATAATGTGATATGGAAACTGCATTACGGATAGAACATGGACCGCCTCCTGCAACAGCTATGTCCTATACACAAAGGCAACCAACAACTCACAGGTAAAATTTAAAAATTTTTGCCCATTTTCCGTAATAAATAATCTAGAATAAAAGATTGAAGAATATCGTTACTTCGTAGCCAAATATTATTGAACTTATGTTCTGAAACTACTGGAGCAAGTTAAAACTCGTTCTTTATTTCAAACAACAAGAAATTACAAGTCAGAAAATGTATTAACAACTTTTCCAACTTCTTAGTTTCCAAAAATTATACTTACCTAAAAAGTATTAAGAATTTCGCATTTTCGAGGGTACTAAAGTGTTCTTATTTTCAATATTAAGCGCATATATACGCATATGAAATAATTGAATTTTTGATACCACAGATTAAATAAAACAGACCTAAATTATTAAGAGAAATTAAAACAACCTAAAATACAAATATTTCCCCTTTACATTTGTCTTCTGAAGAATAAAAAAATTATTTTAAACAAGATATTAGAAGTTGATTATTATAATGTAATAGTGCAAATTTGTTATGTGTGCAGAAAAGTTTGTAGGTTATTTTGGTGTATGTTTTATTTCTCATGGTTTTAATTAATTCCAAATTTTTTTTATTCACTGATGGGTAATCTCAGCTTTTAAAATAGGTAGTGTATAACAAACTAAAATTTGCTGAAATAAGAAGAAAATAAAAATAAGCGACGGATTTCTTTAAAAATTATCTTTAATCCGTTTTCAAAATAAATTATTGTTTCACTCTTATTTTATTTTTTTTAAATCCACTAGAAAACATATTTTTTCGTTTATTCACATACACGAAAACCATAAAAATATGAAAATGCAACACACATCTAAAAATTTCTTGTATGTATTTTGAATATATCTGTAGAAAAGTTTGTAGTTTGCCCATATTTTGCTACATTACATACGCGTTCATAACGGTATCATAATTTTACAAGATGGCTGACGTTGTTTCTATTACTTTAATGCTGGTATTGACTAATAAAATCCCATTTAACTATTGGATATTTTGATTGGCTATTTTGGTATTCGTTTTATTCCATCCTTTAATTTTATATAAGTAGTTTATTCTTTTCATTTTTGTACTAATTAAGTACATTTTGATATATTTCTGGTAATTTTAAATCTGTTTTAGGCGTTTTTCCCGCTTATTGTCGAACTAGGTTATTGCCATTTCAATTTTTTTTCAATTTAATCTGTTAAATCATGTTGTATTTGACGATTATAGTTTTGAATAGGTATATTTCAAGAAATCTTGGTTTTGTTTTTATGAATAGCGTCAATGAATTAAAAAAGGAATTAAGAATGGTTTCATTTCTAGTTTTTCATTTTAACTGTTTTAATTTATGAAATTCTTTTGCAACTACATATATTCACATCACATTTTGTATAAGTTTATTATATGCACTAACCTTCTAAAAATAAATTTCTCTCTCATGTGTTTAACAAAACTGCAATAAAATTATTATTATTTAAAGTATTGTTACTTTTAATGCAATTTGTGCCATAAGTTCGCCATCTTGTATTTACCGCACAGCCCTGTTATTTAATTTAAATTTGTAGGTTGCCTGTATTTTTACTTATAACAAAAATCTGTATATTTAAGCTAATCGCTATGACCTATCTTGTGTCTTTTTCTTGCTTAGAAGTGCCTTTTTGAAAAAAATACCTAGGTATTGCATTTTGACAATCAGATTTTAACATTTTTTCTGCCATAACGCAGAATTAGTTTGGTGTTAGGACTTCTTAACTGAAGTCACATTAATTATCTTTACTACTAAAATAGTATATAGTATTTGCATAGGCACAGTAAAGAAAAAAATCGTAATTAGGTAACTTTTAAATATTTCGTCATAAGCAAAACTTATTCTTTTTTTTGACGAAGAAAAGACAAATTATACGGGCGTTATATTTTGAATTACGGAAAATAACGTTAATAGTTAGGCTAGTATCAGGCTATTTACAAAGCACAGTGACTGAATTGCCTGACAATGAAAATTGCCAACAGTGCTTCTAAACAGCATATAAACATTTATTAATTGTTTATTATAAGTAGAAATGTTGTAAGCCGTAATACTTAGTACCCAGAGTTTATCAAGTTTTCACAATATTTAATTTCAGTTTTTTGTTATACTTTCTCTTTGCTTATTATTGAATATTCTGCAGAATAATGTTAAATTTGTAAATTCTACACTTTAATCTAGAATAAAACTATTAATATGCAACTGGGAAATCAATGTAAAGTGCTTTCTATGATATAATGCATACTATATAATGCACAATTATCATTATTATTATTATTAACAAGTATATTGTGTTAAATTAATTTTGAAGATATCAAAATGTAGTTTCCCTTTTTTTATTTTTATTGTCTTTTTCAAACTGTTGTAAACGACTTGACATTTATTATGACTTCTTGCTTAATATTTTAATTGCCTAAAAATCCCAAACTTATAGATAACTAAAGCAGAACTTCTTGTCATACGTATATATTCATAATATAGACATTCACGAATTTCTTAATTATATTTGCAATGATTTGTGCAATTAAAGATAGTGATTTTAAATTAATTATTTTGACTTATGCAATGTACAGTGAAACTTCTCTAACTCGAACCTCCAAGGGACAGGGAATAAAAGTCGAGTTAGGGAAATATCGAGTTATGGAAAATTACGTAAAATTTGAATCTTAAAGTTTATTTATATGTATTATACATTTAATACTACATATTAGTAACTTAGAAAATTCGTTAAAACGTTAAAAAAGCTACATCAAATTTTTATTGAAAAAATCAGTAATTTTTCTTTGAGTTACACTGGTCCATTTTGCATTCGTTATAAAATCTTCTAGTAAATTTAAGGAACCATGCAATGCATATGGCACATTCTCCCTAGATGAAACAAATCTTCTTAAGTTTTCGATGGCAGAAAACGCTTCGTTGAGTGTAGGTATGCCAGTTGTATCAGTCTGGTTTTCATTAGTATCTTCGTCTTCATCTGTATCTAAGACAATAATAAAATTTGGCATCTTGGAACATAGAAAACGTGGATGGGTAAACTTACCTATTTCATTAGGAGCAAGGTGCTGTATTACACTTTCTAAAATGTCTTCATCACTTGGGAAATCCATTGTTGACACATCATGATCAACATCAACATACTTCTCAAATTTAACATCATTTGTGTTTATTACAGTTCTGTATAAGACCCACCATTTTTTTAATTCAGACAGTGGAAGGATATCATCTTCATCCCAGTCGTTAGCATCTTGCACTAAATCATCTTTACAAAAGCCCGCCTTTCTGAAGCAATTTGCACTTGTTTGCGTCTTTACGTCGTTATTCCATGCGTTGTTTAGATCATTAATTGCATCAAGTAAAGAAACATTTGAAGGAAATGTTGACTCTTCCAAATGAGCCAAAATTTTCATAATAATCCGTTTTCTGTAATGTTGCTTTAGATTTTTTATAATTGCCTGGTCCATCGGTTGTAAGATTGAAGTTAGATTAGGAGGAAAATACTCCAATTTAATATTCTTCAGCTTTCCTGCTACGGTTTTTGGGTGCGCCGGAGAGTTGTCAACGAACAGCAAAACTTTTCTCTTCTGGGCTGCAAACTGTTTATCAAGCTTTAATAACCACTTTTCATAAATCTCACTTGTCATCCATGCTTTTCTGTTATATTCGTAATCCACTTCCAGTGACTTTATACCCTTAAAACAACGTGGATGTTTTGTTTTGCCAATAACAAGCAATTTTAGCTTTTCAGAACCACTCATGTTACTCCCAACCATAACCGTTACTCTTTCCTTGCTGTTTTTACCACCAAAGCATTTTCGTCCTTTAAATGCAAGGGTTTTGTTGGGCAAGCATTTGAAGAAAAGCCCCGTCTCATCAGCATTGAGAATATTATTTTTGTCATACGGGCTGATTAAAGTCGGTAAAACATTTTTTTTGCCATTCTTCACCACATTGAAAATCTGCAGAACCACTTTCACCGCACAGTGACATTTGCACGATATTATGTTGACTCTTGAACTTATCCAACCAGCCTATACTATACCTGAAAATTCCTCCCGTCCCAAGGCAGCGGCAAATTCTTTCGCTTTTTCTCTAATTAGTAGTAACCCACTTGAACATTGCTTCGTCAATATCACCGTTAACACAAGCTTTAAGCCTTTTTCGCTTATTGTTAAACTTATCATTTTTTCTTTCCAAAAGTTTGTCCTTATTTTTTAAAATTGTCGATAGCGTATTATGAGGGATCCCAAATTGTTCCGCAATGTCTTTCTTCTTCTTTTCCCCTTTTTCCACCTCCGCTATTAATTTTATTTTTCCATTCAATGTTTCATTTCAAACACTTTAAATTTCGCTTCGACATATTTACCGTACACTTTGTCACGCGTACTGCACTTCCGAAAGCACCCAGCACACGTTTCTGCCTGTTTCTGCTGATTCCAAGAGATAATTCCGTAATTTCCCGAAAATGTCGAGTTACGTGTGCCTAGGTGTTCGCGTGTTATGTCCAGTAATAGAAAAAGTCGAGAAATAGAAAGTCGAGTTAGGGAGACAAAAATACTATATAATAATATTCAAACTTCATTGTTCGCCAAAAATATTCGACTTACGGAATAAGTCGAGTTTTAGAAGTTCGAGTTAGAGAAGTTCCACTGTATTACATTCGATTTAATTATACAAATTTAAATTTGCCCTAAAAATGCCAATAATATCTATACAGTAAGATTTCTATTTATGGTCTAGAAAATACGGTTAAAATTATAAGATGAATACCTAAAGATAATTATAATAATTTAGCTGAACTTCATTTTATTTCCATTTTATTATTTTAATTTATAATTATAATGTCCATTCCAGTTAGTTCATAGAGAATTTAAAAAGAAAACGCTTGGCTTGGATCCTATATCCAGAAATAAAACTATTTTTTTATCTTGTTTCTGTTATCGTGACTTGTGAAATTCTGTGGAAAATTTTATTTTTAAATAAGATAAATTTAGGTGTAGAACTTTGTCATCATTCCCTCCATTATCACTATTCTCCCAATCCAATTAAGTTTCCCCTATCCTGGTTCTTTTTAAATTTGCCCCACGAATAGATTGATTTAGTGTATACCAACGAAACGACAGGAGGATGTTTATGTTCTCATTTTATTTACGTTTAGGAGATTAATAGACGTCTTAATACTTGGGATTTTCAAAAAAATAAGGCTCTGTAGTTGTCCGTTTTCATGTTATAATTAATATAACTAAGGCATTTATAAATTCTAGCTCTCAAAAGCGATGAGAATGATTAATTTAACGTGTTTCGCTGAATCTGCGCGAAATAAAAACTGCCGGGTCTCTCACAGGATTTTCGCTGACGAAAATAGTTTTGGTGTCAGCTGGTTTATATTTCACAATTTTGCGTTTTGTATTATGCAAGTTCAGTATGAATTCCGTAATGTTGAACCTCTACAATTACCTTCTCCGCTTCTAGGATTTATATCGATTCATATTAAAGAAAGTGTAACATAATTGTATAGGTTCCTGTAATTTCGTTTCGAACACTATGCGCCAATTTAAATGCTGCCCCTTCTTCTGTAGTTTTTGATTTCGCAAACCTAGATAATAAGTGCTTTTAAATAAAAATTTCAAATTAAAACTAATACAGTTTCCGTTCGTATTGCTGAAACACAGTTTCCTTTTTTTTTTTATCTCATACAGCCTACAGTTTATCCTTTAATTTGAAATTAATGCCGCTATTCTAATGTAGAAGATATTGCGAAATCCGGCTTAACTTGTGGTATTTATTTATGTATAACTGTGTACACTTTGGGGCATATTAAATTAAAACTCGTTTAGTTTTAGAAAGTTATTAAAAAATCATTAAGCAGGGGAAATTATGTGTACCTGATGTTTTTCGAATATAATTTAATATACAACTGCTGGTATCGTGCTATACTTAATGACTACATAGATAATCACGGTTTCCTAGGAAATCTGTGGTTAAATTTTATATTATTTCTTAGCAGAAAAAAGAATCGTTTCTGATGGCAGGAAATACAGTTATTCCAGAAGATTATATTTATATTAATTTGCATCTTATTTAAAACACATTTACAAATATCGTCTAATTTATTATGTGTAAAGACCGGATTATATGCAATGTGCATATTTTGCATATAGTATGCATTTATCCCTTTTAATGCATAACTGAAGGTATTTTGCATATTAATGCATAATTTCTGTTTTTTCGGTTTACATGTTTATATAGTATATATAGTATATAGATAATTTATGTGGTTGTGCTTTTCGCATTTATGTTTACTATTACTGGATATCATTAAAACAAGTATTTATGATTTTATATTTATAATAATGAGTCTCACAACTGTTTCTTTGCAAATATGGACTTACAGATTAAAGTTATTGGTATAGAAAATGTCTTGGTTATATATCCACGTTTTCAAAAGAAATTATTCTTGTTAAAATACTCTAGAATACATAAAATCCAAAGTGCATCAATTATATTACACAACTATGCATAGGAGATGAACAAAGGACAAGTATACGACTGTTACACCTATTAAAAAATGTTATTAAGGAATCTGCTTGTAACCAAATAGTCATACATATTAGTCACTTATGTTAGATTGAATTTTCTTTAATTTGGAATCTTGAATGTAATAAGTTTTTTTTTTTTTTATTTTATTTACAATAAACGAACAATAATACAATAGATACACAGCTACATAATGTATGTTGTATATGTATATATCTGTAGCATTGCTGCTTCTCCATCCCTCATCTTCGCCTCGGGAGCTACTATCTCGGGCTAACGGTGTTGAGGGCCTCCTTCTTTATTCAAATCGTGGTTTAGGTTTTAACTATTAGTTTTTCTTCCTCAAAATCTGTTTTATTTCACTTTTAAATTTGTGGTACGGTAATTCTTTTAGGTTTTTTCGGTAATTTGTTGTACATTTTTATTGTTGTTGTATTTAGTGTTTGACTGTAGTTGTGCTGTTTATATATTTGGGATCTCAAGTGCGATACTCTGCGAGTTTTGTAGTCATGTATTTCTCTATTCATTTGTAATTTTATGTTTTTTAATTTCCTTATTTCTAATTTTGTGTAGATATAATATGTTGTATGTATTGAGGGTTATTATTCCTTGTATGTTTAGTTCTTTTGTTTTTTCATAAACATGTATTGTTGGAGTTCTATAGTGTAACTTGTATGTTATTTTTAGAGCTTTATTTTGTTGTCATTGTATTTTGGATAGATTTTTTGTTGTCGTGTTTCCCCAAATGTTTATTAGGTAGCTATTTTTTGCAGCGAATAGGGCGTGGGATAGTGGTTTTTTAAGGGAAGTAGGTATTATATATTTAATTTTATTTAAAGCCGCAATTGTTCTTGCATTTTGTTCAATTAGTTTCTGTATATGTCTATCCCATTTCATGGTATTTTGTAATTGTAATCCTAAATATGTTGTTTCAGTCGAAATAGTAAGAGAATTTGATATGCTATGTAAGAAGTTGATGGTACAATAGGCAATTCTATACACTAACTATCACACTGACAAATGTCAATGCTAGGTTTTCCACTATCACCAAACAACAATGCACAATCTCTCGACGCGCGTTTCGCTAACCAAGTTAGCATCATCAGGAGATGATTAACAGTAAAGTAAAATTATTAAAACTACGATAATATATACAACAACGTTTCTCCACAGGCGCATTTTTAACGGGGAGGGGGATGTGAACCAGTCCCTCCGTTAAAAATTCGTCGGTTCCAAGAATTACTCTAATTACCGATTGTTGTACATATATATTATCGTAGCTTTAATAATTTTACTTTACTGTTAATCATCTCCTGATGATGCTAACTTGGTTAGCGAAACGCGCGTCGAGAGATTGTGCATTGTTGTTTGGTGATAGTGGAAAAACCTAGCATTGACTTTTGTCAGTGTGATAGTTATTGTTACACCAAAGGTTCCAAAACCCAATTACTGAATTCTATACACGAAAAATTTAAAAAAGTAATAAATAAAAATGAGGGGTAGGTAGGTATTTAAAATTAACAAAATTTTTAAAGATCAAACAGTAAATGATTTCGACTTCAATTTTAGTTTAGAATGCAATGCAAAGTTTAAAAATGCACCAATTACGTCTGCGGATATTGAAAGAAGCTTTTCAATTTCTAAACATATGTATTTTGATAGAAGACAAAACTTTCTTTTACACAATTTTGAAAAACATTTACCTATTTATAAATTGTTTAAGAAATATGTTGTAAAAAAATTTTGTGCAATAAATTTAATGTTTAGATTTCTGCATTTATTAATTTTAGGTAAATCTTTTGCATGTTTTCGCAATTTTTTTTGAATATATGTATAGCCCAAATTTATCCATATTTCCTGAAAAATCCATATACGCCTATATTTCAGTGTCTCTTTGCATATAATCCAGTCTTTACGCATCGCTTATTATTGTTACTACTAATGTTATTTATATAAGTAACTTTTTAAGAAGGACGATTTTCTGAGAATCTAATGAATTAAATTTTATTTTAAGTCAAGTAACTACATAAGTATATCCTTATTTATTCATCTTATTGAATCTTTAATCATATTGCTATCCAAGTTTTATATAAAATGTATCGTTTTTAATTTATTTGGGAATGTTTCTTTCATAGTGACTAAAATAAATTTATTTCATCATTGTGGATAATGTGTTGTGTCATATAATTGCTTCCATTTATATTCTGTAAATAAAATTAAAAGATTGGTTCAATTTTATAGTAATATCAGAACGTAAAGATAAAATAGTTGTAAGTACCATGATTACAATTAAACAAGTTTTTTTTTTTAATTAATTTGATAACTTTTAGAATATATTTGTTCGAGATATGGCGATTCATTGCTATAAACATGCTGAACCTAGAACCTATGGCCTCAGTTAAATGCGTATTGCAATTTTTATTCAATAGGGAAAAAGGTGTGATAAAGTTACCTATATGTAATATCCCATATAACAAAATTTGTTTGTTATATTTTTAAACTGATTAGGTGTGAATATTGAAATCTTATCACCTAAGTATATCTATAATCCAAACTTGAGATATCTGCACTATTTTGTTAAATAGGTAATAAAAAATTATGTTTAGGTGTTTAACATGATAAGTTATCGGACTCTACTATTTAACATTCAGCAAATCTCTATGTGAACATTATTCCGAAATATATCAAATATTGTTTTGAGGATACAATGTAAAATACCGTACTGAATATAGTACTTCCAAAAGCATTGTAGAAAATTACTTAATTAAAAAAAATTGACGAATAACTTCATTGCAGTGTTGTCAGATATCCCGGTAGTTACTAAACAGATGTTTTTATAAATTGCTAGACTATCTTTTTAACATAATTTGGAAAATCTCAAAATTTTCAGTAAAGAATTAGTTTTTGCCGTAGCAACCATTTTAGAGCAATCGGTAGAAACGGTTAAAATAATCAGCAATTGTTAATCACCTAACGTAACGGCAGTAGACATTGGAAAATAAACAAAAATTGTATATACACGGTGGCCAGAAAAATGCGGACAAACACCACGCAGGCCAAATCTTTGTTTAATTCTGAGTTGACAATCTTAATTGAGAAAAGTACTACCAGTGTTTTAAGTCAGACGAGCAGCTTAAAAGAATTGTAAATTTGGCAACACCTAATCAGACAAGTACTGTGGCAGTAATTATTTTATTATTTACTATAAATCAGGTAAATACGCAAATTAGCAAGAATTTTTTGTTAACATGGATAAAAATTTTATTGAAATTTAAAGATAATATGAAAAAATTATAACAACTGTTCAAATTGGAAGCCATCAGTTTCCAGACAAAATTCCAATCTTTGAGGAAGCGAATTCAAAACGCGCTCCAACATATCGGGGGTGATTAATCGAACTGCCGCCGTAATTTTATTAATTACATCGTCTTCGTTAGCTGGAGGCGTTGCATAGACCTTTTCCTTTAAAAACCCCAAAACGAAAAAGTCCAGAGGATTAATATCGGGAGATTTTGCTGGCCATGCTATTGGACCGTTATCCACCGATTCGGAAAGTGTTCGTTTAACCAATCCCTCGAAATTCTTGAGCGAAATTGTGAGCGGGTGCCCCGTCATGCATGTACAACATGTTGGGTCTCAAATTCAATGGAATATTATCCAGTACTTCTTATAAAACGTTAACGTACTGAATTCCATTTAGACGATTTGGAAGAAATATTGGTGCAACAACACGGAGATTTAAAATCCCAGCCAAACATTTACCGAAAATCTTCTCTTATGTCCAATTTCCCTTACTGCCTTGGGATTTTCGTCCGCCCAAGAATGAAAATTATGGCTATTAAAGACGCCATCTCTCGTAAACAAGCATTCGTCGCTCCAGAGAATATGCAATAAAAAGTTCGGCTCTTCTTGAATCCTTTGTAAAACATTGTTACAAAACATTCTTCTGTGCACATTATCGTTTACATACGAAGGGTGCACTTTCCTTGCATGAAACGGACGCAAAAGATTTTGAGATAGTGCTGAGTGCACTGTTGTTTTGCTAGGAATATTCAGTTCCCGAGCTACTTGTCTTGTGCTGGACGTCGGATCTTCGTAAACAGCATCCAATATTTGCTCTTCTAATTGAACTGTTCGACGCTCTCTAGGTCTACCGCTGTTACGATAATTCGGTATAAAGGTGCCAGTTTCTCTAAGTCGCTGATCCAATCTACGGAACGTGTTGGTGGATGGATGTCGCCGTTGTGGATACCGTATTTGATATTTCTCTTTTGCCAAGTTTGCATTTCCATTGCAAAATCCGAATACCATATACATGTCGGCGTATTCTCCAAAGGTAAACATTGTTCAGTATTAAGAACAGCACAAAATGTTTATCTTATTTCAACAGCCAAATGTCACATGAGAAACGTCAAAAATTGACAACTACTTATTACTTTTAAACAAGCAGCCTTACAGTACCACGTTGCCATATGTACTTTAATTTCAAAAACGCCAATGAAGAAATGTTAAAATTGTAAACCATTGGTATTAATCGATTAGTTACATCAATGCATTTGAGATAATTCCATTTCTAAATTTCACCACAATGATTTTACATAGATAAATTTGACGAATTTTGCTAAATTTTAGCCGTACATCTTGAGGTTTGATGGTCTCGTATGCCTTAAGGAAGGACCGTATAACTTTTTTGGATTAAGATTATCGCCTCAGAATTGAACAAAGAATCGTTCTACCTGGGGATTATCCGCCCTTTTCTGGCCACCGTGTATAAGCAACGACCTGTCATTGTGTTATTTGACAGAAACTGTTGTGTTTGAGACTTTCTTAAATTTACAAATATGTACTTCATTTGATGAAATGAATCAAATTATATCACATTATATGGTGAGGTACTATGCACCTGCAGGTGGACTTTTCCCAGTTGAAAATAATTATGGTGTATTTGTGTCTCTCCTAAAAATCTGTACTGTCAATTTAACGTGAACGAACTTACAAAAATGTTTTTTTTTTTCAATAAGCAAACGCCGTTTGTATAATATTATTTTTCCCGTTACCTGTTTCATATTAAGCATTCCTTTTTAGTAGCTATTGTCTTCTACAAACAATTTTTATGTGACGTAATTTGTATTATTAATTTTGTCACGATTGTCAACTATGTATTATAATAATAATGAATATCGATGGATTTTCTCACGCTTATAGTCTATAGATATATTAAAATTTCAAATAAAATTTAATTCTAATATATTTGAATTGGTAACATTCCGGCTAGGCATTAGTATTTGAAGTAAAAAAGTCGAAATTACTAAGAAACTATAAGAGATAGGCATAGAAAACCTTTATAGGATCTTAAAGACTGTTAAAATTAGAATCCAAATAAGATAATAAATACCGGGTGTTCCATTTAAAATACGAAAGTTATTTGCCTTTAATGATAGTGGAAAGTTGCCTATTATCGGATACTTTTTTGTTTTTGTCGATAAAAAGCACTTAATATCGGCTTATCACATTTATATGTTGGCAAATCTTTGCAACATATATATTCTTTCATAATATAAAAACATGGATCTCTAACCCACCGTTTTCTTTTGAAAATCATAAACGAAAAAAAAGATTGTGTAAATCATAATTTTGAAATCAGGTTCCTAATATCGGATAGTTGGTGTCCCTATATCGCATATGGCCGATATTGGGGGCACAAAAGAAAACTCAAGATTTTTATCTTAAATGTTTTATTAATTTGAAAAAACAAGCCACAAGATGATTTAAATTGACATCAAGAAAGAAGGAAAAATCAACCATCTAAACAAATATCGCAAATATAACTTTTCTTTTTTTCAGTTCCTGCGCATTCTTCGTGACACCAACGATAGCATAAACTGCATCTTATCCATACCTCCCCCCTTGTATCTTCCGAGTAACGGTTTGTACAGTATAGGCACTCGGCGTCCTCTCCATCTTCATCCATATCATCATCAGTATCTATTAGCTGCACTTCAACTTGGTCACCATCTTCATTAGAAGAACTTGAAGAAGAACGTTTCACTCTTTTCTGTTTTCCCTTTCTTGGTTTTTGAATGACTTCTCTTTTTTTAAATCGATTCTGTTCATTAAATGTGGACCTAGAAGCTACCTTTGATTTATTCTTTTTAGCCAAAGATTCTTGAAGTTCCAGTTTATATGGAGATCCCGTTATTAAAGCAGTGCAACCGCGCTTCCCCTTTTTGCTAGTAGATGCAGAGGAACAACTGGGTAAAGGACTAATATCTGCAGGTTTTATGAGGCTCTTGTTTGCGGTAACAGCGGTGGGAACATTTACCAAAGGACTTGTGGTTATGGCATCTGTGTGCATCTATCCGATCCTTCTCTTTATTACAGCTAAAGGCACATCATCATCGTTGTGTTCTTCAGGCGGAACTATCTGATTTTTTTCTGGAGATGGCTGAGATGGTGGTGGAGTCCTTTCGCGTTGGGCGTGAATAGCAAAGTCATCATCTCTAAATACATGCCTATTGAAACGCTAATCTTCTAATGTCCGATGATGTTAGTCCAAAAAACCGTTTCTCCATATCCAGACAATATTTAACTAATATATTTTCTAATGCATCTGTTAACGCAGGTTTTCGTCCTAGCTTTATTGTTGTTAGTACATCTAATCCTTTGTCCGATTTTACATAATCAACAAGAGTACTTCGTGGCACACGAAATATTTTTGATGCTTTTAAATATCCCATTTCTTTACTTTTTACTGCATTTAACGCTAGCTCCATTGCTTTTCTATCCCAACTTTTACGCTTTTTTGATTTTGATTTAATTTCTTGTTTATCCATCTAGAAGAAACATAAGCATTGGGTCATAATTCCCATGTACTACGTAATTGGTTCCTAATATCGGATATGCGCTATTAGGAACCATTACCATCCGATATTGCGACACATAACCTTAGTAAATTTAGATCCAGTTTTATAAAGAAAAAAAAGCAATACTCATAAAGTTATATATATATACTAAAAGTCTAAAATATCCCTAATCCGATGGTTTATGATAAATTATTAACTAAGCTTACCTTTTCCAAATAAAACGGCACTACTTACACAGTGTTAAAATTTTGAAATACCATTCAAACGTATATAGACGAAATAACGGACAAATATACGTTACAGAGATCTGTTATTTCAGCAAAAACTATAAGTTTAGTTGTATTGTTAATTATCACACAATCGGATAGGTGGCGATATTTGTTTTAAGAAATATCGTACTATCCGGTAATAGGAACCCATGCGGTATTAGGCTACTTTCCTCTAGTGACAATAAATAGTAGGTTTTTATTCGCCCGGCAAGTCTAGTGCTTTGTTTAAAAAATAAATGCAATTTAAAATATCTAGCTTAAATGTGTAAGACAAGCACACGTTTTAAATTTTGGTTTACATTTTGAACCCTGTATATTACAAAAACCAAATATTAAAGTTACTCACTGTACATATTTTGTTTACTGTATTTCTATATCGTCAACCCAATAACGTTAATAAACCGTGTTGTATACGACTTGTTTATATATGTAAACATACAAATCCATTGGGGATTGTTTAAATAAACTACATTCGTGGATCCATCAACATGCGTATTATCTGTTATTACGCAATTTGCCTATATGTATCTCCCGCCCACCGAATGTAACACAAAACCAAGCAGATGTATCTATATAGAAAAAAAAAACCAAATTGACAACCGTCCAAGGTTAACATTTCCAATAAAGACACACACCTAAAAAATCTCTAAAGTATATAGATTAGAAAAGGTGAACATGTTCCGTTGCTGTTATTCTACGCGAATTTCTGCGAAAAGAGCTTTTCTAAACGTAAAATACAGTAAATCGTTAGGTAGTTTCAATATTAGCCTGGACTTCTTGGAAAGCGTAAAAGTTAAAATTCTCCGAAGGTTCGCTTTAGTATCTCTATAGTAAAATGCGGGATGAATAGCTGAAGTCTGACGTGTATTAGAACGTATAGTTGCTCGTCCGGTTTATTGCTGTTTATGTTATTGCGGTGGAAATACGTTGGTAATATCGGAAGCAATTTTAATTTGGTTTACGTTAGAAATTCCAATATTTAGTATAAAAATATCCTGCCAAAGTGTTTACGCCATAAATTAAAGACGAAATGCATTTGTAGGATATGTACTAGGATTGGTTCTATTGCTTGGGGATAACGCCAATGACACCATATTGTGGAAGATATTTGGAGGCGGTAAAAAATCTTAAACATCCCTAATTGTGTATATTGGCGATGGCAGATAATAAATTTGAAAGCGAAATGCGAGTTTTATTTATAATCTTTGTCTTTTTTTTGTTATGATAAACAAATAATAATATAACCAGAAGCACCAGAAACAGTCAAATAGACAACCAGAAGGAACGGTGATTAATTTTCTCGGTCTGTTTTGTAAATATTTGCTGCAACGATTGATTATATTTATATTAAAAAAAAATTCAGACAATTTATTTATAATTTCCTTATTTAACTTATAGCAATGAGTACAACATAAAAAATGATTAACTAACAATTTAGGTTAATTGAAAAACTGTTTGGAGCTGTGTTTATCAAAGTCGGTACGATATCAAAGACGGCTGCATATGTATATACCTTTGATGTATTTTTCTTATTTCTCTATATTTTATGAATTCAATGTTTTTCTAATGTGAGCGTTTTTCCGTATTTGTGCATACGGGCGAAGTATCTTTTATAAACAACGCTATTTTTCGGTAAACTTATTGTGAATCGTGTTTAGTTTTGTATGATTGTACTACATACACTGCAGGAAATAACTATACATCCACACTATATTTTAACTACTAACCCTATATCGGTAAAAAACAACATAATATAGACATTAAACCTTACTTTATTTGCATTCATAAGGTAATTACATCTACTTAATTTTAGAAATAACATGAATGCATTTTAAGATAACTTGATACGTTGCCTATAATAGGAAATAAATGTAAATCCAGATAAAAGAAATCCATGTAATTTTACAAAAAATTAAATTAATAATGCCTATGTTTCCCGTTTAGTCTTATTAAGTCAAAATCTCTGTTTTTCATTGATTTTACCAAGTTTTGCATTTCATCTAGTTCTATATTAGCCCAAACTTCACGAATTCTATTTTGAGTTCATTGATTGTTGCAAATTGTTTACCATTTTGGTAAATTCGTCGGGAAATGATACCCCATAGATTTTCTATGGGGTTCAAATCAGTACTGCACGCTGGCTATTCTGGAAGTTCAATATTATGTTGTGCAAACCACTTGTGTTGTGAACTTAGAAGCGTGGATCGCCGCGTTATCTTGTTGAAAAAGAAAGTTTTCCTCTAAGAATTTAGGCGGATTGTCGATTAATTGTGTTTCTAGTATTTCCACATACGCAGCAGAGTTCATTTTCGTAGTAATCCAAGCAATAGGAAATATACCCTGAAAGCAAAATGCACCCCAGACCATTACCGTGCCTCCTCCAAAATTCCGACTCATTGACACTTCTGTACTTTTTCGTAAATCGTGCCAGTAGCATCGCCAGCCATCAGGACCATCCAAGTTGAACTTTTTCTCGCCTGAGAAAACTACTCTTTCCCATTCATGATACCAGGTCATATGCCTTTTAGCAAACGTCGACCTAGCTTCGATGTGCTTCACAGTAAGTTTCGGTTTACTTAATCTTTTGCGCCATTCTAAATTTTCATTACTCTGCAAAATTTGACGTACACGTCTCGTCATAACGTCAAGTTGTAATTGAGCACGAATCTGGGAAGCAACAATGTGATTTTCTGTTGCTAGCCTAAAAATTGTCCTTTTGTCGCGGCTACTAACGATCGGTTTTTGACCAGTTCTTTTAATAGATCCATACTTCTCCCCTAATTTTAAATACGAATTAACAACATAATTGCTTGTATTAATTTGCTTGGCAATCTTCCTGTTAGACACACCATTTTGGAATAAAGCATCAATAACACACTTCTCTTCATGAGATAACTATGTTCTCCTCGGCATATTGGGCTATCTAATGATAAAAACGAACGCAAACTAATAAATGAGGTCCGTTTCATTAAATTTGGTCTTTCCTGGAAGTAGCACGGCAGAAATTTAATTTAAATAACGTAAATCTCTGTCTGGATGTATAACTCTTTCCGCCAAGAAATGATAGCTTATACCTAAAAATCAAATAAGACAGTGCATTCCTTATTGACTAGCTGATATCTACACAGGGGGTGAGAAATATGTCGGGATACGCATAAAAGCAGGCGCCGTCATTGTGTTAATGATCGGTCATAGACTACATGATGTAGTGCCAGTGGATTTATAGCAATTTCCTCTAGTGTATGTATATATATACAGGATTATCCGATGATAATGTTGCCGAAATCTAAAATATAAGTAAGTAGTAGAACATCATAAACTTTTAAAGAACGACTTACGTGGAATAGCCTGTATTGTTTTGTATGTTAGCGGGTAACGTATACTTACTTTACTATTAATAACTTCAGCGGAAACTGTTGTTTATACCTACACAAATATATTCGGTTAATTGTCCAGATAGAAAATATGTCTTAATAACAATGAGAGCCACCTTGTGTTACTCGTATTCTGTGTTTATTTTTTTTTTAACAATAAAAAAATGTTATTTTTAATGGTAATCTGTGTGCCAGAAATTGGCATTTACTAATTGTCTGTTTGTCCCAAAGAAAGCAAATAAGTTCTAAAGCTGCATGCATATAAACCAAGTTCACCAATTGTTTTTGGTTCTTGATTTATTTCCAGCATAAACCTAAGCTGCAAAATAATTTGTTATTTCTATATAAATATTTAATTTGGGATTTTGTGAAATTTTTATATAGAAGAAAGAAACTATTTAGTTCTGATTTTGTTCTATAGTTTGCTTAAAGCGATTTGGTTTTTCTATTAGATGATGTTGTTGTATTGTTAATTATGTTTTATAAAAGTTTGTACATTCTTGGTTTTCCTTTTAATAATTTATTTACTTCATGATATTTCTACATTCAACTCCCGTATTTCATTAAGCATCCCAAGTTGAATAAATTGTTACATACGCTCTAAGTACATCAATTAAGATATGCGCACCAAGGAGATATAGAATCTTTAATTAGTACATCTTCAGTTTTAATTATAACCCATTTTTTTTTGTCGGAATTCTTTTTTCTACCGCGCTGTATGCACTTGTCCGAAAAACATCTGCCTCCTAGAGGGAACGAGGAACACAAGATGTTATTCTACCCACCATGACATATGATGTTTGACAACTTGGGGGCTGTAAACATGAACTGTCGGTTTAAATTGATGCGGGAGATAAAATCCAGGATATTATCCGCCATTTTGTGGAGATATTTGAAAGTTCAACTGCATGCCTTTATATAGGCCTAACTGATGTATGGAATTTTAACGTGTTTTTTTTTTCTGCCGTAAACATGCAGCTTTATTATCTTGGCTACAAAAAAATATTTGGTCTTTATCTTTATTAGGTGAACTTCAGATGTAAATACCTATCTGTAGTTATATATATACCTACCTATAGAGAAACTTTTTTTATTATGGTTATCTTTGTTCACGTTCAATAAAACTCATGTTTCTTGTTTATGTTCTTGTTTGTTGTTTGAAGCTCGGAAGTTTTTGTCTGTACCAGGGTCAGAATTTGTATGAACATTTCTATTAATAGTATCTTACAATACTTATATAATTAAGACAAGGTATACATTGTATTTTTAATGAAGAAAGGTGGTTTGAGTCAATTATTAAACAACTATCTACGCCTTTTTAGTAATTTTTTATATGCTTGAATACACATTGATGATATGCTTAAGACTTCAGCTGACCGAGTTGATAGCCGGTGAGACTTTTGAAAATACCCTGCTATAACAGGGCCTGGAACAGCTTTCTCCAGTTCTACGTACTCTGCTAAGAGCAACCTTAGCTATGGGATACACGCCAAACAGCTGGAGAAAGGCCAGGGTGGTCTTCATTCCCAATCAGGGTAAACTATCTTATACGGAAGCCAAGTAGTACCGACCTATCAGTCTCACCTCATGTCTTCTCAAAACTCTGGAGAAGATATTTGATAGGCACGTAAGGGATTCGGCTCTGGCAAGGTTGCCTCTACACGAAAACCAATGTGCCTATCAAACAGGAAAATCGCGTGAGCAGGCCATTGGCCATGGGCTAGCCCGACGGGCAGAAATTGCCTCTGGCAACAAAGAAATTCCACTAGCTACCTTTCTGGACATCGAGGGCGCCTTCGACAGGGCATCCTTTCGATCGATGGAAAGGACGCTGCAAGAATGGAAAGTCGAGCCAACTGTGAGGAGGTTGATCGGCTCCATGCTAAGAAACAGGAAGTATCGCAGAACCTTTGCCATATAGAGGCAACCGTGGCCCTTCCTATGGTGCCTTGTGCTGGATGGCTTGCTTTCTGATCTACGCACGGTGGTCTTCCACGCGCAGGGCTACGCAAATGATATTACCATCATGGTCTGCGGAGGAAGTTTGAGGGCGTAGTATCCGAGAGGATACAAGTCGCGCTCAAACTGGTGGAAAGATGGTGTCAACAAGAAGGGCTAAATGTAAACTCTCGGGAAACGACTATGGTTCCGTTTACTTGGAGGAGGAAACTTCCAGAACTCCAGTGTCTAACCATCTTCGGCTCGCAGATACTTGAAGTTAAATACCTAGGTGTTACTTTAGACGCAAAACTGACGTACAAATATCACCTGGAACAAGTGACGAACAAAGCCACGAAGACCTTCTGGGCCTGTAGAGGAATCTTTGGTAAAACGTTGGGGCTGAAACTGGCAATGGTGCACTGGCTGTACATGAAGATTACCTACTATAACCTACGCCTCGTTAGTCTGGTGGCATAAAGCCAGTCTGGGCTATGCGGTAAATATAGAGCATATAGAGTAAAATGTAGCGGGTGTAAAGATTTCTCTGGCAAAACCGGAGACCATACAATCTTGAACTACATTCAACAGACAGCACCATTGTCCACAAGGGCGGACAAGATTCCGCCCGTCTTCAGATTTACTAGGAGATACCTTGTAGATATTTCTAATAGTGACACTGAAAAAGCTTACGTCCGCAAATCGAGGCGAACTTCCCTTCCCTGGTTTGTGGATGCCTTGAAGACGCCGAGTGGCACAGGCATTGGGATTTGGAGAGATGGAGAACCAAATGGCAAAGCCATCAGTTTAGGGGGCTTCACCTCCATTTCCCAGGCTGAAGTAATAGTCATCCAGACCTGCGCAGAGGGTATCTTAAACTGCCAGCATGAGATTGGATCGGTCGAAATTTTTTCTGACAGCCAAGTTGGCTTAAGGCAATGCAGGCTGTCAAATTCGTTGCCGAAGTGGTACTGGGGTGCCACAGGAAGCTCGAAGAATTGGCGGAACATCACAGCATTACGTTGAGATGGGTTCCAAGCCACTATGGGATCAGAGGCAACGGAATTACTGACAAATTAGCCAGAGGCGCCAGTGAACGACTATTCACATAGGTCTAGAACCGTCGTGTAGGAGTTCTTATGGCGGCATCAAAGCTTTTGTCAGATCTGAAATGGACTTGCCGCGCGAGATATTGCAAAAGCTTCGGTATTCATCCAGGCGAGGAAATACTCCGCAAGGCAGTCTTTATGAGCAGGAACAGACTGAGATTACTTACGGGAATCTTTACTGACCACTGCGCACTTGCACCGTATGGGGCGAGTGGACTCTTTCCTGTGCCAAAACTGTGGGAGAGCAGAAGAAGCTCTTTCCATTTAGAGGATGCTCGGTTAGACGAACCCAGTCTAAGTAAACTTACTCTCGACCAATTGCGGATCCCTTTGTTCGGGTACAACAAGGTCTAGAGGGCTAAAACATCATGAGGGCACAATAGGTTTTCTGGCTCAGTTACCTTCTGGGGTAAACCTGTGCATGAAGATCAAAAAAAGAATAAAAGGGACCATTTTGTCCGTAATGCGGCATCCCCATATATTGTAATAGATGTTGCTAGCACGACTAAACTGTCGGACGACAAAATGTTTATAGTGCGTGCTTAGCCTTATTCAGAGCACACAAAATTCCAGAGGGCAATACGTTTCACCTTTTCAAAATTGCATGACAACAACAATATGCATCCCATATCGTATTTAAATACAATTTAGGAGATCCCCGAAAACCTGTATGAAACCAACTCGATTTTCGAAGTTATGAATATTTTATGTTTGTGTTGGGCCTCTTATATAATGGAGTAATGTGTAAATCCTATTAATTTAATTTAAAATTTATTAAAGTTCTTAGACTGGATGGGGAGCTGTAAGTGCGGGCAAACCCTAGCAGCTTACAGCTGATGTAGGGGGGCACAATAGATCGACAGGTCGCGGTGTAATGTCACCGTAATTAGTTCTAAACTAATTCTAATAAATCCTGTTACAATGTTACTAATTGTGTAGGCTTTCGGAATTTTTTGTAATGCCCAGTTTTATCACTATTAACACCACTTTACGCCTAATTTTTTTGTCAATTGAATGGTGTAGCATTTCAAATTTTGCATCTACAGAAATGTTTAAGAAACATCTGCCAATTTTATTACAAAGGTTTATGTGAAAATTGCTTTTCATAAAAAAAAAAAAAACCAAAACTCTCTCTCAACTATAGTTCATTTGAATGGTTTATATTATAGGAAAAATTAGTTATTCGTCAATTCTTGGGGTAATTTTATGACATAGAACAGCGGAAAACAGGCAACCAACCATACATTATGATTTAATTTAATTGTAAGTACCTGTTAACAATGCTTATGGCTAATGTTAACGTTAAAAAAGTGTTATATCGTGTGGAATGCAGTTATTTTGGTCGTTACGTCTGTATGACCATGTGTCACACGTTATTTTGGCACATTAAATGTACACATTGCAAAAATACCATGTTTACCTGATGACGAAAGCACAATATTTAAGATATATTCCCTATTTTTGATATTTCATTTGCTGATTATTTTTGGCTGCACTGAATAAATCTCATACGGAAAGATTTTTTTTCAAAATCATACGGATTTACATAAAGCAAAATCTGGAAGAGACCCTTTTACTAGTAGTAACTATTCCTGTATATGTGCTATTAGTTTTGCTACTCCTTTGTTATACAAGTATTGTCTTGTTTTGTCGGAACCAAATGGATGGAATATTTTTGAAATATTCTATATAGATACATATATATAAATATAATTCTTTATAAAAAGTTCTACTTGGTCTGTAAATCCAAATCATCAGATATTAAATTTTTCAAAAATGATAGAAGCATTTTACTGCCATTGTGCATACAATATTTTTTCAACTCACTGCCACTTACCATAGTCAATTTACTGGTATTTGTAGTCCCCTGAATACTCATATTTTGAATGATTAATTGATTGATATTCCGACATTAATATAAGAAACTCTTTTCACAAACTTAGAGAAACGAAATCAAGTATATTGTTTAACTCCAAATATAAAGGTTTTTTTTTAAGATAAATAAATGTATATTCATTAATTTAGATTGATGTTTATTTATAAATAAATAATAATTTGTGTCACTTCAGAATCTGTGACAGTTCAATCCGTTATCTGCGTACTATATTCTCCTACGACAATAAAGTGTCACTACATGTCCACTTTATTGTATAAATTCATTTATTTATAGATATCCTTAGAGCTAATATCCAGTCCTATATGGAGGTGATTGCGGAAATAGGGGGCCAGCTTTGGTGCGATATGACAACACTTCGTTCTGTGAATGCCGTTTCGTTGAGCACACTAGTTCTTATACCAACACATTGCTAGGTGTATACACCAAATAAATATGATTTAACCGTGACTGCCGCGGGCACTTTACATCGAATGAGTGTCATAAAAGTAGTGAAATAAACGGTAGCGCCATCTTTGTGATAATTTCTGCATTACAATATACGTATATGAAGCTATACCAACGATAGAACAGTACTTTATATATGGTTTGTTATAATTCGATTTTTACAAAATCGACAAACATTTTTAATTGTTAGTATTAAATCGATAAAGGCAATTAACTGCATTATTAAGTATTAATAAAACTTATTATAACTTGTATTATATTTTTTTCTATATGATCTAGATTATATTAGAGAGATTTTTTTATGCATAAGAAATATTTCTGCGCGCGGTATGCGTAGGTACTTATGATATCCATCTAAGAAACTTTTAAAAGCATGAGACTTGTTTACAGCACGTTCATTTTGAGTTACTTCTGTCTTAAACTACTGAATTGCGCAAAAAAAGGAAATTTTATGTATTAGAGATAAAAATTAATATTCCATTCGCTTTGCTCTTTCTTTTCATCTCACAATTTTTCTAGCGAACACGCATATTTGCTAAGCAATAAACGAAAAAACAAAGAATGACAAGAATTATAGGACTTCTAATTAATTTCCCAAACGCACAAATATCTTATGTTCGTGAATTATACATATATACTTACTGGAATAGGGTGGTCTCGTCCGTTGCAGTAGCATTTCTCTGCTGGAACGCGATCGATATTTGACCTCCTAAACACAATGAAAATATTACTGAGGTGGTGTCCGTCATTGCTAAAAATAGACGAGGAAAGAATTACCTGACGTAGGTTCTCTTAGAATGAATTGAGATTGAGGTGTGCTGCTTGAAGAAGCTCCATTTTGTATTTTTCTCATGAATCTAATGAAGAAAAAAAGTAATAATTGAGACGTCTAATAAAATATGATTAATATGTGTTGTTTAGAATATTTGAAAGGGAAGAGTAGTTAATAAAAATAGTGAAAAATTGGTGTTATTATAATTATATTCAGCAGTGTAATAATCTTTTAATAAATAAATACGCGGTAATATATAGATAGTATATAATATGGATTGATACTGGATATTTTAGATTATATATTGTTGCTCTTGCATTAATAACCATTCATTAATTTAGTTTACCTAATAGTTTGTGTACTTAATCAAAGTACACAGATGGGATCCTTGCGGGACACCTGCAGTGGCAACAAACGAAGCAGAACTAAAGGCGTTATAAGAAACGTAGCAAGTACGATTAGATAAATACAGGGTGTTTTAAAACATCGTTTAAAGATTTTAAGGGCATGTAGTACGATCGAAAATAAGGTTAAAAGTCATAATAAACATATGTTCACAAATCAACCGTTTACGAGATAACAGCGAGTGTTCCTAGTAGTACATGGATATAACATATCCCAGTAAACAGGTGCTTATCAGCTATTGTTTTATGACAGTTTAATTTGACGTTTTGTGCAATTTGTAGCAATTACAATGGTTGCGTATTCTAATGCTGAAATGAGCGATATGGTGTTCATGTACGGTCGTGCTAATGGGAATTCTTTACAAGCACGTCGCTTCTATGCTGAAACGTTTCCTGATCGCCAACTGCCTTCGCATGTGATGTTTCAGACGGTGTTTCAACGACTAAGGGAAACTGGTTCGTTTGAGAAGCGGTCTTCTGATACTGGACGGCAGAGATTAGCATGTACTCCACAGATAGAAGATCGAATTGTGAATATTATTGATGAAAATCCCGAAACTAGTGTTAGAAGAATTTCGACTCAAGTGGGTGTAAGCAGCAGTCTTGTTTGGAGAACTCTTCATGAGCAACTCCTACACCCCTACCATATCCAACGGGTACAAGCCCTTACTGCTCCGGATTATCAAGCGCGAAGAGCTTTCTGTGAGTGGTTTTTGCGAATGACTGCTGATCGGCCAGATTTCGCTGATTGATACATCCTTTTCGCTGATGAAGCTGGTTTTACTAAAAATGGAATATTTAATTTCCACAACAATCACGTTTGGTTTGACGAGAATCCTCATGCTACCGTTGAAGCTCGGCACCAGCAACGTTTCTCTCTAAACATCTGGTTAGGCATGATAGGGGAACGGTTGTTAGGACCGATTGTTTTGCCACGTTTAACAGGTCCTGCATACCTCTAGTTCTTGGAAAATACTTTACCTGAACTTTTGGAAGATTTACCTATAAATCTAAAACTGAACCTCTGGTTTATGCAAGATGGAGCTCCACCGCACTTTACGCGTGCTGTTAGGCAACATCTTAACAATGAATTTCCTGGGAGATGGATAGGGCGCGCAGGTCCCATTGCTTGACCTCCAAGGTCTCCCGATCTAAACCCGTTGGACTTTAGTATCTGGGGTTATTTGAAAAGTTTAGTGTACGCAAGACCGGTAAACGATCTTTCAGAGTTACGCCAACGAATAGAACACTGTTGCCAGATAATACGAGAAAAACCCTTGTTTTTTGAAAGAGTGCTTCCTTTGAAAGCAGATGTAGATCCTGTGTCGAAATGAAAGGACGTCATTTTGAACATCTTCTTTAGTTATAATCTATTTTATGTTAAAATACAATAACATCTTAATAAAAACCGCTAAAGCAAACTTATTCTGCATTTGCGATAAAATCGCTGTTATCTCGTAAACAGTTAATTTGTGGACATATGTTTATTATGACTTTTAACCTTCTTTTCGATCGTACTACATGCCCTTAAAATCTTTAAACGATGTTTCAAAACACCCTGTATATATAATATGACAGGTAAAGAGTTATTTGAGGTGGCATTTGTAATGCCCTGTATATTACATTCAAAAATAAAATAGTGTATTTCCTCCATATATGTAATACTACTATATTGCGGGTCGCGTATAGAACCCGTGGCACAAATTTCCGCCGATGAAGGGGGATGGAAGATACACTTCTTTGTCTTACTTGGTTCTCTGACAGTTCTGGTTTTGTTTAGTCAAAAGTTAGAATATAGGTTATTTCTGGTGAGAATACACATGTCATATATGTATGTAAACAATAAAAATTATTTTAAACTATATTATTGAATATAACATGGTGCAGAATAATACGCACCTAGAAAGAATATTGTTTTTGCAAGATTTTTGTGTAATTAAATTACACAAAAGGCTAATCAAACATTTGTCAGCTTCGTAACAATTAACAGAAAAGTCAGAAATTACGAATGCACAGATGAAGAAAGTATGATATGATGAGAGAGTGTGTGGTAATTGAAGTTTTTGAAAAATCTAGAGAAGTTGAGAAGAATATAAAATTAATGTTTGATATAAACAAAGCAATTGAAAGTAGCAATGAAAAGGTAGCCGACAACTGGTAAAAGGTATATGCAGAGAATTAAGTAAATGGAATATAAGGTAAAGCTTTAGTAATAAGCATGAACAAGTATTAAAAACATGTGGACATTCCTGAGAAAACAATTCCTTGAAGCCGTACCCTCATTGGCCAAACCACAATGAGCGTACCAAGAAAATTATTAGACTATGTATTAGATTAGCTTCGTTAAAGTAATGTAATTATATATTTCTAAAAGAAAAAAGGGACAATGTAGTATAATATATATAATATAGGTACTGGTAAATGATAATACGTAAATGTTTATATAAAAATATATATTTCAATCTGTCGTATAACTAATTTAAATATGGTTTTCAAAATACAATTGTATGGATGTGATATTAGGGTGGTAGTACACTGCGACCCGAAATTTCTATTGTGTCCCCTATTCTTGCTGTATTTACAGCTGGCCGTCCAGTGTGATTCGTTTTAGAAAGTGCAGAATGCCAGAAGGCCCTAGATTAGGTAACTCTCCCTCTTCAATCTCACATGCTCCCAGGTGTAGCGCCCTTGAGTTGCACAGTGCATCGCAGTTTGTGAGTAATTGAATGGATGTTTCACCCTATTCCCCACAAAATCTACATTTGGCTTCCTCCGCTATTCCAAGCCTGCTTAGGTGTCGGTTCAGTTTACAATGGCCTGTAAGGAGCCCTGTCAATATGCGAATATTATTTTTACTCCGATTGATGCATTCTGCAGATCTCTACTCGTTATAGGTTCCCAGTAGAGTTTTAGCTTGCCTCATTCCCTGGAGATTCTCCCAGTATTTGATTTTCTCTGCTCTACTTAATTTTTGAGTTTCTCCAGTATTATGCTGCTACTTATACCGCAAAAAGGTTCTGGCCCTACAAATGGTATGGCTAGCCAATAACGTAGTTGGGTATTCCATACAGTCAAGTACGACATTCGTTTATGTTACGAGTTACGAGGTTTGAAATGTGTAACTCTTTATAGGTTTATTTATCTGATTCCAAGTGATCCGCGAGGCAAATAACTTATACTACGTAACTTGGACGGATATTCGTTGTTGTCTAGCTGTAGTTCCCAACGCCACCGATAGCGGTGACAGATATCATAGCTACAGCTATTTCCTCGATAGCTGCTATTTGACTAGTCATTAGAATAGCTAACCACCATCAATGAAAGCTAAGCATGCAAAACATTCAACCACTGAGACGGTTACTATAATATACTCAATTTATTAGTATTTACATCTCCATTACCTATGCATAGAACTGCTTACATTTCTCTTTGATTGGAGATAGCCACACAAATAGCAATATCTAACCATTTTTATTATATTCCTAAAAACTAAATATTTGTACAGTTTCTAATTTATGCCACAAATAAATTATAAAATAATGAAACGAGAAAATATGAATATGTAACCAAATATAACCACAATATAACCAAATAGACACCATAAACGCACTCGTCAAGACTGGTTCGAACCGTCAACTGTCAACAAGAATTCATGTTTATGGTTAAAATATACGCGTTTGCGCACTTTACGTCAAGAACCAACACGAGTTTTCGATATATATCCATCTCCCTTTGATTTCGGAATTTTTTCGGACATACTAGCAATATAGTAGTATTACATATATGATTTCCTCATAGGAATCTAGAAATGTAGGTCTTGTTGTGAACTTTACATACTTTTATAGTTCCTTTGTTTTGGCGCAAAAACAGAATAAACCGCCTTAATACATATTACATTTCGCCTAGAGGTATAACACAGAATAAAGTACAATACTCAAAGACTTATAAGTATATATTTAGCTATCCAAAACGGCTCGTAACGTTGCTTAAGGTATAATAAGATGGCGGATGCTGTAACGGTTATTTCACCAGAATGGAGAGAAAGACCTAGCTAGTCAGCGTCGCGCCGACTGTGTTCAAAACTTGTTCCTTGTAATGTTTACTGCAAGACCATATATAAGAATGAAATACCGTGCTGTATTATACTTGGAGCTGCTATATATGTAGCTACGTAGTTACATACAGCGATATGTGGCCGGATTATCCGTGGTTGGGTTTTGCGAAATTTCGTTTCATTTCCACAATGCGCGCTTGCAATGTTCTCTTATTTGGGGATATTACATAGGATGTATGCCATACCTGTCATATTTGCAATATTTTGTCTATATTGAAGCGAACCTAGCGAACTCGGGCATTGCTAATACATACCGGGTGTCCAACCTAAGATGCAACGGTTCCTAGCCAATTTATTATTGCCTTTTTGAAAAAAATTTTCAAATAAAAGTTGCCTCGAATCATATTCTACGTATGCTAAAATTAGTTTCAGTAATGGCGGACTTCCGGTTGTACCGGAAGTAGATACTAACTTTCTTATTTTAAATGGAACACCCTGTATATTATTGCACTTTTGGATTCCTTGTTAAATTTAAATAACAATATGTTAGGGATACATTGGGGCTAAGTTGTACCGTTTCCGAATTACATGACGTTTTTCGAAAAAAATGACATTTGCAGTGTCTTCGGTGTTTGGAAATACCTCAGGAAATACGAAAGCTAGAAAGATGCGGTTTTCGGTTTTCGCTTAACCATGAAACAGCACACGTCTTTTATTTAAAAATTGTTGCGTTTAAATTACAGCGTTATTAAATAGGGATCTGTAATTTTCGAACTCTAAAATCATGGATAACTTGATTTTTTTAAATTGAACGGTATAGCAATTTTTACATAAATGGATGTAAAATTTAATTTTCTTTCGATTTTATACGGGTATCATTGTGTCTATCTCCAACGGTTTTGGAGATATTCGCGATTTTTCAGTTTCTCACGATAGATACGTATTGCGAAGCGCCGCCGTCGGCCACATTCCCTTCGCATTTCACCAGGCTTGGGACTAGCAGCAATATACGTAGTACTGGCATGCTTAGAAAATGGCCAACAGAACACAATAGGACCATTTGAATCAAACAAAATTGTCTAAAAGATACTTGAGATGTCTAAAGCGGCATCTTTAAAGTCAACGTAAGCTTGAAAAACAAACTAGGTATCTAACCGTTATTAGTGTTCCGAGTGTCAAAACTGACATTCAGACTACTGTTTGGAAACATGATAATTAAAGATGTTGCTTACTCAAGAAGAATTAGTAGATATGGTTTTCGTTCTCGGTGAATGTTACAGAAACGCTTTGTTAGCGTCAAGAGTTCACGCACAGTATTACCCATGTAGAAAGCATCCAGATAGGAGGGCATTTCTGCCGCTACTAGGTAGATTTGTACTGGATCCGTAGCACATACACAACGGAACCGCAATAACTCCGTACTTACGGATGAAAATCAGTTACAAGGTGCGATTTCTTCTCATGGGGTTTCATTAAAAATAAGCTTTATGAGACGCCACCAACAACCCCTGATGATATGCGCCATCGTATTTTAAGAGCGTTTCAAGAAGTCACACCAAAAATACTCAGACATGCTCAAAAGTGTTTGCAAAAGAGATTTCGATTATGTAGTTGCCCAAAACGGACAGCATTTTGAACATTTAATATAATAGTGTTGTACAAATTCTCTGTACAATGACAACATTAGCGTCTAAAGTGTAGCCGTCGAAGTGTACGTACGCCATACATTGGATAGAGTAATGTAGTTTGAAAAATGTGCTGATTTACACTTTCTAAGCATGCCAGTATTATTGCTGCCAGTCCCAAGCCTGGTGAAATGCGAGGGGAAGGTGGCCAGCGGCGGCGCTTCGCAATACGTATCTATCGTGAGAAACTGAAAAATCGCGAATATCTCCAAAACCGTTGGAGATAGACACAATGATACCCGTATAAAATCGAAAGAAAATTAAATTTTACATCCATTTATGTAAAAATTGCTATACCGTTCAATTTAAGAAAATCAAGTTATCCATGATTTTAGAGTTCGAAAATTACAGATCCCTATTTAATAACGCTGTAATTTAAACGCAACAATTTTAAAATAAAAGACGTGCGCTGTTTCATGGTTAAGCGAAAACCGAAAACCGCATCTTTCTAACTTTCGTATTTCCTGAGGTATTTCCAAACACCGAAGACACTGCAAATGTCATTTTTTTCGAAAAACGTCATGTAATTCGGAAACGGTACAACTTAGCCCCAATGTATCTCTAACATATTGTTATTTAAATTAAACAAGGAATCCAAAAGTGCAATAATATACAGGGTGTTCCATTTAAAATAAGAAAGTTAGTATCTACTTCCGGTACAACCGGAAGTCCGCCATTACTGAAACTAATTTTAGCATACGTAGAATATGATTCGAGGCAACATTTATTTGAAATATTTTTTCAAAAAGACAATAATAAATCAGCTAGGGACCGTTGCATCTTAGGCTGCACACCCGGTATATTGGTTTACGTATTCGAGAAATGAATTCTCTTTCGGGGAATGATATTTCTCTTGCGGTAAACTCACGGTTTACTACGAAATATTGGCGATGTAATAATCGTATAAACCGGGTATTGTACAAATTGCATAACGTCATTCCGGTTTTATAATGTATCATTTGATTGAAAAATATACATGCGGAATTTGAAAACGTAGCTAAAGCACATGTTCCTCACCCCGACAAGGAATATTGAATTTAGAGCAAGTATATAGTTTAGAAAATATTAGTGTTTTAAAAAGGCTCTCTTTCGTTTGAGAACTGTTGAAATGCAGTCACATCTGTTATATGGCAATCAAAACACGTCTTAAACGTAAGCAGACGATGTGTATGTCAGCATGCTTGTTAATTACATACGGCCAAGGGCTTGGGTCAGCCGTTCGAAAAGGTCGAAGAAATGCTCAGTCTTCTTCGAATAGATTAGAACTTTAATCTATTGTGCTTGTAGTACTATTTTACGTCTAATGCAACGGTTTGTGGTACTTTCCTCTTAGTTCCACCTGCTTTTCTTTTATCAAAATGCCACAGTACACAACTATGGTGTCAATTATGGGATTAATGTATGGTGGTTTCCTTTCGCTTGTAGTTGTAGCTGTTTGTAGTGAAGTATTTTCTAGTGTGTGAACTGCGAAAGCGGGTTTTCGATATCTCAAAGTGGGGTGCGTTTGATTTTTTGAAGGTCCATTACTATGGATGGAACTATAAACGAAATCATAGTTACTACAAACAACTACAAAGGGAATAGAAACATTTTCTATAAAAAAGTTTATTTTTAAAAAGTGGGGTGCTAAGTTCACATAGGTTTTAAAACCACGCAAAATACTTGAAGTAGTTCAAATATATAAACATAAAAATTTAATTTATAACAAAGCTGTCACACAATATTTCACTAAATTTTGTAATAAACTAAGTAAATAGAATAGTTTTTTTTAGAAACATGTTTATTAAAAATTGATAACGCTTTTCATACATACCCATTAAAATAAAATTGGTATACTATTTACAAAACAATCTTTATGAAATACAAAATTTTCATATTAAAACAAAATAAATTATTTATCTTATCAACAAAAAAATTTCTCAATATAATTTTTCTAATTTTATACAAAATGTGAATGAGTATGATTTATTATTACAAAAGATCCAAATAATAAGAATTTATTAATTTTTTTTCTAGTTGTAATCCCAGAAATATGTGGTACAGTCTTTAAATTTCCTTATAAATTAAATTACCTTGAGAGTATGATTTCTATTTGTTTAAATGTGTATTTTTATTTGTACGTATGAATTTATTTGCATTTTTAAAACTCATACGCTATTATTTTAAGTTATGACTAATTGTGAATAGCATGACTTCCATACCTGTGTGGGAGATATCACGTAATTTCTATTTTTTGAGGCATGCGTTTACTGTATTGATATATTACGTCAAACATATTTTAAAAATTAATTCCTCATTCATTGCAATCGCCTCCTATCTACCTTCACAAAAGAAGAACCAATAAAGAAGGAGAAAACAAAAAGGCAAACATTACCTATAAATAACCTAAAGTAAGTTGGGCCATAAATTAATTTCTTGAAGATGAAAGTATTGTTGTTTATCTTATCTAATCAGGCGTATGATTACCGAAAATATTTTTCAGTACTTGTATGTAGCCATTACGTCGCACAAGCATTACATAAACATTGGATATAGATAACTTACACGTTGTTTACAGTGACACATAAGCTAATGACTTGAAAATCATAAAATAATTGTGCCTCTTCACGATATTCATATATAGAATTTCTAAAACATTCTATAATTTTGATTTATTGTGGCAGTATTTTTTTAAATTTTAATGGGTGATTTATAAACAATAGGTAGAATATATTTACATATGTGTATTGCTGTAATGCCACTTTTCATTATATGCGGTGCCGTTATTATGACCTTGACATAATTCTTTACGATAACTGCAGTTACTTTATGAATTATATTAAAACTATTTTATGGAATGTACGTCACCAAACTAATTATGTTTAAAACGTTGACATGTTTCACAATAATTACCTATAAATCACTTTCCTCACATTAGGCGTAGCGTTAATGAATGAATTGAATTATCAAGAAACAGGAAATTGTTTTTGGTTAAGTATAATAGTAATAATAATAATAACAGCGGTTTATTGGCATCAGACATAGTATAAAAATAAGTAAGTTTAAAGCTAAATATTCAATCAACATGCCAAAAGGTGCAGCTTAAAGCATAAGCCGCTGTTCTACCTCCAGCACCATTAAAAACGTTAACCCGATAAATCAAAAATCATAAGCAAAAAGTAATAATAATTCAAATCTAAGCGCAAAAAGCATAAAGAGAAAACTAATAGAAAGTTATAAAGGAAAATGAAAATATTTTTACTTGTTAAAGAAAACACTCCTTCGAAATTGATGGGATAGAGAAAGCTGACTCAAACAACGCATACCTAGTGGAATTTTGTTCCAAAGTCTAACAATATGATAACTATAAACGATCTTTTAAAAAATTTAAGGTGGTGAACTGGAGGAGTTAATAAGCCTTTGTATCTCACATTGACATTATGCACATCTGTTCTAAACAAAATTTTACGGAACAAATAACTTGGTTTCTTAAAATAAATAACTTTATAGAAAAAGATGGTAGCAGAAAATTCAGCTCTGGAAAAGATATTTAACCAACCAGCCCAATCGAGTGTATGAGGGATTCGGTTAAATTTAAGTATCCCATAAATAAATCTAAGACACGAATTTTGCAAACGCTGAAGTCTAGTTCTGTTAATGGTGTCCAAGCAGTAATAATAAAAGCTTATGCAAAAATTAAATCTTGAAAGGACCAAAGATTCGCATAAGGCCTTACGCAAACCGACATCCAAACAGTCTTTACTATCTACCATACAAAACCTTCAAACTACTGTAACCCAATCTAATTAAATGTGAAACGTGTTCTTTAAAACGAAGTTTGGTGTCAAGGAAAAGGCCTAAATTACGCACACAATCAGATACAATGAAAACTTTATCTTTGATTTTGATTTCAATATCCCCCAAAATCGCAGCTCGGGGTTTTTCAGGGCCAAATACCAAAACAGAAGTTTTTTTTATTATTTATTCTCAGACAATGTCTTTCAGACATGTTAACAAGTGACTGTAGGTCACTATTTATGTATGAGAGGGCTTCACATATGTCTCCAGGATTAAAGGTATAATATCAGCATAAAGATGATAATAACAATATTGTAAGCACTTAATGATGTTTGCGGTGTAAATTACATAAAGTAAAGGTCCCAGAATACTGCCTTGAGGAACGCCAGATATAGTGGAGAAGATAAACGACCATTATAAGAAACCTATCGGGATCTATTGAATAAGTAAGAAAAGAAAAAATCGACAGAGTTTTGAGAAAAACCTATATACTTTAAGATGTTGAGCAAAAGAGCATGATTAATAGTATCAAAGGCCTTAGAATAATCCAACAATATCAAAACTGTAATTTGATTATCATCGATACTGCGCAGTAAATCATCAACAATGTTAGCCAACGCAGACTCACAGCTATATCCCGGACGAAATCCCGATTGAAATTAATTTTTGCATACCTATTCATAAATTATTTACTTTAAATAGAGATATTGCAATATGTGTAGGAAGGGCTATTGTTACGATATTTCTAAATTCTAGGTTAATGTAGTTAGCCATTGTGCTTTTATTGTTTGTCCAAAAAAATTGTAAAATGAAATACTTAATTTTTAGTATGTATATAGAGTTTTCCACGGTAGCCGTTCGTTAGAAGTTTCCGAGGTTAGAAAAAACCTGGAACTCTGAATTTTTGGAATCCGGGGCTATTCAAGATTCTCTTTCATTTTAAAATATTTTCAGGGTCTTACCACTTCCGGTTATACAGGAAGTCGCCATAAACTTTCTTATTTTAAATGGAACACCCTGTATATTATTTCATTTTTAAATTCCTGAGAAAATTTTATGATGAGTTCTAATAGGTTTCCCTATACCTATTTTCAACTGCTACTTAGATATTTTGATTTTTTTGAAAATTTTGAAAGATGTAGCGTTATTTGCAACACAGTATGTTTTGCCCATTTTCGACTGGTAATAAACACTTCTAGGGTAGATGGAAGCACAAGAATGACACTTTCGAAATCCACATTGACAATTGATTTGTCGCATACAGGTGTCCAAAACTGCATGACCAATTACAAAATCTTCAAAGTTGAAAAAGTTCGTTTTTTCAAATGGAACACTCTGTATATTATTGGATGATCACATGCAGAATTTAATTCTGCATCGATTCGCTATGACTTTCCTTATACCTATTTACAACGATTTTCTTGTTATGTCAATATTATCTGTGTTAATGTGATTTTTGACAGAAACTGAAACATCGCATGTGTTTCATTTTAATTAGAAAATGGAAACAAAACAGGAACATAAGAAAATTTGAAACGTAGTAACAAATGAAAAACAAAAATAGGAACATAATGACAAGAAAAAATAAAATAAATTGAACGAAATAACTACAATAATTGTTCTATGTGACCACCATTTTGGTTCAAACACTGAATCACTCTATCATGTACTCCTCGCGAAACCGATCTCCGAAGTTCGTCTGGGGTTATATTGGTGAACGCATCGTGGACACGGTTCAATAGTTCCTCTCTCGTTAATTGCTCTTTTATGCGACCCCACAGGTAAAAGTCCAAGGGCGTTAAATCGGGTGATCTGGGTGTCCAGTTTTCGAAGGCAAATATGTCTTTACATAATTGATTTTGGTAACAAAATGCAACTTTAACCAAATTAGGTGTTAATTTTACCACGCAAACTTTTTACCACCTACTTTTTGAGCTTTACAAGCAGAAATTTTTTACTGTGTACAGTCTAAGGTTCGAATAAAGAGTTATTTTCCGTATTTTTCATCATTTTGTTGCTTTAAATGATATGAGTAGGCTTTGCAACGTTTCCTGGCAACCCCATTTATTGTCTTCGTGACATTTCTCTCTTGTTTAACGTTTGCCCAATACGTGTTCTTTTGAATTGTTTTCCAACTTATTTGTACTACTTTTCATAATGCCTGAATTTACCAATCAAGAAATGGCTCAAATTAATTTAATGTACGGTTTAGCAATGAAAATGTGAGACAGGCGAGACGTTTATATGCATCAGTACCATTTTGTAACTGGTTTCAAGAAAAAGTTTAAGGTTCCACATTTTTCGGCACAAATACTATTTACAAATGAAGCGAATTTTTCAGCAAAAGGTATTAACAATTTTCACAACAATCATATTTGGGCTGATGAGAATCCTAGTGCTATCGTCGAAGAACATACATTTACGCTTAATATTTGGGCAGGGATTATTGCAGATAGTTTAGTTGGACTGTATTTCATCGGGACTTAAAATGGGAACAATTGTGAAAAAACATTACAGATTTTCCTGTTTAGATGTTCGACTTTTTATTTACATATTTTTTAATGTGTTGCGTGTTGTAAAAATATAAAAACAAATATAATACATTTTATAAATTTCAATTATAATAATAAAATATCAAATTTAAAATATCATTTATACTGGTTTAAACCAAAATTAAAAAATTTTAATAAAATTTTACGGTATTGTACTCAGATTTGTAAAAATCTTGGTAACATGTTTCCACAATTGTTCATGCAGTGTCAACTTGATGCATAATACTATCAATTACAATAAAGAACAAGATTTCATTACCACTACCAAAAAAAAAAAGGAATTCCACATCGTTTTCCCAGCGTAGCTAAAACTTATTTTTAACTTAATTTATTTATTGATTATATTATATTTTAGTTTATTTTGTTTACATACTCATTTAAAACTGTCCTATATTACTAAACTATTATTTTAAGTGTATATAACTGTACAGATACTATAAACTTTAAGTGTAAGTTTTTATTTTATTCTCAGTTGCAATAAATTTAATTATATAGAATTACAAAGTACGATCTATAGATATACAAATCCACTAGACCGCCAGAAGCCATTTATTAGGACATAAATTAGACATGCTTGATCAAGGTGAACTACTTGTACCCCATCAACTGTTATAGAACAAAATATGAGAAGTTATATAGGTTTTTTGCGCCACTAAACTATGCCCGCATTGATTTCCAATCTTAATAATAGATTTTGCGGTCGATTTATTGCTGGAAGTTGGCGCACTGTTTTACAGCTTTCTCTTCATAAAGGTGGGTTTACATCAAGGCAACAGTAATAGCTAGTTAGTTGGGAATGTTCCTGGAGTTTCACAAACCAGCTTTTTCTAACTTCTATATAGATAAACCATACAGGTACATACGTACGTACCAAAGCAAATAAATTGCCTTCATTTAAATGCAGTCTGTCGTAATTATTACTGTGACTTTTCACTTTTGTTCAGCGATTGAAAAAGCGACCTATAGACGAAGTTGATAGCAAACGGACATTTGTTTGAAGGACAATAAAATATCTGGAATGGATTGAATGTTGATGATGAAGCTCCGTTTGTGGAAACCTGACAAGAGGGAGTCAAATTGGAACTTTGGGGTTTCTATTTTCGGTTTTAAATCATTAAGGTAAACGAATTCGGTAGTTGACAATGCTGCAGTTGTTAACATTTTTAATTTAAATTTACCTATTAGGCTTTAGAAAATATTTTGCTACTTTTTTATCTTTCAAATGAATTTTTTTCATCCCCTCTCTAATACTTGGAAAAATCGGAAGTAATTAAAAACTTTATCAAGAAATTCAAATTACTGAAGGGTTGTTATGCTGCATATTGTTTGTAAATAAAGAGCAAATCGCTAAAGTACTTTTTTAAAATAATTTGTAATTGTTTGTTGTTTAATTTTCTTCTAACTTAGAAAAAAGCTTTGTCCTTTAGTCTTTATTATGTGAGAATATCAACTATTGGATTATTGTTTTCTTCTGCTCAATTTAAGCACATATCAAATGCTCTTACCGCTGCTTCATGTTTTACAATATTGTTATTCATCATTGTTTCCTCTTCTTTTCGATTTGGATAGGTAGCAAATTCTCATCACCTTGTACTCAGTAGCTCAACACTTCGCTTTCAGTAACATTTTCCCTACCAACTGAATTTAATATGCTAGAAATCACCATTAGGTCGTCTTTTTTTAGACGCAAGTTTTTGTTTTAAAATGAAATTAAATCATCCAGCTCATACTCATCATTATTTTCACCTTAAAAGAAAAAAAACTCTTGCTGAAGATTTTATGCCAATTTTTTTTTCAACTCTTTGGCATGTAGGAGTACTCCATAGAATAGGATAATCAGAAAACAGCGTCTACCACGCTAAATTCCTTGAGGCAGTTAGTAAGATCTGCTTCACATTGAAGATACAATTTTACTTGAAAGTGATTTTCGATAAGCTAACTTAGTTAAATTCATCGAATGGCTTCGGAGCGTTCTCCTATAATTAAAGATTGGGGTATCTGGTTTGATGAAAAAGTATATATTTTATCGAACATATAAATTACATAACTGCTAGTGCATACAATGGCTTTATCTACCGTAATTGCAGGGACTTTAGAAGGATCGACTGTTTCATGATACTATTTTTTGCTTTTGTCCGATCTAAACTTGAATATCGATCCTTGATCTGATATCCACTTTGTACCATTCATGTTAATGCCATTGAATCTGTACTACGTAAATATCTTAAATATTTACCCTCCAAAAGGTTTAGATTATACTATATTGCTGAACAGATATCAATGTAAATCCCTCAAAGATAGGTGTTTTACATATTTTATATAACATTCTAAATAATAATATTGACTGTTTAGATTTGCTACAAGATACACTGAGAAAAATAGATTGTACTCTTTAACATAAATAGTATACTTTAATATATTTTATAGCTCCTATAGGGACAATCATATTTTATATTACCGGTGACAATATCTGTATAGTAAATTTCTGTGAATAGTTTTTATTAACTTGTATGGTAAAGTTGGTGTACTATATTTGTATTATTAATTTGAGCATACATGTTAGTAAATGTGAAAAAAATGTCTAGTAGCACTGACTATATTTGATAATAACTGTTAAATTTTTTATTGTACCCAGAATAATGTAATATTTTACTATGTACGATACATGATGCTCATACTTACCATATAGCCTTGTAGTACTTACAATATTTTTTTCTACTATAATAATCTAACGTGCTAAGAGGCGTTAGATTATTATAGTAGAAATAGTATTTAAAATAGTAGATAGTAAACAATAATATAATGGATCATATGCGGGCACAGCGATACTTACCTGTAATTTAAAATATAATACTATATAAGGTTTTACCCAGTTCATGCATAAGGAAAGTGGAATATTACACAATAAAAACTATAATATTGATTTTATATTTTTATTTGTCCTTAAAACCATTATTACAAAAATCCAACGTGTATTACTTTCATTAACATAACAATCACTAGTAGGTTAGATTTAGGTTAATGTTCTATAAAAGCATAAAGTACCCACTACGAAGTATATGCATATAATATCTATTACTTACCTTTGAATATATTAATTAACTGTGGAAACCCCCACTCGATTAAAATGTTTTCCACGTTTGCATTCATTTCTGCTTACGATGCACAGAAATCAACGAACGACCAGACACAAACATGCACCGACACGAATACGTACACCTGTACCACACGTACATAACACGTGTCAGTAATTTTGTCGCGGCAAAACAGCTTATTGGTCGATTTCTTCGGTAAAGATCGACAATGAATAGAGCAAGGGGTGGGAAGAGCGTTACAAACATTTATGTTAGAAATTGAATATGCATTGAATACCTGATAATATCGCAGTCAATCGCAGCGACTATCTATATAATCCACGTCGTTATATAGGCTTTCAGCAATAGAGTATATTAATTGTTACATCCATAAGATGTAGATGGTAACATCCAGATTTTGCCTTTTACTATAATCTGGTTATTTTACTCTTAATACGCCACATATTGTCGTTTTGACAATAATTATTTTAGTAATTAACATAAAGAAATTTACGATCTAATTTCTACAATCCATTTTTCTCAGTGTAGCAAATACACCATATTTCCTTCTATTGTAGAATTTCTAAAACAAATGTGATGGCTAGATCGCCTATTTTGATTATATGTTCTAATTCAATACAATATCTAATGCATATGATATTCATTCCGAAAACTTTTCCAATTTGCAATATTTGTTGATTTGTTAAATTTTTATTGTAATATCTTGTTTTTTTTTTTATTCGTTTTACTGTTATTAATACCTATTATTACACGTACTATCTGCTTTTGTATTAAGTATTGAAAATCGTCAACAAATTCTGAGCGAACCTGCAGCAAAGTTCCGTGGCTGTCAACTCTTAACTTAATTAACTTATTAGGTATCCCATTTCTAGTTATTAAGAATTGAAGAGAGTATCCATCAAGAGATGAAAAACGGTTTCTATTTATTGTGAACATCAGAAATAGACCAGAAATATGAATTACAACTTTATTTCTACTACCAGTTCAGGAATAACTTTAATTTATAATTAATTCTGAACACTATTATAACAATAATGAGAATAGCTGCACATTAAGCACAAAATTACATATCTTAAAAAGAATGGCATCGCTGTCGCATGCATATTGCACATGTAATTGATGTCACACATCCTTTTTTTTGTACATATACGCACATGATTCATTTCAAGGTTATATAATATCATCTGTTATTATATTAATGAAGAGGCATACAGTGTGTGGTGTGCATGTACCATAAACAACAACTAAAATCCAAGATCAATCAACATTCAACAATGCGATAAATTTTATCGAACGAGACACTGATTGCGCAGGGCCTTCATGTAAACCTTATTTATCGCTTGTTTATATAATAAGCTTCACCTTAAATATTTACTAAAGAGTTGTTTATATATATATATTTATATAATCTTATTTATCTATTGTTTGTTAAATAAGTAAATAAGAATATGTTTGCATGAACTCTAAACTTGAAATCATTGGTCGTCTATCCAATAGGTGTTATTATAATGTTATTAGTTTCTTTCGCGGAAGTGAGTTTTACTCAGAGTTATCCGGCCACGTCAATTTAATGTAAATAGGCATTAGCTGACCAATCACAAGTTGTCGTAGTTATACGTAATTTTTAGACAAAATCCCAACAAAATCTACATTCGGCTTGCTCTGCATATTCCAAGCCCTGCTTAGATGTTCGTTCAGTTTACAATGGCCTGTAAGGATCCCTGTCAATATGCGAATATTATTTTTAGTCAGGTTGATGCATTCTGCAGATCTCTTCTGGTTATAGGTTCCCAGAAGAGTTTTAGCTTGCCTTATTCCCTGGAGATTCTCCCAGTATTTGGATTTTCTCTGCTCTACTTCATTTCTGGGTTTTTTTCCAGTATTACACTGCTACTTATCCCGCAAAAAGGTTCTGTATACATCCAGAGCAGTATTTTTGGGTTGCAACCCCAGTTATTACCTGCAAAGTTTCTATAAACCATTAGCGCCTTTTTTACCTTGTTAGTTACTTCAAGCTCATGCTTATTCCACAAAAGTTTATTATCCAGGATAAGGCCTAGATATTTCCTCTCCTTCTTCCAGTCCCCAAAAACATTAACCCGGAACATTAATAGTATTTCCTTTCTCACAAAATCTTTTAAACGATTTAAGGTATAACATATAGGTGACAATTTCGATTCAAGGTGCCTGATACAGGTTTCCCAACTCAAACTGTTCTCTAAAAAGAGATCCAAATGTTTTGAATTTGAAACTTGCTTAAAGGATTTACTGTTAACTTATTGAGTATATGGATAGCTTTAATTGTGTTTTTAACTCCCGGTGTGAAACTAATAAATAAAGTCTTATTTTTATTAAGATACTTATAATTTGTGTTTTGAAAACCATTCCTCAAAGTCATTTAAATTCTTTTGTAAGTTCCCCATTAAATCTTTTTACAAATACAAGTACTATCATCCGCATATAGTATTAATGAAAATTATAAAAAGTAATGGCCCTAGAATGAAGCATCGTGGTACACCTCTCTTAAGTTTCAGTTCACCAGAAAACTGGCTCTCAATATCAACCATTTGAAATCTATCTGAAAGGTCCAAATGGGACGAATACCAAATTCCTCCAATTTATGTAAGAGCAGCGAATAATCCACCATGTTAAAGGCCTTGTTCAAATCCATAAAAACAGCTGCACATTTTTCTCCATTATTTAAACACTCATAAACATTGTTTTCATTAATTTAATTTATGACTGTTTTGGAGGATATTTTGAAGAAATCGTGCTGTGAAGAATCAAACAAAAAAAAATATTATGAAGTAAATAATTAATTAATCAAAGAAAGTGCATGGTATATAATTATTTATACACTCAGAATTCTCGTATAGATTTTAATCAGTTTATTGGAAAGATGCCATGCCCTATGGATCTATTTACTATTTATTACAAGACCAAGAACTATAAAAATCTCCTATACCTATATTTAGTGTTTAATATTTTCCTGATATGAACTAACAGTTTTTTTTTTTGTATGTTTCAGGTCAGTAAATCCTATATCTTCTTCAACCAGCGGAACTTTGGGTGAGTTTATTCTGTTGGTAGGTATAGATTGAATCGGAAATATCGCTTTAGACAAGACTGTCATTTGTTCCTATCTTTCTTTGGAATATATCTAAAACATCTTCTTGTCTTTTCCAATTTTTATTTCTTCCCTAATAATCTAATCCCATCGATAAAATTGAACTCTTTCTCTTCTGTAACTTAAAAATAAAATATTTTTTTCTCATTTTATTATGATGGCATCCAGTAAATAACCTCAATAACAATATTTTGATAACAAACAACCACCACAGAGCCGTAAATATTGAATTCACCACGCATATAAATGCTTATATACACCTATGCTTCTTTGGGAATCGCGAATTTTATACATTTTTATCCGGAGAAGGTAGTCTAATTCCGTTAAAAGAAAACGTCAAATTAATCTTTCGCGTAACGGTTTTGGGTTAGGCAATTTTTCTCCCGACGAACTACTAAAGGGAATACATAAATCTGTTGGGGGAAAAAATGAGAAAACCGAGGAGGCTTCGGCCTTGTAGAAAAAAACCCGGTATATAGCGGCTTTCCTCAAAGTTTACGTCCTATTAGAAATGATGAATAGGCATAATTATTGGCTTCTTGCTCGGTTCAGGAAAAATATTGCGAAAATTCGTGCAAGGTACAGCGATGAAGAAAATAACAAATAAAAGATGTGACGCGCAAGATCCAATATTTTATTTCAATACTTTCATAATATATATTTTACATGTGCGAATTGTGTGCTAGAGAATAAATTGTTTTTATTAGCTCAGCGGTACCGAAATTTTTAATGCGTTGACTTCTTAAACGTACATTTCTTTACTAGGTATAGAATAATCCTCACCTCTGACTGAAAGAGGGCATGCATGCACTCGCCTGTGACAAGTATAAACTTTTCTAATTTTGAAGTGAACAATAATAATTAAGCTTGCAGTGTTCGTCTAATACAGGTTTTACTGTAAAATTGCATTGAAAATAGTAAATTCTATACGAGAGAAAGATACGCATAACATTACAGAACAAATGTAATTATTTTAGTCATTGCCGTTGAGGAAAATTGATGTAAATATACTTGAGTTTTTACCTATTTCTCCATAAAATTTCCTAAATAGGTAAACTAAAATAAGATCTGCAACTTTACATAATACTCTGTAGATTTACATTACATGAATTTAATTTTACTCAATCCACTATGCGGTCACATACAGGGTTAGTAAAAAGTTCCGGAACGGTCGAATAACTTTGTTATTTGAAAATTATGATTTCTGAAAATTGGTATGGGGGTATAGTTAATATAAATGCATTTTATGCAATACAGTTAATATTTTTTTCACTTCCGGTTTAATCGGCAATACGTCCAACTTTTTTTTTTTTTAAATGGAACGCCCAGATTTTTTTAACACTTTTGAATGCAAAATAAAAAACTACGTTCAGAAAGTATTAAGATGTTTATTTTTATTCACAAGAAAACAGTTAAAAAATTAAAAAAGTGTTCTAATACAGAAAAATCAAGGTACCTTTGAAAAAAGTTGTTGTTTAGTGTTTGCATTCTTTTTGCCGTCACATTTGACAATTTTAAAAGCGTTTTAACTTTTGCATCGCTATAAATTTACTTATTTTAAACATTGACACATTTGAAAATGGCAGAAAAACTTACTGAATCAGAACGAATTGAGATATTAATGATGCGTGGGTACGGTGATCGTCAACGTTCTTTTGAAGAGGTACGTATTTTGTTTAATACTGTTTATCCGGATCGTCACATTAGTAAAAGTACGGTATGCCGAACAATTCAAAAGTTTGAAGTCTTTCGTCAGGTGAAGGATTTACCTAGAAGGGGACGTCCATTAACAGCAACAGATGAAGAAACTAGTTTGAATGTGTTACTTACAGTGGAAGAAAATCATCACGTGTTCACAACAGAATTAGGTCAAATTCATGAGATCTCTCAAAAATCTGCTCATACGATTCTTGAATCAGCAAGAATGAAGGCCTATAAAATGTATCCCGTCCATGAGTTAACTGAAGATGATCCAGATCGTACACTACAATTTTGCGAAACAATGACGGAATTGATCGAGCAGCAGCCTAATGTTTTAGATCACATCATTTTTTCAGATGAGGCAACGTTTTGTCTCAACGGCACTGTGAACAGACATAATTGTCGCTACTGGTCAATTGAAAATCCGCATTGGATTGAAAAAGTCCATACACAGCGTCCTCAAAAGGTGAATGTCTGGGCTGGTCTTGTTGGAAACAACATCATAGGACCATTTTTTATAAGAGGAAATTTAACTGGCAACGTCTACTTAAATTTATTGCGAAATGAGGTTGTTCCAGCGCTTGCGGCACTCTTTCCAAATGCAAACATAGGTGATCACCCTAATGCACATTTTTGGTTTCAACAAGATGGAGCTCCCCCCCATTTTGCCCATAATGTCCGCGATTATTTGAATGAAATTTTTCCGGGACGTTGGATCGGACGTAGAGGAGCAATCGAATGGCCAGCACGTTCGCCAGTTCTCTCGCCATTAGATTTTTTCTTTTGGGGTCACATGAAATGTCAAGTGTACAAAATCGTCCCCATAATCTTGAACAATTGGAAGAGAGAATAGTTCAAGAAGCCAATCGCATCACTCCAGAACAAATACAAAATTAAATAAGAAATTTTACTGACCGTTTACATTTTTGTCAAATTGTAAATGGAGAGCATTTTGAACAATTATTGTAATCGCAACCTGAATAGACAGGTATCTTGATTTTTCTGTATTAGGACACTTTTTTAATTTTTTAACTGTTTTCTTGTGAATAAAAATAAACATCTTAATACTTCCTGAACGTAGTTTTGCATTTTGCATTCAAAAGTGTTAAAAAAATCTGGGCGATCCATTAAAAAAAAAAAAAATTGGACGTATTGCCGATTAAACCGAAAGTGAAAAAATATTAACTGTATTGCATAAAATGCATAATTTTCAAATAACAAAGTTATTCGACCGTTCCGAGACTATTTACTAACCCTGTATAACCCATGTGACATTCTGTGAATTTACAGAAATGTGTTTATAGTGTACTTGAATGTATAATTTCCACATAGACATTCACCTTCATGACTTGTTCTATCTTTATTCTTTTTGACTTTTTGTAAGTATTTCATTATTATTATTAATCAGTTTCATTTTGATCACGTGTACAGATTAATAATGATTTTTTGCATTCTTTGTCGAAACCTGAAGATGCATGGCTAATTAGCCGAAACATGTTGGTTTAAAGAAATTTGTAAATATGGTACGGAATAGAACTTTGTTTAAATTGAGTGTGTTTTGCTTCGCTACATGAAAATACATAGAAATACAAGTTTAAATATGAGTTGATTATATTTCTCTAAAATACTTAAAAGCGGGAAACTCTAAACCATGTCATAAATTGTGTATTTGTCTTAATATCTAGGTCTATTTTACTGTACGCATGCGTAAATGCGCGGTCTTATATGTCATAAGTTGGACAAGTATACGAAAAAGCTTTTCCCCATTTAGTAACAGGAAACACTAGCTTTATTTTTATCTAGGCTAATACATTATTATGTAGTGTAGTCATTATGTAGAGTCACAAGTGTCAAGGGCAAGATCCATCTCGTTGAAGCTAAAATTTAACGATCGCATGCGTGTTGTATTTATCTACGCTCTAAACATTGCGAATATTGCTAATTTTACGATAGGCCAAACCGACAGACAGTAACTGTATATAGTTTTAACATCGATATATAGTATTGTACTGCAGTTTTGTCGATTACATACTAATTAATTAATTAACCGTTTAATTCCCCCGGAATAAGTTGCGAATGGCTGGAGGTTAACGTTTTGATTGCGTAATTGTCGTAAAACGGGTATTTTTAGCATTAGGCTTAGGTTATAATAATAAAACAGTACGAACCCCATAAAATTTTCTTAGAAGATAAAATAGAATTTAGAATTTGGATGCTGTACTATATACAAACGATTTTATCGTACACGGAGAAAAAGAAATTGTTAAATCAACAAAATATTCATTGACTCAAGCGGGTGGCTTGTTTATATATGGGCAAACAAATATTTATTTCCCTCAAACAGCTTACTTTGTTAGTACCGAATACTTGATTCAAACATGCACTGCATTTGTTTTAACAATGTTGACTAGATTACTTCAAATATTTTAGAAAATTGAATTAAATACGCTTACATTTTTAAATCAATCAAATGACTATTTACTTCAAATAAAACGCGTGTTCACATTAAATATATACCTACTTGGTTGTATTAGTTATATTAATTTAGCGGTACCAAATATTTTGTAGAATCAATTGATTGTACCTACTAATTTCAGTTGACTAAGCACACTTTGTTCAAGCAAGTTATTGTCATACTTACCGCATATTACTACGTTGTTGGTTTAAATAAATCAATTTATTGTACACTGAGAAAGAAAAATTCTTTAAATCAAAGAAATATTTCTTTATTGCTGTTTAAAAGAACAATATAAATTTAAAGCGGAATGTAAATAAATGTTTAGTACAATAATTGATGTTTATTTTACCTTTACAAAAACAATTATGGATTCTTGGCATTCCAAAGTTGTCGGTTTCCAGTGAGATTTAGTTTTAGGCAGTATACAACGTTCCCTAGGAGGTAGCATATACGAAAGCAACATAAGCTGAATTGAAATAACGGCATCTAAAAATTCATACATTTTACATACTTTTCTATAAGTAATGTTAATTAACTGTATAACAAAAGAAATTCAAAGTATCGTTTATCAAAAATGTACAGTACAGTCCGCTTATTTGCATAATAGTTTTTGCACGTACATACCTAAATTGATCGCAAAAAATAAATCGTACTCTCAATATCCAAATAGACAGCAGTTAAATTCCAAACTTTAAATTATTCGCATATGAAAAAGATTCTTGTATTGGACATTGTATTAAACTAATTTAATAATATGTTTTTATGACTTGAATATAATTACATTTCGGAAATTTTGTTTCCCACAATTATCCATAGGGGGAAAACATAAATTACGGAAACGTAATTAATAAATGCGTATACACACAAAAAAAAGAAACCGGCACCACAGTACAAATGAGTAAGGAAATTGCAAGAAATTATTTTCGGATAATCGATATAAACATTAATTGATATGTATGTACAGACAGCACCAAAGGTGGAACCTTTTTTAATTTTCATGTTACCACACCTTTGGCGGAATCTGTGCAACTATATATTTTATGATCATCATCCTAGAGTGATTTTTTATTTAAACATTTGAAAATCTTTTATTAATACTATCTACATACCTCTTGATAAGTTATTTTCTAACTTTGCAATTAGTTCCAACGGTTTAACATCTCTTATGCTGTCCCTCCTTAGAGCTGCAAGTTTTTCAAAAAAAGGGTCCCAATTTTTCATTAAGTTTAATGACTCTTTTTCAAATAAAATTTCAAAGTCAATATCAATCTAAAATAATCATGAGTATTATACCAAAAATGTTGTACTCACAAAGTATCACCCCATACCAGAGAATGTCCTTTTGGTAATTTTAGTGAGGGCCATTCTTACAAAAACAAATTTACAGTTGCTCCATCGAACGTACGTCGATTAGAAAACGTTGCCTTCCAATTCTCAATTACCTCGTCCCACGGCTCACAGCGAGATTTTAGCCACAAAACTACTGAGTTTTATAGAAAGAAATGCAATTATAAATAATTAATGAAAAGTACATAAAGATACAATGCAATTGTGGGACTGTATATAATAACTAAATTGATTTTATTTAACAGCAAATAATTTTAATGATTACGATTTTAAAGATTAACAATATGTGACGTGATATGAAGAGTATATACACAGTTACCCATAGTCAAAACCTACTATTTTATTACAAGGTAATTTTTCTTGGAATACGTGGTGAAAATCTATATTTATAATAAAAGAAACATTATTACAATATTACACACACTATGTTAGAGTTATAATATAAAAAATAGAACTAAAAAAAACAAAAATTACTCTCACAAGACCATAAAAATGGGAACACCACATAAAATACGGCTTACAGTGAAAATCGTTTACTTATAAAAAAAAAAAGTACGAGGAAAAACATAAATCCCCTTTACAGTAAAATAAAAACGTTTCCGACCGAAAAATATTCGCCATTATAAGTATATTCACTTGCGGATGCCACACTGACCTACAACATCTTTTGTCTAACATTTAAGTTCGGAAAACGCCGTAAATTGCTCGTGTGTATTTTGTTGGTCATCCAGCAGTTACTGCCCGAATTAAAAGCTAGTGCCTGAAAACCCACGACAAAATATTAGCAATTAAATGGGCGGCTATTTACGCTTTTGTTGATATTTTTTTGTAGATGGACAATTATCACTCCGTATTTTATCAATTATCACTCCGCCGTATTTTTATGTACATCACGGCTTTTCAATTTTTATTGTCACATACCTACCACGTTTTGTTTTGATTCATTTTAATTAAATTAACCTATCGTATAGTGTATTCTATACACCATTTAGATTTCACCTTCCAACAAAAATATACCTTATAGCGAGGCAAACGATTCTGACTGTTAATAACCTAACATTCTTATTTAATATGTTATTAGATATGTACTTACCTTCAAATGTTTTTATTATTTCTGGAGACACATCCCAGTCTTCTAAGAGGGTACGCATTTCATCATCCATATTTGAGTATTAACTCACAAACTAAAAATAATGACCGCCCTAAACAATCGTTCGTCAATAACTGTACAAAACTAGGATTAACCGAACAATCATACCACACAAAAATGGAAAACGCGGGAACCAATCAAATCAAGTTTAAGAGATCATATGCGATGCATTTAATGCAGGTGTCCTTTACATATTCAGCTTTGTTGACTGAAATAATTTCGATTTGTCGATTGAAAGACAAAGTTTGTGGTTTGTTTGGCGAACATGTAAATGCACACCGCATCGTCTTTATACCGTACTAATACACACATGTACATGGTTTTTGGTTAAATTTACTATAAATCACAACATTTTTAAAATTTGCTTTTTGAAATATTTTTTCTGTGTTAAACGAAAAGAATACTAAATCGGCGTTAAGAATTAATAGTTTGATTTAAAACGGTATACTTATTTGACTCAAAATAATTATAATTGTTTGAATGGTATCTCAATACTTTGTTGGATTTAATATTTAATAAATATTTGTTTGATTCAACTAACTTTTGCTGACAAAATATCACTGTCTAGCCAAACAAACGACTATGTTAAGCTAAAGAAATTATTGTTTGGTTCAAATAAATATCTCTAACAAAACATATTTTGTTGCTTTAACAAATCCTTTTTCTCTGTGTATTTATGTAATTATAGGCTATCGTGTAAATAATTTTTTTTTTAATCTTGAATAAAGAATTAATAAAATAAAACTAACATTTTTATTAATTCTAAATCGTAACGTTTTTAGATTGTATATTTGTCCAGATTAAATTTTAATTTCGTATACTACGAACGAGTTTTTAATACGAATGAAATTAAATAAAAAAGGGTTTATTGGTGTAAATGTGAGTATTAGCAATGTTAAATTTTGTAAATCATATTCTAAAGCAATTTCTTTCATTCATTTTATTCAATGTATTAAAGCTGTACTTATACTTATTGCAATTACAGATGTGGAAATTGGGGAATCACAACATAAGCATAAATAGCATTGTAAAGGAAAATCTATATCACCAATAAAAAGGTGTTAAGATACTAAATAGTAAATAGTGTTTTGTTGTACTCAAAATTTTATATGAAGTACCATTTTATCCTCAAGGGTAAATAAAGTAATATTTTAACAGCAAAGGTAGATAAAATACTTTAATTTTTGTCTAAAATAAATACCTTGTAAATTAATACAACGATATCCAAGCAACGCAGTGGCGTAGTAATAGATATCACAAGAATATCCGATCACTCCGCTCTACACGATTTTATCAATTCTTTCAGATATACGTGGATTTCTATTTTCAACCGAAAAAAAGAAAAAATTAAGAAAAACAAAAAGAAATATCTATCTTACTTTGATCTGCTAGAATACCAAGAACTCAAAGAAGTATGTAACTACTAATACCGATTAGTACAGAGGGGCACGTTCCCGATTCAGTAAATTGTTAGAGCCTTTCCTCATATACATGGTTTCGTAAGCGTCTAATTCCCTCGAAGAGCTTAAGGTTCTCAATGTTAATTTTATGTCCTGTATCATTTATGTGTTGTGCAATACTAGATGATTTAAGCCTCCTAAGATTTCTTTTTAAAAGCAGCATCCTTTAAAAGTTACGTGATCTGAGAATCATTAAAAATTTTTTTTTTATCTTGGCGTCAGATTAGAAAGCTCTCCTTTTACGTAGGTGAATCATTAATTTATTTTTAGCGCATGGCTTTGACAACTTTTTGCATTCAACTAAACTTTTTGTAAAGAGGGCTAATATACTTTATTTCTATTCACTAAAACGATAAAAGAGATTTTCTTGTAACTTATATACCTTACCTATAAAGGATTTTCCATTAAGAAGTCCCATTAAACATATTTGCTGACCATACTACTCTCATCAGTAATCAAAGTACAATAAATGGCTTAATTGATACTGAGGAAATATCTATTACACAAGCTAATAATTGGTATGCTGCTAATAAGTTAAAATCGAATGATAGTAAAACGCCTACTTCAGCTAAAAGCTAACTATAACATCAACGAATTTTGTTAGATGTCTTACTCTCTGGTAGTGATTTTTGTCTTTTTCATTTCATACATGCTTTCATGTTTTTGTTTGCACCCTTTTTAATTTTAATTGTAATTGTTTCTGTTTGGAGTCAATTATTATATCCGTTTTTGTTGACTTCCTGAATGTAATGCTGTCATTACTCGAAGAAATAGAACATACTTACTAAATAGTGTTGCATTTTTGATCTGTTGAATAGCAAGTCTTGAATCTTTGACGTTTTTCAGCAAATGCATATACGATTTAAGAAAATGACACGATACTCGTTCCACCAACATATAGAATTAATGACAATTGATTATATAGATGTGGTGAAACTTTCGCAGCGTACGTGTTTTTGGTCGGTATGAATCATCTTCGCGCAAAGTCATTGTAAAACTAATCTGAAAATTTGAGCAGAATGGCAAAGTTGTTGATGTAAAATTGCCAGTTCGAACTCTGTTTCGAACGCCAACACATTGGCGTTGTCGCTATAAACCCAGCTATATCCATTCTAAAACGTTTCCGGCAATTAAGGGTCTCACAGACAGCAGCCTTCATCACATTCAGTATAAAGATCTTTTTAGCCTACATGCTTATAAAATGCAGCTGACACAAGCATTTATTTATTTAAGTATCTTAATTTATTTACACATGAATGTACAAAATGTAAAGACATGGAAAATACGTTAAAATACAAAAAAGAAACAAACTTTGTACGTCCAAATAATCTTGAATGGAGTAACAGGTAATATTTTTTACTAAATATTGTTTGTCTGCAAACTTAAATTTACCATAGTCGGTAATACTTTTAATTGTTATTGGCCGTTTATTAAAAACTTTACAATCCATAAACAACAATTTTTTCTGAAAACTAATTATATATGTATATGAATTATTCTTTTCTGCAAAAAATAGTACGGGTAAACGCGAAGCTGAGACCCCAGAAATCGGAATAGAAAAATTTCTTTAGGATTTGATAGCTACATGAACTTAAAAAATCTACATAGCAAAACAACTCGACATGCACTTTCATTCATCATCAATAAAAATATTCAAAATTTTTGCCGGACGATCAAAAGCTATAAACTCTTTCTGCAATGATAGACCCTTAACCCTTTCGCTGCTAAATAAGGAAACCTACTGTTCAATGCCTGTGCTGAATTAGGAGTTGGCTAAACCGTATATATGCGGCAATAGCTTAGGGTATCCTCTCGTACGTAAATATACGGTCATAGCATATTACAAATGCAAATTCAAAACGTATATACGCGGTAATAGCAGTGAAAGGGTTAAAATTGTCATTTGAAGTATGATTAAACAGAACAACTATTTATTAAACGATTGCAAGACATCTAAGTGCTGATTTCGCTGTAGACAGTGTTAACTTTCATACATACCAAAAAACATGAGGACTGGTTGCGCTAATAATAATGTTTATGTCGGCTGCATACAATGACAGAGAAAAAAAAACTTTAATAGAAAGAGGGAGGTCATTAATAAAAATCAGGAAGAGGGTGGGCCCAAGAATGGAACCCTCAGGCATCCCCATGTTAATAAATTCAAGACTAGATTCCTCACCCTCAGTCACCAGCTGTTGTGGTACGTTTAGTCAGATATGATCTGAACCAGTCCAAAGCAATTCTCCTAAAGCCATAAGCATCAAGTTTGTGAAGTAGAATATCATGGGTTATAATATCAAAAGCCCTAGATAAGCTAATCAAAACAGCCATAAATATAACTCCCATATCCATGGCCCCACTAACATGCATCCTGAAAAAAAATGATTTTTTTTCAGAAGGGATTTTAACGGCTATTAATCGTACGTACTGTTTAAGGGTTAAAAGCAACTTGCCAAAGAGTAGCCTCTTTGGGATGGTGTTTCCTACCAAAGACTATAAGGCGATAATAAAATATCTGCCAAGTGTGGTTGTGCATGACGCAAGATTTGCTTTAGCCAAACCTTTGGCCTTCATAATAAACTTAGCCATTAAAACGTGTGTTTTCCCTACTGCGTGGCGATGGGCTAGAATCAGTCCTATCTTTAAGAAGGAGGAGAAGGATAAGGTGGAAAATTATAGACCAATTTCAATCCTTTCTAATTTTGCTAAAGTTTTCGAAAATGTTATATACTCGTGCATTTATCATAATGTGAAGTCTTTTGTGTCACCGTACCAACATGGATTCTTTCGTGGTAGATCGACTGTTACCAACCTAGTATCTATTTCTCAATACATTTGCACTGAGCTTGATCGCCAGGGGCAGGTTGATGTCATTTACACCGACCTAAGTTCTGCTTTTGACACTATCGACCACGGGATATTGCTTCATAAACTGTCTGCTTACGGTTTCAGCCCATCGCTTCTTCTTTTACTTCAATCTTACTTGAACCACAGATTCAATTATGTTTACTACAATGGTTACAAATCTATTACTTTTTCATCGTTATCAGGCGTCCCTCAAGGCTCGAACTTGGGTCCGTTGCTATTTATACTGTATGTTAATGATTTACTTTCATCTTTAACTTGTCCAGTGCTCGCTTATGCAGATGACATAAAAATCTATTATTCTATTAAATCTTGGGATGATGTTTCGCATTTACAACGAAATATGGACATCATCAGTGAATGGTGTTCCACCAATACGTTAAAATTAAACTTCAGAAAATGTCTCTATATGTCTTACACTAGAAAGTCAAATTATATTCAGTCCTTTTATTTGATTGGTGACCAAAATTTAAGTAAGGTAGACACAATCAAAGATCTTGGCGTTTACTTTGACCAGCGCATGAGCTTTTCATTTCACATAAACCAACTTTGTACCTCCGCCTCCAGAGCATTAGGTTTCGTTATGCGCTCTTGCAAGTATTTCCACAACTACGCACTGTTGAAACTACTTTACATTACTTTTGTTGTCAGTAAACTAGAATACGCATCGCAAGTCTGGTCTCCTCAGTATGTTTACTTACAATTGTCAATAGAAAAAGTGCAACGTCGATTTCTGAAGTTCCTATCGTTCAAAACAACAGGTGTTTACCCAGAGCGCGGTTTCGACTACAGTACCTTGCTGCAGAACCATAACTTTTCTTCACTGAATCATCGGCGTGAAGTCCATGGAGCTAAATTTGTATGGAAGCTGATCAATGGTTGGATTGACTGCCCTTACCTTCTTTCATCTTTATCTTTCCATGTTCCTAGATCCTCCTCCCGTACCTGTCCCACCCTCTTTTTACCATTTTGTAGGACCAATATACTACAGGGTTCTCCAATTGTATCTATGTGCCGAGCAGCGAATGTTCACTATGATGACATTTTCTTCAATAAATTAAATCATAGTAATTAATTTTCGGGTTGACATATTTTGATGTATGTATGTATTTATGTATTATATATTTTGCATTATTTTGTTTTTTGTCCTATCATTGGATTATTCCGTTGGACAATAAATAGTATTATTATTATTATCTGCCTTGTTTTTCGTATTTGTTGATACTTTTCACTTGACATTTTATAAATTTTACAAAATTACTCTTCCTTTATTGCAAGTTTTTAATAAAATAAAAAAAAAAATAGGAAAGGTGTGAAAGATTGCTATATCCATAAACTAACGCATTCTTCACAGTAAATTCTGTTCATCAAGCATCCATATTGTACTTGCTCGTACATTGGGATATATTTGTACAAAGTACAAACGGGTGTGTTGGATTTTCTATTTTGAACCGAATACACCTGTGTTTACCGAGGAAATGCCAATCACAATCTGCCAGATATAGCCAAGACATGCCCACAACGAACAACATTCGTTCTTTCTGCGCCATCAGTCGGGAGTGGATGTATTTTTGGTGTTAATTGGCTTTGTTATCGATCGCTATAAATAGCGCCCAAATGGTCGTATAAATAAATAGCGGGAAAATGCAGAAGGAGAGAGCGCAGACAAGTATTCCGTTAGTTGATGATTTACTGCAACGATCGGTTTGCCTGTGAGTGGCTCCAATTGAAATAAATAATAAAGAATTACTTCAATTTTACGAGCAGAACTTGAATTAAGATAAGATTTTTCGGAAGACTCCATAAAAATATTTTTTATGTCTATATACAGGTGTGTTTACTTAAAACTCCCATCAGGTCAAATACCACGAAAACGGATAAAGATGTTTGAATTTTGTAACAAGCAGTTCCTAAAGAACTGTTTTATTACGTGAACATAAAGATGGCACTACGATCAAAAGAATTTTTTGATTGCTTTGATTGTAAAGTAAGTGTATAACACAGGCATGAATACTTTCTACGTACATAATAAGTGGAGGTTAGATATCCTGATACACATTGCTAAAAGTTAAGAAGCTATAAGATTTAAATTGTATAATAACTATAATGATTGTGAATATGTTTACTGGTTTTTTTTTTTGTTCTGAGAAATATTTCTGAAAAATAGAGACAAAAATTGATTACTCTTACTTTCTTTGAAGACAAATATCCACGAAACTCTTAAATTTTCGAAACTAAGAAAAATAATAAAATTTGCTTTAATTTTAACACTCTTTCAAATAAACAAGAATTGAAGATCAATTTTTTTTTGAATTGGAGTCGATCACATTCTTTAGCAATTGCTTTTTACAAAATCCAAATATATTTATCCATGCCCGAGGTATTTGATCTGGGAGTTTTATGTGGCACATCCTGTATATAAACAGCTCTATATCAAATATATACATTATATATATTTTTTCCCTAGCTTATCCACCTGCTTCATCTGAAATAGCAAATGTTTATATTTACATTGGACGATATTAATATTACGTAAAAGGTATATCAAAACATCTGCCAAATTTTGGAAAAGACTATATAAACATATTAATAGTAACTATGCCAACACGCCAAATACGAGAAATAATTGCCAAGCAGACATAAACCTTAAACATTGTAAGCCTTTATATACAAAAATCTTGGCACCGACCATCAAAGAAAGTTATGTAATAATCTACATATATAAAATGTGGACTAAATAAAATAAATTTTAACTTGCTAGGATTTGTTTGAAAGAATTTTCAGGCAATATAACCTTTTTTGCTTTGTTTTAATGAATATATCACCCTTAACCAGAAGAATTGTGGATCGAATTGAAATTGTTCTCTTGCCAGACTGCTGGTAACTCTGGTAATCTCTTTTGCCAGTGTTTTGTGTCAAAAACTGGGTTTTCCATTTCATCACACATTTCAAAATACTATTAAACTTTTCAAAATAGTCTTATATGTTTGTCTAAACTAAATGTTATCGTTATTCAGTGAATTGGAATCCAAAGTTTTTGTTAATTAATCAGCTGAATCCTTAAAACGTTGGCAGGATACTGGGATAGAATATTAGCTCTAAAAGCATGCACATCGAGGGAAATCAATTGCTTCATTCAATAGTTTCTGAGGTATCAAGTTGGAATCCTTAATTTAAATAAGTATAAAATTTCTAACTAATTAGACACTATCTTTAAAACAATCCCTTCTTGCAAATGTTTAAAATATATCCCGTTAAAAATTGACCTTGGAGAAGTTGGGACAAAAGTGAAATTGGTCGGTAGTTCGATAATTCAGATTTATCACCCTTCTTCAGCACCGGGCAAATATGTGCCATTTTCCAGAGATTCTATACCAATCCCTCTAAATAATTTCTAGTATTGAGGAAAGTGGAATATTGGTGAACAAGGATATCACATCAAATGACACTAAAGGAATATAAAATGCTAGAATATTTAATTTAAATATTTCGTCAAATTGTTTCGCCAACTATGTGCTATTTATAAAAATAAATTTCAGAGGAGCGCTTTGAAAAAATCTTTAATAACAAACATATGAATGTTATTACCATATCAATACTCTGTATGTCCCCAGTGGTCTTGCAACCAGTAGTGTGGTTTTGGGAAATGTAAGAACTGTGTTTATAGATTGCATTGTACACTCCGCCAAAAAAGTATCGCATAAACTAAAAAAGGGCATTTATGAACCAAGATATTTTTATACGTTCACAAAAAGTTTGCCTCGTGTATGTGAACTATAAAAACACTAACAAAATAATGGAACTTAGCGTTTTTACTTTTTTTTTTCCTAAAAGAACACATTTAGAAAAATGCATATGTGTAAGGTTTGTTCAGTTGTTTATTGAAAGTCTTCCTATACGGACAAATTTTAAAGTGCGAAGTCAGAGTTCTGTACCAACGCTTTTAAAACTAAAATGAGCAATTTAACTTCAGAACAAGTGGCTGCTATAGTTGCTTTAATCGAAGATGGACGATCTCAAGCATACGTTGCTAATTTGATGAACATCAATCAGTCAAGTGTTTCTAGAGCCGTAGCCAGATATAGGGAAACAGGCATTTACAGTAGAAGACCTGTACCAGGTCGTCCAAGATGTTCTACTCGCCAAGATGACCGCTATTTACTACTACAAGCATTACGTCGAAGACATGTAACTGCGAGACAATTGCAGAACGACTTGGCTAGAGTCAGAAATACTCGTGTGAGTACTCAAACTATTCGGAATAGGTTACGACAGAGTGGATTAAGAGCTAGAGTAGCTGTAACAGCCCCTCGTCTCACTAAGAACCACCGAGTGGCTCGCTTAAGGTTTGCCAGAGAACATGTAAATTGGAACATTAATGACTGGGCCAATATACTCTTCACAGATGAGTCAAGATTTGGTCTTTACACCTCAGATAGGCGTATCTCAGTGTACAGACGAGACGGTGAGCGCTATTCGCAGTGTAACATCAGACCTAGACCTAATTTCGCTGGTGGCTCTATTATGGTTTGGGGAGGCATCTGTTTAACAGGTCGTACAGAGTTAGTACCAGTAGACAGAGGTACACTGACTGCCCACAGGTATATAACGGACATTTTAGAAGAACATGTAGTACCATATGCGCCAATTATAGGAAACGAATTCATGTTAATGCACGATAATGCACGACCGCATGTTGCAATAATCGTCCAGGAATACCTTAACGATGTTGGTATTCCAGTTTTAGATTGGCCTGCGGTAAGTCCGGACATGAACCCTATCGAGCACGTGTGGGACCTCCTTCACAGACGGATACGAACCCAAAATGTTGCCCCAGCGGACCTGCATGGACTAGCAAATGCTCTCCGTGACGAGTGGGAGAATTTGGATCAGGCTTATATACGGAGGTTAATCGAATCTCTGCCAAACCGTATGCGAGCGGTCATAAGAGCCAGAGGTGGCAATACTCAGTATTAAAAGCTACTGTTATGACGTTTTTCTTTCCAAAATTATAATTTCTTGTTTTAATAAAAATCTCAAGTATGAGTTCTTGTTTTTATTTGGCCTGTATTTTATTTAAACAATCATAGAAATTATATCTTAGAGCGCATTAAAGTATATTTACAACTTTATGCTACAAACAAAGATTATGCGATACTTTTATGATTCAAAACTAAATTATGCGATACTTTTTTGGCGGAGTGTATTTTAATCCTACACACCATTGAATTATTAGTTTTAGCAAAAAAATGAAAAATGTATTATGGTATTTGTAATGAGATTAAGGACTGGTTCTCTTCATATGACAATAATAGGACACACAAATATTAAAATATACGTTGCGTTCGTTATTGTTTACTTTATATCTTAATGTTCCTATTGTTAATAATGGAAGAATCTAATATTTATCTTTGCTTTTTTATACATAAGTGCTAATAATGTTAGGAATATGACATTTTTTATTTGTCTTGGGTAAATTATAATTAAAAATAGATGATAAGTATACGCATTTTTAGATTGACGGGGAAAAAAATATAATATTGGAAACTAACTACTTAATTTTATGAAGAAGGCAACCATTGTTATTGAAACGTAAAAATGTCTATTTGCGATATGTTTTAAACAAAATAGAAATTAAAGCTGTAACCTTTACGAAGAAACTTTGTTATGTATTTATAATAATAATCCGGGTATGAAAAACTTAAACCAAAAAAAATTGCTTATTTATTCACACATAAATGAATAATTTCAACATATTTAGAATTTTGTTCCACAACACTTTTCAATGCGCGTGATTTCTGGTGACGTAACATATTGTAGTAGGTCATGGGTCTATATCCAAACAACCGCCATATTAGATTTTAACCTGTGTATTTTATATGGCGTTAAATCTGTGGGTTTTTATTTTATTATTTTTATTAAATCGCTGGAAGTTTCAGGACTACTATTTTTAAATCTTTGGATCTTGACCATGTATATAATTTTTATTTCTCTTTTTCTTGGTTTTTAGGTCCCAAATAATAAAAGTATGAATGACTAACGACGTTTCGCTTTATTAAAAGCTTTTTCAAGTTATAAATAAATGTATAAAGTTTGATAAATAAAATGTTTTTGTTTAATAAATGACAATTTGTTTGTTTTTTATGATTTTGAAAATATTATTATGTTTTAATTAAAGATGTTTTGATTATTTATTTTTGGATTTTGTAATTAAATAGTTCTTTAAAATATTGTATTTAGTTATAAAAGTAACATACTAGAAATAATTCAAATTTATAAACATAAAAATGGAGTCAATGATAAAACCGATATACAATATTTCACAAAATTATATAATTTACTTTTATAACTAAATACAATATTTTAAAGAACTATTTAATTACAAAATCCAAAAATAAATAATCAAAACATCTTTAATTAAAACATAATAATATTTTCAAAATCATAAAAAACAAACAAATTGTCATTTATTAAACAAAAACATTTTATTTATCAAACTTTATACATTTATTTATAACTTGAAAAAGCTTTTAATAAAGCGAAACGTCGTTAGTCATTCATACTTTTATTATTTGGGACCTAAAAACCAAGAAAAAGAGAAATAAAAAAAAAAAAAAAAGGGACTACTATTGTGATAAGTATGTTCTCTGAAGTATGTCTTAACAGTTCATCCCAAGTTTAACCTGGAAATTACTTGTACTTTCAGGATAATAAGCGAAATTCGAGGGCTAGTCATTGTTCGCGAAGCAAAGCATCCATAATACTTTTTTTTTTATTAATATAATAGAGAAGAGTATAAATTCTTTTCCTTTCCAAAGCCAGGAAGTGAATAAAGGAAGTACAACAATTTTCTAACTTATTTTTAATAAATTTCATTTGGGTTAGTATTTTGTTTTATTTATTTTAGAGGTATAGGTACATATACATAGGTATAACTGAGCATAGGTTAAATACTTTAAATTAAGAACACATAAATCTGAAAATAGTTATCGACTATATTTATATGGTGATTTTGTTTTCTTAGTGAGAACGGCACTACAATTGTGAAATCGTAAATTTCTTATTGCAATAAAGTACCTAAATAATAAAAATTTAAACAATTTCAACTTTAAAGAAATAAATAAGTAGAAAGATAAGTGGCCAGATAGTTTATTGATGTAATAAAAATTCTATAAACTTTGGTAAATAAGATTTCTGTAAGATATCTATATTTGATTCCCAGCCATCGTCGATGACATGACAGAAGTTCCGTTGGACATTCGCATCTTGCTTTAACGATGCCGCCATCTTTATCAATATGTACCTACATGCAAAACTAATATATAGTTAATAACCTTGGTTTGATATATTTATTTTTATTTTCACCTCCACATTGTACGCTTTGTATTTCATACTCGCACACACCTTCCCCTTTAATATTGCTGGGTTTCGATTTAAAGGGAGAGTAATTTCTACGATACGACCACTTTCGAAAGCATTTTCCCCTCGTTCTAGCTGCTTTCTATCGAAGAAATTTGAAAGAATCGATACTTTAATAAAATGTTTGGTGATCATCTTAGCCTGCAAACCAAAGGCATTTAATATTGTAGGCAATATTTTCGTAAAATTTACCTTTACAAATTATAAAATAACCTAGAAAACTGTGTTCTGGCTCTAAAGGAGTAAAATACCAAATTCTGTAAATATGTCTTTTCGATTAGCAATCATTTTAAACGACATCGATTATTTGTTTTCTTAAAAACTGAAAATTCGTATGTTTATCAATGATTTAGCCCTTGAATTTGGCTTATTATCCTGAAAGTACAAATAATTTCCAGGTTAAACTTGGGATTAACTGTTAATACATACTTCAGGGAACATACTTAGCACAATAGTAGTCCTGAAACTTTCACCGATTTAATAAAAATAATAAAATAAATACGGGCAGATTTAACGCCATATAAAATACACAGGTTAAAATCTAATATATGGTGGATATATCTAGAGCCATGACCTACCCCAACATGTGACGTCACAGAAGTCACGCGTATATAAATAAGAATGAAATAAATCAAATTCAAAAACTACAAAATGGGGCAAGGAAAATAACTTTAAAAGCTGATAGATATCCCGATTAAAGGTAAGTTGATTCTTGATTTTATGAACGCCCGTCAAAGAATTTTTTTTAAACCTGTTTGTTTGTGACAGACTATAGTTTTCCCCTTATTAACTAACAAAACAAGAGATTCTGTCAACAGCAAGTAATTTAAAATAACAACATCCACAGTAACAATTTCCTTTCGTGTTAAATAACCTGCAGTTTTTATTACTTCTCAACTTAAAGATATCGTACTTAATTGCACCCATTAATAAAAGATATCGTACTTACCGTCGATGTTAATTGGTTTTAATGAACCGGCTTTTTCCTTTTTACATCTCGCACCTGTGACCTAAATCATAATTAAGCAATTTCGAAATGCACGTCAGGTTGTTATTTCGTAAATATTATACCGCCTTTCTTTCCAGATTTAACGAATTCGCATTCACTTTGTCGCGTTTTCTTTCTCCTCAAATTTCCGTCTACTTCGCTCGAAATGGGAGGGAATCATTTCCGGCCTTGTTATCTTAATTGCGTCTTTAGAAGTTCTAAGAGCGATCCGGGGTATTTTAATCCGCCCTGACCCGAAATTGTACTGCATTACGTCGAAGAGAAGGCGGCTTAAAGTTGCTGGTTTTGCGATAAAACACAAAGAGAAGAGAGAGTATACAGAATAGGGAATGTTTGCCCCTCAATCTCAGATTTCTTTTTACATGTTTCTGGTGTAATTACTAAAGGCGACAGAGTTTTAAGAAACCCTCGAGGAAATTATCTTTTTCTTTTCAAGTAAGCCGCGACTGTTTGTTTTCATTAAGGAATTTTCATTGATCGTCAAATAGAATTTCATTATTTCGGACATGATTTAATTTCCTTCAATGCTTTCTTGCTGTGCAGCAACATTGTTTTCTGGATGCGGATAATAGTAAAATTACTCCTAACGATAAAGAATTTAAGTTAAAAATAAGAAAAATTCTCATTTGTCCTCACATACATTTTATTAATATATTTTGGTAGTGATCGTGTTTAAGCCATCTTCAGCTAGAATCTAAACAGTATTGGTATACAGGGTGCGCCATTAGTTGTGTCGGTGGAATTTAGCAAGAAAACTACGAAATATGGGAAAGTGGGATTTTCTGTACACTGAGAGAAATAGATTGTACTCTGTAACATAAATATAGTATACTTTAATATATTTTATAGCTCCTATAGGGACAATCATATTTTATATTATCGGTGACAATATCTGTATAGTAAATTTCTGTGAATAGTTTTTATTAACTCGTATGGTAAAGTTGGTGTACTATATTTGTATTATTAATCTGAGCATACATGTTAGTAAATGTGAAAAAAATGTCTAGTAGCACTGACTATATTTGATAATAACTGTTAAATTTTTTATTGTACCCAGTATAATGTAATATTTTACTATGTACGATACATGATGCTCATACTTACCATATAGCCTTGTAGTACTTACAATATTATTTTCTACTATAATAATCTAACGTCTCTTAGCATTTAAAATAGTAGATAGTAAACAATAATATAATGGATCATATGCGGGCACTATACAGCGATACTTACCTGTACTTTAAAATATAGTACTATACAAGGTTTTACCCAGTTCATGCATAAGGAAAGTGGAATATTACACAATAAAAACTATAATATTGATTTTATATTTTTATTTGTCCTTAAAACCATTATTACAAAAATCCAAAGTGTATTACTTTCATTAACATAACAATCACTAGTAGATTAGATTTAGGTTAATGTTCTATCAAAGCATAAAGTACCCACTACGAAGTATATGCATATAATATCTATTACTTACCTTTGAATATATTAATTAACTGTGGAAACCACCACTCGATTAAAATGTTTTCCACGTTTGGATTCATTTCTGCTTACGATGGACAGAAATCAACGAACGACCAGACACAAACATGCACCGACACGAATACGTACACCTGTATCACACGTACATAACACGTGTCAGTAACTTTGTCGCGGCAAAACAGCTTATTGGTCGATTTCCTCGGTAAAGATCTACAATGAATAGAGCAAGGGGTGGGAAGAGCGTTACAAACATTTATGTTAGAAATTGAATATGCATCTCAATACCTGATAATATCGCAGTCAATCGCAGCGACTATCTATATAATCCACGTCATTATATAAGCTTTCAGCAATAGAGTATATTAATTGTTACATCCATAAGATGTAGATGGTAACATCCAGATTTTGCCTCTTACTATAAGCATGATAAAATCTGGTTATTTTACTCTTAACACGCCACATATTGTCGTTTTGACAATAATTATTTTAGTAATTAACATAAATAGATTTACGATCTAATTTCTACAATCCATTTTTCTCAGTGTATATATAAAATTATTGTTAAATATACAGGGTGTTACAAATTCCCAGAGCCACTTTCAACTTTTTTATTTTAAATGGATTGCTATATTTTTTAGTTATTATTTCCATAGCCACCTAAAACAGCTTTGCAGTGATATATGGTTATGTGCGCTTCTGGCTGTTAGTTTAGGCTATATTGCAAATTTTGTCAAAATTTTGGCAGTTGCGACTTTTGAGATTTTAAGTTTTATCTTACGTGTTCAGTGCACTTCACTGGCCGAACACTGCGATCCAAACCGCAAAAGACCTCCCTATATAGCCTGTAATTTCTGGAATTTAAAGCAATAATTTTTTTAGGAGAAATAGACTTAAATTTCTTGTATACACACTTATGTATATACAATTCTTAAATTTAAATTCCATTTTTGATACCAAACAAGGGTTTTCAAGAAATAATGGCGAAATAAATAAATGGCATTTGAACTTTATGGTTTTTTTAATGTTTGAGTGGTGGTATTTGAATATTATGGATAAAATGAGAATTAGACGATAAAAAAAAATGGGAAAAGATAAAATAGAAATTGAAACATTCTAATCTAAAATAAATAACAAAATAAAAATAATAATAATAAAATTTAATGAAGCAGGTATTTGACAATTTTTATACAGGTAATATTTGCGCAGTGCATGTTCTTGTTTCAGACGTCGCTCAGTCAGACAATATTAATATACAATGTAGATAAAGACATTTTCTTTGAAATTATACGTTAGAGCAATGCAACTTTGTAGAGAATCCTAAACTTTTATGAAGTTAATAAATGCTTCGTCGAACGTAAAAGCTTTTCTATGGCTCAAAGTTTCCAGGAAATTTTAACGGACCTTGCTTAATTCTTCTAGGTAATGTTAATACTTTACTCCTTTTGTAAGAATTTTTAAAGTAAATATCCCCTGAAGGTAATTTGCAGAAATGTTACAATGTTCGCAATTCAGTTTCGATCTGAATATTGATTACATGTATGGATTTAAGAGCATCAAAACATCTGTCATCCCTAAATGTTAAAGCTCCTTGAACGTATACTACTTCTATAGTTTACTAACAGAAAAAAAATAATTGTGTTCTATTATAACATAATTTTATTAGTATCGATGAGATGTCATACGAAGAATTCGATCGGTATAGTTCATCAGAATTTGTCGAGATCCTCGTATCCTCGTAATCTGATTTTGAACAATACAAACCTGAATAAAACATATTTAAGAGGACGCATCAACAGCTGATCAACTTATGGCATGGCAAGGCATTATGGGTACCTTTAAAACATCGTGTAATACTAGGCCGTTTTCTAAACATACGTCCGATTTACTTTCTCTGTTTGCACTATTGCATTTATCGTTAAGGTGTGTCTGGTCTAGATACGTAATTTTACTGCTGCAATTACTCGATAGAGGCAGCACTTTGCAAGCATTAAAATTAAATATTTCTACTTATTTTACATTTGTTTTCGATTTGGTTTTTCATGAAAGTGCTTACAATGAATTTGGGCCAGTTTGACATTTCTAGGAAAAATATATTTTCAACTTTAATTAATAGTCACAAATCTCGCTGTGGGAAAAAACTACAATTATTTCATGATATAAAACCAAATTGCACACTTATAAATGCAATATTTAAGATAAGATGTGTAATATTAGAACTACGAAAATGTAAGCCACCAGTTATACTTGAAAAATCCTCTTAAGGTTAAGAGGAAATTACTTGACTTCATCCATCATGCTTATGAATAATAATGGGGTTAATACACTACCTTGACTTACTCTATGTTTGTCTTTGTTACTTTAAAAAAATGGTATTAATTACTGTTACTATTGTCTCAATTTATTTTCATTGTATAGACAGTTTTAGTACCAGATATTAATATTATTACTTTTTTAATAAACTGAGTGCAGTTTAATGTAAATAGTTCTAATTTTATAAGCATGAACTTCGCTCTAATTGAATTCCGATTTTCACATTGCACAGACACAAACTCGTTTATGGTAGTTTAAATTTTAATATGTATAAAAAAGCACGCGAAAAACCGCCACTTTAAGAGAATCATTCACCAAGATCATCGCGTGTGCTTCCAAATTTAGAACTGGCGTCGAATTTCTATCACCTATATCCACAATAATACATTCGTTTAGTTAATGTGGCACCTCGTTCAACCTTGGAAATGGACGAATATGAATCGCACTATATCTCCATACCTAAATAAACAAAACAGATACGATAAACAAACAACGTACCCTATATTGGGAATGGTTCTGAATTAATTTCTGAGAGCTGCTGCCTACTGCACCTACACGTTTTTGTTGTTCTGCCGTTCGCGCATTCGGCGATGTTTTGTCTGCCACCATCGTTTTTATCGGATTATCACCAGAAGGAAATGTTTATTTTAGATCTTGTTGGTTTCGTCCAGTATAGGATCAACAATAAATTATTATCAATAAGCATATGGAAGGAAATAGGTGGGGAGATTGTTATTGTTGTTGAGAAAAGGACATGCTTGTCTAATGAATAGTTGCTTGATTAAATTATGAATAATTTATAATAGTAAGTTGAAATGAATAAATAAATAAATATTTCTGGGAAGATAAAAAATTGAACTTTGTTTAGGATTTGCTGGTAAGTTTTTTTTTTTTTTTTTTTTAGAGAATGCTTATGGGAGTATTAGTAAAAAAATTAATTTGCATACAGTTCCTAAAATATTAATTTCTAATTTTATTACCTATTCAAGGAAATTGTGTTTGATCATTTCGAATTAGAATATACAGCCGATTCCGCTTAACCGGGACACAAATGGGGAAAGTATTTCATACCAATAATCCGGAGGTGCCAATAAATCGGAGATCATGAATAAACCCAAAGAAAAACCTGAACCTCTGAAGTGTTCTAATGCTTGGTGTGGGTTTTCTTCGGTCCATGTGTGATTATTATGAAAATTAATATCAGCATGTCTGGAGAAAGTAGCATCGTCAGTGTAGAATACTTGAGACAAAAATTGAGGATTTAGTGCGATTTTCTATTGTATCAATTGACAAAAAGCCAATCTTTGCGGGGAATCTGCTAGAAAAGTATTTGTACCCGTTGTTTGTAATACGGATACTACAGTTGATCTTTGAATATCTTCCAAGCTCTTCATAACCGTCCTGAGCTGACTTATGTTTAAGGTACAAGCAATTTTTTTTGTACTTGAAGAAGGAAGTTGCTCAATTTCATTTAACACAACTTCTTCAACTTGTAGAGTTCTAACTGTCTGTGGGTACCCGCAATCAGTAGTTTTTTTAAATTTCCCGTTTCATTAAAACGATGGTGAATTGAATGATGCGAGATGACACAGTTCGGATACAAATTTTTTTTGACAAAATTGAAGTTATTTTACTACAAAGATCATCAAACTTAAACAAGTGTTTATTAACACCCAGTATAACTGTGTGGCCAAAATTTCACTTCATTCCACTGTTCAACTACTTAACTAAATGTTGAATCTGGTCAGGGGTGATTATATATACTGACCTCCAGAAAAATTGCAACACCTAGAAGCTGTTTAACGATTTTATTGAAATTTTCAGAAAACGTCTATTTCTATGAAACAAAGTTATGATTAAGTGTTAAAAACAAAAGAACAAAAGCTTTAAAAGTTTTTTCAATAATGAGTTGCTCCGCCACGATTTGTAATGCACTCATCTAGACGCCTTGGCATGCTATTAATCAAGTGATCTATAGCTGCTCGTGGTATATCGTCCCAAGCTTCTTGAATCCGTTGTTGAAGATCGTGTAAATTATCTGGAGGGTGCGGTAAATTACCTATTCGCCTACCAATCATATCCCATACATGTTCAATGGGCGACAAATCAGGCGACCGAGCAGGCCATGGGAGGACGACAATGTTAGATTCTTCCAAAAACCGTGTTGTAGCCCTTGCCGTATGAGGGCGCGCATTATCCTGCTGGAAAATGGGATTTTGCAGCCCCTGAAGATATGGAAGGCCAACTGTTTGTAGCACATTAGCAATGTAACCAGCTGCGTTAGGCGGGAGTCCCACAGATAGATCAATAGGCATCAATAAGCATCACGCAAAATTAGAGCACAAGTATAATAACGATAATAGTCTCATTGTATACAACGACGCCCATCGTTTGCGATCGATTATCATCCACCGGTTCATAAATTCGAACATGTTCTAAAATGATCGATGATCATCGCGTACGCGCATGCGTATTGTTGTATAGTTATGTTGTTTCTATTTTCACGTGGTTGTCGTTTGTATCACCAGTGTGTCATTTTCCTACATTATAACCTGCAATCTGCAATAAAATAAGAGCTGATATAATTAGTTGATAAGTAATTAATGTTACAATGTCAAACGATGTTTCATGGCAACCAGACGAAATAGACTTACTAATAACTTTAGTAAGAGATCGTCGAGAATTGTATGATCAATCTTGTGCGGGATATTCTAATGTAAATATCATAGAAAAGTTATGGAGAGAAATTAAAGTATTCTTTCCGACAAAAAGTGGTGAGTATTTGTTAAGTTATCAGATTTAAATCTTTGATTTTTATAAAACTCTTTAATAATATCTAAACAAATGTCTGTTTTACATGACCAGCAACAGATGCTAAAACATACTAATAGCATAGCATAAGGCTAAAAAATAACATTCTAATTTGTAGTATCAATTTTGTTTTAGAAAAGCAACTTAAAAGAAAGTGGCAAATATTGAGATCCGGTTATCGGTCAAGGAGAGGTGAAAAATTACCTTCAGGTAGTGGTTCTCAAACTTCAAAAAAATGGGTGTATTTTGATGCGTTAGCATTTCTGGAAGAGCATTTAACAGAAAGACCCACAACTTCAAATTTAAAGACACACACAGAAGTCGCAAGTCCTGCATCTACGGAATCTGATTTAGTTGATGGTGCATATATTGTTGATGGTATCTATATTTATTGCAGCTTCTAATAAATCTTCTAATCCCAAATATGTGTGTTTCAGAAGGGGGTTATTTAATTCACGATGAAAATTCATTGTCAAATGAAAGAGGAGTTAGAAGTCCAGACCCGCCACTTACAATGAAGTTTCCCACGTCAGTGCATAAAAGTACAAAGAAAAGAACAGTCGATGATGCATTTGTAGAATATTTGCAATCAAAACAGCAAGTGGAGAATAAAAAAAAAACATCAAATGAGTTATTTCTAATGAGTGTATTAGAAGATATGGAGCAGTTGTCTCCTGAACAACAGAGAATATTTAAAATAGAAATCCTCTGCAACTTAGAGGGAAAATTAAATAAACAATGATTTTTATATATAGAATTTATTATTTTTCATTTTGTTTGTATTTCTATACTTCACTATCTACATTGTTAATAATAAAATATAATAAATATTTAAATATTTATTTGCTCATCATTTGCATGTATTCTTGCATCTTGCCACTGAACTGAACCACTTCCAGAAAAATAATCACAAAATTTTTCACGAATTGCTCTAGCCGCACGTGTAGACTGATTTAAATTAGATCTACAGCTTTGGAAGGGTTGAAATGCACTACATATAATTTCATGTCGTATCTGTTCGTCAAATAGCTCATTTTCTTCAACCCTGATCATATTGTGCAAAACACAAGCAGCTTTTATTATCTTATCTACTTTTTCCGGGAATACTGCTATACTGCTATTGAATATTCTAAATTTGGACGCTAAAATACCAAATGTGCATTCAACTGTTTGACGAGTATATGAAAGTCTATAGTTGTATCTTCGTTTTCGAATATCCAATTCGCGTTTGGGAAAAGGTTTCATTAAATTATTTGACAAACGAAATGCCTCATCCCCTACAAAAACATACGGTATTGCTTCAGTTAAATTGTCATCAATAGCTTTGTTTTCAGGCAAATCTAATTTGTTTTGGTAAAGTAATTTTCCAAATTGTGAATGTTCCAAAATTCCGCCATCACTATTTTTTCCATAACTGCCAACATCTATCATGATAAATTTGTAATTTACATCAACAACAGCTAACAAGACAATTGAATGATACTGTTTGTAGTTATAGTACAAAGATCCACCATTAAAAGGTTTTCGTATTCGCACATGTTTGCCATCAATGGCCCCAAGGCAATTGGGAAACTTTTTCTTAATAAAGAATTCTTCACTAATTTTTTTAAACCTTTCCTTGGTTGGAAATTTTAAGTATATGTCACATAATGCTCTATATATCAAAGACAACATTTCATTAACTATAACACTTATTCTATTGTGACTAATCCTAAATCTAAATGACAAAGAGTGGTAAGAATCTCCAGTCGCAAGAAATCTGGAAAAATTTGCAACTTTATGGTGGATGTACCTTCCAGAAAAATTAACTATTTGCCTACCGTAATGTTACAGTTAATCGTTCCTCGAAAGATATTGTTGCACGATAATTTGTGTAACCTATACAAAATAGTGGTTTTACTTTTGAAATTAATAAGTCATAAGTCTTATTATTCATTCTATAGTAACTATAAAACTTTTCCGTGTCATTTAAAAGTTGAGGAACTAAATGATGATATTCTCCTAATTGCGCTCTGTGTAGAAATATTTGTCGTATCCACATCCTACGCGTTTTATGTCTTTTCTTATACCAATAATAAATTAATGCTACATCAACCTCTGAACCAGACTCAGATGATTCAAACATTTTTAATTCTAGAATATATGTACCGGGTTCCACACAATTTATTCTACTCTTGTTCACCTTGTGACAGGTTATATTTATGTGAGGTTATTACACCAATTCACAATTGACAAGGCGGGAATTTTAAATTATACTCTACGGCACTTCTTTCTGTGGGACTTCATACAAAATTTTAATTGATAAGAGTCGATGCTTATTGATGGCGCTCGATGGATATGTATCCTGTGAGACTCCCGCCTTAAGGTTGCCGTCAATAAAGACCAAGGGTGATCTGCTACCATAACATATTGCACCCCATATCATAACTCCTTGAGTGAGGGCTGTGTTGCGTTCCACAAAAAATGTTGGATTTTTACGTTCTCCACGCATCCGTCTGACTCTCCTACGACCATCGTGGGCCCACAAGCAAAATCGGGACTCGTCACTAAACACAATTTGATGCCATTCCTGCGCCCAATTAACCCTTAAGTTGCTCCACTTTAGTCTGCGTAGACGGTGAAGTGGTGTAAGAGGAAGACATAAAAATGGACGATATGAACGCAATCCATAAGATCTTATCCGGCGATAAACAGTTGACATTGACATTCTGAGTCCTGTACCTCTCATCCAATCATTTGCAATTGATCGAGTTGTTGAAAATCTATCTCTTGTGGCCAAAAGTCTTAAGCGACGTTCTTCGCGATCTGTAGTCCTTCGAGGACGTCCAGATCCACGGCGACGATGTTGAACCCCTTCCTCGGACCATTTGGACCAACACCTCAATACCGTTGAAACATTTCGGTTTACACGACGAGCAATTTCTCTTATCGAAAGTCCGGCCTCTCTCATACCAATAATACGGCCACGTTCAAAATCACTTAATTGGACAAAATGTTGATGCTGACGTACTCCCGGCATTGTTATCAAGTGCAGAATGAAATTGTGACGTAACAACAACAATTTGCAAACTTGACAGTTACTAAATGGTCTAATACTTCAAATTTATAGTTACTATGTGCTATGGAAACAACCTGCAAAAAAAAAACCACTGGCTAGATTTTATTCAAATTTTAATCATCAATTTGTTTAATGAAAATAAACGTTTCCTGAAAATTTCAATAAAATCATTCGACAACTTCTAGGTGTTGCAATTTTTCTGGAAGTCAGTATAACTGTGGATTACACAATAAAAATCAAATTTAAACATTGCACTGCAGTTTCATAAATTTTAAAATATCTCAAAAATCGTTGGTATATGGAGAATTGTATAAACTTTCCGTAGTTTGATCTTTAGATTTCAAATATGTCATCCATTACACACAGGATGTTTCATTTGAAAAAGGTAACTTTTTTATGGATCCTATAATTCAAAATACCTAATTTTAAATTGTACATTTGTACATCAACTAAATAAACAGGGTTTCAAGAAATCCTATGCTTTTCCAAATAAAGCCCGCCGCCGTATGAGATGGCCCATCACCCTGTATGTAGGTACAAATATAAAACATCCTATCTATTTTAATACTTTGCCACGTTGCTGTCGTTGCGAAAATAACCCATTTGAATCGTCAGCGGTTTCGAGAAGCCGACAAACGAACAGTTGACACTGAATTTTTAACTATGACATGTGGGTATGACCGCTGTCAACAGTCCAACTCTAGAATTTTTAACAAAATAAACGAACGTGTTGCAACGTTCATACGGATGGGAGGCACTCAGTATCGATACAGAAATAGACAGAATAATTATAATATTGATCTTTACTGTGAACTTTGCAAGTTATTTTAGATCGGTGACCATTTTAATAACCCAAGAGTTTAAAACGCGACTATATTTTAAGCGGGTACTACTTATAGGTCTCCGATTTCCATTTGAGATTGCCTATACGATTGTAGATATGCGTATTCCAACTACTATAGAACATTCATTATTCAAATATAACTTTTCACTATATCTATTCAAAACATTTGACGTCAGCGTTTTCCTTGAACTTCGTACTATACGAAAAGTGTTTTGTTATTTCGGGAGCAGTGCCCAATGTGAATTGCTGGCTTACACGGACGGTAGCTGCACATACAATCGAAATCGAAGATAATGCGAATGATGTGATAATATAAATGAATTACATATATTAGAATACGCTGTATAAGTGTTGACGTCACAATCGCTCAAGGTCAATTCTAGGGATCCAAACAAATCCATAACCCTTGAGTTTACCGTATTGCTCAACACAAAAGTATCTGTATTAAATTTATTACGGCGATATTAGCGTTAAAAAGTAAGTATAACACTCACAGCAAGTATAAAGAATAAATAAAAAAATACATATAATACATTGAAAGCTTAGAATGGCTCATAAATGTTAATTATTGAATCGAACATGGCAATGTGTTGGGCACCAGATTGTAAACATTACAACGAAAGAGAAACCTGCAAATTTTATAAATTTCCAAAAGAACCCAAGTTAAGGAACAAATGGATAAAATTAATTAGGTTAGATATTATTTATTTATAATTTATCTGGTAACTTCTAAAGGAAATACATAATTGTAAAATAGAATAACATTGTAGACGTGATGTAGAACCTGGTCCAGGTGCACGCATTTGTAGTTGCCATTTTAAAGATGGAAACAAAGAAAATATGCCAATATTATTTTTACACAACCGTGAAAAACTGTTTACATTCTCAAGTCCAGAGAAGAAAACAAGGAAAAGAGCAAGAATTATTGATACCATGCAAGTCAATGATAGTCAAAATGTGTAAGTGTATTCCATAATGTAGATAACCGAGGTGGAAATAGTACTGTAACAGTAATGCTACATAATAATCACTATTTACATCTTTTTATTGGTGTCATTTTGATATGTACAGGCTTCAGGAAATTCAACCTGGACCATCAACATCAACAGCCACCAATGCAGGCACCAAAATTATTTTCTTCGTAAAGACATGCAAGAGCTCATTGATAAACAGGAGAAATTTCAGCAACGATTTTCGTATGAACATATAAAAAACAATGACAAACTGGTGTTATTATACACTGGCATACCAACCTCTACTATATTTGATGCATTATATAGACTTTTGGAAAACCTGGAAATTACTTACTACTCCAAATGGACAGTAGAAAAAATTTCTAAGCAAGATCAACTCCTATTAACATTGATGAAGTTAAGACAAAACTTCCCACAAGAGGATTTAGCTCTGCGCTTTAATATATCCCAGGCAACAGTTTCCAACATAATACTAACTTGGATACATGTATTGCATGAAACATTATATAAACAATTAATGTCTGAGGTCCCTTCAAGGCAGAAAAATAATCTATGCTTACCACCTAGTAGTTTTGCAACATTCACCAACTGTAAAATTATAATAGACTGCACAGAAATTATGACTGCTGTACCCAGGCAGAGTATGAAGACACAGAGATTGACGTACAGCCACTATAAGCATCGCAACACCTGGAAATTGTTGGTAGGTGTTGCACCAAATGGTTGCATTACCTATGTATCAGACTTATATCCTGGGTCTACTTCGGATAAAAAGATCACAAAGGATTGTGAAATTTTAAGTCATTTGGTAGCTGGTGATTTAATATTAGCAGATAAGGGTTTTCTAATAAAAGATATATTGCCTTCAGGAGTATTTGTTAATATTCCACCATTTTTGTAGACTCCACAATTTACTCCACAGCAAGTTAAACAAACAGAAAGTATATTTTGAATTTTATTCCACATACATTATTGCCTCATGCTGATATTGTATGTAAAGTTGTAGCAGCATTGACAAATTTACAATACCCTCTAATTAAAGAAATAGAGGAGTATTTCTCTGATTCAGAATAAAAAAGATATTAATCTACAGTCTCTTTTTTTACAATATGTTCTATCATCCACTTACTTTCATTATTTCTCCTAAAAATAGAATTACTTTGTACCTAATATGTATTATAATGCTGTACATGACAAAGTGTATTAAAAGGAATTTAAAATGCAGTACAGTTCAATTCAATAAAAGTTTTTTAAAATTTCTATATTGACAGCCCACTGGGGATCACTTTCAATTGTTACGATTTGAGACTCTGATATAGGGGTCCAAACCACCAAGTAGCAGATTTTCTTTTTTGCAATATGCAGTTCTCCTTGTATTTGGTGCCAGCAGTCGTGGTTCGTATTGATGACTGTTACGTTGTTTTCTTTTGAAATTATATATGCCTTATCGTGTATCAAAACTTCACTTAAGCATGAATTTCTGTATTTAAATGGGCACTTAAGTTCAAGCAACGCATCATCATTAACAAGGCCATCTGGACTGGCACCCAAAAAACCACACTGGTGAAGCCACAAACCCGTTGGACGAACTTTAAAATGCATATGCTCTTCAAAGCATTTGATGGCTGCTTCTTCATTTTCTCTGCCCCATTGGATAGCACGAATAGAGCTTAAGTCGTGGGCTTCCACTAAACATTTATATAAATATATGTAGATACTGGTGTAATTCGTATTTATTTCCTTTCTGTTGCACATTTAAATTTGCAAACGTTTTCAGTATATTTGAAAGAATTTTCCAGTGTAAATCATTCCATAAAAAATAAGTGATATGTACTATGTAATCACATATCACCCAATTTATTATGCAGTTCTGCTTAATTCAGTTAGTAATTGTGTAAACATTTTGGAATATATTATTGAAAATTACTTCAATTTTTACTAGTGCAATTTGAAACATTATTTTAAGTTTTATTAAAAGTTTTCACAATAAACGTGAGCACTTTTCCGATATATTTATCTCTCTTGCACACTCGGTCGTCTAGATTCGTCTTAAGCTCAGATAAAATAGTGAAAAATTAATTTTGTGAAAATCATATTAGAGAAAAAAGATGATGATAAATCGGACCAACTTTAAAGTTAAAATAAATAAGTAAGGAACTTGCAACGCCCTCAACTTTACCTTGACTGGCATATTGCGTCACAAAATCCTACTGGTAATAGGTCAGGAGTCAAGTGTTGGAGCTCTTCTAGCAAAATGGGTGTAGAATGAAGACGATAATGGCGTATAATCTCACTTGTATCTTAATGGGATTTGATTGCTTCTTGGAACGTGAAAGGAAAATCAACAATATGCAGTAGCCGTGGGAGTATATACTGAATCATCATCATAGACCAAATGCACCGAGAAATCAACAGTTTATTTTCACGATAAATTGAAACAATTTTGATTTCTGAAAAAGAAACACTAAATTTTTTCGAGACAGGAAAGGTAGGTGTGAAGATTTTCAACAAATCACTTTTGTTATACATAAATATTAGTCGTTAGAGTATTATTATATTTGTTTTATACACAAGTATTAGGAAACCTTTTAGTGTCATAAAGATATGAACACCAATAACACGAAAACTAAACTCTGGATCGAAACGCAAGTCGATGAAAAGGGTAAAAAAAAAAAACAAGTAAAAGAAGGAAAAAAAAAAAGCGAATAACGCATCGATCGCGATTCGTGTTTGTTTTATTAAATAGCATGGCACACTGCGAGATCTCGACGTCGACAATACAGTAGACGTATAGCCTCGTTCAGAGAAGGGAGCACAGAGGAGCTGAAGCAGGCTTCGACACGCATACACAACAGTACCCGCACACCAACACAGAAGCTCTGTGTGGTTAGCAATACGCCTCACCATCCATCTCCCTTCACTTGTTTCTGGTTATCTGGCGTTCGGAGTCAAGGTCAAAGTTGAATCGGATCTAATTTCTATTTTTAATTCCAAGGTATGCGTGTGTAGTAATGCTTTTGTATGAACTAGTGCTGTGGAGGAAGAAGCAGCCGGCATTACATAGTCAAAATACGATGTACTGAGATCGTATATTCAACAATTTTCTATTATACTAATTATCTAACGCAATTATCTTTTTTTATTGTTGATATTTGTAGTTTTTCGTGTACATGCACTGGTCGAATGATTTTTTAAACCAAACTAATTCTAAACACATTTCTTACATGTAAGAAACAAAAATTAATAAAGCAAATAAAAATTGTTTTTTTATATACAACTCTCCACAACTATAAACTAAAATACATTTCGCGATATTATACAGGGTGTTCAAGTGGTTATCTGAATAAAGCCAGAGCCTGCTAGACCATTTTAAAAAATTTAATTTTCTCTGGCGAATTACAGAAAATTGTTCTCTATTTTTTTCTCGATAACGGTTAGAGATAAGAAAAAAATATAAGAGATCAAAAAGTTTCTAAACAAGACAGAAAATTTATTGGGTATTTTAGAATCTAGCAGTGGCGCATCGCAAAAAAGTTCAGGGTGGGAAAAGAGAGTATGACCCCGAAAAAATTATTACCCTGTAGATTTACATCATCATTCGGCATGGCTAATGATGCAGGCCTTATAGCGTAACCTAAGCAAAATATCTCAAAAACTGTAGGAGCTATACAGTAAAAAGTGAAAAAATCTTGAAATTTCAACACCCTGCAGATTGGTAACGAAGCGCTTGCAGACCTATGTTTATATGAAATTTTAGGCACAAAATAAACCAAATATAATATAAAACAACCCCCTTCCTTATGTACATGATATTTAGTAACACCCTGTATATCATACAAAATGGTATATGTTACAACAAGAGATGAACGTTTCGCTTTTTTTGTGAGCTCAGAAGCTTGAATCAATCGTACGAACGACAAAAAACGTCCACCCTGAGCGGTGAATGTTATTATTTCTATGACCATTTATTTATTAAAACATGAAATTATGTATGCTTATTAATAATTTGAAAACTGCCATAATTATAATAATTATTCACTGATGAAACAATGTTTAAATTATTAATTTCTAGCGCAGTATTGTTAGTTACGCATTTTAACATTTTTGCTTTTATGTATCACCAGATAAAGATACTTCAGAGATCGCTGGTAAATATGGTGCTACCTCCAGTCAATGGGGATATGAGAATATAATGCTATGATACCTAACCTCTACAGCCTACAGGATCAAACGTTAATTATAAAATTGTTTATGTAAATGTATTTTGAACTATTTATTTATTTATTTATTTATTTTGTAAACATGTTGTTAAAATCTAAACTAAAACTTACTTATTTCGTATCTAATTGAAGAAGGGCAGGTTACCATGGATTTTAAGGAATTAGGTTCCTTCTGATGGTTCGAACGTGGGTTGATAATGCTGTGTCGTATCGTTGGAAACGATATCTATCATCGTTGCTGGGGTCCTTTTTGCCTAGGAGATATCAAGTTGTTGAAAACAAATGTGAGGGACTTCTTTTTCGGTTTTTCCTGAGTGTAGTTGCATTTTGAATAATTATCTAGAAATTTTTAAATTGCTATCACAATAAGAGTCATTAACTTTAAAATTTACTTACAAGAATGAGAGTATTGCGTATGTAGTGCCAAGATGATGGAAATCCAGTGATTTCGAAGATTTGGGGTGGGGTATTTTTAATCCTGGGGCCGATTGGAGAGTCTCGTTCGAGCCTATTTGCTGTGACACCATTGGAACACTAATTGGGAGCTGAAATGTTTGTTGTGGAGTTGGAATTAGTATTCGGCGTATATGGGAATGTTAGGTTATATTATCGTATGATAACAGTGATTCTATTGGATTTTGTGTGTAACCCAAACGTTTGATGGTGTGGGCTCATTTCACGAGCGGTTTAAGTTTCTAAAGTTCTCTTTTGTAATTTAATGATTTCAAATAAATTCGTTGTAGCGGTGAAGCCCCAACACGAAACACAATACCTGATGCGAGACTCAAATAGTGCAAAGTAAACCCTTCTCGCGGTATGCTCACCAAGATTTTGCCGAATATTCTTAGAGCATAGCAGGCTGATGATAAACACTTCGACAACAGTTAAACATGCTCGAACCACCTCAAGCCGGTATCCACAGTTACACCCAAAAATCTAACATCAGTAGAAGTGGATAGAAGACTGTTGTTAATAACAATATTAAGGCTAGTTTGTTGTTTATATAGTAAAAATTTTGTTTTGCTAGTGTTAAGGGCAATTTCGTTAGCATTGAACCACTCACAAATCTTGGAAATGGCGGCGTTGATTATTTTTTCTAAGTCTTGATGATTCGAAGCGTGCCACGTAAGAGACGTATCGTCGGTGAAGAGAACCGTGTGTGATCGCCGGGCTACATGCGCCAGGTCATTAATAAATATTAAAAACAACGTTGGTCCCAGCACCGAGCCCTGCGGCACCCCTCCCCCCCCCCCCCCCCCCCCCTCCCCACTGCGGAACCAACCTTGTCATTGTCAGCTCGCAACCGTACAAATTGGCAGCGATCAGCCAAGTACGAGCCGAACCAGTCATTAACTTTACCCCTGAAGCCATACCTTTCAAGTTTGCTCAGCAGAAGTGAATGGGGAACACAGTCAAATACTTTAGATAGGTCGCAAAAGAGGGTGGCAGTCATCTGTGTTTGATTAACATTTTCGAAGATGTGATATAGAAAATCATAGAGGGCATCATTGGTTGACATTCCAGGCCTAAATCCGCAAACCCTCAACCTCCAGAAATCTCCTAATTCTCAAATCAACAACCTTCGATAGGGTCGAGAGAACAGAGACAGGTCTGTAGTCGGACGACTCGAAGCCATCACCACCCTGTGTAATTGGTGTAATTCTGGCGAGCTTTAAACACGATGGAAGGATAGTATTTTGAAGTGAAAGATTAATTAAGTCAACCAGTAAATCTAAAACCCGGGGTGGTAGTAAATGTAAAATTTGCGCGGAGATGTCGTCGTAGCCTTTAGAATTTTTATTTTCAATGTTCCGTATTATAGTCATGACTTCATGGATGTCTGTTGGCAGAAAGAAAAAAGATTTTCCATGATTGAATTTTAGGAATGAGAAATAAAAGCAACTAACCATTGTACGTGTTCCCGTGTAAGTGAAACTCCTACGATATAAAACCTTCATCCCGTAGGTATCATTTAGTTCCTAATCAAACATTACGTCTTTACGCGAAGTAATGAACCAGCAACAATAAGCAACTATGTATAACATAGTATGCAAGTATACTACAGCATAATGCGCGCTCTTTATGACTCTAATAACCGGAATAATAGCACGACCACGTCTGGTCCCAGTCTCTAAATCTATTTTTAATGACACGCCGGCCGAGGACGAAAGAGAAACAAATGACAAACGTAACGAACGCACAAAACACAAGGAGATACGGTCCCTGAAAGGAAATAATGAAACAATCAGCGACCATGTGTGTATGTACCCAGTGTCTACAACATGCATTTCTTCTCCCTTTACCCCTCTGCAGGTTCTAACCTCCGCTGGTGCATATTTTTTTTTATTATGTCTACTACCACATTCTGCGTCACCCGAGGGCGATAACACCGTTTTATGGGTAATATTTCCGAAGCGACTACCTTTCGCCGACATGGTTCTGCCGTTACGGCCGATTCCCTTGAAGATAGTGCCGCTAGGGTAGAGCGGTTAGGGAATTCTCTTTATTTCGTTTTAATATTTAGATGGCTAATTCCCGTTTGATACCGCTCTATATACCGGGTGTCCAGCCTAAGATGCAACGGTCCCTAGCCGATTTATTATTGTCTTTTCGACAAAATGTTTCAAATAAATGTTGTCTGGAATCATATTCTACACATGCTAAATTTAGTTGCAGAAATGGCGGACTTCCGGTTGTACCGGAAGTAGATACTAACTTTATTATTTTAAATAGAACACCCTGTATATTATTGCACTTTTGGATTCCTTGTTAAATTTAAATAACAATACGTTAGGGATACATTGGGGCTAAGTTGTGCCGTTTCCGAATTACATGACGTTTTTCGAAAAAAATGACATTTGCAGTGCCTTCGGTGTTTGGAAATATCTCTGAAAACACGAAAGTTAGAAAGATGCGGTTTTCGGTTTTCGCTTAACCATGAAACAGCACACGTCTTTTATTTTAAAATTGTTGCGTTTAAATTACAGCGTTATTAAATAGGGATCTGTAATTTTCGAACTCTAAAATCATGGCTAACTTGATTTTTTTAAATTGAACGGTATAGCAATTTTTACATAAATGGACGTAAAATTTAATTTTCTTTCGATTGTATATGGGTATCATTGTGTCTATCTCCAACGTTTTTGGAGATATTCGCAATTTTTCAGTTTCTCACGATAGATACGTATTGCGAAGCGTCGCCGCCGGTCACCTTCTCGCATTTCACCAGGCTTGGGACTGGCAGCAATAATACTGGCATGCTTAGAAAGTTGTCAACAGAACAAAATAGGCCACTAGAAACAAGCATAGTAAAGATAAAAGAAAACATAACATTACTGCAATATCAATAAATCAGCACAACTACATTACTCTATCCAATGTATGGCGTACGTACACTTCGAGCGTCTTGCTCGCAACAGGCTACACTTTAAACGCTAGTGTTGTCATTGTACAGAGAATTTGTACAACACTATTATATTAAATGTTCAAAATGCCGTCCGTTTTCGGCACTACATAATCGAAATCGCTCTTGCAAACACTTTTGATCATTTCTGAGTATTTTTGGTGTGACTTCTTGAAACGCTCTTAAAATACGATGGCGCATATCATCAGGGTTTGTTGGTGGCGTCTCATAAACCTTATTTTTAATGAAACCCCATGAGAAGAAATCGCAGCTTTCAACTGATTTTCATCCGTAAGTACATAGTTATTTAGGTTCCGTTTTGTACGTGCTATGGATCCAGTACTTACAAAACTACCCAAGTAGCGACTGAAATGCCCTCCTATCTGGATGCTTTCTACATGGGTATAATACTTTGTGTAAACTCTTGACGCTAACAAAGCGCTTCTGTAACATTCAGCGAGAACGAAAACCATATCTACTAATTCTTCTCGAGTAAGCGACATCTTTAATTATTATATTACCAAACAGTACTCTGAATGTCAGTTCTGACACTTGGAACACTAATAACGGCAAGATACCTAGTGCGTTTTCAAGCTTGCGTTGACTTTAAAGATGCCGTTTTAAACATCTCAAGTATCTTTTAGACCATTTTGTCTGTTTCTAGTGGTCCTATTGTGTTCTGTTGGCCACTTTCTAAGCATCCCAGTATTATTGCTGCCAGTTCCAAGCCTGGTGAAATGCGAGGGGAAGGTGGCCGGCGACGGCGCTTCGCAATACGTATCTATCGTGAGAAACTGAAAAATTGCGAATATCTCCAAAACCGTTGGAGATAGACACAATGATACTCATATAAAATCGAAAGAAAATTAAATTTTACATCCATCTATGTAAAAATTGCTACACCGTTCAATTTAAAAAAATCAAGTTAGCCATGTTTTAGAGTTCGAAAATTACAGATCCCTATTTAATAACGCTGTAATTTAAACGTAACAATTTTAAAATAAAAGACGTGTGCTGTTTCATAGTTGAGCGAAAACCGAAAACCGCATCTTTCTAACTTTCGTATTTCCCGAGATATTTCCGAACACCGAAGACACTGTAAATGTCATTTTTTTCGAAAAACGTCATGTAATTCGAAAACGGTACAACTTAGCCCCAATGTATCCCTAACGTATTGTTATTTAAATTTAACAAGGAACCCAAAAGTGCAATAATATACAGGGTGTTCCATTTAAAATAATAAAGTTAGTAGTTACTTCCGGTACAACCGGAAGTCCGCCATTACTGAAACTAATTTTAGCATATGTAGAATGTGATTCGATGCAACATTTATTTGAAAATTTTTTTCAAGAAGGCAGTGATAAATTGGCTAGGAACCGTTGCATCTTAGGTTGGACACCCGGTATAAGGATTTTAGTATCGCAGCGTCCTCGACTGAGGCGTCTGTATGTCTAGCGGTTTCTTAAAATTTTAATTAGTAATAAAAGTAGATGTTTATCTGGTCGAACATGAAACGGTCTAGAGGAAGCTATGTGAAATGGAATTTCAAAAGAGAAATAACGTAAATCTCAGGGTATATACTCTACAAAGTTGCAACATGCCCCAAAGAAAATAAAAATTTCCTTTGATTTAAATAACCTAATTTTCTGGTGAAATGGAATATATTTATCTAATAGAATAAAATTTTCGAGATTTTATATTTTTCATCCGTTAATTTGCCCATACGAATGTGAAAGTTACTCTGAAAATTTACTTCAGGAGGTAAAAATACAGTGTTAAGCTTATTTTACACGATCAGATAAATTGGTGAAGTCATTCATAAATTTATTCATGAAGAACTTCGTGAGTAAGTAATCCGTGCACGACAAACTAGTGTACTGCAAAAACCTCAAGGTCGAGATGGTGGATTTTTCCGACACCAACGAATTTTGAAGGCCAAAGAAGAAGTCTTAAATCTTGCAAAAAATGTCTCTCCAAGTAAATGTATCAAATCAAATTATCTGGCTAACACTGCACTGTAAAAAAAATTCTAGTAAAATTACATGTAAAATCGTTGGTAACAAAGTTGCCTACGATATTACAGGTAAATTTACTTCATACAGTAAAATTTTTATCCACTAGTAAATTTCATATGCTGATGTATTTTTCAAACGTTGTTCTGTAAAATTCATATGTAATATTTATATAAATTCTATATTTACCGAACAGTCAAGTAATTTTGTCATGTAATTTTATAAGGAAGGCAAGTAAAAATACTAAGGAGGTGAATATTACATGTGTAAATATACATTGTATAGTAAAATTCCCTTTTCTGTATCTGACATTTAATGGCTATTTTCGAACCAAATGCTATCCTATAAAATTCACTGAATTTGGTCTGAAACGAAAAAAAGAGAAACAAATGTTACTTCGATTATTTTATTACTTATATTATCACTAAATAAAAAGGAAGGAAAAAATGAATTTAATTTTTACTTACGGCAAAATACCCAATTGATGAATAATGGTTAAAAACGACTACTGAATTATTACAGCCAAGTTATATTTAAAAAGTCTCTTATACATTATATAAAAAAGAATACAAATTGCATCACAGGTTCTCACAGTTCTTTACACCGATAGCAAGAGCCTGTGATGCAATTACTGTGAATATAAATGCATATTTCTTAACAGAATTAGTTTACTAAAAGTTGTCTTTTAAGTAAATAACTTAGTTGTAGCTGTAAGAATTCGTTTTAAATTTTAATGGTTAATCGTGGATAATAGTGAAACCGTTGGAGATAGACACAATGATACTCATATAAAATCGAAAGAAAATTAAATTTTACATCCATCTATGTAAAAATTGCTACACCGTTCAATTTAAAAAAATCAAGTTAGCCATGTTTTAGAGTTCGAAAATTACAGATCCCTATTTAATAACGCTGTAATTTAAACGTAACAATTTTAAAATAAAAGACGTGTGCTGTTTCATAGTTGAGCGAAAACCGAAAACCGCATCTTTCTAACTTTCGTATTTCCCGAGATATTTCCGAACACCGAAGACACTGTAAATGTCATTTTTTTCGAAAAACGTCATGTAATTCGAAAACGGTACAACTTAGCCCCAATGTATCCCTAACGTATTGTTATTTAAATTTAACAAGGAACCCAAAAGTGCAATAATATACAGGGTGTTCCATTTAAAATAATAAAGTTAGTAGTTACTTCCGGTACAACCGGAAGTCCGCCATTACTGAAACTAATTTTAGCATATGTAGAATGTGATTCGATGCAACATTTATTTGAAAATTTTTTTCAAGAAGGCAGTGATAAATTGGCTAGGAACCGTTGCATCTTAGGTTGGACACCCGGTATAAGGATTTTAGTATCGCAGCGTCCTCGACTGAGGCGTCTGTATGTCTAGCGGTTTCTTAAAATTTTAATTAGTAATAAAAGTAGATGTTTATCTGGTCGAACATGAAACGGTCTAGAGGAAGCTATGTGAAATGGAATTTCAAAAGAGAAATAACGTAAATCTCAGGGTATATACTCTACAAAGTTGCAACATGCCCCAAAGAAAATAAAAATTTCCTTTGATTTAAATAACCTAATTTTCTGGTGAAATGGAATATATTTATCTAATAGAATAAAATTTTCGAGATTTTATATTTTTCATCCGTTAATTTGCCCATACGAATGTGAAAGTTACTCTGAAAATTTACTTCAGGAGGTAAAAATACAGTGTTAAGCTTATTTTACACGATCAGATAAATTGGTGAAGTCATTCATAAATTTATTCATGAAGAACTTCGTGAGTAAGTAATCCGTGCACGACAAACTAGTGTACTGCAAAAACCTCAAGGTCGAGATGGTGGATTTTTCCGACACCAACGAATTTTGAAGGCCAAAGAAGAAGTCTTAAATCTTGCAAAAAATGTCTCTCCAAGTAAATGTATCAAATCAAATTATCTGGCTAACACTGCACTGTAAAAAAAATTCTAGTAAAATTACATGTAAAATCGTTGGTAACAAAGTTGCCTACGATATTACAGGTAAATTTACTTCATACAGTAAAATTTTTATCCACTAGTAAATTTCATATGCTGATGTATTTTTCAAACGTTGTTCTGTAAAATTCATATGTAATATTTATATAAATTCTATATTTACCGAACAGTCAAGTAATTTTGTCATGTAATTTTATAAGGAAGGCAAGTAAAAATACTAAGGAGGTGAATATTACATGTGTAAATATACATTGTATAGTAAAATTCCCTTTTCTGTATCTGACATTTAATGGCTATTTTCGAACCAAATGCTATCCTATAAAATTCACTGAATTTGGTCTGAAACGAAAAAAAGAGAAACAAATGTTACTTCGATTATTTTATTACTTATATTATCACTAAATAAAAAGGAAGGAAAAAATGAATTTAATTTTTACTTACGGCAAAATACCCAATTGATGAATAATGGTTAAAAACGACTACTGAATTATTACAGCCAAGTTATATTTAAAAAGTCTCTTATACATTATATAAAAAAGAATACAAATTGCATCACAGGTTCTCACAGTTCTTTACACCGATAGCAAGAGCCTGTGATGCAATTACTGTGAATATAAATGCATATTTCTTAACAGAATTAGTTTACTAAAAGTTGTCTTTTAAGTAAATAACTTAGTTGTAGCTGTAAGAATTCGTTTTAAATTTTAATGGTTAATCGTGGATAATAGTGAAATTTCGCAATACTATTTTAAAAACATGGTTCCCACATAAAAGACTCAAAATCCTGCTTCTACATCAAATTTCAAACATTTATGAAGGTCATTAAATCATTATACCAAATTCTTACATCTTTACTTTTTCAGCTATTATCTATTTGTATTTATATTTATGGAGCAATAAACAATTTATGAAAACATTAGGGCATGGTATATGTGAAATCGGTGAAATATTTAAAGCAAAAAAGAATTGCTGTATTAACCACATGTGAAAATATATTAAAATGAGTATTTTTATAAAAGCGTCTTACCTAATTCTTTTACAATGGCTTGAGGGAACACACAAACAGGAATGATCACAACTTGCGATTGTTTATGCGTCACCACAATTTACATCGCCACGTGATATGATCGAGCCAATAACCATTTCAACAACTGACTAGAATTACCTACGCGCACAGGCAAATAACCCAATAACCAATCACATTGCTGCGTATGAATTTTGTGCATTTGAACATAATTTTACTGGAATATTCCAGTAAAATAACTTTCAAAGAATATTATGCATACATATATAGATACTTCTACCTATAGTTTTTTATACATCAACAAATATGTATGCGCAGACTTTATGTAGAGATATTGCCCTTATATATGTTTTATTAGTGAAATAAAGTAAGAATCATTTGAGCAGAGCACAATTTTCTGGACGCCCCACCTAAACGAATACAAAAATAATCTTTGTCTCATTAATAAGATTTCTTTTGAGGATATTTTTATATTTCGTTTTCTTTTTCTGTAGAATTAATAAATATCTAAAATTAAATTTAATGCGCAATAATTACCAGAAAAATTGGTCAATTTTACATTATTAAGTAAATTTTAGTAGCAAGCACAAAATATTACATGTTTTTTACGGTATTTTTTCTTTTTTACTTTTATTGCATCTCAAACTTACATGAAATAATTTTACCAAAATTTCTTTTTCCATCTCCAATATCCTAGAAAAGATAGGTAAAATAAGGTTTACATGATTTATCGTAGTAAATTCACAACGTTATTACATGCAATATTCCCGATTTACTAGAGTAAAATTACGGTAATTTTTTGCAGTGTGCGCGAGAATCAATTGTATCCTTTCCATGTACACAAAGTACAGGCTTTACAACTTGAAGATCGTCCTTTATGTTTACAATTTTGCCGATGGTTTCTACGAAAATATGCAGAAATTGCAAACTGTTCTTCCATTGTATTGGCGACTGATGATGCAAGGTTTACATGTAACGGCATAAGTAATATCGTCGATACACATACTCATATTTGGGCTGTGGAAAATCCACATGCTGTTCGTCATGATCATTTCCAGCACAGATTTTCGATAAATGTTTGGACCGGACTGGTCAACGGACAACTTATTAGCCCATTTGTGTTGCAAAATCTTTTGATGGAACTATTGGAAGAAGTTCCTTTGAACGTACGTCGACAAATGTGGTTTCTTCACGATGGCGTTCTGCCACATTTTAATCGTTTAGTTCGCCAACATTTAGATAATGTGTTTGAAAATATACAATCTGCTTATTGGGCCATATTGCAATATAAATGGAATCTATGCAGCTTCTATTTTATTTAGGTCTCGTAAAAACTGTCTAAGAATTGAATCAATCACTAACGAGTACAGATAATTTAATGTTTCTATAGCATTCGGAAGAATTCTAAAGAAAACTTTTACCGAAGTCCATAAACTTAAATGTAAAACGCATTCGATTTACAAACTTTGAACAAAACAAACGACGTCCAATTCTCTCGAACAATATAGGAAAATTGTATCCAAATACCCCATCAGTATAAAAACTCACAGTGACGCTTTCGGCTAAAATCCATCAGCTACCGCGCGAAATTGTAACAAAACGAAGTTCCCTCAGAACAATCCTCTTCTGATTGCCAGCGTGGCTGTGGAGACCTCGTACAAGTCCGGGCGGATCGCCTCTAGTACCGATTTTGACGCTAACCCGGTCCGAAGTTGTATTATGGTAATGTGACCTCCGGCTAGGGGTAGACAGTGTCGGCATCGAACGAGGTGCTGTCGGGAATATCCGATCGTCATCGTCGCTCTGGCAGAAGGCGCGATTCACTTGTTTTGTTCTCGGAACCCCGGATCGCTGCGTGTCACTCAAGCACAGAGTTCAATGAGCGCCCGGTATCGATTTTCTGCGTTCGTCCTGTAAGTCTGGTTCTCGAACATGTGTCTGGTGAGCGCGCTGAGGAAAGAAGACAAAAAGAATGTCGCGGCCGTGAAAGAAGAGAGAAACGGGGGCATTGGAGATATCGAACCTGTGCACAGATGTTGCAGGAAATGCGTTTTAGTCCATGTGTAATTCTCGTATTGGGAATATTTAGAATACCATGTTTCTAATAAACAAATGATATTAGTTTTTTATTTAATAATAATAATAATATTCATTTATTGTCCAACAGACATACATCCAATTAGGACAACAATATAAATGATAAAAACTAAAAAAAATAAAACAAATTCTAATTAAATGCATTAAGTTAGTTATACAAATTATTCTAGCCAACTTATGTACAGTACGATCTCGATTATCCGAAATAATGTGGACCAAAGTGATTTCGGATAATCGAAATTTTGGTTAATCCGAATTTTTTTTTGGAAAATAGGAGTTTAGGATGCGTATATCATTAGATCGACTTAAAAACATTTATGAAATATTTTACTTGAATTTATGTATAAATTTAAAAATAACATCAACAAATAATTTGTTTAATTTTTATTACTTAATTTTTTTTAACATAGTATGTACATAAATGCCTAAATATGTACATATGTACATTCATAAAAGACATGTTAAATGCAACGTAAAATATAAAATATATATCCCATTCTACACTTTACTGTTTAAAAATGAGGTAATTTTTAACTGCACTCGTTTAACACTACTTCTATTTTTCGCCGCAATGGTTCTCCAACGTTTTATTAAAAGAACATCCGCGGCAGTTGCATTTTCTTGTTGTTCTACATAAGTTAACGCTTTCTCCAAGGCTTCTAGTCCTTCTGAATGTGACATTTTTACTGGAATATTGTCAGTGCATTCTACTTCGTCATCGTCATCACTGCTTATTTCATTAGCATTTTTGCAAACACTTTCAATTAATTCTTGGTCAGTCATTTCATCTTATACATTATCACTGTTTAACCATTCATTAACTTCTGTGTCCGTAACATTTTCACATCCTGGTATTTTCGTGAAAATTTGCTGTAAACTTCCTTCATGGTCGGACTCTGCTTCTGTGATACGTCCCTCCTCGTGTTGAATCAATTTTGACCAAGATTTTTCCAGGTTTCTACCTTTTACTTGATTCATTTTTCAAGTTTAACTTCTTTAGACATTCAGTGAGATTGGCACCCTCATCTACTTCTTCCAAAATATGCTCCAATAGCAAACGCCTGTAATTTCGTTTTAAATTTTCCAGCACACCCTGGTCCATGGGCTGAATGAGAGAAGTTACAGCAGGAGGCAAAAACATTGCTTTTATTTCCCCACTTTGAAGTTGCTCCGCACTTGGGTGAGTGGGAGCATTGTCTAGTAACAAAACACATTTTCTGGGGTATCCGTGCTCTTTTAAAGATGACTCTACTTTTGGTACGAAATCTTCAAAAAACCAATTTTTGAATAGATTTGCATTCATCCAGCCTCTTTTTTGATTTTTATACAAAACAGGTAAAGCATTGGGACGAATATTCTTGAAGGCTCGTGGTTTTGCTGACTTACCGATACATAATAATGGAAGTTTGTGTCTCCCAGAAGCATTAGCGCATGGAAGAACAGTGATACGTTCTTTGCTACGTTTGTAACCAGGTGCTCCAGCTTCCGTTTTTGAAGCTAAGGTACTTGAGGGCAAGATTTTGTAGTTCAAGCCGGTTTCGTCGCAATTATATATCTGGTCTGGTTGTAAATCATTTTCTTTCATAAGCTCCATAAAATTCTCTGCAAATTTTTTTGCGGCAGATACATCGGCAGACAACTTTTCTCCACAAACTTTCAGTTTACGTACACCATGTCTTTTTTTCCATCGGTCTAGCCATCCATCACTTGCAGAAAAACTTTCAGGCGCTTCAATGACCGGCAATTCTTCGCTTAAACTCACTGCTTTTTGTTTTAAAATGGTCCCCGAAATTGGTATTCCACGTTCTCGATTCTGTGTAAACCATAAAAATAAAGAATCATCCACTTTTTCGTATTCACCTCTTTTCATACTTTTTCGGGTCGCCGATGACAAAACACTACACCATTTTTTCAAGTTTTTCGCGATTTTTTCTCCATTCTGCAACCGTACTCACGCCTACGCCTAAATCCTTTGCTATATTTTTAAGCAATTCACCATTCGTCGAACCGCTTTAAGTTTTTCCTGCAAGCTGATAACAACGCGTTTACGTTTATTGCTCTGACACTGCATTTTGTAAAATATTTGAGAATAAAACTACTCTTTTTGCGATAATAACAGACGTTAATACATATGTACTTGTAACACTCTGTCGGCTAACCAAAACTATTCACATTTTAGACCGTCGTCGTATTGCCGTGAAACCCCAAGGGGAACCACCTAGCAGTATATGTGAATCCCAGACGCGTTTCGTATAATGCGAATTTTTTCGGTTAATCGGGATTTTTGTTTTTAAATAGTTTGTTTTGGATAAACAGGATTTCAACTATCACACTGACAAAAGTCAACGCTAGGTTTTCCACTATCACCAAACAACAATGCACAATCTCTCGACGCGCGTTTCGCTAACCAAGTTAGCATCATCAGCAGATGATTAACAGTGTGTTGTAGTGTAAACAGTGTGACTGTTAATCATCTCCTGATGATGCTAACTTGGTTAGCGAAACGCGCGTCGAGAGATTGTGCATTGTTGTTTGGTGATAGTGGAAAACCTAGCATTGACTTTTGTCAGTGTAATAGTTATTGTTACACCAAAGGTTCCAAAACCCAATTACTGGGAAACCGGATTTCAGATAATCGCGATTCGGTTAATTGGGATTGTACTGTATTTTGTAAATAACAAAAAGATACCAATAATAATACAAAGAAAAAAAAAAACAAAAAGGTAAACATTTAAAGTTATCCAAAAGATATCCGGAATATCATAGTAATTGGCGCTCGGGCTAAGACATTCGTTGGGATGTAAAAAGTGTTTGTCGATCTACTCGCAATCCGAGGTATAGTAATAGATATTTTAATTTATGCAAAAAAGCCGTATCTAAGGTGCATGAAAGTATTTTAGAAAATAAACTAAAAATAAAAATAGAGCACCAACTAATTGACTCACAGAGCGGTTTTAGAAAAGGGTATAGCATACAAGACCATATATTTACATTTAATCAATTGGCAGAGAAAATTCTAGAACAAAATACAGAAGCCTACATAGCATTTATAGACCTTGAAAAAGCGTTTGACAGAATACCAAGACAGAAAGTGTGGGATCTATTAGAAGAGAGACAGGTTGGCCATAAATTAATAGATGCCATTAAAAGTGTATACAAAAAGTGTCGGAATATTGTGAGAACAGGAAACATAGAAACTAGTGAGTTTTCCACAGTACAAGGACTAAGGCAAGATAGCGTGCTAAGCCCCACTTTATTTATGTTGATGATGGATGATGTTGTTAAGGAAACAAGACCAAAGGTATCAAAGCTACACGTGGGATACCGGAATTTACTAAGCGTAGGGATTACAGAATGTGTGTTTGCGGACGATATGGCAGTTTTTGCTAGAAATGAAAAGGAGCTGCAGACCAATCTTATGATATGGAATAATGCACCGATAAAAAGGAATATGAAAATAAACGAAGAAAAAACTAAAATAATGGTGATATCGAATAAAAAATGTAATACTAGGTGGGGTGAAAAGTAACCTCCTTGGGAATGAAAAAATTTTTTTTTTTAAATGTTTTTTTATTTTATTCAATATAGTCCCCTTTTAGCTCGATACACTTATTCCAGCGAATTTCCAACTTCTTGATCCCGTCCGAAAAGTAATTTTCCGGAAGGTCTGCAAAATACTCCTTCGTTGCGTCGATGATTTCCTCGCGTGAGCCGAATTTTTTATTGATGAGCCATCTTCTGAGGTTTGGGAAGAGATAATAGTCCGAGGGAGCCAAATCGGACGAATACGGTGGATGCGACAGCCATTGGAGTGGAGCCGTAAGTCATTGATTTTAGCCGTGGTTGCGATGCTCTTGTGCGCCGGTGCATTATCTTGCAAAAACAAAATTTTTTTTCGCTTCATGTGAGGCCGTTTTGCAGCGATTTCGGCCTTCAATCGCTCCAATAATGCACAGTAATACTCGCTGTTGATGGTTTTTCCTTTTTCGAGGTAGTCCACGAAGAGTATGCCATGACAATCCCAGAAAACCGACGCCATAACCTTTCTGACCCATTGAGCCTCCCTCGGCTGCTTCGGAGCACTCGTGCCGGCTTCAGTCCATTGCCAGGCACTCATTCTGTTCTTTGGTGTGTAATAGTGGATCTAGGTTTCATCAACAGTTACCCATCGACGCCAAAAGTTCGCCCGATTCCGCTTCAGCAAGTCCAAACACTCTTTCGAAGTGCTCTCGCGTTCGTGTTTTTGGTCAGGAGTGAGCATGCGCGGCACCCAACGGCAGGATAACTTTTTCATATGCAGAATATTGCCCAAAATATGGCGTGTGCGCTCAGTATTAATCTTTGTGGTATCTGCTAGCTCGCGCACCTTCACTTTCCGGTCAGCCAACACCATTTCATGTATTTTTTTTGACATTGTCCTCTGTAACCGCATTAGTTAGGTAGTGGAGTTGCGGCCACCACGAAACTCTCGAAACCAATATTTGACGGTGTAATCTGACGGAGCATTAGCCCCATAATATTTATCCAACTTTTCTTTTGTTTCCTTCGCCGTTTTGCCTCTCAAAAAATAATGTTTTACGAGAGAACGAAAATCGTTTTTGTTCATACTCAACATGATGCCAAACACGTCAACAACAATCAGCTGTCAAAACAAAACTAAATACAGTATCGCACTGAAATTTGGCATGTCCGCCTATGCGTAGGGATAAAATCAGAAATAAGGATATCAGAGAGGAGCTAGGCGTAGAATCAGTGCTGAGTTTAATTGAACAAAAACAGTTGGGATGGTTTGGACACTTAAGTAGAATGGGTGAAGACAGGCAAGTAAAAACAATATGGGAAGCAAGAATTATACCGAAACGAAAGAGAGGGAAACCAAGAACAACATGGCGAAGAACAATTGAGAAAATTTTAGAACAAAAAGGATATGACGTAACATCAGCAAGCAAAGTAGCACAGAACAAGAAAGAATGCCGTACTTTAGTTTATAGTGTGTAGTATTATATTTGATTTCATCAGTATGTATTTAATTTAATTTACCTAACACCCATTTATGGTATAGGTTATTCTCGATAATATATATATTGCTCACGTCTCTTCGCCAAAGGTAAAATACGAAGCTCATTCATCAGATGATCCAGATTTGCCCCTCTTTCAGGATAGTTAGTCTAAAGGCTATATATTTCAAAAATCTGTGTTGTATACGTTCTATGGTTTGAGAATACGTCACATACATCGGATGCCAGACTATACTCGCATAATTCTAGTTTAGAAACAACAAAGGTATAGTACAACATTTTCATTAGAGGGATATCCGTAAACTCCTTACAAGTACGTATAACAAAACCCAATGCTGACGCAGCAGATGTGCAAGTTGCAGTTATATGCGAAGTAAAAGTTAATTCCGAGTCAAATAAAATTCCTAAATCGGAGATGGTCTTAAGCGACACTAACGGAACATCGTTCACTTTATAGACGTTAGTAGCTGGAGACATTCTTCGTGAGTAGGTCACAGTAAAACATTTGGCAATATTCAATTTAAGTCCATTGTTGTTACACCATTTGGAAATCGTGTCCAGATTATATTGAAGTAAATTCGTAAATTTTATCACTTCCATTAGTGATGACAGAATATATTTTTAAATCATCTGCATACGCTAATGCAGGGCAAGTTAGAGATGCTAACAGATCATCAATATATAATACAAAGAGAAGTGGGCCCAAGTTAGAGGCTTGCGGCACACCAGAGGTAAGTAACATATTCAAAAGAATGATAATCATTGTAGGACACATATGCAGTTTTATTTTCTAAGTAGGACTTTATAAGCTTATTTGGCTTATTTGACAGCTATTTATTAATGTTTTGCTAGTTAATTGGCGTTTAGTTTGATCGATTCGCGTTCTTTTTAATTATCGTAATTTAAAGATTTTGTGTTTACTTAAAAATAAATTTGATCGGAGAACATTTGCGGGGTATGATTTTTCACGGTTGTAAATGGGCATTAACGCATAAACAATGTAAATATCGACTTAGAAAAGCGATTGATAATTTGGTACAGCAAACTCAGTTTTTTCAAAGTGATGAATTTCTTCAAGGACGTCTAGGGACTGCTGTTACTGATGAGAAAATTGCTGTTGTTTGAATATTGCTGGAAAAAGATCGATTAACATCTTATGAATGTATTCGAGCGACATTAAGCATTAAGAATTAGACATGAGGAAACCTTCTGGTCGATGGATTGCACATAAAGAGGAACAACGCATTGAATGGTGCAGGAAGAAACTCACAGGAACATTTTATGATGGCACTTCAAATTTAGTTCGCAATATCGTCACTGGTGATGGATTCTGGATTTAATGTTGTGATCCTTAAAAACAAAGAAAAGTCGATCGGCTTAAAGCTTTATGAGTATGGTATCAGAGGTAATGCGGTAGATTGGTTTGCTTCGTACTTAGCAGGATGCTTACAATTTGTGACACTAAAACACGAAACCAGCATGAATGTAAAGAACTATAAATCCAGCTACTTACCTATACTTCATGGAGTTCCGCAAGGTTCTGTGCTGGCCCCTTTATTTTTTAGCATATGTACACCAATGACATATTTTCTTTCTTTTCTAATTGGTGGTGGTTTGGGTTCATTCATCAATGTTTGCTTTGTTAGATTAATAATTTTTCTTTTTGTTTCATTTTGACTGATTTTATAATCAACCTTGATTCTACAAATCAATAAAATTACTTACTTACTAATATATCTTTCTAACAGAACCTAAACAAAAGTTCAATGAATTTGTAGTGGTGACAAGATGATTGCCAGTTTCTTCTTCTTAGACGGGGCATTTTAAAAACCATAAGATCATGTTGTTTTTTTAAAACTGATCTTTCTTTGACTTTCTAAAAATATTCAGTGTGGCCCTTGTATAATTGATTTTATAGCGTCTTCGATTGGTCGCCCTGAGAGTATCTCTATGTTATGCCAATACATAAGATTGAAGTAGTATGGCGATACTCTCAGCTCGCCCTAGTGCAACTACTCGAAAACGTTATTAGTATTGCTCGCGTTTCCGTTTTGTGTTTTAGCTTCGGCCTACAACATGAAATGCATCAGGACATACTCTTCCGTTCAGTAAAGTTCGGCCAAGTAACAATTAATGTTTAAAACATCAAAAAATAACAGCAACTGACATTGAAAAAACATATCTCTCTCTTTAATATATCATCGGTGTTATTTCTTTGAACGCCGACACCGTTTCAATCAGCGAAAAACGTTACAATATGAATGTTACAGCGAGATCGCATTAATGAAACTTATTTGTTTTTACGCGTTTTAATGTAAACGGACGGAGTTGCGAAATATATTTCGGCAATGTATATAATGCATTTATGTGCAGTTTTACAGTGTGCAATCATTATATGAAAAAACGCTTTTCTGCTATCACTCTAATTTAAATTAAAGTTTTATGTGAAAAATTTTACCTTGTGTAGGATTTGAATCTGACACCTTTCGTTTACCGGACGAACGCTCTGCCAATTCAGCTAACGTGGTTGATAGATTCGTACGATTTGAATCACATCAAATATAGTTTTTAGAAGGCCGGCAGTACGGCAATTATGAAATTATGTGTTAATTGCCAGAGCCCGATACCAAAGGTCGTTTTAAAAGTCGTAAAGTCATGAATGAAGTCTGACACATGTTTGCACATGTGTTTTTAATCCCTACCCGTAGAAAAAGATGAACCCTAGTTCCAAAAGTTTAGTGTATTTTAGATTTAATAAGAACTGTATGGTTTCAGGTAGGTAGGTTCAGTTAGTGAAGCACATTTTGTGCAGTGTAGGAAATAAAAATCCGTTTGTAATGATATAATTAGAAATTAATATATTAAAAAAACATATTTCCACAAAACTTGAAGCGGAACGTAACTTATCGAATTTACTAATACTATTTATTTGTTACAATTTTTCTTACGATCTACTGTTACTACTACCCTTCTCACTAAATAATGTCAATAATGAACTCATTATCTGGTCACAATCCACGTTGCCGCCTTTAAATTTTCCCATATCAGCCTGGAACAGAATGTTGCCCATCAGGTATTGAACGACGCATTTCGTCTTGTGGTCGAACGTTCGCATCTTTCCGCTGACGTACTCTCCGAATACATCGTTCTCGTCTCTCTCGCCCTTGTGAGGAAACGACGATTCTTGTCCGCTGCAGCCTGGGTCGGTTCCATCGTTTCTGGGCCGTTTGTTCGACGGGCCCTGATAGTCTTCGTCGTACGTTTGCTGTTCTACGTCGTCCAGGATGGTCAAGTCTTCTTCGTCGGCAAGTGGGTTTTGTTCGCTGGTATCTTCGGATTTGACGAAATCAATTATTTGGGTTTCCTGTTGTGGAATCTGAACGTCTGCGGTTTCTTCCTGGTCGTCCTGAGGAAAAGAAAATTAGACAAGTTAATAAACTGACCGGTAGATTACTTGCGGTATATTATTCTTGCAATTTTAAAACAAGATATTAAACTATTTAAAAAAGCGTTGTAAACGCCGCTCAACCGAGCTTCCAAAGGTTAAAGAAAGTAAATTTTGACAAAAATTGCTTCAATTCTGAGACATTCATTATGTCCTGCTTGAAATATAAATACAATTATGTTGATGATATATCTTGCTAATGAATTTAGATTGGCAGAATGGAAAATCAACAATTTTTAGTTTACTACAGATACTCAACAATATAAAATTAAGAAAGAAAAAATAAATTACAATCCCCCAGAATCCAAGAAGCATTGTCTAAAAGCATTATAAAATACTTTTTTAGCAGCACTAAATCTATGTGCATGAGAAACGCAACAGCAAAACCAAATAAGTGATTGTTTAGCCATCTTGCTCGATAAATCGGAAACCTTGTTTGTACTTTATTTTATTTTTATTAATAACTAAAATAAATTTATTTAATACATTATAATTTTATATATGTATATAAGTTCCAATCTCCTGACAATATCATCCTCATTCAGTTCGTGTAAAAGTGTTTTGTTCTTGGGTAGAAGAGACCATATTAATTTATTGTAAATTCACTTCAACTAAAAGTGAACCCCACTAAAAAACATTCCACTAAACAATGTAAACTAATACCGTCAAAATAAGTGTCTAAAGTGGAAAATAGAAGCAAGAAAAGTGGAGAAAAATTACATTAAAAATGATAAGTGACTGTGACAATAAATAAGTAGGAGTTATCTTGGTTACCACAAAAAAATTGCGAAATGACAGGTGAGCACATAAAGAGATCATTTGAGGACAATTCATTCTAATCGTGTTTTATTACACAGGTTAATAATTATGCACTTTTTGCTTACTGATTAATACAAATGACTTTTTGATGCATGTTGCCGTAAACTTCTTGTCAAAACATGTGTTGTTGCTCGACCCATTTACATACCTCCTTTTTACCAAATTTGCATCTCCCTCATATAAATACACAAGATATCCTATTGTTTGGAAGATTCGTAGATTTTCATTTTCAACCTAAGACTGAATAAATTTAGAAAAAGATATAATATAATACCTTAAACCTAGAAGGGCTTTTTTCCTTTTTAACGGTTACCTTAACCTGCTAATTTTGGCTCTGGAATTGCACAGAGCACCTTAAAAATATACTAAGGTGCATGAAAAAAAAAAAAAAACAAGAAAATACTTGTCAAAATGTATGAAGACAAGTAACTTTCAAAATGGCTACCACCATTCTGTTCCTGTAAAATAGGTCTAAGCGCGGACTCTCCACCGTACTTCTGTGGTTTACTTCTTTGAGTTGGTATTCTAACCTATGCAACCTGGTAGTACACCCAATTTCTGAGAAAGACGGTTTTTTTTTTGACAGCCCCATGGTATCTATAATGTAATATTGTGTGTGTTTAATTCATTATTTATCATTTTAATAAGCAGCTGTATTTGTTTTTATTTTATAGAGAATATGTCAGTGATATGCTCTTGCGCATCACTATATTATGTATGTTTTCTCATTAAACTTTTTTTTAAGATATAATTTTCTGTACCTAACCGAATATCAATTTCTTTAATTTGTTTTTACCAACTGGCCACATTTACGTGGCATGCTTTTCCTGCAAAAGCCGCCTTACCGTCAAACTTAACCTGGGTAATATAATCGAAAAATTGTGTTCCGGAACAGTTCACCGACTCTATGCTATTACATTTATTAAAAACAAAAAAAATCATAACGATCACTTTTTTTTTAGGTAACTACCTTATATTCCTCTGTATATTCAGTTTCTTGATCCGTTGTGGTAGGCAGAGTTAATGTCCTCTTCCTTATCCTTATATTTCGTATCGTCCTTTTGATACTACCAATTTTTGGAATATATCCTTTAGCAGCCCGACTAAGCCCAGCACAAACATTGGATATTATCTCTAGCGGTGCTTCTTCGCTATTTCTAGCACGATTACGTATAGCATCTTGCATTTTTAAAGCTTCAACACGCGGGACATTCACGATATGAGTATGATCGCCTTTTATGGTCTCCATTCTATCTCCAGCTGTTATCACACGTACATGGCACTTGTATTTTTGATACATTTCGCATTTCCAGTACGTCTTAGCACCTTGCTTCTCTTTAAAAAATAAATGACCGTCCACTAGCAGTTTCCGCTGTCCTTTCTCGCTTACCAGAAACTGAAGAGTCGTCATAATCGGATGATAAAAAACTACTAGTCGTTCAAATTTACTTCTTTTCGGGACAAAGAGCGCTTATCAAATGCTGCTCTCTCGTGCTAGAATAGGAGGGGCGTCATCATTTGTGCGCCGGCGTCTATATTCAAGGACGTGGAGGGAGGTGGAAAGTTCCCCGATCCGCAATTCATCGACGCAAGATTACACGGGCACAGTTCGTCGCTAAATAAATTCTCTGAGGCTGGAATTTCCAGACGGACGATTCCGCAAAAGTTCCAGGAAAATAACTTTCAAAATCTGTAATTTTATTTTAATGGCCTGATTCAAATTAAGAAATGATAGGAAGTAATCCTGACATGATCTTTTAGAAGTTCGTTCTTGGATACGGATAATGTTTTGCGCTTGAAGCAATGGGGATTTCGTCCGGGATATAGCTGTGAGTCTGCGTTGGCTAACATTGTTGATGATTTATTGCGTAGTATCGATGATAATCAAATTACAGTTTTGATATTGTAGGATTATTCTAAGGCCTTTGATACTATTAATCATGCTCTTTTGCTCACCATCTTAAAGTATATAAGTTTTTCTCAAAATTCTGTCGATTTTTTCTTTTCTTATTCAATAGATCCCAACAGGTTTCTTATGGTGGTCGTTTATCTTCTCCACTCCCAATTATATCAGGCGTTCCTCAAGGCAGTATTCTGGGACCTTTACTTTATGTAATTTGCACCTCAAACATCATTAAGTGCTTGCAATATTGTAGTTATCACTTTTATGCTGATGGCACACAACTATATTATACCTTAAATCCTTGAGACATATGTGAAGCCATCTCATATATAAATAGTGACCTTCAGTCACTTGTAAACATGCCTGAAAAACATTGTCTCAGAATAAATAATAAAAAAAGTTCTGTTTTGGTTTTTGGCCGTGAAGAAACTCGAGCTGCGATTTTGAAGGATATTGAATTTAAAATCATAGATGAAGTTTTCATTGTATCTGATTGTGTGCGTAATTTGGGCCTTTTCCTTGATACCAAACTTCGCTTTAAAGAACACGTTTCACATTTATTTAGATTGGGTTACAGTTGTTTGAAGGTTTTGTATGGTAGTAAAGACTGTTTGGATGTCGGTTTGCGTAAGGTCTTATGCGAATCTTTGGCCCTTTCCAGATTTAACTTTTGCATAAGCGTTTATTATTACTGCTTGGACACCACTGACAGAACTAGACTTCAGCGTTTGCAAAATTTGTGTCTTAGATTTATTTATGGGATACGTAAATTTAACCGAATCTCTCATACGTTCGATTGGGCTGGTTAGTTAAATATCTTTGCCAGAGCTGAATTCTCTGCTACCATCTTTTTCTATAAAGTTATTTACTTTAAGAAACCAAGTTACTTGTTCCGTAAAATTTTGTTTAGAACAGATGTACATAATATCAATGTGAGATACAAAGGCTTACTAACTCCTCTAGTTCACCAGCTTGAAAGTTTTAAAAGATCGTTTAGTTATAATATTGTTAGACTTTGGAACAAAATTCCACTAGGTATGCGTTGTTTGAGTCCGCTTTCTCTGTCCCATCAATTTCGGAGGAGTGCTTTCCTTAACAAGTAAATATATTTTCATTTTCCTTTATAACTTTCCATTACTTTTCTCTTTATGCTTTTTGCGCTTAGATTCGAATTATTATTACTTTTTGCTTTATTATTTTTTATTTATTATTATTAGAGCGGTTTATTGGCAACAAACATTATTGGTGGATATTGCGAAAATATAATTTAATGCATGCATGTGAAGATGATTTTTTGGATATACGTTATGTAATAAAATTTATAAGCAAAACTTAGGTTTCAATACAAAAATAGATTAAATAGATTATAAACTATTATAAATTCCACGCTATGTACCTACCTCATTACTGGACATTTCTCAGTAAAAGAAAATAATGAAAATTTTTGAATTACCCGGCTTTCACTAACAAAAAAAAAATAATACAATAATCTGTGATGATGATAAGTTTACCATAAATCTTAAACATTAGACAGGATAAAATACCTCCTTTGCCCGGAGCTTCGTGTTAGGTCTACTTCGTGCCTTACGATTTTTCCTCTAGAATGCCTTAGATCGATCATAAATGTCTGAATTAATCTTAATCATTTCCAGTTTTCCGCATTAGATATGCTCTGTATCCGCTCATTACTAGATTTTTTACAATTCGAGAGCATTGATCAGAGCAATTTACCATCAGTAATTCAGTTTTAATTAACAAACAGATGACAGTAAATCATATTGCAGATATCGTGGAAAAACGCCATTAATATGGTTTCAGAATGATGTATACGTTGAGATTATGTAGATTATACATCATTCCACAGTTCGAATTAATCGGTTAACCGAGTTCGTCGTGAGCCAAGAGTGAAGTGAAAAGAAACACAATAAACATACCTCCATATATTAAATAATTCTAACGATTGCAATGGGAAATGACGCAGCAAACATGCAAAATGTACTTATCTCGTCTTGAAACCTACGACATTTGTGTTTCGTAGCGCTTTTCCAAAATCTAAATTTGATATATAAGATAAGAAAAAGGTCCAGTAACTTAGTATTTCTGTGCGTTTGATTTTTTTCTTTTTTGGTATAAAAATCTTTACCTCATAACCACTAGAAAAACTCTAAAACAAACTGATAAAATCCTGGAGCCAAATGAATTTCAGATTTGTTAGAGTTTCCTTGATTAAAGTGGTATCTGTTACCTGCAAAATTAATATTTGATTTCTCATTCTGTAAATGTTGGTATTTATACAGATATATTGTACATAAATTATATCATACAGTCAATATATGTATTGTTATCAATATTTGGTCTAGATTAATTGTATAGAACCAATGCATTTCACACTCATAACAAAATCCAATATAAAAATGCTTATTTTGGCATTTTTTTTTTATCGTTTTGTACTTCTTTATTCTTGGAGAGGATGCAGAGGTGTATTTAAATATCATCAGCTAAATGCGTGCTTATTTAATGTAGATATATATCTTTTTTTCATCGTTAAAAAGGGAAAAAAAATGACACTTTACATGAATACATGTTAAATTTTAAATATTGATACCAGGAAATTGTACTAGAAGCGTATATTGTAGAAGAGCATGAAGTTTCTAACAGTAAATTTGTAGATTTTGCAACGTTATGCGCATCCCAAAGAAAGTCTGCTAAACTTTAGAGGATTTAATGTAATCAATCATTCACTATTTCGGCATCGATCATTATTACAACTGCAATTTTATAAATAACAACACTATACATCTAAAGTATGACAGTAATTTATATATTTAGTGCGTTAAACCGTTTATTTATAAAAATACGTCGAGGGCCATAAAAGCAAGTTACGCTTGCACTTACAGGCATTCCTTTATGCAGGATTGACGATTTTTTTAATTTAAAATAAATTGAAGAATTTTCCATTCACACCTTGACTAAATTTTACAATTTTGACAGTTCCAATTTGATGTGTAATTACAGTGGAGTAGTGAATATTAATGTGGATAAAGAAAATGTTCAAATGTTGTTTCAATATATGTCGTCCAAAATTAATTTTTAATAAAAAGTGCAATTTCTGATTTCTAAGGGTTTAACATATTTTTATTTTAGGTGTGTCTAATGTCGTTGTTTGACGTTTCATTGTAGCGTTAGGGTATAAAGACATTCGCTATGCGATAAGGCTATAAAAAGACGTTTATGACATAGAAATTCAAGTATAATTGTCAATTTATGACATATCCGTGCATAAAACAATGTTAAATGAAGTATAAAATGGCTATACGGAACTTCTTTAGTTTTAAATAGGAACAATGCGCTTGCAGTGTTAAACGAAACCGTAAAAAGAATTTAAACTTATTTGAGTCACTGTATATAATATCCAAATTTATAAAACACCCTGATAATGAAAAGATTCTATATATATACAGGTGTTCTAAGTTAAGTGCGAACCATTGCTAACTTATTTACGTTATTATTGGAGCTACGAAGTTGGTTAAATGGACATATTTCTGGTAGTTTATGTTTATGTGGCGTTTTCAAGATATTAACTAAAACTACCTTTTTTAAATGAAACACCCTGTATATTTCACTGCAGTTTGATTGAAAATTTAATTCTGAACAAAAAAGTTTTAATACAACACTATGAAAAAATCTGATGATGTTAATAATGGAATTAAATGAACTACATTTAAATTCCCCATAAAAAGAGGCCCAACGGTGTCATGTCTGGTGACCGTGGAGGCCCGTTTGAACCTATCCAGCGATTTTGAAATAATTTGTTCAGTAATCGCTGTGCAGCACGATAATTATGGGTTGGTCGGTGTAACAAGTTTGTCATCCAGGAAGTTTTCAAATATTTTCGATATAAATTCAACATAACGTTGTCCTGTTAAAAATCCACGATATAAAAACGTAGGGCTGTTTTTTGGATCCGATGATCCCACCAAACATTTACACTAAAACGAGTTTGTGGATTATGAGGATGAACAAGTGTAAAGGATTTGCAAATTTCGGTTTCTTCAGCTAATATAAGTTGCTTTCTATCTTTTTTTTTTTCCTTTAAAATCGCTTCATTTATTCTAAATTTTCTATAAAGCTTCAGATAATATCGACGGTTCGGAAAGTTGGGTTTAATTTTTTCTACATATTCTATACGCTTCTAACATGTCACAATCTTTTTTTTTTGTGCTTGTACTGACAGGTGTTAAATCAACAAACCGATTTGTTATTGCATAGCTTAGGTTGCTTTGTTTTTTCTTAAACTCAAGTACAGAAACTATGAAATGTCATAAGAACTTGGATGATTGCCGTACTGCCGACTTTCTAAGAACTGTATTTGATGTGATTCAAGTCGTAAGAATCTGTCGATCTCGTTGACTCAATTGGCAGAGCGCTCGTTCGGTAAATGATAGGTGTCAGGTTCAAATCACGAGGTAAATTTTTTAATATGAAAATTATCCCTGAACTTAATTGCAATGATTAACAGAAAATCATTATTTTTTTTTAATGTCATAATAAGTTATTTATTTTTTCGTAGTATTGTATAATTATTAAAACTTTTGTTCACAATGAAAGTTTCAATCAAACTGCAGTGAAATATACAGGGTGTTTCATTAAAAAAAAGATAGTTTTAGCGAATATCTTGAAAACGCGATGCTCAATTGCTTTTCTGGTTTCACCACTACAATCGCCACATAAAATCTCAGAAATATGTCCATTTAACCGAATTCGTAGTTTCAATAATAAGAAAGTTAGCGTTGGCGCACATTTAACTTATCACAACCTGTATATCTACAACTTATTAAAGAAATACAAAATACAAACGAAGGAAATGATTGGTTGGCTGATACTACAATCTTTCATCAAACTAGCAGCTTTAAAGAGAGGGTTTCTTTGCTGTATTTTACACTATTTTTGCTGATTCGTACAATTACACAAGCACCTAGATAAAATTATTTTACTTTGTGCAGAAGAGTATAGGATTCATACTCATATGTCGTTGTCAATTTAAGAAATACTAAATACAATAGATGATTGATTGAGTTTCTTGGCATCTTACGGTCGCTAAATTGAAAAATATTAAAGTTTGTCAAGATATAGGATTGGATTGCTATTAAAAAAGAAGAAAAAACGAAATCTAGTACAAAAACAACACGGATTGTATAAATTTTGAAGTCAATGTTGTTCTCATCATAAATATATATTTTGAAATCACTTGTTATAGCTATACACATGTATACTGTTTTGTTACGGTAACATTTTTACATTTAAGTATATAAATTGATCTATTTTCATTGTTTTGCTCATTTACCTAAATTTTTAGTTAATTAATCATAATGTTGAATGCTTCGTCAAGATAAATTTTTCGTGGGATTACGTTTTATGGATGCATATTATTATTATTTCACACCAAAGTGCTGAGCTTCAAGAATTATTTTTTTATCAATCGTTCAGTAAATTAAACATATATATTTGAAAACGGAGTAAAATCTTTAAAAAAGTGAGTATTATGATTCTAAAAGCAAACGAAAAATACTAAAGTCTTTCTATTTATTGAAAATTTCTCTTAAAATTGTGTATTTATACTTATAGCAAAACATGTTTTCAGAGAATTCCTAACCAAGAGGGGAAATAGTAGTGTTGGGCAAGATAGGCGAAAATAACTATTGTTAGCGAGGACTAGACAGGCTCGTGTCGTGTTTATTCGTCTCTGGAGAAGGAGTTTTCGTGTTGCTAACCGATTTTTCTGAGAGTCGACTGAACACGAGTCTGTCTAATCCTTGCTAACGATAGTTATTTTCCCCTACCTTGCCCAACACTTCGAAATAGTAAACTTAAAATCTTTTAATTGAAATGAATAAATAATTTTTATTGCAATTATATTAGAGATTTGCATTTTGCATTCTGTTGTGTTTACTTAAAATAAAACGGAGTGAAACTTTTCATTCTGTTTTCCTTATAATATGGAAAAATTTAATTCTAAAACAAAATAATACAAATGTTTTTAATATCTTAAAAAAAAGGTGGTTTTCAGCACGATAAAATTCCACCTCCACGAAATACTATCTACAGATTACCAATAAAGCTGCAATGGTACTACAAAATAACCCTTTCTTTTGGTCTTTTTAATAATTATAATAATAATTGAAATTATAATGTGATTGGTTTTTAGTGAACCTTATTCTAACTATACAATCTATATGAAATTATAGAAATATGTTTGATTTTTTTTATGATAAAATCAGTTTGTTTAATTTTTATTTGCAAGAAAAAAGATACACAATATTTCTACAAAATATTTGAATACTAATAATCATATTTTTGTAGAACAAAACTGTGTTGAGTGTCCTATTTTATTGCTTTGTACAGGTTTTCTGCACCGTTAATTAGCTTAACCAAATCATTGAATATGTAAAAAAAAAATAATCCAAAAAAATACACATAGTGTGTTTTCTACGGCATTGTTTCAGTTTTTCTGCTCTATTTGTCTCCTACAATTTAATAAGTAAATACAATCACAGAATACCAGCAAAAAAATATTATTTAAAATATAAATTCTGTGAATATTGTGCAAAAGGTTTAATTTAATACGGTTTTAAATTAAACCAGGATTGTTAGTTGGCTATAAGGGCTTGTGTGCTTGCATTACAATTCTATTCTAAAAAAAAAGCGTTTGGTGTTATGCATCTCAACGTTTAAATACAAATATATTATGTCGAAATTATTTTGACGAGTATTCCTGAAAAATTGGCTTTATTTTTAAGGTTAGATATGTATAATTGATGTTAAAGATGTTAAGCAAATCCTTAAAAACTGTTTTAAACCTTTCAAGCGCTTTATTTTTTATTTAAACGTATTATTCTAAATACATTTTATGTTGAATAGGTATAACTATTTGCTGTGTTTTAGCATAGATATTAACCTTGATATATCATAAAAATTGTAATAAGAAAATTAATAATAAAGTTATATTTCCCCTCATTCAAAATTATCTGCTTTTCGCGGCCTAAATTATTTATTATTTAGTACATGTACACTACTTACTACGTTTAGAATGAATTGAGAATAGCTCTTTCGTTCGAAATGCTTGTCGTTCAAGAAAGCGAAAGCATTATAAGCGAACCAATTTGATGTGAACGGCGTCTCGCTCGGTTTGGCGGTGTGCGCCCTGCATTTGTGCCTCTCTCTCCTGTACGAGGCGAGCAGCGAATTCATCTTCTTCTTCAACTCCCACTCGTCCAGATTGAATATAGCCGCCATGTCTGCCCAAGCTTTCAACTTTCTGCTATTGATGCGGAAGTGCGGGTGTTCCCTGTTCCATAATACCGGCCTGTTCTTGTATTCCTTCACGAATTTCAGCGTTATATCCGTTGGCCATTCCACCGTCAGCATTTTCTGCGTTTTATTTTATATTTCAGACTATACACAAATCGTCGAAACCCCTCGACGTACGAAACAGAACTGATCGCTATTCGCGCGAATTCGCTCGGTAGCGTTCGTCGTGTTTCGCCGGCGATCGTTGCTGCCTCGGTCGGCGATCGTTCCGTGTGGAGTTATCGCCCGACGATATTTAATTACTCGTTCGTTCGCGAGAGGGCGGCCGCTACGTTTCTACGGCTCGAGCTTGGTGGGAAACATTTATGTTGTGGGTTATTTTTCGTTTGATGTTAGGGTTCAGTTTTAAAATGCTATTATAATCTAGTAATGAGTTATTCGAATTAAACCAAATATTCGATATAATAACCACACGAACGAATAATGAAACCTAACATTCGGAAGGATCTTTCACCAACATATTCAACTTGGTTGCTAACAGATAATTTCGAATCCATAATAACCCCTAAATTTTTTATAGTTTCAACGCGTTTCAAGAAGTTATTGCTGAGGTGATATTGGAAATTGATAATATTCTTATATCTAGTGAATCGAATGAAGTTACATTTATTAAAGTTTATTTTGAGCACAATAATCAGCTAACCTATTCAAATCATTTTGCAACTTGTGACAATCAATTACGGAGAATACTGAAGTGTAAATTTTCACTAGCAGACTAGCGAATATTACCGTTACAAGATCAGACTGAGAAATGTTATTAAAGAATATTGCGAATTGCTAGGATATAAAAGGATATAAAAGCCCCCAAGAATTATATATATTGTGTTACTTACGACGTTGGTTGCTCTTTTATTGAATACGTAATAATGAACTCACACGTATAAGAAATAGGGAAACTGTAGTGTTTATAATTGCCACTTACCGGCTATGGGCTCTTATCTCAGGGTTAAATGTGGGATCCTTAACAGCTGTCTTTGTCCTTATTAATATGTTGAATTAAATAAAAATTTCCAAATAACAAATGATATTTATTTTAAGAAATTTTAAACATTGAGACACCTGTCGTTAAGGTAGGTTTTGATCTTAATATAGGCTGCAATTTTGTCCTTTTCACGCCAGATATCGCTAAAGTTCATACAATTAAACGTTACGTGCAAAATTCCAATCAGTGATGGTCGATCGTTAACTGAATCGATGTGAAAATGAATTTCATAGAAATAGTGAAATTGTTTAAATTTATAATCAAGCAGAAGTTAACTAATAAGTTAAAATATCTACTAAATTTAGAATATTCTTTTAAAATTCGCCGCGAAAAGCGTAAATCATTTACATATGATATAACAGGTAACAGTGACCGATAACAGGTATGTTTTATTAATTTTGAAAAAGGAAGAATAACTTGAAATTTATAACTCTTAAAATTATTATAGCATCCACAGGGGTTACATTCGGGACTGACCTTAGATCTGGGTTCGGAACTTCTGGACAGGTTTTCTTGGAAGTATTCGGATTGGAACCGGAACAGCTTCACTGTCGTGGGACTTAGTGGTGTTCTGGGAATGTCAATTTCCGATGAATTTATCCTTCAGGTATGGAAGATTGGGTTTTGGATATTCCCAGGTCAGGTAAATGGATTTCAAGTCAGGTAACAGGGTTTATTATGATATATAACTGCGTATTAATGAACTAATTGTTTGACAATCTTTCCTTTTAGGTTATGTTTACTTAACACGTAGCGGCAAATTATACGTGTGTACACTTTGGAGGTTTTTAGCCGAATACTGTTCTTTTGTTGCTGCGTTTCCTAGGAAAATTCAAATTCCTGGATTTCTATTGGTGGGAATTAGGCGTCGTTTGGTGAAATAAATGAATTCCGTTTTTGGATATACAATTCCGAAAAATTAACTCGAAAATCCTTTTTTGAATAAGAAAATGAAGTGGAAATTCAGATTCCTCGTACGTTAATTAGTCTAAATACCAATTTTGGTAAATTAAATCTGTTTCTTTCTAGATTCGAAATTATCCAGATGCTATTGTGAATTCTGTTTGAAAATACCTATTTTAAATGATTCTGATGGATGGAACATATTTCTAACATTGTTTGGATTAATTTGAGCTATAATATGCATTCTGAAATATGCTAGTTATGGTTTAAACATTATTTGAAATTTTGCTGAAATACGCTTTTTTGACATGATCAAAACACTTCCTTGTACATAATTAATTATGATTACAAACGATGAAATTCTTAAATAAAGGTACATTTTTACTAATTTTACTGATTTACGCTAATCTGATCTGTTCGAAAAGGAAAATTCTTGTCGAGCCGAAGTGGTTTGACAGATCGGAACACCTGTTTGGAATTGCATGTTTTGATACGGAAATCACCCGTGAAAAGGGATTGTTTATGATCTTTTTAAGGTACGGTGTTAATACTTTTACTTAGAATGAAAGAAATGTAGTGATTCCTCCTCTCGCATTGAGGAATTTTTCCGAATGACTGGCAGTGTGAAACGATTGCATGTTTTAATTATGACAGAAATGAAGTCAACAAGACAGTGCAACATTCATGAATGAATTAGCCTCGCGTTTCATTACAATATTAATAGTACATTTTATTCAAGAAAATCATTTGTGTATACTCCAGCCACATCTGTGCTGTTCAGTAGAAAGATAATTTTTTCTAAGGCTGGTTAAATTTGAATTTTCTTGAAATGGAAGTTCCCAAGTGTTATTATTACTCCTTTTGTGTTGATAGAAAATCAGGATTTCTTGTATCATAATAGTGTGAATTTTTTCTATCCATTATTTCAGAATTGCCAAATTTTACTTCATCTGTCGTCTGACCTAATTTTTTGTGGTTTTATTGCATTTTTTTTTTAATTTACCGCCATACTCCTGCTCACGTGACGTGTGTCAAAATAAATTTTGATGCATTTAGGTACGCTGAACCTATCCCCCTAGAAAGTCTTAACCATATTTTAATAATAAAAAAAATTCCACATTATATTTTTTATAACATATTTTTCTTTTTTATTGCAGGTAAGATTTCGAAAACCTACGAAAACTAATGGAATAAGTCCTGATACAATTTGGTGAGCATTAGTTTTTTTTTTGTGTATTTATGAAAGTAGTAAGTAAAAAGTATATATTTAATAGTGCAATAAGTTTGGGATGACCAATTAACCTTCTGGGGGGCGCGCTTATTTCTAGTAAATAACCATGTACAAAGCCGTGTACAAAGTACACAGCATAATGTAACCAAAAGCTAAAAGGATTAATCGCATAAATATATAATAGATATTGCGGTAAAGACATGTGTAGTATAAAATACTTTATTCTTGATGAAATTTTATAATAACACACAAAATAATATATGTATGTATGTATATACTTTATGAATCTGACCCAGATTGTTCAGCTTCACAACTATGGCAAGTAAAAAATTGTTTTGAATGTTTTTTTGCAAACAAATTGCGCATATGTGCAACATTTTAATGTTATATTAGTGTTCTTGCAAAGCTTGCACCTCGCTTCTGACTGCTATGCCGTTGTTCCCCTGCTCTTCGGCTTTCACATATTTTTGTAGAAACGCCTGGATATCTTTTGGTAACGTACTTAGTGTAGCCCGCACAATAAGTTGCTCTTTCATCAGGGCAAGAGCTAAATTCTTCAACAAAATTCGTCGGTACTGATCGTTTTCCGAATATTTCGCATAATATATTTGGGCATTTATCTCTGCAATATTCAAAAGTACAAAAAATAGGGCTAAAGGCCATCTTTTAGCGATTCTGAATACACTATATGCAGCACGCATTGTTTCTACGGTATCTACTGCACCTTTTGTATGGTTATAATTATTTCGGGTTTCTGTTTCACGTCATTGATTATGGGCAAATAGTAGGTAATAATATTTTGTTATTTTTCGGTATGTATGATACTAATGTTGCATAGCTTTGAAAGGCAAATAGGGAAAACTAACGTTCCCGGGTTTTATTTGGAAGAAACTCCGGAGGCAGTTCGCGTTTATTTCTTCGGATTGTCCCAATAAATATTATCTTTTTTTCCAAACGATATTTCGCTAGAGGCAAACCGTTGTAGCAATTGTCTGTAGTCAAATTTCTATTTGCATTTTCCATTGGAACAACTAGTCGTTTCCCAATATCAATTGGAGAATTAGACACTTTCTTGGGTCCACTAGGTTGCTGTCCACAATAAACTTCTAAATTATTGGTGTAAAAAGTTTTTATACTATACCTAGCCGGTTTGCTTGGTATGTATTGGATGAAACTACAGCGGCCTCTGAACGGATGCAGCATTTCGTCGATAGTAACGTACTCATTGACATTATAACTGGCTTTACAATTATTCACAAATGAATCCAATATTTCTCTAATCGGTGCTAACTTTTCGGTGTTTTTTCTGCCACTTCGTGTTAACTTCGAGCGAAGACATCTCAAGAGAAATAAGAACCGCTTGTAATGCATTTACTGACCTTAGTATCTGTATTCCAGTTCCATCGCTGTTCCATAATTCTATAACATTGGTGTGAGATCCTGTTTCAGTACCGAATTCCGATCAAAGTCGATATCTCACACATGGTGGTAACTTGGCAATCTCTTTCTCGATCATATGAGGTAGTACTTTGCATGAATTCGATTTATATATTTGACAATACTGTGTCTATTATTTTATAAAATGCGCTTACTTCATCTGTGATGTCTTGGTGCCCAGACTTTTTATAATATTTTGTTTCTTTACCTTTGATGGTCAAAGATTGATCTATTCCCCCATGCCTGGTCTTATTTGTTTCAGGTGCAGAACGCGACCCTTCAAATTTGGCCCCTTTTCCAAAAAAAAAACTTTCATGCTTGTATTCTGCTCATCTGTATTATCAACACTCTCTTCTGATTCGGTATCGTGATCATTTTAAAAAATCTCATCTTCAGAGATATCGGAATCGTCAATGCTTTCTTCTGGTTCATCTGGCAAACAATGCAAAAGTCTGTCTTTCAAGGAATTACAGGCGGCCATTCTAGTAAATAATAAAAAATAAAAGAAATTCCTATGGTTTGCATCTACATTTTCTACGAATGACAATCACGAAAATAGTAAAATATTAACAATTACACGATACCAGTGCTAAGAGAAAGTACGTACTTAGTTTAGTATGTTATTGTTGTAAGAACATTTTTCTGGTGTATTTTGTATACAGAATGCCTGGTACACGCTAGGTATTTCACTAAATTTGAACTAAACAACAAACTGTGTTTGACAAAATACTACTGAAAGAATACATTATGCCAGAAAGTTTTTGTAAATTTTCACTTTTTTAACATCAATAAGAACTACGTGCTTGTACTTTGTGCACATGTACTTAGTGCACGTAGTAAATCTTTTAAATAAGAAACAATATAATCTAATGAAAAGAAAAATACAGTAAAGGTTTTTTTTTTGTTGATAAACTTTATCCAAACAAACAATTTTTGTCTTAAAACTTTTTCTATCTTTTACCGTTAGCGAGTTATGCGCATAGGCAGAATAACAAAATTCCAAAAATTTATTTTACCCACTTTACCAGTGTTTTTCCACCGAAAAAAAAAAAAAAAAAAAAATTGCGTAGTACAACCTATATGTCATCATTTCATAATTTTTTGAATTTGCGGGTTCGGGATCTTCCCTTGTTAGTTACCTACATTCTCCTGCTGAAGTAAAATCAAGTTATCTACACGTTATACTTACTGCTCTAGCAATTTATTCATTGATATCCGCTTTGTTATTAATGTTATTGGGCCGTATGCATAATGCCTAGTAAAAGCTTTTACTGACAATTTCTTCAGTAAATACTAGGTTTCGTATGCATAATAAATTAAGCATTTACTACCAATAAGTATTTACTTAATTTTCTAGTAAAGGCTTAAAATCGTATGCATAATGCCAAGTATTTGCTTAATGCTTTAAGTAAATACGAATATATTTTTAAGTCTACTAGACGTTAGTCTTAAAAATTTCTTAGTCTTAAAAATGGCGCAGTTCATGCAGATTCGTGCTCCAAAAGTATACAAAAAACGTCGAAATACTGATCCGCATACATATAAACAGTTATATAGATTTGAGGCACATCATGTAAGATATCTAGCGGACACATTCTTGGGCAATACAGACGAAACTAAAGGTGGTGCATTGTCGCGCTATGAAAAAATGGAAATATTTCTTAGATATGTTGGAGATCCTGGCTTTCAAACGGGTGTAGGCGAAGACAAGGGCGTTCATCAATCAACTGTTAGCCGCACAGTGCGTGAAGTAGCCAGAAAGATTTGTCAAAAATCAAACAATTGGATAATATTTCCTACAAACATATATGATATAGATCGAGCTAAAAGAGAGTGGCAAGCAGTGTTTAATTTCCCTTGTTGCATAGGAGCATTGGACTGCACGCATGTGGAAATAATTAGACCATCAGTGCAAGGTGACGAATATGTTAATAGAAAAAATCGTCACTCTATTAACGTGCAAGCTACTTGCAATAGCAAGGAAATATTTACTATAGCGTTGACGCTACAAGCACAGGTTCGACTCATGACAGCAGAGTGTTGCGCAAATCTGGGCTAATCGAGAGTATAGCTCCTTACAGAGGAGATGCAATTATAATTGCCGACGCTGGATATGGCCTGAGTCCATGGCTTATGACACCGTACAAAAATCCCGCCAATGACATGCAAAGAAACTACAATCAAGTCCATGCCTGGAATAGAGTCATTATAGAAAGAGTATTTGGACAAGTTAAAAGGAGGTTTCCACTTCTTAGTTCACAAGTTCGACTTCGTCTTGATATTATTCCTTCAGTTATTATTAGCTGTTTTGTATTACATAATGTAGCAAAACACATAAACGATAGATCTTTTGATGATGAAGCTGAAGGAGCCGACATTAATGCGGATGATGAGCCAGATGGAGAAAATGAAATTGAACAGGATAACATTAGAGCAGTTGGAGTAAGAAAAAGGGATGAAATTGCACACTTGTTATACCAAAACGCCGGCGCTGCTTAGTAGGGTGTATTTTCCGCTTGTTGATACATTTTTAAGACAATAATATATTCTTTATTTATGCTTTATTATTGAAAAATATTTATTATGTACCGTCTTCAAATACTTTCTTGGTTAGGGTCGGCTGTTTGACATACAGTCACAGTGATTAGTGCGTGCATGCACTATGACCAAGGATTAAAAGGAGGCATGGTCTATTCTAATCAGGAAAGTATTTGAAAGTACGATATGTCATTTATAAAATATGTGAAAAAAGTAGGGTACATATATGCAATTTTTTTTTGTAATGTGTCTTTATTAACAGAAATATATATTCTTATAAAAAAGAACATGTATTTCCTAAACGTATCTAGTCAGGCAGTATCTTAAAAAAAATTACAACTTTGTGTATATTGGTTCAGTTTCTTGCAACCAGCCAGAACAAGAGGTAGTATTTTCATGTTCTGCTTGAAATTTTTGTCTTTTTTCACGAATATAGTGCAATTGTTCTAACAGAACTAAACGTTGAAGCTCATTTGTTGAGAGCTTTTTCGTTTCCTCTGTTTCCAGTGGTGAAAAGACTGAATGACTTAATTTTTCCTGTGCTCCAAGATTTCTTTTGGAAGGATGAGAAATGTAATTATCTTGACGATCCTATAGTATAAATACTAAAGCAAAGAAAATTAAATATTTAAAGCTTTTCTGTAATGCGTTTACGTTTTCAATAAATCACAAAGCCTGATGCTTATTAACAAAAAAATAAAAGTATTAGATTTGAATATTTATTTGTACACTTTTCTAATGAAATAAAATTTTATTTGGTTGGTATTTACCTGGTACTTCGTGAATACTTGGATTTTTGCCCTTAAAATCCAAAAGTTTTAAAAATTCCTCTTCCCACGGTTTCAGAACTATCTTTCTGTTCCCTGTTGCGTTTTTATCAGTTTTCTTTTTTATCTCCCCTTTCATATTATTCAATTTCTTTTTTACCTGTTCGGCTGTTATACGTTTGCCAAATGTCGTTTCGTATGCTTTAATTAATCTTGACATTGCCGCAGCTTTTGCTGTTTTCACAGATGGAATCTGGGATTTATTAAGAATAACTGGTTCCTCCTTCAATAGTAAAACGAACGCTAATTGTGAGGTGTTTTCGGTTTCTTTGGTTTCACTAGAGTCAGACGATGACATTTTTAACGTTGCACTTGCGGAATTGCGATGATAATGCACGAACCATAAAGGTAACCAAGTTCTAACACGTTTACCGTATACATTCAGTATCTTACCCCTACCCCCTAATATTGACATTTGAATACATTTGAATTTAGCCCGGCATACAAAGGAATAATATTCTTCAATAAACTACCAGAAGATATAAAAACTTGTAGTAACAAATTCCATTTTAAAACTAAATTAAAAACTTTTTTGTATAAACATAGCTTCTATTCTATTGAAGAATATTTAACATGTACCTATTAATAATGACGTGCCCTGTGGATTTTTGTATCAATGTAATGTTATGGACAATGTCTATGTTCTTTTAACAGAACGATGACAATAAAATATATTCTATTCTAATATTTGAATGAGCGCAGTAGTAAATACTTACCTTGCCTAGTAAATACTCGTAGCATTTACTTATAATTTTCCAGCTTTTACTACTTAGTACTAGCAAATCATTATGCATATGAATTCTAGCATTTACTGTTACTTCTAAGTATTTGCTTGTAAGTATTTACTGATTATTATGCATACGGCCCATTATTACAAGTTTTAAGAGTAATTTCTGCAAGTTGTCAATAAACTATGTAGGTATTATCAAAATTGTGCAAGTACCTAATTTATTCACAGCCTTGTTTTTAGTTTAACAAAGTTGTGTATGTGTAGTATCGTTACATTATTACTAGCACTATACAAACTGGTTAGTTTTCCTACAGTAGCGTGAATAAAAAGATTATATATAAATGCAGTAAAGGTAACTACAAATAATTATTTGTTAAACTTATGGTAAGCAGTAGCATAAGCTGTAAAATGATTTTTTTTGGCGTTTACGGGCTTAGAATTTAGCATTTATAATTTGTATGCATTCGTAGGATTGATTATTATTTACAATACAGATGCTACTATCGTCAAAACTCTCAACTCGTTCCTCTCCCACGAACGCAGCATTCCACATCCCACAACCACACTGCATTTACTCCTCGCAGCTCTTCGAAATCATCTAGACAAACCACGAAGCGAGAATATCGTGCAAGCTGCGAGCACAATAACAACAGCGCAGGCACACAGTCACCGTGTGTTCATTCGTCCGTCATTTCAAAACGAACGAACGAGCGAGCGACCTACTATTAGGACAACGCTGCGTTGTTATTATCACCGTCATCATCGGCCAAATGACTGGCGCGCTACACGACTACGGAGAGGAGAACGGAGTTGGCCGGTCAACGCGCAGGGGACCGCACGAACTCGTGTGCGTCTGCTGTTCCGTCTTCGTAGACGGAGAAGGAAGACGCGCGATGCCGCGTCGACCGAGGCGGCGTTGCCACGTCGCCGAGGCCGCACGGTACGTTGGCGTTGCCAGAAACAGATCGAGCGAACGGCGGCAACCTGGCACGTCGTCATGTCGTGTTCCTGAAAACACGTGACCGCCTCGGTCCACTGATCGGCGAGAGTGGAGCGGCGTTTTAATGTTTTATGTGCGTACCCGAATGCGCCACGGATCGAGTACGGTAGGATGTGTGCGGCTTCAACGTGACACTTCGGAATCTGTATTGACGAAGGACGGGAGGCAAGATCCAAAAGCAACGTGCTTCCGTCTGGTGGAAATACACGTATCGTTTCTATAAATTCAAATTTGTAATTGTTAGACAGAGCTGCCCTAAATCTTTCTAAAAAAAAGAAATAGTTGGAACAAACCAAACAATGATTTGTTTTTTAACTTAGAACAGGAATCCCTGGACATATAAACAAAGATCATGTAGATCACATACTAATAGAAAGGAGACATTCTAAGGAAATTAGAGATTATGGAAGTTATAGAGGAAATGATGCAGACAGCGATCACGTACTAGTTACACCAAGAATTCCCAGTAATATGTATGTAACAGGTGGCGCAAAAGTAATCCTCCTATCAGAAAATGCTATAAATTTTGCGATTGGCCCCTAATGACAGTTCTGTTTTGACATTTGTGTAGTAAACACATGCGAAATACACGTTAATAAACAATGTTACGCTACAGTGCTCCAGAACGCGGAATATTGGTGACTATTTATTTGACCAATAATCGGTCGGTGACTTTGGCACAACGTGAATTTCGTCGCAGATTTCCTGGCCGTCCAACGCCTACTGGTGAAACACTGCGACGTTTAGCCGCTCGCCTCGAAGAGACTGGCACAACACGAGATGCTGCCAGGCGTGGCAGACCCCGGAGTAGCCGTTCTGCAGAGAATATTGCTGCTGTAGCCGAGGATGTCATGGAAGCGCCGTCGACATCGACCAGACGACGTGCCACGCAAATGGGTATCAGTCTTTACAGCGAATTTTGGTGCAAGATTTGAAGATGTTTCCGTACAAAGGCCAGACGGTGCATCAGCTGTTAGCTGCTGACCGCCAATCGCGTCTAACATACGCTCAAGCCATCCTTAATCACCACCAAGAGGAAGATGATTTTTCATCAAAAATAATCATGAGTGATGAGGCCCATTTCAATCTTAGCGGGTACGTAAATAAGCAAAATTTACGCTTCTGGGGCACTGAAAATCCGCGTGTAACCCACGAAGAGCCATTACACCCGCTCAAAGTCACTGTATGGTGTGCTGTTTTCGCTGGAGGAGTCATCGGACCTTTTTTCTTCGAAGACGTCGCGGGCCAAACGGTTACTGTGAATGGTGAGCGCTACAGAGCAATGATCAACGAGTTCTTTTTGCCGCAACTTGATGAATTGGGATTGGAAAACATGTGGTTCCAACAGGACGGTGCAACGGCACACACTGCACGTGCCACCACCGATATGCTGAAGGATGCATTTCCCGGGCGCCTAATCTCCCGTTTTGGCGATTTGCACTGGCCAGCAAGATCGCCTGATTTGACCGCTGCAGACTTCTTTTTGTGGGGCTTTTTGAAGTCGCGGGTTTATGTCAACAAGCCTCAGACTCTTGCAGCTCTTAAAGACAATATCCGTCAAGAATGTGAGGACCTATCGCCGGAAGTTTTGACCAACGTGATGGAAAATGCCATAAAAAGGGCTCAAATCACAATCAACTGTGACGGCGGCCATTTACATGACATCATATTCTCGACTTGATGTAAAAAAATTAAAAGACCAAATAAAAATAATCCACAAGAAGAATCAAAGTTTTTCATTTTTTTTTTAAATTACAGCCAAAAAACATCGGAAGGTTATTTTTGCGCCACCCGCGAAAGCACCATATAGAAAAGATAAAAGATTGAGAGCAGTGAAAGAATTCCAAAATGAAGTGGAGTAAAACTGCAGTGAACACTTGCATACTATCACGAATATACTGAACTGCAAATGGTTCCTGAAACAACGAAAAAGTTCATTGTTTACACGAGATAGTGCATTAAATTTAGTCCGAAGAACTAGTTTATCTAATTAATGAAAAAGATTTTATTAAAAGACGATGGAGTTTATTGGGCAATAAACTATTCATCGTATTAATGAAACCAAAGTCACTGAAAATGAAAATAATGGTTTGATTGGCTAAGTGAAATATTTTATCGTTGTAAAGAACATCAGCTTTGTTAGAAAAACTTTACTTGGTTTACTGGATAACTGCGAGTTATCATTTTTTTGTATGAATTCGAGCGGTAGAATGAACAAAGGCATCGATACATGAAACATTATTGTTGATGTGCTAATCGCAAGTGGTTGATTTAATGTATGTTGTCATAATCCTAACGGATTTTAGTAATTGTTATAGAGTATACTTGTAATTAAAATAATGAATTTATTATATTAATCACCTAATAATCCCATTTTTACTGTTGATGAGCGATTGAAGCAACTTTATTTAGCACTTCATTTGGACGGCAGTAAAAGTAGCATTAGCAAACAATAAAAAAATGATATACATGCATCGGTGATCACTGATAAAATCAATTTAAATTTTGACGTGAGTTTTTATGACCTTTATTGCAATTAGAACCGAAAAATGCCACCTTGGGGGGATCATGGTCTAATATTAGAGGCACCATACCCGCTAAAGCAATCAAAGCGTTATCAACGTTACTCCGTGTGTAAACCCATTTTCATCCATTTATCCACCGTCGCTTGCTAGGGAATCGAGAGTTTAGATGTGCGCTCACTAAGGGACACAAGCCAAACTTTCAACTCACGCCACAATCGCAGCGTAAGCCGGTAATACAGTCACAGATCTAGCTCTGATTATTCATGGATTGCCAGTCACGATAGATAGCTCGTGTAAAAACGAGAGCGCACAACTGTGTAGGTAGTGATTCCAGAATCGGCTTGCCATGACGTATTAACATTAAAACCAAAAAATGCTACCAAACAATTAACGCTGATAATAGCGAACTTCTAAATGCCGTGTAACAGAGGCAAGATGGTTAAAGACGTGCACCCTATTTCAAATATATCACTGCGCAGAGTAAATATTTTTGTTATTAATATAATGAACGCTTTCATTCAACCTATTAATATATACTATTATACAAATGTAAATAACTGCTTTTTAATGATTTCTATCATTAGAGCCGTGTTTCCTTATATATTTATATATGTTTACGTATACTGTTCATCCAGGTATGTTACCTATTCGCTCTTGCAATAAATTTGTAGCCATTAAAACAACGGACATATCATTTAGAACTTTATTGCATTGATATGGTGAATATATGTATGTTAAATAATAATAATTTATTTATTTCACTAATGAAGTTTGTTATTACTGCTTAATCAGAGATTGTAAATACTATTTTTTCTAATAGGATGTTACAATAAAGCTAAAACAAACGACGACGCAGTGCTGAAATGGTTATTGCCGCACACTGTCCTGTAATGAGATATTAACGCACTGGTGAGACGCTTACCGGAATGTAATATAGGCGATTAATATGCAAATTAGAAAAGATACTGTAAAAAACTCGTGTCACAATGATGCTCCTACATTGAATCACTGGCCGCTACGCGGCTCGTTATTCAAACTTGTACTCGCATTACATAAACGTCATTTGACACTTGTGTTTTAAAATACTATTATATACAATCGTAATATCAATAAATGTACACCATATATTACAGTTAAAGTTTTTTGCTTATCGGACCTATATTCTATCACAAACAGTCCCAGTGGTAACCAACTTGTAAAAACCTCGGTGTCACTTTCTTTGAGAGCATCTCCAGTGAATTCGTATACCACAATCCACCGACATCTTGTAGCCACTAATTTTTTAATGCAACACACTGGTGTTACATTTTTCACTATAAATTTTGCTGGGCAAAACATTTTCAAAACCGTTGTAGCATGGGTTGTCGAGTTAGATGAACTTCCAACGCATCCAATCATATATTGGAACATAACTTCTGGTAAATTAGGGAACTTCTCCAGTTTTACTCTCTTCGGTTCGTTCATTGTCGTTCATGTCTTAGATAACTACGGGAACAATTGATCAAAGTACAAATAGGTACAGAAATATGGTTAGATTATACCTATTACCAAGACGGTCAAACGCACAATAAACCACAATAAACAATGAATAAACACGTGCTCAAACTCCAAACAGAAGAATGAATTGCATGTAGATTATTGATATTACGAGAGCCTTAAGGCTCGGCGTGTATAGCTGCTAAACCAAACTGAAACAAACATTGGTAGATGCTGCTGCAGTAAAAGAAACTGCTGTTGCTCATCTGAAAAAATGTGTTTCTGATCTTTAAAGCAAAGTTCTTCTGCTAACAAGAAATTGAAAAAGTTGAGACGGTATTAAGAGATACTAGTGTAACCCTTCCGAACAAATCATAAAATGTTAAACAAAACAAGTAAAACAGCGAATAAAAAGGCACAAAAAGGAAAAAAAAAACAAGACAGGTAGTCGATAATCTAAATCAGAAAAAAAAGCTACAATACAAGAAATGAAACCACAGATTAAGAAAGAAGTCATATCTTATTTCTACTCTAAGAAAGAGGAAGATAGTAGGACATTTAGTAAACTACTGCAGATATAAATAGAAACAGCAATAATACAAAATAAACTTGAAGTTTATCTTAAGAGTAAACACATAAATAGGAAGAAATAACTTAAAAAATAAAGTCAAATATTCTCATTAAAATATTGCTTTTTTATGTTTTTTTTTTTTCCATTAAAATAGTGTCCTGTTATAACAACCTCAAACCATTACTGTGGGAACAAAGCAATCGTAATTTTTTTCTTCGCTTTTTGGCCGCAAAGAAAAAAAAATACATTTCTGTCCAAACACCTCGAACTTAGATTCGTCAGTCCAAAGAACATTGTCATTAAATATCGTTTGTAATAATTTTATTATTTGTTATTAATGGTAGATTAAAATGTCTCTTGGTAATATGTATTTAATTTATTGAGGATCTTAAACACTTCATTATTATCCCAACTTTCCTATAGACATTTTTACCGCAGTAGTAAGGGCATTGAATATTAAGGCGGTACTTCAACCAAACCGAAATTCTATCGTTGACTGCGAAACGAAAGTTCTAACAGGGATGGTAAATGTGTTCCGCTTCAGCCGACGTAGTAAACAAAATTTTAGCCGATGACGATTAGAACTCCCAGTTTGGATAGATACCTTACTGTTTTTATGCGTTGTACACTGTTATCAGGGCTATACGTCGGAGGTCTATTTAGGTACTGAATATGAAATACGCGTTATTGAAATTTGAGTATTGGTATTATTAGTGTTACGTCCACATATTTAGGTTAAAAGTAGTTCCAAGAAGTTACGTATTGAAGGCATCTTTCCTTTTTTCTATTCTTCTACATTCTTCTGACAGTCAGCCTCTTCATTCATTATTTATGGCCACTACAGTCCTTTTATATACCACACATGCAATTACTTTTGTAACCCCACTAACGGAAAAAATGGTAAGTGTACAACGGATTAGTAGTTTAAACCATATTATAGTAGTAAATAGTTCTTGTCCGACCATCTAGCATCAATGTATATACCTCTAAATTATTTTTATTATTTAATAAATAAGTGTTGAAACAAAGTCGGGTGCGTGTGTGTGTGTGTATGTGTGTGTGTGTGTGTGTATTTAAACAACCATACAGTCTACAAACAACAATTTGTAATATATATCATAAAAAAAAAGAATCATAGGTCCGTATGTAATACGACTACTGTATACATTTTGTAATAATCAAATAATTAAGTACTAAAACCATTAACAACAATAATGTTGGTCGTCTCGGGGGTGGTCGTGTTTCCGTTCGCGCAGAGGCGAACATACCCGGATGGGAATGGAGTTGGGGAGGAGGATCAAATAATAGTTTAGTTCAGTTTTTAGCGGCTATGTATTTATTGCTATTACAGAGACGCTTTGCATTTACAATCACCGTTTTGTAAATATCATCAACTAAATCATCCTCGTTTTTTTGTAAGAACATATTTTTTATAGAGATATTTTAACGTTTTAGATGACTTACAAATCATATAAATAGAAGTTGTGTCTCTTTTCTTTTATACACGGAGAAAAATGACATTGCAAATCCAACAAAAAAAGTATTGTCCTTACATTGCAATCGGTTCAAAAATAAATTGGTATTGCAGTAAAGTTTTGTAAGTATATTCCAAAACTTTTGTTTTGTTCCACCAACAACACTTTTGTTGGTGTTAAAATATTTTACGGTACAAATAATCGCTGTGGCGATAACATTATAGTTGTAGTTATTTCAGATCTAAAATAGAGAACAACGTGTGCGATGAAGTGAAGTAGATGTAAACACAATTTTTCAAACCAGTACAGTCAAGAAATATTTACATTACACACAATTGTAGTTGACGCAACAGGACGCCTACGTTGTCGATATTACAACTTGTGATTCGGGAAGTCCCGGCATGGACAGTAGTATCACGTGATTCTAACCGCGTGTTTCATTGGTCTTACATAGCCTTGAAGAAACATACTAGTCTGCTAGTTACCAGGCGGAGTAGACCACGCCATATATTTTCGGTTGTGACGTTGTGTTAGCTTATTAGTTTTGTGTAAAAGAACGACAGTGTATTAAAATTGAAGAAAACTGGCTCACTTCTGACGTCTACTGACTCTTAGATATGGATAATTTTGTTACAGAGAAGCTAGCTGAATGGAATATTATGCGTACCAAGTACAGATTGCTAATGATGAGTACATAAAACCTTTCGATAAATTACCTAGTGTTTTCCCCTGTTTAAAAGTTGCAAAACGAGAATATACGTTGCCTTGAGACATTTGTAAAATAAGACTTAGATACATTTGAAATTTTAATCTTCATTTTTAGTGTTTCCCAGTTTTAGAATTTATCTTGTTTAATTTTTGTGTTAATTATTAATAAAAAAATGTGTTATCCTATACTGATATTTTACTTAAACCCTCCACAGCTTACATTTAAGACAGCACCGAATTTGTGTGTGAATCTACTAAAATATTGTTCGCTTTGAACAGAAATTGCGATTACAAAAATCAAAATCAAGTGACACTATAAACGTAGAAAATGATGACGGAAAATCAATTGTTTGTTAAATATCCACAACTTGCTGTTGAAGTTTCAAATTGCTTTGGTAGTAATAAACAATTTTTAATACTGTATTTCACACAATTTTGTTGAAAACACCATATTTTTGTGATTCGTTAAACAACAAGCAACTGGTTGATTGTAACATGTTTTGGGATTATATCCTTCCCAATTTTGTGGCAGTTCTAACAAAGTTTTTCGACAACAAGTTTTAGGTTGTATTGAATAATGGTTGTTGTTGTCATATATTTACCCACAAATTGTTGTTCAATGTGCGTCAATTGGTGCCACCTTAACAATAAATTTTTCTCCGTGTAGTTACCTAGTTGTTATTTTATGTTATTAATAAATATTGGAAATTATTAAATTTCGCGTGACAGTTATAAGAGAGAATGAATTGGCGAACCCGAAACAAATTTCATGTTACATCTGCATATATTATCGAAATACCTTACAATCGCTCGACCATCTCTAAAGTATTTGCTACAAACAGGAAAACTATATTTTAAACTTAGTTTATGAAAGACGCAATTTGTTATTCGGTAGGTTTTCTACTGATAATAACTAACCTTTAAATGATCCAAAGTGAAAAACAAATTAAACATTACCATCGAAATAGTGTATGTACCTAGAGGTGCTGGAAGCCAAACATCAAATTAATTCACTATTAATTTTTGTGAGTTGGTTTCTGCAGAATCTCGTCCAGTTGGTGAATTAGAATACAAGTATGTAAATGTTACACAAGTATACATATATTATAACGCACACGTTAGGGCACAAATGCTGTCGGGTATTTACGCCTAAACACATGATTTGATTTTTTACAGGGTACGTTTGAATTTACACATATGCGTAAATTCCAAGCTGACGGGCTATACTACTCTCCAGTCTGAGTGCCTGTAAGATATGCAATATGTATTGAATTTTTAGTAAAACATTGGTGCTTTAGATCAAATATTTCTCCCTTAATGGCGATTATATAATATACTATTTTACATGATTAGATTAAGCATTGTTAAATTTAGGTACCTACAGCGGGCATTTTCGAGTATTCAGTATAAAATATTTGTTATATGCTTCTAAAAAACACATAACTTTAACCATTTTACTCGAAACAACCGAACTTATTTGATAAAATTGAAGTCTGTAGGTACCCTTATTCGTCTTTACAGAACACATGGTTTTTTATTTCAAGTCATAATTCGATAAAATAATAGCGCAAGATTTGATTTACTGAGGTCGTGCTATTGTATAGCTACAGTACCCCCTTAAAAAAAATAGATTTTTTAGTAGTCATGTTTATTACTAACACAATAAGTTTGCCTTTATTTCTATCTTCAATTCATTACTTTTAACGGCATTTCAGAGAAGAAATTCTCGATATATCCATTTAACATCCAAAACGCTTTTCCAGTACGTTTTAAGCCACGCTATACGCAGAAGACATTCGGATTGGGGCAAGAGAACGTCAATCGTATACTCGAAGGTCAACCGTTCACTCCGCTCGCCTTCCTCCGATAAACTCGGATGAATTGGGAGAGGCGTAGAGGCGAGATATAATCGCGAGTGGAAATGTCGAAAGCAGCCCGCGGGCACGATAGCTCTTCTGGTCGTCCGAAGATCCGTTACTGGCACTTTTAAATAGAAATAGTGTTTACAAGAGGTTGTGTACGCGCTGCTGGCTGGCCGGCAGTACGCGCCAAACTAAACAACATCCGTTCATCGTCGTTTTAAAGATAGAATTGCGCAATATACACTATAGAGTGACTGACATCACTCGGAGAATCGGATTCGTCGTGTGTTGTAGGTTATTTATTTCTTGTACTGTTCGTTCTGGGTATGTGAAGGAGACGTTCTTCTATTCTGTAGACTGCTTTTAAAGGGAATAACGGTGTCTTGGTCTTGTTTTGAAATAGATATTGTAAAGATGAAAGAAGGCACACAAAAAAATTAATTTCAAATATATCTTCCTTTAAGGCATTAGCAACCTCACTCATATTGTTTATCAAATAAGGAAGAAAAAGCACGGTAAAAAAAAATCATTGTGTATCTACACTGCAAAAAAAAATTCCGGTACGGATAACATGCAATGTAATTACCGGTTATTCGTACCGAAACTTTAAGTGCGATATGAAAATTACTAAAAACTGTAATTTTTAGGTATAAAATTGAAGTCTAAAACATTACACTGCAATTTTCACGGTATTAGTACCGGGAATTTATTTGTGATTTTACTGTAATATGGTAAAATTTCGGTCCCAGTAAGTCCCCTTAAAAATTGCAGTTTTAGTTGTGAATTTTACCCCTGAAAATCTAGGTTCTCAGTAATTTCCATTTCGCATTTAAAATTACTCTATCTATAACCGGTAATTAGATTGCCTGTTATCCGTAGCGGAGATTCTTTCTGCAGTGCACTTACCGAAATTTCACTGGCGTATAGTTAGTATTCGAAGTTTGGGTGCAAGCTATTGTATACGCCTGAAACTTACTTCTAGAAACATATAGCCGTTCGTTTTTGGGGATCTATTAATGAGGAATACATGAAACGGGTAAGTAAAACCACAGATAAGTAATACAGATAGCTCACCTTACGGGAGAATTGGCAGCGGCTTTCGCTAAAATGGGTACTCTGGATCAAATAGTTGGGAACCCTATACGTGAGTTCATTCGTAGCTAAATTTGACAAATAATTTGACAAAAAAATAGGAGTAGATCATTTCCAAAGCTTACCGCCGTAAGTCATAAGACTGACAGGTTTTTGATTTGTGCTTATATCGTCTATAAATTTCAAATTGTCAAAACTAAAGTTTTAAAGAAAAACCTGTATTCTATCATTTATAAGCGAAAATTCCATGGTATCCTGTGAATTTCAAACACCTACAAATTATACGCTTTTGCTTTGTGCATGGGGTGGATATATAATTATATTAAGTTAGGGAATTTTCTGCTTATATCTAAGTTTAGACTATATATTTTTTTGTAGTAGCCGAGATGACCCTAGCACAACAAATATTAAAATATGCCCCTATACGACACGGAATATTATGGCCAAAACACGTGACGTTCAAAAAGTTTTTCACTTTTGGGATGTATCGGGGTTTATTATGGTTACCTTTAAAATTATTTTCATATTATATAGAATGTTCCAAAAGCTCCAAAAGTATCCAAGTTGTGTTTAAATAAGCTTTATAATAATTAAACCTTAACGTTTTTTAAATAATTTGAATTTTGGCAAAATCTAATCTAATTTTCATGTTTCAAATACTTAAGAAGTGTAAGCGAAGCTTATGGTAAAGTGTAACAATAGACCATGTTATATAGCTCAATTATAATAAACCTGCTGTCTTATACAGCATAAACATACATAATATACAAGCTATTCCATTTACAAAACACAACTTTGATACTTTTAGGGCTTTTGGAACAAGCTGTATAACATAAAAAAAGTTTGGAAAAGTAACCATATATCCCAAAAGCGAAATTTTTGAACGTCACGTGTTTTGGCCGCAATAATCCGTGCCGTACAGCGTGAATGACCCTGTAAATACCATACATATTTTAAAAAGATTTGATGTTTCTTGGGGATAATAAAAAATGATAATTTGACTTTAAATCGGATTTATAACGTTTCGACTACATGCAGTACAATTATCACTATTCATTATCTTCGTTACTATCAAGAAAAAAAAAACTTCATATATTTTAACAATAATACAATAGCTCGTGGAATTTCAGGCTTTATTTTCAATATATGTGACTTCACATTATTAATTAAATGTCTTGTTACTTATCGACTACTTACTATAGTCTTCTTCAAACATGTATGATGAAAACAATTAACAATTACATTAAACATGACAAACTACATTTAAAAAATCTATCCATAAAATCTACTTTTTTTAATGTAGTTTGTCATGTTTAATGTAATTGTTAATTGTTTTCATCATACATGTCTGAAGAAGACTATATTAACTAGTCCAAACGTAACAAGATATTTAATTAATAATGTGAAGTCACATATATTGGAAATAGAGCCTGAAATTCCACGAATTTTTGTATTATTTACATAAACTACTGGGTATAAACTTTGATTCCTTCCAATATATTATAACAACCATAAAATATATTCTTATAAAACACATACGAATACATACAATAAATGCATTACGCGCACTCAAATCAATCTGGACAGTCTATAGGAAATATTAATATTCTAAATAAGAGCGTAAGCAATTCACATTCAAGGAAGTATAAATTCTATTCAATTTGCTATTCTAGGTAAATAACACCTGTGCGGCAGAAAAGCATATTTCTTAAATAAAAACAACCGCCGAGTCGGTACTCCTTCCGCACTCCGATGTCCGGTCTCCGACCGTACACCGTGCTTCCCGCAGCTATCTATGTTTCATAAAATCGTAATATTGCAGCCTTTGATTTATGCAACCTGCGAGAATCGGCCAATTCTGCTACGGTGAGCTATCTGTTTACTTATCTGTGGTAAAAGGTACATTTCAAAATGTGTATTATGACAAATTACACAGCAAGCAATATTTTACTGACCTTACTGGAAATTCATTTCAGTTTTAAAAAATGTCTGACCTGCGGCATTTATTTTTATAACACAATATATAATATGGATATATGCATTTTTGTATATTCTCCTATGTGTAATAACTTTAAGGTATTTAAGCTGAGGAAATAACACAACTGTTTGCTCGTGTAGTATATTTAATAGTGTCGCTTGTCGCACACCAACAGCAAAAAGACATATATGCCAAAAAAGCAACAGGCTCTAAGAACTAACATATCTAGCATATTCATGTGTACGAGAGGAAGCATATACAGGGGTATTCAAAAATATAAATTGGCGTTATCGCACTATGCAAGAATAAAAAAAAATTTCAAATACTTAATGCTATATTCATATATTATATACTATTTTAAACAAAATAGTCATTTAAAAAACGATCCCATCTTCTTTCAGTGTTAATTGTCATAAAAATTATAAACAGAAATTAGTATATGTATATAGCTGCTCACTACAGATAAGTAATTTTACCAGTTCAAATTTTCCCCTGATTCCAACAAAGCACACATTTTGTGTGCAACTTGTAAGCTTCGACACAAGTGGACATGAAGCTAGTAAAGTACCGTTGGCTCATGAAAAACGTGCATATTTTGTTAGGCGGATATTATTGAAATTAGAGTAGGTAAATTAATAAGACTGTTAACAAAATTCAACATAACAAATCTCGTTTGTGGTACAGTTTGTTAAATCAACGAAATTTTTCTGATTGTATCACAGTGTACATTCTGAAATGAATCTATTAACCCAAAAGAAGTATTTCTCTACATTCTGTAAACATACTTTACTGACATTACGTATCATCGCAAACAAATTACCAGAATTAGCGGTAAGAAATTAAACAATTCAAAAGAATTATACCGACATTCTTTTAACGAAAAAAAAAAAAAAAAACAAAATTACTGATGACATCTCTCGCATTCACCGGAAAAGCCATAAAAGTTATTATTAACAGTCACCAATCATTCAAAGCGAAGGCAACGATGCTCGTTAACATAGGAAAGTGTGTGTAGCTGCATTGCCAGCCAATACCCACGTTTATCGTGCCTCGAGTAAGCTGGTTGTAGAAACAACCCACTCATTCCACCGCAGATGTTTTCTGTGAAAGATCTATGAGTGTATTGTACTATGTGTTTGTATACTTGACTAGATCGGTTGAAAAAACCTATGAAAAGGGAACATCTGCTTGGGGAGATGTCCCAATAACATAGAACACGTACTTTTACTGCGTGGTTGTTGCTACAGTGTAATATTTGATGATTCTGTGAATGACATTGCAGTTCAAGGAATTAACTATGTAATACATAATTTGGAACAACGTATTCTTAATCTACAAACAATAAGATATCAGGAACAATTAATTATAAAACATGTTTGTATTCTATTGCGCAACTTAAATTTGATTATAAAAACTTTGTTGTCTCCTATGTGTTCCTCCTCTGGACTTGTTTGTGGAGGAGGCGGCGCTTAGGGCGGCTATAAGATTGAGATCTCGGGGTCTTCTGGACATGGCGGGTGGAGGACGCGGCCACGCGAGCATCATTTATGAGGCCGTCACCAAGGTGCCTCTCCTTGGTGCCGCAAAGGATACTGTGCCTCCTGTGTTTGCCTTTAATAGGCACTACCATGTTCTTATTGACCCTGAGATCGAACTGCAATCTTCGATCGCCATCTTTACAGATGGATCGAAAACGAAAATGGGGACAGGGGCCGGAGTTTTCTCCTCGGACCTTGACCTCAATCTAGAACTGGCGCTGGGCAGGTTTGCCACGGTTTTTCAAGCCGAGGTGTTAGCGATCCTGCACGGCGCCGAAGAAATTTTAGCAAAGGGCATTAGGGGACGGCGTATTGTCCTTTATAGCGACAGTCAGGCTGCCCTTAAGGCTCTTAATAATCATAGGATCGCTTCGGGCTTAGTACTTCAGTGTCACAATGCCCTAGAAGCGGTCGCTATCGATAATGCCCTGACACTCAAGTGGGTTAAAGGCCATAAAGGAAACCTAGGTAATGAGGCTGCTGATAGGCTGGCGGGGAGGGGCTCGCGCTCCCACTTTGTGGAGCCGGAACCAGTTCTCCCTATTTCATCGGCTACACTCAACACCATGATAACGCAATGGACTGCCACTCTTCATTAGAATAGATGGAAATCCATAACCACCTGCCGTCAAGCGCGTGAGGTCATCCCCAGGCCGTCACCGAAGACAGCAAAATACTGCCTGCAGCTTTCGCGCAGTAACTTACATCAACTTGTGGGGCTTTTGATCGGCCACTGCAAGCTAAACAAACACATGCACCGCATGGGTTTGGGTACCAGCCCACTGTGTCGGGCATGCTACCAAGAAGACGAGACCCCGCAACACATTTTATGTGATTGCCCAGCGCTTGTCCAACTTAGAGGTTCCATACTGGGGGAGTACTGGCCCAGTATGGCCGATTTTGGTGGCGCCTTGCCTGCTGTTCTGCTTGAGCTCACGCTCAGTTTGGGCTGGCTCGAGTAGGCTGTGGGCGAGCGATGCCACCTAGGGGAGGTAGCACAATGGGCCCGATAAGAGTGGCCTAAGTGCATGTGTTCACCACCTTCCCCGACCTAAAATCCAGAATCCAGAACTTTGTTGTGTCACTTTGGTCTAATTAACATTTTGGGTTACTAATCTTCAAATGTTAATGTGTTATAATGAAACGCTCTTAATTGTATTGAATGATGTGGAATGGAAACGGCCAATCTGAGCAACTTCTTATTTATTTCTGTATTTTGTTATACAGCAACGTTTCGGCAATTTTAACTATTACCTTCGAATTAGCAGGAATATATGAAGCAGTAAAGTATGTAAAGGTAATCACTATCTGCATAAATGTCTTAATTGTTCTTGACTGTAAAAGTGCCGGACAGAAATTAGTGAATTTTCATCTGAAACCACAAATAAACTCTTTTAGTAATTGAGATTCTGAAAGAAATTCATGATTTTCCATTCATCATCGAATTACTATGGATAAGAGGGCATAGTGGCATCACAGGAAATGAAATAGCTGATACTGCAGCCAAACAGGGTTGTAACCTTTCGGAAAAAGTTAATATTCCCACATGTTCTATAGATATACAAAAGAATATTTCATTTTCTATACATGAATCATTTATAGATTTTTTTACAAAAACTAGGGGTCTTTTATAAGTCAATTTTTCTAATCCCTCCGACTAAACCTTGGTTCTACAGGTCATCTGGAAAGCGTTTTATTGAAACAATATCTCGTATGCGATGTGATCATGGAATTTGTAAACAATATCTTTTCAAATTTAAACAAATTGATTCACATCTATGCCAATGTGGTGAAGAAGGCTCTTTAGAACATCTTTTGCTTATGTGCCCTATTTTTCAACGAGATCATAATTACAAAACATTATTACAATCTAATGAAATCCGTATTTATATAGAAATCCACAATTTTTTGATTAGATGTAATATTATTGTTTGATTGGTCACGAATGAATGTACACCACAGGCCTGATAGACTGCCAATGAACCGTATGCGCATCGCTACGGCGCACCATCAAAAGACTAAACGACATCTTGGAACACAGACGTCATTATATGCGTCATGTTTCATGTAGCGTCATGCTTACGTTAGTTTTCTTTAGGAAGTATTTGCGTAAAGTTTTTTGCAAGTTGAGTGCTACTGATGTTACCTAACCTTGCAGTTTGATTGTTTTATTTACTTTCTTTGCGTTATTCTTTCACGTGCTGTTTCGAATATTATATATTATTCACCCGATATTTTTGTTTTACGTGTAAGGCTGTGGTGTAAGTATGCAAATTACAGCATTAACAATTGGGCTTATATGACAATTAATCCAGGTAGTTTTTCCTAAAGAAAAGTGATACCATCGTGTCGTGTAAAATCCTGCAAAAGCAATAGCTACAAAGAAGACGGAGAACTAACTTTTCATACCTATGTAAGTTGCAGAATAATGCCATAGCTTAAAAATATTCTGAAATTATGATAATACATAGTGTTTCTATGTGAAATAATTTTTTGTAGAATGCTCAAACATTGTTGTGTGGATTACTGTTACAGGGGGTACAATAAATCCTTGCAAAAGTAAGCGTGCATATTGCTGTGGAAAAAGGGGATGAAAAACTGTGCGGGAGTGCGTTGACCCCTTCGTCCAAGTCAGCTGTTTCGAGAAGATTTTTAAAAGACACTAAATTTTTCGTTAAAGTTAAGTTAGTATTAAGTTACTTTGAAACATGTTGAAAAATTCTTATTAATATCATTTTTAGTTTTGTTTTACCGCTTTGTAATTTTCATTTAGCTCAGTTTTTTATTTCATGTTTGTTTGCCTGGTTTAAGTAATGTCACCGTGTAAGATCGCATCTGTTGCGTGCGTTTCTCTTGGGCCGGCGAGTGCTCGCTTGCGGGAGAGAGAAGGCAGTGTACAATTAGACTCTGCGAAGGTAAGATCATTTTCCTGAGCGCTGTAAATGTATGTCGTTTGAAGACATTTTGTTTCCGCGTGTCATTTGATTTTTACAAATCTAACCTTAGTAGAGGCATCTTACACTCAATTCAGTTAATTTTCTTTGTATAATATTTGGAATTCCAAATAGTTTGTTATAGCTGTTTTAATTTTACTTTTTGAGAGTTCATTTTTTTTTATTTGATATTTAATTAATTTTGGATTCATTCTTTTTCCTTTTCAATTAGATTTGATTGTAGTTCACTGTTTTGAAGGTATTTTTACCTTGCTTTGTAATTGCTGACTACATTTGAGCAGTTTTAAGGATTTAAAGGTAAAGACGTTCACCTGAGAACGCCATTTTGCGATTTACACGTGGTGTATAAAATTTTATATTTCTAAATTTTCTTAATCTTGTTATTTTCACGTTAAATATAGGGAGTTTTCTTTTAAGCCTGGATTTTAATTAATCTAAGGTTTTAAATTTCTTCCTATTTGTTTTTTTTATTTATTAAAGTTCTAATTAATTTTAAAATTCAAATTTTGTTGTTTTAATTTGTTTCCCCACATCGTGGTCAATTTACACCCACTTTCAGTTTCTTAAGGTTTACCTTCAGAAGGTGACCACTGGGATTTTGAATCCCATGCTCTTCAAGCAATTTTTACTCTATTTTAGAGTTGGCGCTCAACTTAATAATTAATTTCAGACATTTGGTCACAAGCATTAATTTAATTTTAAATAATTCACATTTTCATAATTATCACAGCATAATTATTTGGCTTTGCCAACGTGGGGCTCACGATTTATTGTTGTTTTGATTCATTTTTGGCCACGATTTACTTTGTAATTTTCCCTGCACGAGGTTTCGTGAATTTTTCAACTGTTTCGGGGAAACTAATACCTGTTGTGTTTGAAAATTTTTGAAAGTCGTCGAAATGTCCGGAGAGAACCAAGCACAGGACAAATTGTTCGTCCCAGAAGGAACCTGGAGGGAGCAACCCAGGTATACGAGCGAGGAATCTGTGGCAACCGTGCTAAACAAGACGTATTCGGAGGATTCATTTCCTGAGGAAAAGGAGAGCAAGCAGATGGAGCTTCCACAAGCACTTTTGACGGATGTGAGGGAGTCCCACATCGAGACGTTGGAGCAGAGTGAGACAGGAAAAACTGAGGAAAGTATAGGAATGAAAGATGTGATGATGATGTTTAGACAGCTTGTTGTTTCTAATAATGAGATTATGAATGTAACAAAAGGGATACAGAGACAGATTGATGAGATAAGGAGTGATTTTAGATCAGAAATCATAAGAGTAGATGAAAACGTTAAGAAAGTAGAGAATAAAGTATTAGATAATACAATAAGATCAACAGCTAATGAAATATCAATTAAACATTGTGTAAAAGAGATTCATGTAATCAAGAATAAATGGGAAGAGAGAGAAAATGTGGTTGAAGAAAGAGTCAGAAAAATAGAATGCGAAGTGAAGGAAAAGATTGCTGAGAATGTGGAAAGAGCAGAAGAACAAATAAACAGAAAAATTTCATCAATTCAAGAAATTCCCAATGTCAATCAGTTTGGTAACAGTATTTTGTCAATGCCTGTTCAAATGGAACAGTTACCGAAAATTTTTGGTTCGGTAACGCCCAATCCAATGGCGTTTCTAAGAAATTTGAACGAATTTTTAGAATCCGTACCGGGAGAAAGAAACAAGCTGCGGATCGCCCGCAACGCCATGAAGGATGAAGCGAGATCCTGGTTTGACTTCGTCGCTGATACGATCAATTCCTGGGACCACTTCCAAGATGTATTTCAACGACAATACTGGAGTCAAGCGATTCAACAGAGGGTGAGAACAAATTTATTCTTAGGTTCTTATAATAAGTGCGGATTAGATAGTAGAGAAGCCTATGTCATAAAGAAAATCAATATTCTCAAATTTTTAACACCACCCGTTTTGGAATCTGATTTGATCACGCAATTATCCAGGCATTTTGAGCCTGAGGTCACTCAAGCCATTGCGATGCAAAATATAACCTCTGTTAGTCAATTGTTGGAACTAATGAAGAGATTAGATCAAGCGGAACAATGCAAGGTAAATCCTAGCAATTCGCGAAGTCCTGAAGGCCATGTCAACCACAATCAGGCAACTGGCAGTTCGAGTAATGATGGTTTCAACCGTCAACAGTATTCGCGAGCTAATGTAAATCCGAGACCAGCTCCCTATTTCAACAGGAGACAGTCTTTCACTCCTAGAAATGGTGGACGTCAGAGTCCAAATTCAAACAATCAGAATGTGCCTCAGGTATCCACAACGCACCAAAATGACCGTCACGATGTCCAGACAAGGTCAAACGTCAATCAAGTGGCTTCCCCACAAAATCAGAATTCAAATAAGTCAGCTGACAAAGTTTTGCCTAGAGATTCTGTGCAGTGGAATTCAAATCGCTACGTTAATCAAATTCAAACAAATCAGATATCAAACAGCACTGGCGCAATTCACAAAGACACTAGGTCTAATTTAAATGAGCAAAAGGTTCAAACTAAGCCGAAAGAACTACTCGATGAAGCTCGTGGGCAGGATTTTTAGAAAATCCAACCAAAAAGAAAGAATTGTACACCATTTTACAAAATGATTTAAGATCAATCAATTCAGATTTGCCACATGTAAATGCAATGTTTGGAAAGAATGTTTTAAGATGTTTAGTAGATACGGGAAGTGAGGTTTCAATTTTAAACGAAGAGAAAGTAAAATTGCTAGAGAAAGAAAAAGTAGGGAAATTCATTCCAACTCGAAAAATTACAATCATTACTGCTACAAAAAAGATAATTGCTGCCATCAACAGAGTTTTTGTCGTAGAATTCAAATTACAAAATTCAACTTTTCTGGGAGAGTTTATATCATTAAAAGGTTTAAAAAGAGATGGAATTATTGGGATAGATTTGTTAGACAAGATGAGAGCGGTGGTAGATGTTGATAAGAGACTAATTCAGATAGGAGAGGAGAGAGTTAATTGGTGTGATGAGACTCCTAATGAGGAGAAAATTGTTAATTGTTTAAGAAAAGAGAAAGAAAATGTGAATTTAGAGATATTGAAAAGTGATTGTTTGAAAAACGATATACAGGGTAGTGAATTAGTTGATGAGGTTAAAGAAGAAGAAGTTGTTGATGAAGTAGTAGAGTTAGAAGCAAACAATTCCCAGATTGAATTCCCAGATGATTTAAATGAATTTAAGATTGATTGTGATGAAAAGTTTGAATTTAAAGTCAAAGAAATTTTAAAGCAGTACATATCTCTAGTAGACAAATTCCCAAGTTTAGCAGTTGGTTATGAACATTCTTTAGAAGTAGATGAATCGAAACCTTTCAAAATCAAGAACTATCCAATTCCCAAAAACATGCAAGAAAAAGTCAGAGTTGAGGTATCCCAAATGCTTCAAGATGGGATAATTGAACGTGGAAGAACAAGGTACGTCAATCCTTTAGTCGTCGTCCAAAAGAAGAATGGAGACATCCGTTTGTGTCTTGATGCCCGACGTCTGAATGAACGCACTCGACCGCAGTTCGAAACTCCAGTCACGGTTGAAACATTGTTGGCAAGGTGTACAAATGCGAATTATTTTACAAAGCTAGATTTAAAGAGCTCTTTTTGGTTGGTACCGTTGAACAAAGAATCTAGAAAGTTTTGTGGATTTATGGTAGATGGTAACGTTTTTCAGTTTAAGGTTGTACCTTATGGTTTAAGTAGTTCGGCTGCCGCGTTGATACGGGCAATGCAACAGATTTTAGAACCATACAATTCGTTTGTAGCTCATTACATCGATGATATTTTAATTTTTAGTCAGAGTTTAGATGAACATTTAGTGCATTTGCGCAAAGTTGTTGAAGTTTTAGCAAGGAATGGTTTAAAAGTGAATTTAGGAAAATGTGAGTTTGTAAAGCATGAAGTAAAGTTTTTAGGATATGATTTAACAGAGAATTATGTCAGAGTAGATGAATCTAGGCTAGACGTCATCAAAAAGTACCCTAGACCTAGCAACATAAAGTTAGTAAGAGGTTTTCTTGGTGTAGTAAACTACTACAAAAGGTTTGTTCCAAGATTAGCACACATCAGTGCACCTTTATTTGAATTGTTGAGAAAGAATGAAAAATTTAAATGGACAAATGAAAGATTAGAAGCATTTGAAAATGTAAAGTCTGAATTTCACAAATCATTATGTTTATTATTGCCAGATTTTAGTAAAGAATTTTTGTTACGTGTCGATGCCAGTGACACAGCCATCAGTGGTGTCTTGATTCAAATTGGCAGGAATGGAGAAGAACCAATTTGTTTTGTCTCCAGGATTTTGAAAAATTATGAGTTAAAATACACTGTGTCAGAAAAAGAAATGCTAGCTGTAGTCCATGCAGTAAACAAGTTAAGATTTTATTTACTAGGCAAGAAATTCATAATTGAGTCAGATCATGCTGCATTAACATCTTTAATGTCAACTCGGTTCTCAAACAACCGAATTTATCGTTGGTCTTTATTATTATCAGAATATGTTTTTGAGATAAGACACATAAGAGGAGATTTGAATGTAACAGCTGATGCTTTGTCTCGTATGCACAATCTGAAAAGCCATTTCAACCATGTTGAGGTAAACACATACAACATGTATGAAGCCGAGGGGTTGTTTGACTTTGTCAGGATCAACGAGGTGCAACAAGATGATTGTTTCGATCGAATACGAGAGGCATTAGTCCACCAGGATGAGTACAAGGATTTTGTCATCAGAGATGGTATTCTAATGAAAAGGATACGAGACCAGTTCAATGTCGTACTCACCGAGTCATTCGCACGTCAAGCAATGCAGGAGCTACATCAAACCCTGGGACACATCGGAGGACACAAACTTTGGCTCACCTTCCGAGAAGCTTTCTTCGCAACAAGAGACAAGACCATTGCCAAATCCATCGTCCGCACATGTCTTCAATGTCAACTGGGAAAATCAAAAAACCGCACCTGCCAGAACGTCATCAAGAGCATCGTTGTTGAGAACAAACTCGACCTCGTCGCCGTCGACTTTCTTGGAAATCTCATACCTGGACATTTTGGCTACCGCAACATTTTCGTCATGGTAGATGTTTTCACCAAATACGTAAGACTCTTTCCCACCAGATATTACAACACTGATACAGCAATCCGTTGCATTGACAATTTTATACGAAATCAAGGGAAAATGCGCCGCATTCTTGCTGACAATGCCACTTATTTTAACACGCATCGTTTTGTTGACGCCATGAATGAGCGTGATATTAATGTTTCTTTCTGTTCTATACGTCATCCTTGTGGGAATCCTTGCGAGAGATACATCCAGGAAATCGTCAAGTTTCTCAGGATGCAAACCCATCAACGCCATCCTGATTGGGTCCGCCACGTCCAAAACATCGAAAATTGGATAAACAACACTCCCAACACCACCACGGAGGAGTGCCCATACACTTTAATGTATGGAAGGTTGCCTAGTCGCCCGTGGAACCTTCTCGAGGAGGATGTATACGTGGAGGCACGTACAGAGGAAGCCAGAAGGAAGCTTCAACTCAGGGGACAACGTTATGTCCGCCAAGAAAATGCCAAGATCACCAAGCGTACCCGGTTCAATGTCGGCGACCAAGTCCTAGTGCGTCGATATCGTTTAGGAAGACGTGACCAGCAAACCTGCCAAAAGCTGGAACTTCCGTTTGTTGGACCGTACAGAGTGGCCCGTGTGTTTGATGGGGTCACCTACGAACTGCACACTTTGGACGGTACCCAGAACAAAGGTCGGTACCACATCTCTGCCCTCCAGAACTTTCACCACGACCCCGGGTAGCTCGCCGCCCGGAAGTGACGTTTTCACCCCTGTGTGCGGAGACAGGATTTTAATTTTTTTTTTATTTTCCGTTGTTCGGACTGTCAATTTTTGTTTTTTCTTTTGTGTGCGTGCGATTTCAAAAGCAAAACAATGACACTTTTCAAGTGCAATTTTTTTCTTTTATAATCGGGAGATGTGCTGTGGAAAAAGGGGATGAAAAACTGTGCGGGAGTGCGTTGACCCCTTCGTCCAAGTCAGCTGTTTCGAGAAGATTTTTAAAAGACACTAAATTTTTCGTTAAAGTTAAGTTAGTATTAAGTTACTTTGAAACATGTTGAAAAATTCTTATTAATATCATTTTTAGTTTTGTTTTACCGCTTTGTAATTTTCATTTAGCTCAGTTTTTTATTTCATGTTTGTTTGCCTGGTTTAAGTAATGTCACCGTGTAAGATCGCATCTGTTGCGTGCGTTTCTCTTGGGCCGGCGAGTGCTCGCTTGCGGGAGAGAGAAGGCAGTGTACAATTAGACTCTGCGAAGGTAAGATCATTTTCCTGAGCGCTGTAAATGTATGTCGTTTGAAGACATTTTGTTTCCGCGTGTCATTTGATTTTTACAAATCTAACCTTAGTAGAGGCATCTTACACTCAATTCAGTTAATTTTCTTTGTATAATATTTGGAATTCCAAATAGTTTGTTATAGCTGTTTTAATTTTACTTTTTGAGAGTTCATTTTTTTTTATTTGATATTTAATTAATTTTGGATTCATTCTTTTTCCTTTTCAATTAGATTTGATTGTAGTTCACTGTTTTGAAGGTATTTTTACCTTGCTTTGTAATTGCTGACTACATTTGAGCAGTTTTAAGGATTTAAAGGTAAAGACGTTCACCTGAGAACGCCATTTTGCGATTTACACGTGGTGTATAAAATTTTATATTTCTAAATTTTCTTAATCTTGTTATTTTCACGTTAAATATAGGGAGTTTTCTTTTAAGCCTGGATTTTAATTAATCTAAGGTTTTAAATTTCTTCCTATTTGTTTTTTTTATTTATTAAAGTTCTAATTAATTTTAAAATTCAAATTTTGTTGTTTTAATTTGTTTCCCCACATCGTGGTCAATTTACACCCACTTTCAGTTTCTTAAGGTTTACCTTCAGAAGGTGACCACTGGGATTTTGAATCCCATGCTCTTCAAGCAATTTTTACTCTATTTTAGAGTTGGCGCTCAACTTAATAATTAATTTCAGACATTTGGTCACAAGCATTAATTTAATTTTAAATAATTCACATTTTCATAATTATCACAGCAATATGTTTGTTCACTACATTTCCTCGAAAAGGATTTTGATAGAACGGGACAGATTGTGTGAATTAGAAAGGGAGTTATTCCAACATTTAATTCGGACAAAGAAAATCTAAAAAAGTATATTTTTATTTAAAATCACTTGATATTCCTGAAAACAAAGGGTAGAGGTAAATAAATGATGTATAACATACATATTTCTTTAAATTTTCTTCACTATTTCTTAGGTAAATTAATCTGCCCATCAAAGTAGGTACGATATATGTATTTGCCAGTTCACCGAAAAACAAATTCAGAAAGTAATGGTCTTGACAGGAAACAAGATTCCACAAGAAGAAAACTTCCTAACGACTTTTGTTTATTTGCTATCACGTCATGTTCCCCAAAACATTTTTTCTAGTTTATCTCATCATTTGTTGATATGTCACCTCTGGAAAAAACTCATGTTTTAATTTTAAGTAAAACCATAATATCATCTTATAGCAAAATTAGATTTCATAATTTAGCAAAGATGTTTACAGAAAAAATACAAGAAAAATCAATAAGGAAGAAATTAAGTAAACTAATATTATTTAATCATCAATAAATTATACAACAACTACTGCAGTATATTATTTACTCCTAAAGACAATATACAATGTCGGATTGTTATGACAAGTCGTGAAGATCTCGTGAGACTTGTATTAGATGTTTCCTACGTATTTTTATATGGCGTTGAAAGAATTTTTTTCTTTTCTCTCTTATTAAACCTGAGAACGAATGAAGTATATGTTACCAGTTCATCGTAAGTTTAGAAACTGTCTATAGTTCTAAGTTGTCCACAACTTTAATAAAAAAAAACAATACCGTATAAAATACATAGGATAGAATCTAACATATGCTACTAATTGTCATTACAAATTGCAAGTGCTATTAAAATTTATTGATACCCTTAACTTTATTTATTTGAATATCCGCCATGGTATCGTCGTCATTGATGACGTTTGTGTTCCAATATGGCGCATTTCAATTGATGGCAGTTTTGAATTCAATATCAGCACTCTATCATCTCTATGATGTACACCTATGTTTAATTCTTTTGTGGGTCTTCTTTTGTACCGTGGTTCTGTCTTTCTGTATAAACAAATGCCCTGATGAACCCCTTATTATTTGAAAGGTTTTGTGAATCTTATAATATTTAATGCATTTATATTTTTTGAAATAAATAATTTCATGAAAAAAAAATACAAAATATTAATTAGAATTTTGATGATGGCAATGGTTCTTATAGCTACAGTCAATTAACTAACTAACTAACTATTTTCCTTCCTCAATTGCACCTATGATATTTTTGTCAAAGCTATTCTTTACCCATCTCCAAAAATTTGTGTTGGTTACCAACAGCAACAATAACTAAGAGCCATTGTTAGATGTAAAACAACTTGGAAAATGCTTTAATTCAATTGGGTGCTAAAATTTCTCCGTATATGAAGGGCATATTTTGTATTATCGGGAATCGTTTGAAAACACGTTACGATTTCATAAAAGTTGGGTATACAGATGTGAGCTCCTTGCAGGAGATCCACGAAAAAGCGAAGGATTGTCGGTAATCACCCGTAGATGAGCTATTATCTGTATCGCCGCGTTAGTACAGACCGGGCGCTTGCACGATAGATGGAGCGGTACGTTAAGTAGCAATATAAATAATTTATTTAATAAATTGTTTATTCTACTACTTAGTTTATGTTGTAATATTCATATTCAGAGCTTTTTATTATAACAGTGCAATTGTGTATATAAAAAAATATTTATTATTGTTTCTGTTATTTTTAAAATATTATACCTATAAGTTGACGTTCTATTCTATTCTATAAATTTTGTACAAGATAATTGAAGTGGCTTCGGCAGTATACTCATATAACAATAAAAATTAACGAAAGAGAATAATAACAGACTATATGGACTATTTCACTATTCCGTTTTATTTACAAATCAATACCCAAATCGAAAATAATAATATATGCCTGTGTTCTTTGCAGTACCTTTACAGGACTATTCGGAGATAGTATTGTGGTTTGTTGTACTAAACAAAAGAACTGCCGAGTCCATCACATAAAACTGTTCGTAAAATTCGTTCCCATTATACCATTGTATCCTGTTCCGTTACGCGTCCATTCCGATGAATAAAACAGTGCGTTTTTTACAGTCTATTTACGTGTTGTCATGACAAAAGCCGTTGATTGTAATTCGTTGTCATTCGTCGCGTACTATAGTGACACGCAATTGTATAGGTATAACATGCATTGGCGGTTATTTTGATGAAGTATCTTTTTGTTATGGTAACAGTCTTGGCTAAATAATTTGTTTTCTAGATTCAAGCATATGTTCGCCTTTTTATTTATTTATAATACTTTTAATTAAACCGTTGAAAATGTTTGCATCAACGATGTATTAAACCATCTTCTGGATCAGTTAGTCTTTTAAGTGTATGGCAGTAGATTCGACATGAAATTGCTTCCAAACAAAAATTATAGTACAATAAAAAAAATGTAATGTCAATTTTAAGAAATAATAGTGTAATATATTAAATAAAATTTAACATTTATGTTAGAGAAAAAGTTTAAAGCACCAAATACTTTTCCCTAAATTATAAACGGGAAATATAGAATGCAGGGAATGACATTTTTCTTCGGATGAATGCTTAGAAGTGGCGGTACACTGATATAAATATAGTGTATTCTTTGGTATGTAGAAAGTAATTTATTTCATACCTCCTATGTATGTATAGGGTCCCACCGAAGACTGGGTTTTGATATTACGAACGATATTATATCATCAACATATTGAAACATATGATTCCACTAAACAAAGAAATGATAACTTTACAGTAATAAACACATAATATATATAATGGTCCAAATGGACAATATATTTTACATTTTACGTTACTGACAAGGGCTTTTTTAATAAGTATGATTACTTAGTTAGTCCTAATTAATGGTCTAAACGTTACGAGTAAGTAAAGTAAGGTTTCTAACACTGAAATAATCTCAAATACTAAAACATTATTAGGCATTAACTATTTCATATTCAACTCACAAAACATATTTACAGCTGTTAAACTAGGTCATTTGCAACACTGTCAGTTATTGCAAATAATAACATTAATAAGTATAAATAAAAAGTAACTAAATGGTAATAGTCAGTGAGTTGGGATAATTAGCAAAATTTTCAATCGCAAATGTTCGGATATGGTCGATTGAGATCGGCGCCATTTTTCGGGTGTTGTTTATGCGTTGCGTTGGTTATAGGTTATAGACTTGTCCATACGCGCTTAACGATTCTGATGATAGTGGTTGGTGAATATGTAGTGGAGGTTTTTTTATATTTTCAAGTATAGAATATTTATCCTTATAGTCGTGGGGATTGGGCGATTATTCTTCCATATACCGTGTGTCCACACTTAAGTGTGCACTATTGATAACTTTGTTATCTTTGGAGGTACAGAATCGGTCAAATGGACACAGTAGTACTATTTTTTATGGCGGTCACAATTGTGAAAACAGAAAAACAATTGAGCGTCGCGTTCTCTAGATATTCTTCCAAAATTATTTTTTTTTTATGGAACGCCCTGTATATTTTTTTTGCAATTTAAAAGAAAATTCCAAACTGAACAAAAAAGTCTTAGTACACTATTATAAAAAAATGTTAAATAAAGTAGTTACTGAGAAATCTTTATCTTTGCTTTGTTGGCATGAAATTGATATACCTATGGAAAATTAAACCGTCACATTCATTAAAGCGTTTAATTTAATAAACAAATAAAAATAAATACAAAAATAGTCGAGAAAATTACTCAAATTAAATGTTCAAAGACACTCCTTCCATTTCAATACATTTTATCAATCTTCTATGAACATTACGAGTATAGCTCCTAAAATTGTCCTACCGTCGATGTCGTCAATGATGTTGGAAATTCTTTCCTGAAGTTGATCCACTGTTGTATATCTATGTTTGTACACTTGAGTTTTTACTGCTCCCCACAAGAAGAAATCTAATGGCGTCATGTAAGGTGAACGCGCGGGCCACTGAATAGGACCATTTGTGCCAATCCATCTATTTCCAAATAATCTTTTTAATAACTCACTTGTGTCACGGTGATTATGTGCGGGCGCTCCATCTTGTTGAAAGTAAATAATCTGTCTGTCTACCAAATTTAATTCATCCAGAAAATTTTCTAAAATTTCTGTCAATAATGCCACATATCTTTCTCCTGTTAAAGAACCCTGATAGAAAAATGGTCCAACAATTCGGGATCCTATTATACCACACCAAACATTTAAACTAAATCGGTGTTGGGGATTACAAGGATAAACAGCAAATGGGTTTTCACGGCTCCAGTAATGATTATTTCTTTTATTGAACATCCCGCGATTAGAAAAGTTAGATTCATCACTCCATAAAATGTGTCTAAAGAAATTGTGATTTTCTTCAAAAGCATTGATAAACCATTGAGCAATAGTTAATCGTCTTTGATAATCGCCCAAAAGTAGAGTTTGAACAGGCTGATATTTAAAGGGAACATATTTATATTTTTTCAGAATTTTATGGATCGTGCTACGAGAAATACCTGATTCTCTGGACAAAGCCCTTACAGAATTATTGGATGTACCTGAAAATATGCCAACACATTTATTTCTATCTCTGGTGATAATATAAAATCATTTTTTTTCCTCTTCTTTATAAAAATTGTTTCGTTGCTTCTTAATCTTCGATAAAGTTTTAAAAAATAGTGACGGTCTGGTACATTACGGTCAGGAAATTGCTGACTGTAACGTTCTAGCGCTCTATCTGAATTTTTGTTAAACAGCAAGTACAACTCCAACATATCACACTTTTCCAAATGAGTAAATGCCATTGTTACGGTTGAAAAAGTAAAAACAGTACTTTTTCCGCACAATAATTTTAACAACAACAAATATAAATAATTTGACAGCTACTAAACAATGTCACGCTTTAATTTTCCATGGCTATATCGATTTCAAAACAAAACAAAGATAAAGATTTCTCAATAACTATTTTATTTGATATTTTTTTATAATAGTGTACTAAGACTTTTTTGTTCAGTTTGGAATTTTCTTTTAAATTGCAAAAAATATACAGGGCCTTCCATTAAAAGAAAATAATTTTGGACAAATATCTAGAGAACGCGACGCTCAATTCTTTTTCTGTTGTCACAATTGTTAGCGCCATAAAAAATACTACTACTTTGTCCATTTGACCGATTCTGTACCTCCAAAGATAACAAAGTTATCAATAGTGCACACTTAAGTGTGGACACCCGGTATTCATATTACGTAGAGTTTTACATATTAAGTACCAAAGAATCGCATATTATGGTATGCAACTGATTCCAAGATCTTATTGTTTTAACATTATCTATTTATATGGTATTACAATTATTGCATTTGTATAACATTTTACTCAGTTTTTTAACAGTACAGTATCAATGACTGCAGATAACCAGTTACTGCAAATAACCACAATGTTCGGTATTTACTAGAGCTGTTATCCGGATCCGCTATCCGAAACCTCGGATCCGGATCCGCTTCTTGAATTCGGATATACTATTCGGTGCTGGGATCTGGATTCGATAACTATACATAAAACATACAAATTATTATCGAACAACTGAATGGTAATTACTAATTACCATTTATATTATTATTCAAGAAGCGGATCCGGATGCGAGGTTTCGGATAGCGGATCCGGATCTGAGGTTTCGGATAGCGGATCCGGATCTGAGGTATCGGATAGCGGACCCGGATCCGAGGTTTCAGATAGCGGATTCGGATCCAAGGATTCGGATATCCGGATAGTTTTAGATCCGGATATCCGGATCTCAATTTTGTCGGATATCTGCAGCACTAGTATTTACTATAGCCGTATAACCTGTAAACTTATACAGTAGGTAAGCATAATTTTTAAAACCTAAATACATTCTGACACTACAACATTGTTAAAATTTCTGAAACATTGTGAAGTATGCCTTAATTTACGGAGATGTTTTACGGAAATCCTGTGAAATTTCATTTTTTTAATGTGTACTTAATAAAACATGTTATTATTCGATATAGCTATTTTGTATTTGTTTTGTAATTTCACATAACATAATATCCATCACAAATCGTTGGTCTCAGTAAGTTTACTGTTATGGTAAGCTCCATCTTTTGCGCGTAAAAGTTCTAATAGTTCTTCTTGTTAATGTACTTATTGGTTTGTGTATATACATATTTTTGTGTGATCAAATATTAATCCATTTGAGATAAAATAAAACAACGATTAATTAAGACCACAGTATATACAGTATTATGTAATAAATTAACAATTATTGTTGTGTATGATTGCAAGTGGACAAGTATTGCATAAAAATGATTTAAGCCTACTAAACCAAGTCAATAACGATATAAATACAAAAATATACCTTCAAATATATAATTTATTTGAAGTAAGTACCATTCTTATTATAGCAGTTACACAGTTTAATTATGGTAAGTAAAGTCAATTATGTAACAGTAGTAAGACAAACTATTCACTGTAAGTAATATGGATATTTAGTGCAATTAATATACAGTAACTAATACCAGCAAAGCAAATACTAACTCCAAATACTGCAAAACATTTGGAATAAATAATGATTTTCATTTACCAGAAAACCTACTTATTTATCCTTAGTCATCATTGTTAGAAACACGACTTTACTTGCTGTAAGTGGCTTGATCATTTGTCACATATACAAATGAATTTTTTAGTTGCCCATACTAAATTTTCACTTGCAGTTACTAACAAATTTTCTCAGTGTATGTTAAAATACATTTTTGCTTCGTGTCTTGTTGTTTCGTGATTCAAATCAATGTTTAAAATGTTTGGAACGTATATCTTATAAGATTTTGTCATTCAGTTGTTATTCACATACACAAAATAACTTCAGAAGCGACAATTTTCAAGTTACATTTTTGAACGAAGCATCTACTCGAACTTCGTTACCGAAGACTTCTGGATACAGAACTTGTTTATGTGCTCATTTGTAGATAAGTATTTATGTATGCTTATTCGTACGTAAACGCCGGCAGACAAATTATCCTTCGTAATTGAATTAGCGTCGATTTTTTTTTCGAATATCAAGGACACTGGACCTCGAATCGCGCAGCGGGAACGCTGTACACAGGGATCGCCGGGCCACCGATTCAGCTGGAGAAAGGCAACCGCCCTCGGTTGCCGTCCGTTCGCCACGCAATAATGATTCACTTGTGTTGTGAACGAGGCATAGCAGAATGTGCTTCTCTCTCTGCGTGTTTAATTGAGCTCTGCGACTGTCTGGCGCTGTTGCCGCGCGTTACGGACACGTGGCAATGCTGGAAACCTCCATCGTGACACAGCGGGATCTATGGATGAAGTTAGACTGATAATGATATTTTCTATAGACGTGTGTTTGTCTCGTGTGATTACACAACAATAGTCATTAAATTTGTAGGAAGGGGTTTGTGCTACGTTGTAATACAAGTGTTCGTACAGATTATTTCATAAAAATAACCTGTGTAAATGATTGCCTTCACTACCACTATATTTTTTTTTGTTAGATAGATTATAATTTTGGTTAGTTCAACATTATTTTGTTAACAAAACCTGTTTTATTAATTTAACACCTGTCGTTCCATCAGTGTGCAATCTGTTTGTAGTATAGCCAAAATATTATTTGCCAATAACTAAATTAATCGCTAGAAACACTAGAATTAACTTTCAATAACTCGAAATTTACTTATTACCAGTAAAAACACGCAAATAGTAAAATTTATTTACATACCAAGAGAGTTGTAGCATAGCAGTGGATCCAAGTATATTTAGGACAAGTGAACATTATGTTTGTCTCTAAAATGGAAGTTTATACACTGGAGGCAATAACTATACATCCACACTATATCTTAACTCCTAACCTATATCGCTAAAAAACAACATAATACAGAAACTAAACCTTACTTTATTTGCATTCATAAGGTAATTACATCTACTTAATTTTAGAAATAAAGCGAATGCATTTTAAAATAACTTGATTGAAATAAATATAAATCCACATAAAAGAAATCCATGTAATTTTACAAAAAATTAAATTAATAATGCGTATGTTTTCCGTTTAGTCTTATTAAGTCAAAAACTCTGTTTTTCATTGATTTTACATACTACATGCCAACTGCTGTAATGACAATATTTGTAATGGCTTTTATTACAAATACAAATACAATACAAGGTAAAAATTGATCACACAATTGACCGACAACGCAGATACAGCGTTTTGCTGCTGCACTCTAACATTTATTTATTATATTAAATAAATCCCACGTATTGCTGCGCTAGTACAATAAGCTGCATTCTCTATTTAGTTGCACTAAGCAAATATATTCTCTAGTTAAGAAAATTCATGGAAACAAAAGTTTTCTTAAATTAAATATTACTACACTAAATATCTTAGTGGTAAAAGATTTGCTTACAACAAAAATATTTTATTTTCTCTATAAGAAAATTGTGTTAGAACAATATTTTGTTTTGAGCTCAGAATGCATTTTTCTGTGTATAGCCACTTACGTGGAAAACCCTGCATATTCATTGAACATTATTAATGCTAAATCAAAAGGGTCCTGTACTTATATTAGCGTAAAATATCTATTGTCCTGTATAGATTGTTAGGAATTATTTCATTTCGAAACTGATCTAAGTTCACCCTACCTTAATTAGCTTTGACGTTCACTCACGCTGAAAATCAACTCATTTGAAACGTTACCGAGTTACGTTAAATTACGTCGGCGAAGACTGGACTAGCAGTAGACCCTTCACTTTGCCGGACGATGCAATTTGGAAATAATAACCCGTGAAATTGGTTATTTATACCATACACGGTGTACTATTCGAAGTTGCTGCTATTATCAGTATCCCTTCAATTCCATTTTGTGCATTTCCAGGCAATTGAACTGCAGATATTTTCGTTCGGAACAAACATTCTCCAAAAACATATGTGGTTGTTGTATTATCAATTTTTAGAAGTAGCATTGATACGGTTTTGTTTTTTCATGATTTTGATATTTTACACCCAAAGAAACTTGCAAATTTTGTTACAATTGTATTCCATATCGCTACAAATTACAATAATAGATGCACCAGGCGCAATTTCTAATGAAAAGTCACACAAAATTGTGTATAAGAATGTGTATCACAATTTGTAAAAAAAAATTGCGACTACAATATAGTCAGTACGGTCATTTTATTTTTAAGAGAGCTTACTACAATATTGTAATACTTTATACAATTTCTCTGCGAGACAATTTCTCAAAACAAACAAGACAGAATCCACAAAGTTAAGTGTAATTTTTACGCTAAACTATGCAACACTTTGTAATATGCACTCGTAAGTTGTGCTACAAATTATAACACAAAGTAAAAGAATATTTGGGAAACTCTGCTACAGAAAATGGGGATTCGTCCTATATTTATTGAGAACGTTTCTACTTGTGTAATGCTAGAATTGGAGGTAAAAAGCTGTTGCGCAATAAACAATGAAAATTATAAGTTACTAGAAATTGTAGTAATGATTATCACTACAGCATCTAACGCTTTTCACGAAATATATTACAATTTAGTAAGGAAGTGTTGTAAAAATTACTACAATTTTATATAGGTATATACTTACGCTGGTAAATACATATGTATGCAGTTAGCAAAGCAATAAGGAAATAGAAATGAATAAAAACAAGAATTTTATTGAAAAATACATTTACTAGACAACATTTTCAACCTAACACATTTTTATTGAAAATATACTAACTTGGAACACAAACATTTTTTGCTGATTTCTTCAATGCAACTGAAATGTCACCTGATCGCATTCTATTGGATACTCAGCACCCAATGCAAACATTATTTTAAAACATGCATCCACAGCTTTTAATGGTATATCTACTTTACATGTATTTGATATAAAGTGCATGCGTATGAGTCCGTTACGTTAAGAAGTTCTCCAACTATTATTGGTATCCCTTGTACTGGAAACTGAAATCTGGCGTTATTCTCTGCCCGCCACAGTAGCTCTACATCCAAGTCAGTAATATTCTGGAAATAAATACAAATTAAGTTTTGTAGATTGCGATTGTGTAAAATTGCACTGTCTGGAAATTATTACACATCAGTAAAAGGTGTAAAAGATATATGGGCAATAGAAAGAATTTGTACAGTTATGATAACAATAGACGTGCATTAATAATATTATAATTATTTGTTATTATGACATAATAGATTCCAGACAACCCAAGAATTACCTATTACATTTACCCTCTATAGGTAATTGTATGTATATAAACACATAGCAGCACCAGTAGTAGGTAATTACACAGGTAAAGAGAAACAATTTAATGCTAAATACATACATACACGCCTATACTTTTGTATTCAAGATATATTTCAATGTCTTACCTTCAAAAATGCTTACCAACGGTTCTAACCCCCAACTCAGTAAATAACTTTTCGGATCTATCGTCATTAATGTATATATTATCTAATGGACGGAGTACCATAGGACACGACATAAGAACACACAAATCAGACGACCAGCATCATGTACGCCTTAGTAACGACTAATATAAAATGGCGTATTAGCGGGATGATTGCTGGCACTGGGAAGATCAAAACACATTTTTGTTTGCTTTTATTCAGTATTCACCTTTGTTTCCGCAATTCCGCACATAATTTATATTTGTATCAATAATCAATATAGTAAAAACGCGTTGGGATATCTAATTTAATAAGATTCAAATGAAACAGATATTAATAAACAAGTTAATCCTACTCCTATAGGTATATTAGATACCTACAATAATGAATATAATGTGTAAGTATCTGAAAATGTTACATTATTTTGAATTTTTAAACCTAATTGTACTAAATTCGACTACATTATATTCGACTCTTTAATACAAGAAAGTTTGGTATACTATTGTGAACAAAGTGTTTATACATTGTAATAGAATTTTTAATAATTTGTAGTATTTCATGCTACAGTACTTTAAAATAAAAATATATTACAAGTTTATATCGTTGTACTGTTAAAATATACTACACAGTGTTAGAGGCAATAATGTAGTAAGCTGTACGAGAACAGATTAGGACTGGCTTTTACAATTGTAGTAACTATAACTACATTTTTTCAACTACAATATCATAGTAATAATTCCCTATGTACTGTTTTGAGTGTACCAATGAGTAACTGAAATGTTTATTAAACTATCTTTGTTTTGTTACAGGTGAGGGACCATTACTCTTCTTACTGAAAGAAGTAAAATATTGGAGTTGATGCACGTATGTATGATAAACTTACCGTAGATTACCGATAAAATAGGTTCAACTAAGGAAATTTTATTGTTGATTTAGAATTTTTTTTTAATTAAACGAAGAGGTTTTGTATAATTACTATTTATTAGCTAAAAACTGTTACTTCTGTTACACGAAAATAATTAATAATTAAATTGATAACCCGGATATTTATTGCCATTACAAAAGTATATACTTACAATTAAATCTAATAATAACAGCTTGACATATTTTCGCTTCATTGGAGAAATTCCATTTTTATTTTGCGATAACGAGACTAGGAACTATTAGTTATAACGAGGTCTTGTTTCCTGGAAGAAATCAATTAACTCTCTACAATAATTGATTGTTTATCACATGTTTGTTGAATCTCTTTTGCTTGGATATATTTATGAATTAAACGTATTTAGTTCTGCGTCTTTTCAAAATAAATGTAAGGGAAGTTGTATATTAGACAATTTTTAACGGCTATCTATTTAAATTTTCTTCTTTAAGTTCTTGTTTCTGTACTTTTGTAAATGAATTATTGACTTTCTTATATATCCATTATTTATGTCGAAGAACGTAGAGATTAAAGTTAGGCAAGTACGTTTCTATTATAAATTTTCAAGCGTACATATACTTAAACGTAAATTAATATGATTACAGAATAACCATAAATGTTTTGTTCATAGTTTCCCAAACCAAAAATTTGGTTTTTAGACTTGCTTGAATAAACAGCATTTCTCAATATTCTTTGCAAACTTGCACTGAGAAAAATTAAACACTTCATGCAACACCTGTTCTTGAAGTACACTCCGCCAAAAAAGTATCGCATAATTTAGTTTTGAATCATAAAAGTATCGCATAATCTTTGTTTGTACTTTAATGCGCTCTAAGATATAATTTCTATGATTGTTTAAATAAAATACAGGCCAAATAAAAACAAGAACTCATACTTGAGATTTTTGTTAAAACAAGAAATTATAATTTTGGAAAGAAAAATGTCATAACGGTAGCTTTTAATACTGAGTATTGCCACCTCTGGCTCTTATGACCGCTCGCATACGGTTTGGCAGAGATTCGATTAACCTCCGTATATAAGCCTGATCCAAATTCTCCCACTCGTCACGGAGAGCATTTGCTAGTCCATGCAGGTCCGCTGGGGCAACATTTTGGGTTCGTATCCGTCTGTGCAGGAGGTCCCACACGTGCTCGATAGGGTTCATGTCCGGACTTACCGCAGGCCAATCTAAAACTGGAATACCCACATCGTTAAGGTATTCCTGGACGATTATTGCAACATGCGGTCGTGCATTATCGTGCATTAACATGAATTCGTTTCCTATAATTGGCGCATATGGTACTACATGTTCTTCTAAAATGTTCGTTATATACCTGTGGGCAGTCAGTGTACCTCTGTCTACTGGTACTAACTCTGTACGACCTGTTAAACAGATGCCTCCCCAAACCATAATAGAGCCACCAGCGAAATTAGGTCTAGGTCTGATATTACACTGCGAATAGCGCTCACCGTCTCGTCTGTACACTGAGATACGCCTATCTGAGGTGTAAAGACCAAATCTTGACTCATCTGTGAAGAGTATATTGGCCCAGTCATTAATGTTCCAATTTACATGTTCTCTGGCAAACCTTAAGCGAGCCACTCGGTGGTTCCTAGTGAGACGAGGGGCTGTTACAGCTACTCTAGCTCTTAATCCGCTCTGTCGTAACCTATTCCGAATAGTTTGAGTACTCACACGAGTTTTTCTGACTCTAGCCAAGTCGTTCTGCAATTGTCTCGCAGTTACATGTCTTCGACGTAATGCTTGTAGTAGTAAATAGCGGTCATCTTGGCGAGTAGAACATCTTGGACGACCTGGTACAGGTCTTCTACTGTAAATGCCTGTTTCCCTATATCTGGCTACGGCTCTAGAAACACTTGACTGATTGATGTTCATCAAATTAGCAACGTATGCTTGAGATCGTCCATCTTCGATTAAAGCAACTATAGCAGCCACTTGTTCTGAAGTTAAATTGCTCATTTTAGTTTTAAAAGCGTTGGTACAGAACTCTGACTTCGCACTTTAAAATTTGTCCGTATAGGAAGACTTTCAATAAACAACTGAACAAACCTTACACATATGCATTTTTCTAAATGTGTTCTTTTAGAAAAAAAAAAGTAAAAACGCTAAGTTCCATTATTTTGTTAGTGTTTTTATAGTTCACATACACGAGGCAAACTTTTTGTGAACGTATAAAAATATCTTGGTTCATAAATGCCCTTTTTTAGTTTATGCGATACTTTTTTGGCGGAGTGTATATAGTGTTTGAGACTGCATAAATCGAAGAAATAGCGTATTTGTTGATATAGATAGAAGTTTTATAGCTGTTTCTGTGTGATGGAACTTATAATGTAGACTTCAATATTATGCAACAGGAAAATATTGTGATCACTAAATATATTTAAGATAGAAACATGGGCTTTGGTATCTTAATAAGTAAAATGTGTCGACACTATTAAAGCAGAGATAAAGAGCATATATAATGTAAAAATATGTAAATATCTCTATATTTAATAGAAATTTTTTCTAAACAGTGATGTTGTAAACGTTTTTCTGTATAGTAAAACAATTCGCTTACCTCTCTTGATAACAGATCGTTGATAAACAGTGGCAGTACCTACTTTTCACTTAACGCAATTTTCAATTTTGCCCGTGAAGAATTAATAATTCTACAGATTCTGGTAATAACTCACTTCTTGTATGTTCGTTTAACTTTCGTCTGAATGGAAAATATATGGAGCGAATGTGATAAGTAGTCTTTTCAAAATGTATTCGATAGTAGCTGAACGGTTACATTTTCTGCTATTTTTGTCCCTGAAGTTTTTAAGGTTTCTATTTCGAGATTCAGCAGCCTCTTCTGAGAGTTTGCCTATAGGAAGTAACATGTTGAATGATATCTGCGCCATGCAATAGAATTTTATGTATGGAGGCTAGCAGATAGTTCAAACCATATACATTTATAAATTGTTCAGCTATTCCTTCTCGCAATCAATTTCTTTCCCTGTAGCAATCGCTTATAAGATTATCGCGAATATTTTGATTATATTTGCATCTACGATGGTTATTGAAGCTGTTATAGTTGGATATAAACATGCTTGTATCGTTTGGTTACATGGATTTAGCCCAGAATTACTGTCGAATCACCATTTTGAGACAAATGTCAATTCACTTAGAATTTTTGTATTGTTCCTCCACATATTTTTAGTATAAACCGAACCGAAGACATACCAAGTATATAAAGAAAGATACTCCATTTTGTTTATCTCCTATTAATCGATTATTATAAACTAACACAGCACATTTCACAATTCTAACTTAATATTATAACACAATGACAACGATACAATAAGGGCAGTGAATATGAAAGAAGTAGCATATTCGATCTCATAACGTAGGTATATGACCGATATTCATAATTATGCTAATTGGTTTATACCCTTTTTAATCCGAGAACTAAGAGATTATGAAACATACATCGAATGTTAGTCACTGAAATTGTATAATTTAACAAATTTTTGATAGAAATATTAATTAACATGCATTTATGAGAATGCTAGAAACTGTAATGCGATAAACAAAACGTCTTTTTTCAAAAAGTTGCGCGAAGTAGCACCTGAAATTGCTGGAGCAAGTACTAGAAGGATCCTAGATGACAAAACATTTTTCCTTTTTTTTTGGGCAAATTTGGGCATTCTTTTAAAAAGCTAAAAGAAGGTAAAATTTAGAATCATAGAACACCATCTTTAAGAAATGGTAATTGTATAGCTAGTTATAAATATGATTTGCTAATACTTTGCCGGTTGAATTACACATAGTTAGTGTATATTCTGAGCAAGTTGCAGTTTTGTATCGTTTCTAATTCCTATGATTTTAGTAGTTGAAGAGGACGGTCGAAATACACTCTTGGTGTAACATCTCCGAACATATGTACTTTCAGACTAGCTTCTGTTCGGTATTCCGTCAATCTACTTGTTTGTGCTGTGATTTCCATATCTAATGCCTATTTTACTATACACTTATACACATTTTATTATGATTCTGGAAGATTGGCTTTTTTACGTTATGTCAGATTTTTAACCAACTTCGACCCACTGTGCGGCGCCTCCACCAATTTGTGACACCGCCTTTGGGGTGTCGAGGTCACTCGGGATCGTAGGGGGCTGATAACACAATGACACGCCGTGTGTGGGTCCTATGAACTCTCTTTATTTTGTGTTTCTACATCTTAGTTTCCTATTGTCTACTTAACGACTATTTAACGACTAAATATTCTAGTTCTTTCTCTGGCTTCCCCACCTGTGGTCCCTAGTTCGGCCTACTTACACAGTCTGCTGACTTAGCGTGTTTTGCAAGTATGCTCGGCGTAATGTAAAGTACCAGGGTTGGGCAAAATTTATTCAGATTCATAATAAAAATAAATGAATAACGTCGTTATTCTTATTCAGAAATAATAGATAACTTCTTATTCATTATTCAATTATTCAATAACGAACGGAAACATTCATTTCATTTTTTATTCAAATAATTATTCATCATTCGAACAATTCTTATTATTCAAATGATCATTCTCATTCAAATAAATATTCTTATTCAAATAATAATTTTTATTTTCATTCAAATAATTATTGTTATTCAAATAACTACCTTCATTTGTGATGGTGTGAGTTTGTTTATGTACGTATGTATGTTTGATTGTTTGTACGAAGTAAACACTGGATTTGAAAAAAATACCTAAGTACATGGGTTCAAATCAGTTATGATAACGGTTTCGGTTCTCTAAACAGTTATGAAGAACCTATATAAAGCATAAACAAATCCTCAAACTTATAGGAGATTCTTATATAGTATAAGTTTGAGGTGTTTTCCTACCGATCCATTTTCTAACGTTAGCGGGAACTTTTATATTAATATTAGCTGCCATTTTTGAAGGACATTGGAAGTTGTGGAAAAAAAAGCAAATGTGATTTTCATAAGTTTGAGAGTATGATTATCGGTTTCTAGAACAATACGTAAATCTTGAAGGATGTCCAATATATCGGCGGATATAATTATTACTGGTACACATCCTGACATTAGCGGAAATTTTTATATACATAAATATAACCCGCCAGTTTTGAAGAACATTGGGGGTTGTGGGAGAAAAAATAAATGCGATTTTTATAAGTTTAAGGGTTTGTGCATCCACTTCAGAAACACAACAACTCATAAATCTTGAGGGATGTCGAAGATGTTGACGGATATAATTATTACTGCCATGTCGTCTTACTGGTACACTTCCTAACATCAGCGGAAATTTTTATATAAATACTACTCGCCATTGACGGACATAGGAAGTTGTGGCAAAAAAAAATAAATATGATTTTTATAAGTTTGAGAGTTTGATTATCAGTTTCAAAAACGATAATATGTAAATCTTGAGGGATGTCGAAGATATCGGCGGATATAATTATTACTGCCATGTCGTGCTACTGGTACACTTTCTAACATCAGCGGATTTTATTTAAATATTGCCCGCCAATTTTTAAAGAGATTAAAGTTGTGTGGGAAAAAATAAGTGGAATTTTTATAAGCTTGAAGGTTTGTTTATCGACTTCAGAGATGACATCACGTAAATCTAGAGGAATGTCGAAGATGTCCGCGGATATAATTATTACTGGCATGTCGTCCTACCGATGGACTTCGTAACATTAGCGATAATTTTTATATATACACTCCGCCAAAAAAGTATCGCATAATTTAGTTTTGAATCATAAAAGTATCGCATAATCTTTGTTTGTAGCATAAAGTTGTAAATATACTTTAATGCGCTCTAAGATATAATTTCTATGATTGTTTAAATAAAATACAGGCCAAATAAAAACAAGAACTCATACTTGAGATTTTTATTAAAACAAGAAATTATAATTTTGGAAAGAAAAATGTCATAACAGTAGCTTTTAATACTGAGTATTGCCACCTCTGGCTCTTATGACCGCTCGCATACGGTTTGGCAGAGATTCGATTAACCTCCGTATATAAGCCTGATGCAAATTCTCCCACTCGTCACGGAGAGCATTTGCTAGTCCATGCAGGTCCGCTGGGGCAACATTTTGGGTTCGTATCCGTCTGTGAAGGAGGTCCCACACGTGCTCGATAGGGTTCATGTCCGGACTTACCGCAGGCCAATCTAAAACTGGAATACCAACATCGTTAAGGTATTCCTGGACGATTATTGCAACATGCGGTCGTGCATTATCGTGCATTAACATGAATTCGTTTCCTATAATTGGCGCATATGGTACTACATGTTCTTCTAAAATGTCCGTTATATACCTGTGGGCAGTCAGTGTACCTCTGTCTACTGGTACTAACTCTGTACGACCTGTTAAACAGATGCCTCCCCAAACCATAATAGAGCCACCAGCGAAATTAGGTCTAGGTCTGATATTACACTGCGAATAGCGCTCACCGTCTCGTCTGTACACTGAGATACGCCTATCTGAGGTGTAAAGACCAAATCTTGACTCATCTGTGAAGAGTATATTGGCCCAGTCATTAATGTTCCAATTTACATGTTCTCTGGCAAACCTTAAGCGAGCCACTCGGTGGTTCCTAGTGAGACGAGGGGCTGTTACAGCTACTCTAGCTCTTAATCCACTCTGTCGTAACCTATTCCGAATAGTTTGAGTACTCACACGAGTATTTCTGACTCTAGCCAAGTCGTTCTGCAATTGTCTCGCAGTTACATGTCTTCGACGTAATGCTTGTAGTAGTAAATAGCGGTCATCTTGGCGAGTAGAACATCTTGGACGACCTGGTACAGGTCTTCTACTGTAAATGCCTGTTTTCCTATATCTGGCTACGGCTCTAGAAACACTTGACTGATTGATGTTCATCAAATTAGCAACGTATGCTTGAGATCGTCCATCTTCGATTAAAGCAACTATAGCAGCCACTTGTTCTGAAGTTAAATTGCTCATTTTAGTTTTAAAAGCGTTGGTACAGAACTCTGACTTCGCACTTTAAAATTTGTCCGTATAGGAAGACTTTCAATAAACAACTGAACAAACCTTACACATATGCATTTTTCTAAATGTGTTCTTTTAGGAAAAAAAAAAGTAAAAACGCTCAGTTCCATTATTTTGTTAGTGTTTTTATAGTTCACATACACGAGGCAAACTTTTTGTGAACGTATAAAAATATCTTGGTTCATAAATGCCCTTTTTTAGTTTATGCGATACTTTTTTGGCGGAGTGTATATACCTGCACAAACATGTAGGCATATACCTAATCTAAATTTATTTCGGTGTTATTCAGTAATAAATTTATTTGGATAACGATTTATTTGGTGAAAGAATCATTCCAATAATGCTTTATTCAAATAACGTTTTCTTGAAATAATTCTTCATTCAAATAATTATTTGAATAAAAAATTATTGAATGATGCCCAACCCTGTAATGTACAATATGTGACATAATGTGATTTAACGTTTTTTTTTGGTTCATAGTAAATTTTTACGTATTAACGTTGTCCTCGCGTGCATATACTATAAGTAGCTTTTCACCACAATATGTTTTTTCTCATTCCATTTTTTTACTCTATTAGATATTGTGTAAAATATTCTGTAAACAGTAGTTATAATAAATAACCATATCACAAATATTCTTTCTAAATTAATTGTTTCACCCCACTTACATCATTAAAACGACATCTATAAGCATTCCCACCATCTATTCACCTACTTCGCTACCTTGGCTTCCAACACCGATTCACACAATTCCGCATTCCTCCTGTAATAAATTTGTTAAATTACCGGTCATAAATAAATGTAATTATTCCGTATGCGCGCCTATCTAGCACTGCGGACTCCTCTACGGGAAAAAATAATGAAAGAGCATACACAAACAGGCGCACACTTTGCGACAGAGCGAGCCAGACAGAGAGAAGAGACCGCGTTCTTTACTATAACAGAATAAATTTAATTACAAGCGAATAGATTCATTGCAGTCAGTAACTGTTTGCGCGCCAAGTCCCGGTATTCCTATTTAAAGCTTGAAATATTCACTGCAATATAATTACGGTAGGAAAAAAAAAGAATTGGATTGAGTTTAACGTAAAACGTTTTATGCGCTTTCTAACTGCGTGCTAGTACATTGTACGTGTGTAAATACACTTACAATGTGAATAAAACTTCGTAAACTTGGACAGGAAAATGATGAGAAAAGTTGATATAGGTACTTATTTTCTTCACATATAATACTCATGATGTTCTAATGATAAAAAAGAAAATATGCTGGGCATGGGAAGCTATTCAAATCGTAATTGAATAAGAATGCCGTTATCAGGAGAAAAGAAAAAAAAAACGGTTTATTTTATAGAGTTTAGAAGAAAACTATTTATGAGTATATACAAAGGTCTCAACGTTTTAATGATTATCAAAATCGTATGAGGTAACACCACCCTCTGGATGTTATTTTTTCTAACTCAATATATAAAATAATACTTTAAGTAGTTGAGAAGTTAGAATTAAAGCTGGCACTAATTTTACTAATACCAGCGTCACCGTGCATAGAGAATCAAATAGATTTATCGGTTATGTCCGTGAGCTCGTAATATGTTCGCGCGTTATTGTATGCGTATTACAAATTAAATTAAAAATTTACAAAAAGAATATTCCACCATCATATTATTTATTAATTATTTCGCCAAATGGTAACATACCACGTTTCCGCACGTTTGACATATCTTTCCTTGTAATATGTATGCCCGCAGTATAAAATGTCAGCTTGAAAATAACGCGCCCACATTCCTTATCTACATATTGGTCAGTGACTGACGCTGCTGGCTAGGAGTATAGATTCGCATAGAAGAACCGCGCAAGTTACGAGATCACGGACATAACCGATATATTATGGATTATCTACGTGCGGCGATACTGGTATTGGTAAAGGTAAACTGGTACCAGCTTTAGTTATAATTTTTAACTAACGATGGATTGTTCTCGCTCGAATCAAAATACCATTTGAGTAATAGTTTGTCCAAAATTATTTCAAGTAAGTTAAAAAATATCTAATTCAATTCACCTTGACAATGAGCGGAAAACGATTTTCTTTGTAGGTAAAGTGCCCTTTCCGAGCATGATTCGAGAAACTATTATTAAGAAAAGTTGTGCAGAACGAAAAGTTACATCCGTATACAAAATGTCGCAAGTAATAGCAAGCTACTTCATTATACAAGCTGTCTCACGAGGAACGATATAGGAAAGAGTATACATTGGAAAATTTTGAAAATTTCTCAGTATACTAAAGCCGACGTGCGCTATTGAACGAAAATATTTCTAATAATCTGACGCAACCGGTTTTACCGGAAGTGACTGTCAACTTTGTTATTTTAAATGAAACACCCTATATATTATTACATTTTTTTAATTCCACGTTCAATTTTAAAGTAAGTTTGATAAAACAACCATGTTGTTATTACCAACCATTTTTGAAATATTTGCATTTTTTTTTTAATTCTTTGGCAATATGACTTGGCAAATGGACTTGCATCTGAACTTGTGTAACTGTAAAAATATTTAACATGAAAAATTGAAAATTGGCAGAACTGTTGATCGTATGGGGTAGCATTCGAAACAGAATGAATTTTTTGAAACCATTATACAGCGTGTCCGAAAATTGCGGTTAAACTTTCGAATTGAAAAAGTGTCAAAACTCATTTTTTTTTTTAAATACAACAACCTATTTGTCTCTTTCTCAACAAACTGCCCTTACAAAAATGTAAAAAAAAGTCATGTTCATTAAACTTTTGCTTTGACCGATCCCAAGTTTTTAAAATTCTGTAATATTCGTTTAACTGCGTTTGGGGACAGCTTCGGTCAGTTCTGCAACAGTTCTGTAAATTTTCAATTTTCCAAGTTAAATATTTTTAGAGTTACAGAAGTTTAGAAGCAAATGTCCATCTGTCAAAAATTAAAAAAAAAATGCAAATATTTCAAATCATTTCCGGATTATTAAAAATATTTTAGTTCAATAGCGCACGTCGGCTTTACTATACTACGAAATTTTCAAAATTTTGCTTTGCATACTCATTATTTATCTAGTTAATTCGGCTCTGGTGACAAAATGGGCCAATGGGGTCCTGCATCAAACCTGTGCGCAGAATCGTGTAGTCGTAGATAATTACCACAAAAAATAAAATCGCGACCATAGGGGAATGCATTGAGTGAAACTTCTGTATATTACCTATTCTGTGATATAAGTTTTAAGATGTTATCACCTGATCTTTGTTGAAAGAAGTTTTAATAAAAGTATTGCCGTAGAAAATAAAATGTCATCTACCATATGTAAAAATCTGCAGTTAGATTCATGTTTTTAAACCAGAACCGTTTGCCAAGCTCTTGATCAGATCGGCAATATCGTCAAATTTAGTAATATGGAATCACTGAAGATATTCAATTACAATTTGCGTTGGCAACATTCTCGATATTTTTACTGTACCTATATATATATATATAATATTAAGGAAAATTATTGGGTAAGCGGTCTGTAATAAAAACGATCTATTTGTTAAGGTTCCTCTATATTTCGTAATTTATTTATTACTTCTTCGGGAGGATTGCTTACTGTAAATTATTACCAGAATGAAACAATGCGTCAATACAAAGAAAAGGTTAAAATACTTACAACTAAGATCCGGTTACATTTAGAATTGAATATATCACAAACATATTACACTGAATTTACAAACGACATGTTAAAAGTAACAGTTAAACAAGAATTGTGTAGAGCGAAAATTTAACATACATATATGTCCTACAGTACAGCGTGCAAATAAAAACTATATGAATACAAGAAAGAGGAGGACTAAAAAGATTATATACTAAAGCCAATAATAGGACAAAAATAAAAAGGACCTTCCTCATCATTACATACTAATGAAAATTGAATAGATTACAATAAATATTACTTAATTTATCAATATCAGTTTTAAAATTTATAGAATTACTATTATTTCTGATATGTACCATTTCAAGAAACAGCCTACGTTTATAATTCGGCTCGCTATCTAAAAGTTTCACGTTATTATAATCAAAGTTATGATCCATTTTATGGAAATGGGTTGCTAAAGCACAAGAATGTTTCCCGATCCGACAATCACTTCTATGTTGTGTAATTCTACCTTTCAATGACTGTGAGGTTTGACCTATGTAACATCCTTGACAATCATTACATGGAATGCTATAAATTATATCACTTTTCTGTAATAAATTAGTTTTGTCTTTAGTTTTTGTGAAAAGATTACTGATCGAAAAAGTGTTATATTTAGATATTTTTAAGTTTTTATAACTCTTAAAATGAGAAATGATATTATCTGTCAAGGAGTGAACATACGGTAGTTTCTTGTATCTAAACGAAAATGGTGCACCGTCATCCGTTGGACCGTCATAAAAATTAGAACTATAAATTAACTTATTGAGTACATGCTTGGGATAGCCATTGTTGTGAAAGAGTAGAAACAAAGTTTTTAAATTGTTTTTTAAAAATCTATCATCGCTTATGGTAGTTTTTCTATTTTTCATGGCTATTACTGTGTTAAATTTTTGATTCATAGGATGACTAGATTGATAATTAATGTATCTGCCGGAAGCACAAGGCTTTTGATACCAATCAAGAATGACAAGATTATCCTCCAATCTAATCAATTTAGTGTCGAGAAAAGGGACCGCACCATCAATTTCTCTCTCTACAGTAAATTGGAGGTGAGAGTCAAAGGAATTAAATAAATTTAATGTAATATCAATCATGTCCCCCGGGACAGAGCAAACAATGTCATCAACATATTTAAATAAAAAAGGCAAGTTAAACGGAAGGGTTGGTAAGACCTTATCTAATAGAACATCCATTACTATCAATGCTAAATGCTTACATAGGTCAAACCTCACAGTCATTGAAAGGTAGAATTACACAACATAGAAGTGATTGTCGGATCGGGAAACATTCTTGTGCTTTAGCAACCCATTTCCATAAAATGGATCATAACTTTGATTATAATAACGTGAAACTTTTAGATAGCGAGCCGAATTATAAACGTAGGCTGTTTCTTGAAATGGTACATATCAGAAATAATAGTAATTCTATAAATTTTAAAACTGATATTGATAAATTAAGTAATATTTATTGTAATCTATTCAATTTTCATTAGTATGTAATGATGAGGAAGGTCCTTTTTATTTTTGTCATATTATTGGCTTTAGTATATAATCTTTTTAGTCCTCCTCTTTCTTGTATTCATATAGTTTTTATTTGCACGCTGTACTGTAGGACATATATGTATGTTAAATTTTCGCTCTACACAATTCTTGTTTAACTGTTACTTTTAACATGTCGTTTGTAAATTCAGTGTAATATGTTTGTGATATATTCAATTCTAAATGTAACCGGATCTTAGTTGTAAGTATTTTAACCTTTTCTTTGTATTGACGCATTGTTTCATTCTGGTAATAATTTACAGTAAGCAATCCTCCCGAAGAAGTAATAAATAAATTACGAAATATAGAGGAACCTTAACAAATAGATCGTTTTTATTACAGACCGCTTACCCAATAATTTTCCTTAATATTAATAGAGTACGGTCGATAAAAAAAATATATATATATAGAATACAATAAGAAATACGCAGTTAAATACTGGGTTATTCAGCAGTAAAAACACATCAGAGTATTTACTAATAATCTTTGAGATATTTTCGGGTCAACAACGTTGATTTGCATTTGTATTATACATATGACTAATAGGTATATTCTTTCTGATCTGCAATTGTATTACCCAATCCTTAGAATTAAATAAATAAATTAGATACGTGATAAATGTTATCTGGTAAAATTTCCAGTATTTTTTCTAGTAAAACACTTTGTTGTGGTTAACTGTGGATATATGCGGTGTTGTACCAAATGACGTCTATTTACAATGATTATTAGGGGAATTTATGTTGTTATCTACATCTAATGTAATGAAAGTAGTTTGTATTGTGTAACTATCGTAGTAAATAAACACGATTGTTGATTGTCATTTAACTGTTAGCTTTGAAGTTAATTGTTAATTATATAAATTTCTAATTTTTTAAACAGCATTTTCTTCATTTGACTAGTTTCGTTGTGGCATATATGTCACCTGTATTAATAATAAAATCATTAAAATAATTTGTATGAGAAAAAACGGAATACTGTAGCAAATATTCTAACTCAGAAATCTAGTGTTATTTACTGAATATCTGTGCCGTAATCCTGATACTCCGCAAACGACAAGATCCAAGATGAAAGTGTGTTTGCACTAGGGGTGACGCTGATGACGTCTGCTAAACTGAAACTTAAGAATTCGTTTTTAGTGGTGTTTCCCTTTTTTTGATTCGAACAATAGGCCACAGTCGCATTTTTCGTAGAGGTAGGAATAAAACAGTATCATCCAGCTGGTGTGGTGTAAGGATTATTGAAAACAACAAATTTGTGAGTTGATACAAACAAACGATCCATAAGGCAATGTAGTTAGTATTGTTCATTATTATACATGAACAATACTAACCAGTGTAATTTTAATCAAAGTTAATTATTTTGAACTGAAAACATTTTCTTTCCATTCAGATTTTTCTTCACATTTGACTCAACAAAATATTGATCTTTATTTGAGTGAACATTATTACACTAAAGAAATTATATTCTCGATTGAATAACAGAACGCCTTAACACTATTGAAAAGAATTATTTCTAACTCACTAAATGCATATTTCTTAGATTTAAGACAACCTTTCTCTCTGTGAAGTATATCCCAGTCCTATATAAATTGAATTCAGTAACTAAACCTTCTACGATGTTTAGATAAAACTGTATAATTTCCATATGTGAAGCAACTGTTTATATGAAATTCTCCAGAGTTTTGCAAGCGGAAACGTATTGTAATTTAAAACCTATGAAAAAAAAAAAAGTTTCCTTCTTTCACAGCCCGAGTATACGGATAATAGGACGCAATATTGTATAATTTTATCGAATTTCTATGCAAATTATTTACGTATACAGCACGTTAGAAACGTTCCCCTTACCGTACCCATAATAAACAATAGACTTAAACGCGACAGAGGTCACCTGGCCGCAATTGCTGCTAGCGCAGAATCACGAGGAAAACATCTTCGACCAGCTAGGAGGCCCTTCTCTTCGGGATACGCATGACTCGTAGTGGAAAGTACAAATACGACAGATCATATACAACAACATATACTTGCTTATATATCCATACCCGTGTATACCGTACATCCATGCAACATCGGGCGAACCGTTCTGAATGAATCATTCCCTCTCTATCGGCGAGACAATCGACCGGTGCACTCCAACATACGCCTGATCCGCGTCTTGTTGCGTGTAGTTTCTATTCAATGCATCGGCGCTCTGTCGACTTTGTGCTAAAAGGGGATTCGCCTCATCGTGCATCGGTTCGAGGTAACTCGGAATGCAGATGGTACAAGAAAAGCGAAATCGCTGTTATTGATTGATAGCTATACACCCTTAAACTCATTTATTCTGGCATACGTGTTGGCTGTGGTAAACCTACTTCATTTTTTTCTTGAAATTAACCTTTCGTTAACTGACGCAGTATGTTTATTTAAATGATACCATTTCTACGTTTACACCGCATATTATTGAGTTCAGATAACGAGAACGATCATTTGACCACTGGGCTATTGCGGTATTGTTCGTATATTCGAGTACATACAGAGTGTTTGGTAACTTGGTTGCTAAAGTGAAATTTCGTTTATAAAATCGGTTTACCAACATAAATCAAAGAATACATTTTTTTCTGATCAGGCTTCGTTTAAGAAATACTCAGTTATATAAAAAAAACTATTTTGTTCAACATAAAATGAAAATAAATAAATTTCAACAAAAGTTATTACTACGAATTTTCAAAAATTTTACCATTTGCATTGCTACACGCCTTGTAACACAAAACAGGTAAATTGTAGGGCTGTGAAAACCCGTCTTTTCAGGAATCGGGTACCCGTCCTCAGCATTACCGGGTTTCGAGCTACTGATTCTTTAGCTCTAAGTTTTGACAATGTGTACATGTAGTACGCCATTATTTATTTTTAATTATTGTATTTATGTATATATTGACGATATATTGTTCCTTACAAATGGCAATCAATTGAAATTGAAAACAGTATTAGCCGAAAACGGATATTCTGCTTTATAGAGTCGTTTTGGGAGTCTAGAACACACAGTCCAGCTGCAAATAATAGGTAGGATTTAATACGGGATAAAAAGAGTATTTCCTATGGAATCTTAACCCTTCCTTCCTTGTTTCTATATGAGACCCTTAGCACTACCTACAAACAGCGTCAGAAACAGAAATATCGGTTTGACATACATTCTTATAGCACACGCCATAATCACTAGATTAACCTTCCTAAACCAGGCTCCTCCCTTTGTAGAGATTCCTTATATTATATGAGTTTTTCATTATATAATAAACTTCCTACTTCTTTAACTGATTCACCAACTCAAAAAGTGTTCCAGCGCCAACTAAGGGCCGTACTGTTGGAACAAGCATTTTATTCCACGAATTTTTAACATATGACTTTGATACATAATTCTTATCTACCTTATACTCCCCCTTGTGAACATTTGTTTTTATATCTTAAATGTAACACAGCTACAGACACTAGTCCATCAAATTACATTACTGTCAATGCCATTATTTTTTATCTACACTGATATTATTAGTATATGTTTATTTATATGTGTTGTATGTATTGCCAAACAACCCCTAGTGTTTTTATGCGCAAATAAAGTATTCTATTCTATTCTATTCTATATAGCAATTACTTTGATAATATATGTCTCCTGTCACATACATTCACAGACCGAAGCGATGTTCTCATCGCTGGTTTGTGGATGCCTCGAAGACGCCGAACGGCACAGGCATTGGGATCTGGAGAGATGGAGAACCGAATGGCGAAGCCATCAGCTTAGGGGGCTCCACTTCCATCTTCCATGCTGAAGTTATAGCCATCCAGACCTGTGCAGAGAACATCTTAAACTGCCCGCATGGGAATGGATCGGTCGAAATTTTTTCCGACAGCCAAGCTGCCCTCAGAGCACTACAGGCTGTCAAATTTGCTTCCGAAGTGGTACTGAGGTGCCATAGGAAGCTTGAAGAATTGGCGGAGCATCACAGCATTACGCTGAGATGGGTGCCTAGTCACCAGTGGTCTACCGTTCACTGGTCCAGAACCGTTGTGCGGGAGTTCCTATGGCGGTATCAAAGCCTTTGTCAGATCTCAACTCGCTGCTAGTCACCGCTCCTATTGGAATGGACTAGTCGGCGTGAGACACTGTAAAATCCTCGGTTTTTATCCGGGCGACGAAAGACTCCACAAGGCAGTCTCTACGAGCAGGGCCAGACTGAGACTTCTCACGGGAGTCCTAACCGGCCACTGTTCATTAAATAAGCATTTGCACCGAATGGGGCGAGTGGACTCTCCCCTGTGTAGAAACTGTGGGAGAGCAGAAGAAACTCCTGTGCACCTCCTTGCCGACTGCCCGGCAGTGGACAGGGAGAGACGGAGCTGTCTAGGGGTCGCTCGATTGGACGAACCCAGTATAAGAAAATTAACTCTCGACCAACTTGCGGACCTGTTTGTTCGAGTACAACCAGGTCGAGAGGGTTAAGACATCATGGGGGCACAATAGGTCTTAAGGCCGAGCTGCCTCACGGGGTTAAACCTGCCCATGAAAGCAAAAAAAAAAAAAAAAAAAATATATGTCTCACTTCAAAATTTCCAAATTTTACAAATCGAACGTACGAAACTTTTAGCAAATGCATTAAGTGAAATATCCTACACTATAAAAAGGTTTTGTGTAAAATTGCATAACCAAACGTTGGCATCTTTGTAACCAACGTTTGGTTATGGAAAATTACAGGAACATTCTGTAATAAAATTTTACATAATCAATCATGTGTTTTGTTTTCCATAATCGGGAATGTATCAGTACATTGTTTATTATGCAGTTTCAATATGTACTTTTACTAAACCCGTTATGTACTATTACATTATGCGCTTTACAGGTTTACTACAGTTTTATTACATTGTTAGTATCTATATACTTTACTATATTTATGAGTAGAATAAAGGTGAAAAAAAAAACTATGAATACTTAAATAAACTATACGGCTTTATTAAAAAGTTTTCCTATAGATCTATATATTTAATAACAAATGGGTAATAATATATTGATTTGCATTTTCTATAAAAATAAATGCAATCCTTAGACTTAAGAGAAACACTCATTCAGAATAACAGAAAAATACTTCTTAGAAGTATATATAGGTATATAATAACATAAACAAATAGCAATTTGTGAGGTATGCAGCGGTATATGAAACATTTTGAAATTTTAGCCCTGGTGAAGATAATAAATATTATTAAAAGCTTAGAAAAAAATTTCATTTACTGCTTGCTGACTGCATACTTCAAACAGCTATTTGACCACTATCAACATTTACAAAAAAAAAAACACTGAACTATAACTAAAGTATACCTAACAATAAGTAACATAACTAAAATTAAGTGTAATAAAGTATTTAATTTTATGTACAATTTTTAATACTTGAAGCTCCTGTTAAATTTATTATGTTTTCTGTACATATGCGAACGCATACTGTGGATATTGTGAAACATTATATTGGAATTGCATATATTATTAAACGGACAGATTCTTCTGTTCCCGAATCAGAATCTTCACCAACATTGATAATGACAGACGCAACATCTACTTCTGCTAGAAAGTGTTCTCTGGCGTACCATTTCTGAATGACCTCATTTGTGTGTCGTACGCAATTGTAATAAAACAAGTTAGTTAATAGTTTTACCTTTTTTTTTTCTCAAGTAATGAAACTACATTCGCAAGTGTCCGATAAGAATACAGTAATTAAATTGCTTAAACAATTCAAATGCTTCTAAACTCTGGAAGATGACTGCTCAGTGTCGTCCAAACGTCGGCACAGCCTCATACTTGATGGTACCGGCGTGCCACCTACATGTCCTTCCACGATAGTGGGCTGCTGGGCTGCCACAACTTTTCCAATCAGAACTCACGATCCTTGATCGACTGCTCATCGCTAGTACCGGTCCCGTCTTTGAAACATTACGCCAGCAGGATACAATCTGAGCGTGTTTACACAAAACACTCGGTGTAATAAATATTATGATACTCAACCAATAATATTAAGTAATAATTAATGTACCTAGAATTTTGAGTAATAAGTAACACAACCAATAATTAATACTCCCAGTATATTGTATAATATGGATCCTAACCAATATGTAATAACTTAAACTTTTCATATATTGAAGAATATGGTACATAGCCAAAATGTAAGAATCTTTGCTTTTAATATATTGAATAATTAGGAAGACAACCAATATGGAACACAAGCATTATGTAATAATTTATTCTTTTAATATATCGAACAATATGGTACACAGCCAATATGGAACAATAAGGTACACAGCCAATATGGAACACAACCATTATGTAATAATTAATTCTTTTAATATATGGAACAATATGGTACACAGCCAATATGGAACAATATGGTACACAGCCAGTATGGAACACAACCATTATGTAATAATTAATTCTTTTAATATATAGAACAATATGGTACACAGCCAATATGGAACACAACCATTATGTAATAATTAATTCTTTTAATATATAGAACAATATGGTACACAGCCAATGTGGAACAATATGGTACACAGCCAATATGGAACAATATGGTACACAGCCAATATGGAACACAACCATTATGTAATAATTAATTCTTTTAATATATAGAACAATATGGTACACAGCCAATATGTTCATAAATATTTAAGTAGGTATATTCATGAAAAACAATTGTTTAGTAAATTATGACTTGTCAAGCAAGAGTGTCAAAAGCCATCTCATCAGCATAACTATTAAAACCTACTAACACACGCCAGATCGTCAAATGTATAATGTTTGATACACACCGCCCTAAATAATAAATAAATACACCAATATTTGGTGAAACACACACCTCACACATTCAACTAAAAGATGAGCCTACAACATGCAACAATTCAAATATACAATATTGAATAATTAGAAACCCAGCTGCGATTGTCAGTAATTCAAACGTACTTACTTGTACTTTCCTCCAAAAAGCGCACACTCTTGGTGGCGACACTAATTATTTTTTTCTTTTAAAATTGCACGCGTGCAGACGTCGCGACAGCACTCACTTACTTGCACTCTTCTTTTTTTCGTTGTCACTGTCACCTATATGTATATCATAAGCCTACTTCAAAACGTTTATTAAAATGTAGAACAAACCCTCGCCATTTTAATACATTTCCATTTACTAACAAAATAACAAACTTAACCAAAAAGACAACAATAAAAGAATCCCTAACACAATTGCTCCACACATTACCATCCCAACACAATATCCATATCTGCCGATATATGTATTATACCTAATATCATTATAATATGTTTTAGCCCTTGCCCAAATCAGTTAGGTAAATAGCATTAACGTCATCACTAACGTCAAAAAGCTTAATGACAGATCCATAGACCAAACTTTGACAGAACAATGCAAGATGGTGTACTGATTTTGATTAGCGCCGTACAAGTGTAGCACGTTTAAGAATAGATTATTTGGCTGTATTCTATCTCTTTTCTATTTGAATGACGCGCAATATTAGTATTTCGATTGCTTGAACCAACGACTACAAGACGAACGTTTCAATTTGAATTTGCTTTCTCTCTCTTGTATTAAACGGAAATTGTACGAAATGCATTGAATAACATATGAGTATTATTGCTATATAAATCAATTACGCGTGGGTAAAGATCCGTTGGACTAATAGTAGAATCCGAATCTGCGATAAAAAATAGGGATTCCTATTTAAGATTTAAAATTTGGCCCCCGCTTCGCCCACAGAGAGAGTGGGGGTGGGTGTAATTTGATACTAACGGACGCTCCCTCGGAAATATTACAGTTTTGATTCCGCAAATTTTTCTGTATGATGCGTATTTTTCGAGATATGTATTACATAATTCAAGGTTAAATGATTCACCCGGTATATTAGCAGCAATATACATACAATCGAAGCCACGTAGAAATTTAATATATTTCGTCACGTTTGATGAGGCGCAGAAGGTTGTCGATCCGTCGACGCATCCTCTCACTCAGATCGCGCTGGTTCTTCTGGCCCGGATGAAACTGCCGACTATAGTTATGGGGACGTTACGGCCCTGCGGCGGACTTTTTAAAGGCGCGCGCACTAAAAGTGGAAAAGATAAAGAGAAAGGCAATAATAATACCGGGGACGAGGACCGGTGCCGCAGGAAACCTTACGAAAGGGGACGAGTGGTCTCTTTGTCGATTCCGGTCGGGTAGTGTCGTAAAAAGGTGACGGGTTGCAGCGGTAATAATTGTCGGGCGAAGGAACGTTTACAGAAGAAAGAAGAACGAGGGATAAGTGTTGAAACTTTTAAAGACGACACTTGCTTGCGCCTTTTTTTATGTTTACATTGCAAATGCTTAGGAAAAAGATTCTTAAAAGATGTACCGACTACAATTATTATAGTTCATCATTCTTTTTCTTTGCATTGTTAACGCGTTGCAATAGAGGAGTTAAGATCTCATTATCAGTGTTAAAGTGTAATATCTATTTTGAATCTTCTGTCTATTTTGTTTTATCTGTTATCTTATTTAATACTTGATTGTGCATTTTTGTTTTTATAGGTAGTAACTTTTTTTAGTCCTTTTTAGACGTCTTATTTGGACCATTACGCATTACAATTTTCCTGCAACAAGCTTATGTGGATAATCATGGAGTCTTATAAATAAAGTATACTTAAAAATATAGACAAAAAAAGCATATTAGCGATGGCTGCAAAATTCCAGATCTAATATTTTGAACTTGGTTCAAAGCTCTGAGCAGACGGAACTGATTCCATCTAATCTGCTCCTGCTCATTGTCAGTTATACTGACACACATGCTTTTAAACAAGTGCAGATTGTTTGCATTTCCGTTTTGTACTTTTCCCAAAACGATTTCTATAAATGTACATCTTAGTTACATTGGAGCCAAGGACGGACGTCTTCAGCTTCACTAGGAAAGACCTTGTAGATATTTCTAATAGTGAGACTTCTAAAACTTACGTCCGCAAACCAAGGTGAGGGTACTATTACTAGTTTGTGGATGCCTCGAAGACGTCGAATGGCACAGGCATTGGGATCTGGAGAGATGGAGAACCGAATAGCGAAGCCATCAGTTTAAGGAGCTCCACCTCCATTTTCCAGGCTGAATTAATAGCCATCCAGACCTGCGCGGAGGGCATCTTAAACTGTTCGCCTGAGAATGGATCGGGCGAAGTTTTTTTCTGACAGGCAAGTTGCCCTCAAGGTACTGCAGGCTGTCAAAGTCGTTTCCGATGGTACTGGGATGCCACAGCAAGCTCGAAGAATTGGCGGAACATCACAGCATTACGTTGAGATGGGTTCCAAGCCACTCTGGGATTAGACTCAACGAAATTGCTGACAAACTATCTAGGGGCGCCATAGTGAACGACTATTCACAGGGCCAGACCCGTCGGGTGGCAGTTCTTATGGCGGTATCAAAGCTCTTGCCAGATCTGAACTCGCTGTTAGTCACCGCTCCTATTGGAATGCACTTGCCGGCGCGAGACATTGCAAAATCCTCGGGATTCATCCGGGCGAGGAAAGACTTCGCAAGGCAGTCTTTATGAGCAGGAATAGACTGAGACTACTTATACGGTAGTCCAAACTGGCCACTGCACACTGAACAAGCACTTGCACGGTATGCAGCGAGTGTACTCTTCCCTGTGCAGAAACTGTGGGAGAGCAGAAGAATCTCCTGTGCACTTCCTGGACGACCACCAGGTCGAGAGGGCTAAAACATTATGGCGGCACAATAGGTCTTCTGACGGAGTTGTCTTACGGGGTAAACCTGCGCATGAAAGTAAAAAAAAATGCATGACATCTAACAAAGTTATTTGCGAGTTTTTTACAATTAGATTTTGGGATAGAAAAGATAATTTTTTATATATTTTTTTTTAATTAGATATATTACATATCATTTTTTTCTCCTTTTTTAAAACTTAGCTTAACTAAAATAAAATTAAATAAAAATTTAAAAAGCATTTTAGAATAGGTATACTAATTTCTGTTTTTTAAAATAAGTATATTAAACTTTCAAATTCTAAGTAACTTTTTCCAACAATTTTGTTGGATATCAAATTGAACCTTAGGTCATATAACAGTTTTTAAATTTGCCCCCTGCTGACCATTGGTCACACGTGCCATAATATTCTTTTCGGTTATTACACTGATTATTATTATCTGTATTATATTGAATCGCCCTCGAAAAGTATTTAGCAAATTTTAACATTAAAAGTTACGCCAATTTTGCATTCGTTATGCTGATTACTGAATATTTATACCTATTTAATTCAATAATGGGTCTTGGTTACTTAATATGAACATTACTAACGAACATTTGGACGATGAATTAAAACAAAATGTAATTTACATCATTTATAATGTTTTATTGATTGTATTCCAAGAAAAAATATGGTTATGTTATACATATAAGCAAGTTTTATTATTCAGATATGAGCAAATAGTTTAGCTACATATGTATATAGTTTTATCGGCTCTAGACAACCAGTACAGAAATTTACAAAAATTTTACAGGCAGCAATGTTCTTCATAAAAGTTGTAATGGAAATTCTACAATTCTACTCCCAAAAGACTTATGTGTATAATGCTTAAAAAAAAAATAGTTGAAAAACAGCTACAATTGAAAAAATAACATATATCTAAGTGAAAGACGCCGATAATACCATTATAACAGCTATATTAAATAATAAGCCGGCAGTTACGAAAAGTATCATATTCATGTTGTATAAATTTTTAAATTTGTTTCCTTTACTAAAAGAATTTTATTTATCTAACAGCCCCATCTAGCGTCAGGTCGGTAACTCTCATTGTGTGGCGGCTGTACATGTGTATTCATGCAAAAGTACAAAATTTTTTGCATCTTTAAGTATACGTGAAATTGTTGTAATTTTTCAGTGTGCAATGAAATAATCAATGCACACGAAATCTGAAATATTACAAAATGTAAGCGACCCATCTCAGATCCGCAAAAGACTCAACATCGCTCTATATATGGGGCAATATTACCGTAGCATTCACTTTCAAACGTATCATTTGATCTGTAGCGTACTAAATTACACGGTTCCAACGAGTTCGCATCGTGAGAAAATACATCGGCCGTATCATTTTTATTGAGACTGGTCTGCAATTGTTCACACAGCTGATTAGGATACGTGTAACAATATATGTATTTATTTGCTGATGCACTTTCACATCGCAATTTCTTTCGCTGTAGGTAACACACAGATGGTGCTCATAAAATCGTTAAATATGATCCTCGATTCTTAATTCGTTTTTACCGCCAGATAAAATTATTATTAAACGCAGTTTTATTTCACCATATATATACATATATACCATACCTAAGGCGTTCATTTACATGTTACTTAACACTAACAGTCTAATTGTCTGTGGAAATACGTCAGTAATGTTCTGATAAAACGCATTCGTATTTCACTGTTATCACGTGACAATCTAATGTAATTAATACAGGATGCTTATAGGCGTTTGTTTATAATGACAAGTGATAAATATTATAATTTTTGATAAGTGCGCTTATAGATGTAGATGTACAACATATAAATAAAAATAAAAATTGCTTTAAATAGTTAACTGTGTTTTTTTAATGTTTGAAGGGCATTCTTTTAAATTTTATAATATCACCAGCACAAAATAAATGGTGTAAGGGTCCCTGGGGTACTTAAACACAATAATAATGAATTCTGTTCCCCTAATTCTATTGGAAATGCGTTTGTAGATTACTTTAACAGTCTTTATATTGATTTCGTCGCCGATGACCTACACCGAGAAAGAAGTTTGGCTGATTCAACACATTTTTGTATTTAAATATGCTCAAACCACTAGAATGTTTAAATCAATTACGCAGAATTAGTTGCACTAGTGTTGTTCACTCAATCTACAATCTTTTAAATTTTCACTGAAGAAATTACCCTTTTGAGTTAAAATTTAAAGTATACTTAACCAATTACAATAAATGTTTTAATTAAACCTTAACAACTATTCAATCAGTTGCTGTAGGTTAGATCTAAGCTCCCATAGAATTGAGCTAACTAACAATTTGTTTTTATTGAAAAATATAATGAATTTTGTATCAACGTACCTATTATTTTGAGTCAGCATACATTGCGTTATGAGGAAGCACATTTGGCCGGTTGCACGAATGCCTTAATCTTGAATTAACTTCAATTGGCATTTAAAATGTAACATTTGCTCCATGTATTTAAAATTGTATGTCATTTTCTAAGTGTCAATTAAAGTATATTTAAGATTAACGCATTGGTGCAACCGGCCAATTGTAGTAATTGCATATTGCAAAACTTTTGACTTAAATTACGGACAATATTTGTATTGCTTTGAGAATATAATTCACCTGTCACGTGACACACTTTTGGATAATTACATTACTTAAAATTTAAAATCCAAGAAAAAAATCGCAGAATAGGCTATCAAATCGATGATGAGTTGCGATACAGTTGAATGTCACCTGTTTTTAAGCATAAAACTATTGACCGTCAAACTAGCAGATCATGGTATACTCTTCTTGGATTTCGGTTTGGAACCGGGTCCTCGAACTTCTTGCTGACGTTTCGTCCACACATACTGTGGACATCTGAAATTGAGTTTCAGGTGAACAGCGACGCACGAAAATATCTCAATATATTCGGAAAACCCCCACTCTTGCAGAACCGCTTCACTTCCTTCACATTTTCTAGAAAGATTATTAAGGTTAACGTTTTTAGCATATACCTACTTGCATATGTATGTACATACGTATTATATTCATCCACAAATATTAAAAGTATGACTGATTCTGTACTATGCAAAAGGTATTGCCATTCTATTTGTGTGAATTCCACGGTGCCAGCAGAATATGCATGCGAAATTTGTTCCAAAAAATGCCAAAATTAAATATTAAATCAATATTAAAATATTTTCTATCTTTTGGAAATTTTGTTTTGTCAGAACTGGTAAAACTGTCAGCTCTAATAGCTTTTTATATTGTTTTTATGTTTTTTCCATATGTTCTCTGAACATCACTTAACACGTCTGTAAAAAGTATGATCCTCTTTATATTTTTTCTATATGTTTTCTGAGCATCACTTAACAGGTTTGTAAAAAGAAATTTGAACTAAAACGTGGTGAACGATGTCAAAATAAATAAAGTATACGGTGACGCGTGAATTTTGTTGAGACAATTAGGAACTGTTATGAGATTCATCAACTTGTAACAGTATTGTGTTTTCAACCTATTGAAACCCTCTGTGTAACTAACTTTGTTTAAATAACGTGGTTGCATTTAGAATCGGTTTTACAAAAGAAAAATCTATTTTTGAAATCTATTGCCAACTTCACACCGGTATTTTTATTAATGATCTAGTTGTATCAACAAGTACTGGTTGCTAACAGAAAAGAAAATGACATTATATGAACGAAAATAATTGTAAAATCTTTAAAATACTGTACTACAACCACAAATGCTGGTCAAATACCATATATAAAAAGCAAAAATTCCATATATAGGTTTCTAACAAACAATTTTTTTAACAAACCAAACATATAGAAGCGTTTTCGCACAGGTGTATACTGCATGTTCATGCAGCCACCTTTCCACGTGCAATGTAAACTTGATACAATCCATCAGCGATAGTGAATTCATTCTCATTCTTTACGCCGCCTTCTGGTAATCGATCCGCACTAATATCTTGTGTTTGTTTATGTTTATTTATGTACATGTTGTTGTGTTATACGTATATCTTTTTATCTTTTATGATCTTGAGAGACTGCATTCTAATTGTAGGTGTTCACATCAGTAACCTTCTAGACGCGGTGATTACTACGCCTGACAGACAGTTGCTGTTTACTGAAATAAAAATGCTTTGTATCGGTGTCATTGGAGCAATGAAGGTCAAGTGCAAATCGTAGTTTTCTTATACAATTTTATAGAATACCTCTTTATTATTCAAAAAGGATAATGCAAGTACGTAAGCACTTATTCATGGATTCGATTAGTAGGTTTGAAACAGCTTATATAACATTATATTATTTTATACAATGGATACATAAAAAAGTGTAGAAACTTTAGGTTCGGAATAACAGTATGATGAATAATTTAGAATGTTTCCAGTATAAAATAACTGCACGATATCTTTTAATCTTAGAATAGTACCATACACACACTGAGAGAAATAGATTGTACTCTTTAACATAAATATAGTGTACTTTAATATATTTTATAGCTCCTATAGGGACAATCATATTTTATATTACCGGTGACAATATCTATAGTATAGTAAATTTCTGTGAATAGTTTTTATTAACTCGTATGTTAAAGTTGGTGTACTATATTTGTAGTATTAATTTGAGCATACATGTTAGTAAATCTGAAAAAAATGTCTAATAGCACTGACTATATTTGATAATAACTGTTAAATTTTTTATTGTACCCAGTATAATGTAATATTTTACTATGTAGGATACATGATGCTCATACTTACTATATAGCCTTGTAGTACTTATAATATTATTTTCTATTATAATAATCTAACGTCTCTTAGCATTTAAAATAGTAGATAGTAAACAATAATATAATGGATCATATGCGGGCCCTATACAACGATACTTACCTGTAATGTAAAATATAGTACTATATACAAGGTTTTACCCAGTTCATGCATACACTGAGAAAAATGGATTGTAGAAATTAGATAGTAAATCTCTTTATGTTAATTAGTAACATAATTATTGTCAAAACGACAATATGTGGGGTATTAAGAGTAAAATAACCAGATGTTACCATGCTTATAGTAAGAGGTAAAATCTGGATGTTACCAGGTATTCGATGCATATTCAATTTCTAACATAAATGTTCGTAACGCTCTTCCCACCCCTTGCTCTATTCATTGTCGATCTTTACCGAAGAAATCGACCAATAAGCTGTATTGCCACTCACACGTGTTATGTACGTGTGATACAGGTGTACGTATTCGTGTCGGTGCATGTTTGTATCTGCACAGAGAAAAATCCATGTTGTAATATTTACACTTTACTGTTTGACGGAAATTGTAGTAATAATTCCTACTATTGTGCAAAATTTTAGAACAACGGCGTTGCATTTTCCTATATCACGGTTACAAAAAAGCAATAAAATTGTTTAAAAATATTGTGTGACAATCTTCTACAAAATATAGTGAAATGTTTTACAATATTTTACAACAAGTGAATATAATAAATTGCATATAATGTAGTGAAGACAGTTATAATAACAGGTGTAGCAAATTTACTGTGTTGTGTTTATTTAGGTTAGGTTAGGTGCTTGCAACAGTCACCTTACTTTGATTATTGAAAACGGCATTAATAATGAGATGGAATGAAATGAATGTTGTATAGTTTTATATCTATATAGTAGGAATATCATAATACTCATAATTGGTTTAGCTACATAAATATGTGATACTACAGCTTTTGTCGTAAAGATGGCGCTACGCTTGTTTCATAATCTTTGAAATTCGTACTCAATGTAAATTGTGATCGGTAAATGTGGCTGCGTAATATCTATATGATGCTTATACATGGTTAACGTCGTGTAAAAAGTACTGTGGACAATCGCCCACAGACGAGAATTACGAGGCTCTTCAATACCGGTAGTACTCTACAGTACACGGGCCGGTCTGATTCCCGCAATCCTGCCCGATACGACGGCAATTCGCCCGACTGTCACCGGCTAATCAAATTATATTAATTAATTATAATTAAAAATTATTAAACTATATTTATTATAGTTTTCATTGTTAACAGTTATTATCAAATATAGGGAGCGCTACTAGACATTTTTTCACATTTACTAACATGTATGCTCAAATTAATAATACAAATATAGTACACTTTACCATACGAGTTAATAAAAAGTATTCACAGATATTTACTATACAGATATTGTCACCGGTAATATAAAATATGATTGTCCCTATAGGAGCTATAAAATATATTAAAGTATACTATATTTATGTTAAAGAGTACTATCTATTTCTCTCAGTGTAGGGAAAATGGAATATTACACAATAAAAACTATAATATTGATTTTATTTTTTCATTTGTCCTTAGAACCATTATTACAAAATTCCAACGTGTATCACTTTCATTAACATAACAATCACTAGTAGGTTAGATTTAGGTTAATGTTGTATCAAAGCATAAAGTACCCACTACGAAGTGTATGCCTATAATATCTATTACTTACCTTTGAATATATCAATTAACTTTGGAAACCCCCACTCGATTAAAATGTTTTCCACGTTTGCATCCTTTTCTGCTCACGATGCACATCAATCAAGGAACGACCAGACACAAACATGCACCGACACGAATACGTACACCTGTATCACACGTACATAACACGTGCACAGTAATTTAGTCGCGGCAAAACAGCTTATTGGTCGATTTCTTAGGTAAAGATCGACAATGAATAGAGCAAGGGGTGGAAGAGCGTTACAAACATTTATTTTAGAAATTGAATATGCATCGATTATACAATGCAATAGCGTTACCAACAATGACATATGCATGCGAGTCTTGGCCACTTCAAAAGAAGCAGGAAGGAAAGATAATAGCTACTGAAATGAAATTTTTAAGGAAAATAACTGGAAAAACAAAGTGGGATAGAATACGGAATGAACAAATAAGACATAAAGTAAACCAGGAAGTAATAATAGCCAAGATAGAGAAGAAACAGTTACAATGGTATGGACATATAGTAAGAATGGAAGAAGAGACACTCGTTAAAAAGGTAGTTGAAGCTGGAAACATGGATAGGAGAAAGAAAGGAAGACCGAGAAAGGGATGGAGTGAAAGAATAGAGGAAATAGGACGGAGAAGGGGAAAGACGATATCAGAAATGAAAGAGATGGCCAGAGACCGGAAAAGATGGAGGGAATGGGTCAATAGTTGAAAAGAGACATATCCGACGCCTACAGCGGGCAAAAGGATCTGAGAAGAAGATGAAGAAGAATATGCATCGAATACCTGATAATATCGCAGTCAATCGCAGCGACTATCTATATAATCCACGTCATTATATAAGCTTTCAGCAATAGAGTATATTAATTGTTACATCCCTAAGATGTAGATGGTAACATCCAGATTTTGCCTCTTACTATAAGCATGATAAAATCTGGTTATTTTACTCTTAATACGCCGCGCCGCATATTGTCGTTTTGACAATAATTATTTTAGTAATTAACATAAAGAGATATACGATCTAATTTCTACAATCCATTTTTCTCAGTGCATTTATATATTTAAATTGTTCCGCAGGTTGGTAAATTTAATAATAAATGAGAACAGTTTACATATTAAATATCCAATTCTTTAATTTTTAATATACTGTGTGTACTGTATGTACTTTATGTTTCGATCTATACAGGTCATCCTCTGATCTGAAACGTCAAGTGAAATATCTTTTATAGGAAGCATATCGCTTCACAATTAATTTTAGAATTTTAATGTGTGTTATAATTATTTTGTTAATTTGTAAATTGTTTGTTATGTCCAACATATCGCAAGTGAGTTTCCCCTCCCTACACCTAATAAAGAACACAATACGGACAAATGTACGAAGGCGCTTTAAGAAAGACGTAACGAAAATCTTACCAGCAGAGTATAAACCTTATTAACAGCGATACGTCAAAGGAAATCGACAATCGCACGTTCTCCAGATGTTTCCAACGCTGGTGTCAAGGGCATCACTCAATTATTGTACCTAGTGACGAATAACCTTTTAATCGACGATGTGACTAATTCGTGCTAAACGCTTTAATGTTTTCGCATTTCGTGTAAACACATCGCGCCGCTCAGGTGACTAACAATGATATTGTTGTTGCCATTTCGTACCTGTTTTTTATGGTATTCAATATTTGTATGCGTGTTAAATGACGTATATGGTGTGCGCGACTGCGACCGTCTAAACAGCGGAGGGCTATGAATAATAAATATTATCGGAAAGGCTTGCGATTGGTGCCGACTATATAAAAAACCGTTATAATAAAATTTTTACCGTGTTGAATCATCTACGCGTGTGTACGTAACATAAATGTTGTTGTATTGCTTTGTATTGAAGGGAGAGGACTTGTGAAATGTTGCTTTAATTAGTCTGAAAAATGTTTTTAATCTCCTGATGTGACGATATTAATTAATATTCTAAAGTGCTTAATGTGTATGTTTTATTTTATATTATACGCTCCGCCAAAAAAGTATCGCATAATTTAGTTTTGAATCATAAAAGTATCGCATAATCTTTGTTTGTAGCATAAAGTTGTAAATATACTTTAACGCGCTCTAAGATATAATTTCTATGATTGTTTAAATAAAATACAGGCCAAATAAAAACAAGAACTCATACTTGAGATTTTTATTAAAACAAGAAATTATAATTTTGGAAAGAAAAATGTCATAACAGTAGCTTTTAATACTGAGTATTGCCACCTCTGGCTCTTATGACCGCTCGCATACGGTTTGGCAGAGATTCGATTAACCTCCGTATATAAGCCTGATCCAAATTCTCCCACTCGTCACGAAGAGCATTTGCTAGTCCATGCAGGTCCGCTGGGGCAACATTTTGGGTTCGTATCCGTCTGTGAAGGAGGTCCCACACGTGTTCGATAGGGTTCATGTCCGGACTTACCGCAGGCCAATCTAAAACTGGAATACCAACATCGTTAAGGTATTCCTGGACGATTATTGCAACATGCGGTCGTGCATTATCGTGCATTAACATGAATTCGTTTTCTATAATTGGCGCATATGGTACTACATGTTCTTCTAAAATTTCCGTTATATACCTGTGGGCAGTCAGTGTACCTCTGTCTACTGGTACTAACTCTGTACGACCTGTTAAACAGATGCCTCCCCAAACCATAATAGAGCCACCAGCGAAATTAGGTCTATTAGGTCTGATATTACACTGCGAATAGCGCTCACCGTCTCGTCTGTACACTGAGATACGCCTATCTGAGGTGTAAAGACCAAATCTTGACTCATCTGTGAAGAGTATATTGGCCCAGTCATTAATGTTCCAATTTACATGTTCTCTAGCAAACCTTAAGCGAGCCACTCGGTGGTTCCTAGTGAGACGAGGGGCTGTTACAGCTACTCTAGCTCTTAATCCACTCTGTCGTAACCTATTCCGAATAGTTTGAGACTCACACGAGTATTTCTGACTCTAGCCAAGCCGTTCTGCAATTGTCTCGCAGTTACATGTCTTCGACGTAATGCTTGTAGTAGTAAATAGCGGTCATCTTGGCGAGTAGAACATCTTGGACGACCTGGTACAGGTCTTCTACTGTAAATGCCTGTTTCCCTATATCTGGCTACGGCTCTAGAAACACTTGACTGATTGATGTTCACCAAATTAGCAACGTATGCTTGAGATCGTCCATCTTCGATTAAAGCAACTATAGCAGCCACTTGTTCTGAAGTTAAATTGCTCATTTTAGTTTTAAAAGCGTTGGTACAGAACTCTGACTTCGTACTTTAAAATTTGTCCGTATAGGAAGACTTTCAATAAACAACTGAACAAACCTTACACATATGAATTTTTCTAAATGTGTTCTTTTAGGAAAAAAAAAGTAAAAACGCTAAGCTCCATTATTTTGTTAGTGTTTTTATAGTTCACATACAGGAGGCAAACTTTTTGTGAACGTATAAAAATATCTTGGTTCATAAATGCCCTTTTTTAGTTCATGCGATACTTTTTTGGCGGAGTGTATAAAGGAGATAACATTTTTTCGATATTACAAGTATTTTATTACTTCTGTTTATTATTAGTTGATATCTACTGTTATTTAGTACTTGTTTACAAAAACATTTAATTTTAAGGTGTATAAATATGTGTTTATTTAATTAAATTACTAACCAAATGAATTATAATTCTTCATTGCCCTGAAAATGTGGTCAAATCTCTACATTGCGGATATAACATACAAATTTTGTGATATTATTGTGGTTTCATAATCAGAGTTCTATCTTACTACCACTATTACCACATTCGATAGCAAATCATTTCATATTTAATTAATTGTCCAAGGTAGAGTGTGACAAGTTTTGGAGAAAATATTGTTACATATTATTAATTTTGATTTACATATTTTCGACGGGACATAATTTATTGTTTTTTGTTTATTAATATGTGCAAGATGATTTTAAAATGCTCGTGGAAGCAAACATTTTGTAGCAATTGTGTGTATAGTTATGAACGAGTGTAAAAGTGAGTTTATTTTTAAATAGTCGCACCGATACATCTCGTTTGCCTACTATAAGGATATCGATGACCTTAAACGTCGAAGCTATAGTGAACATTGAGAGCGTGCAACGATATTTACGAATATCTGTGCCCTTCAAAGAAAGAGATATAAAGTAATGTATTTGTAGCTTTGTCGTTCTGTTACAAGTGGATTTTACAAATAGTAAGCATATCCCGTTCTAAATATTAATTGAGAATCTATATAGAGCGTTACAATAGTAGAAAATAGCAAAAGTACTTGCTTTTTGCACAATAACTTATAACAGATTGCTGTCCATACGATAAAGTAGATTACCTTACACGCGCAATAGTAGCTCTCTGTTCTGACATTATTCACTCGTTCTGTTAAATCTGCAACATTCACCACGGGTTCATTACATACTAGATGTTTCATAAAACCCCACAGAAAAAACATCACGTGGCTTCAAATCAGGCGCTCGCGGTAACCATGTAATTGGTTCATTGCACCCAAACCATCTTCTACGAAAGTTTTGATTTAACCAATCTGTTACAACGACCATAGTATGAAGTAATGCACCATCGTGCATGAACCGCACATTATTCCTTTGAGTAAGCGGTAAATCATTTAACGATTCGTTGTTTAGGAAATTAACATAATCATTCCCAGTTAATCAGGAAGGCAAAACGTATGGTCCTACCAAGGTATCACCTATAATACCAGCGTTGAGATTGGATCATTGCTAGAAGTTAGAGTACCTAATGGTAGGTGGAAAAGTACCTTCTCTTGTAAACAACAACATGCAGAACATTAGGGAAGCCAGGTTTTCTATTAATTTTATATAGACAATTTGCCAGCAGCTACTGACAAAACTCCACTCTTCGTGGTGGATCTTTAGAATGCAAGGCTTGGACGCGTTCAGATGTGATATGGGTACATTTAACTGCGAAACAACATGTCTAGTGATTGAGCTTGGATTTTCTTCAATGGCTTCTAAAGTTCTGGGTTGCAAGTCAAGTATACGACGACTGCTAGGCCGTTTACGTTGATGGGCCTGAATCTTAAAAAGTGATATGATCTCTAAGATGTTGAATTTTGGCTGTAAAAGTTCGAGCATTGGGTATCTGACAATCTAGGTCAGTATTTCTTCGACCTCTTCGAACGGCTGACCTAAACCCTTGACCGTATGTAAATTAATGAGCATGCTGACATACACATCGTCTGAATACGTTTAAGACGTGTTTTGATTGCCTTAGTAGATTTGATTCGGCGGTTCTAAAACCAAAAAAAGGCGTTCTTAAAAGAAAAAAAATAGTATATTCCAAACCACTTATTCTGCAGAAATCCAATCTTCTTTTTCGGGGCAGTAATATGTGTTTTAGCTATGTTTTCAAATTCCGCAAGTATTTTTTAATCAAATGATATTTATCAGGTCGTTGGCTTTAGCAGTGAAAGAAACTTGACTAACGAAATTCAGTGACAAACATTTAAGAATGTCTAGCTTTTTAAGATATACCTACCTATTCTGAAAAACTAGATACAGTGATACAAAAAAATTAATGAAAATTTAGCTGATTGTGGATGTTTTTAAATAGGATTGTAGACTCCGACCATGATTTTCATGATTAATTAATAGTTGTTCCTCATTTTTCGATTTTTCCATGAAATGCTCCTGAATTGGTTTTTCTTTTTATATATTAAAATATGTTTTCTTAAGTTTGCGATCCCAACTAAAAAGAAATATTTTCCAGCAAGTGAGGAAGGGTTAGAGTTATTTATTTAAAATTTTCAGAAGGTTGTTTTTATAACGCAATTAATAGATTATTATCATTAAACTATATTTGTTATTAAGTTTAAATATTTTAATTTGTTGAATACAGGTCTTTTTTTAATGAATCTCATTGTCTTTATCATATCGATTTAAATCGATCCTAAATCGTTCAACCGACGATAGCTAGAACTGAGTTTCCGCGATGTAGGTTCATATTTTCTTTAATAATGGAATGTGTGATTTTCCTCCACGGAGAAAAATGACATTGCAAATCCAACAAAAAAAGTATTGTCCTTACATTGCAAGCGGTTCAAAAATAAATTGGTATTGCAGTAAAGTTTTGTAAGTATATTCCAAAACTTTTGTTTTGTTCCACCAACAACACTTTTGTTGGTGTTAAAATATTTTACGGTACAAATAATCGCTTTGGCGATAACATTATAGTTGTAGTTATTTCAGATCTAAAATACAGAACAACGTGTGCGATGAAGTGAAGTAGATGTAAACACAATTTTTCAAACCAGTACAGTCAAGAAATATTTACATTACACACAATTGTAGTTGACGCAACAGGGCGCCTACGTTGTCGATATTACAACTTGTAATGCGGGAAGTCCCGGCATGGACAGTAGTATCACGTGATTCTAACCGCGTGTTTCATTGGTCCTACATAGCCTTGAAGAAACAGACTAGTCTGCTAGTTACCAGGCGGAGTAGACCACGCCATATATTTTCGGCTGTGTTAGCTTATTAGTTTTGTGCAAAAGAACGACAGTGTATTAAAATTGAAGAAGACTGGCTCACTTCTGACGTCTACTGACTCTTAGATATGGATAATTTTGTTACAGAGAAGCTAGCTGAATGGAATATTATGCGTACGAAGTACAGATTGCTAATGATGAGTACATTAAACCTTTCGATAAATTACCTAGTGTTTTCCCCTGTTTAAAAGTTGCAAAACGATCTAGAATATACGTTGCCTTGAGACATTTGTAAAATAAGACTTAGATACATTTGAAATTTTAATCTTCATTTTTAGTGATTCCCAGTTTTAGAATTTATCTTGTTTATGTTTTTTGTTAATTATTAATAAAAAAATGTGTTATCCTATACTGATATTTTACTTAAACCCTCCACAGCTTACATTTAAGACAGCACCGAATTTGTGTGTGAATCTACTAAAATATTGTTCGCTTTGAACAGAAATTGCGATTACAAAAATCAAAATCAAGTGACACTATAAACGTAGAAAATGATGACGGAAAATCAATTGTTTGTTAAATATCCACAACTTGCTGTTGAAGTTTCAAATTGCTTTGGTAGTGATAAACAATTTTTAATACTGTATTTAATTTTATATTTAATTTTGTTGAAAACACCATATTTTTGTGATTCGTTAAACAACAAGCAACTGGTTGATTGTAACATGTTTTGGGATTATATCCTTCCAAATTTTGTGGCAGTTCTAACAAAGTTTTTCGACAACAAGTTTTAGGTTGTATTGAATAATGGTTGTTGTTGTCATATATTTACCCACAAATTGTTGTTCAATGTGCGTCAATTGGTGCCACCTTAACAATAAATTTTTCTCCGTGTCTGATTGAGATCAAATCTTCGTTGATTCTCAATATATGTTTCGTTCTTAATCGATTGACACCGGTTGCAAGTCGATAGGATTATTAGTTAAATATTAAGTTTTTTCCGCTTTTTCTCCATTTGGCACTATTGTGCGGCGTCCGGTGACGCTGGTGTTAGTAAAATTAGTGTCGGCTCTAGTGATTACACGATAAGATCCATCATGTAAAAGTTATTTTTAAAATGCATACTATTTTTTAGACACCATTTATACTGTCAGTTTATGTTTGTGCACTCTTAAATTGAGATATTAATACAAGTTAATTTTAAAATTAGGGGATCATTAGATATATATTTTACAATTAATAAAAATATTACTTCATGAATTTGCTATACAGTTTTTCGTTATAACTACATAATAAACAAGAATTGGTTGGTAGCATATACCATCAAATGGTATTCTAATAAACGAATACGAACAGAAAACCTACTATGCCAAGAAATACTTTAAAATATATACATACATAATCCCTGCAAAGTCAACGGTTATACCACGCATGTGCGTCTCCCGCTCATTCTTCTTACTGCAGTAGGTATTGCCCTACATTCAGTCATTCGTCATAGCCACTCATAGCTCACAACGAATACTGGCTCGAGCGCAGCGGTTGCTTTGCTATTCAATCTACACGCAGAAATGAGTTAATTTTTAGTAACCTTTGAAACGTATTGTATTTTTATTATGAAAATGAATAAATTGCAATATATATTGCTTTGGACACACGTACTTATAAACTCAAAAGGTGTAATGAAAGCGTAAAACAGTAACTTATAGCACTACCTATTATGTAAGTACTTAAAAATAGTCTTTGCTCATGACAAGAAAATTAAAGTAATTCTAATGAACGAACAATAAAACCCTAATGAATTTAGGGCAAAACCCTCAAAAAGAAATAGTAAATTTAATGAAGGACAAATAAAAATTAATTCTGGATAAATAAAATTAAAAAACAGAAAACTGAAATAACCATTATATAATATTAATAATTGTTGATGTTTAGAATATTTATTGTGATACCCATTTGCTTTGAGTATTCGCTGAACGGAAGAACGGGATATGTCTAAATCATTGGAAATAGTGCCAGATGACATATTCGAATTTATTTCAACTGCAGCACATACTAAAACGGACGCATTATTAGAAATTCTGCGAGTTGGAAGTGAGGTTTTTAAATTTTCGACCGAACCGGTATTGTCGGTTTTATTTTTTCATTTAAAAATTGTGGCTTTATTTGGAATAGGGATGTTGGGGTATTTAGCTGCAAACACCTCGCATACCCTTCGAAAAGAATTGCCAGCGTGATACCACCGCATCATCTCAGCTCTCTACTCCACAGTATAACGCGGCATTTTGCGCAAAAATATGTATTTAAAACTTAGACAACCAGCTTACTTGAACTGACTAATAATACTGATCAGTCTGATCACTGATCAGTCTACACGTGCTATTATCGTAACCGTGTGCCTTCATAATAAAGTAAATTACAAAAACCAGAAATCTTTTGTCGAATAAAAGTTAAATTGATATCAAAATTGATGTTTTTATCACAGTAGAAAAGAGGTAATTATAATATAATGAACGTACCTATATTACAGATACGTTTTAACTCATTAATAAATCTTTTAAAAAATAGGATCGTACCTGCATAAGAAATATTTATGATTTTTTAGTGAAAAAGGAACACACTCACGTGAAAGCCATTAAAAAAACATCAGTGACAGGAAAACTTTATTCATTAATCATTCTGCTTTTTCTCTCTATCTATATATACGTTTTCCTGTGAAACCATATTTTTTCCCTCTAGCTAAAATCTACTGCAGCAGGCGTTAAAACTGCAACATATTTTTTGCTCTACTTACAGTTAGTATAGATATATAATGTGTATATGCAGATATAAACACGCGTATTATTATTATAACAACCTCAAGGTAGGGTTATAAGTTATACACCTAATGTCTTTATAATTGCGATCAATTATCTGCCCAAATGGGTATATGTCTTGGATTTTTGTGATGTTGTGTTTTGTACTAATGATATATAATGGGATATTTTTATTTTATAATCTATATTTTACTGGTAGTAAATGCGTTTTTTGGGAGCGTGCAAGAGTGATTGATTAGGATATTAGCGTAAAAAAATTAGATTATGGATGTTAAAGAAAAAAATTGATGTTTCACTTCACTGCTATTCAAATTAACATCACCGTTTCAAGCAAAATAATTCGTAAAATTACCTTTTCCCGTTTAGAAAACAATAAAACATCATTAAACAAACATCGTCACAACAATAACATCCTTTATATTCTTCTCTTCAACGCTGGAAATCGTTCTAACTTCAGGAGACCATCAGCACTGCTCGAACGGATCTTGTGAAATGCGATCAACGTATCTTCTATCCCGTTCCAGTTGCGTTTCTCGGCCGACAGCTGAGTTCGCCTCGCCTTCTAGGTGGAGCCATCGTCGTCAGATGAAATCCCCCCCCACTACTGCGAGCGCCCCACCCCTTCCTTTCGAACATTCGTACACCGAGTGTTTGTTTTTTCAGCCGCGGCAACGCTAATGCGTTCTCTTTACCGAGACTCGCTTTCTCTCGAAAGTCGTGGCGTTATTGATCGGAATCGAATGGTCGAAATCGATCCCCCCGCCGGCTATGGCCGATGCGAGAACGTTTTCGGGGGTTGTTTGTCTTCTATCGTTCGCGAGGGAAAGCCATTAAAGTTTTTCTTACTTGTTCGTTTTTTTTTTTGCCATCGGAGATTGAACGATGATAGTTGATCTAAGTTGGTGAAATAATTGGAGAGTGAGGTTGCGTTATTGAAGAATTTGCTTTGTAACGTAGCGAGAGCTGCACAATTATTTTAGAATCTGATAAAAAAAAATTAAACGACTACATATATTGGTTTTATTGATCAAGAATAAGTGTACCTACTATATATGTCCCATCGAAGACTGGGTCTTTGATTACAGTTCTATTTGTTATTTTAGAAACAAATCTTGTTTGCAAACAGTTTATATATATATTTAAATTAAATATATTTGTAAATCTTCTTGGTATTTAACAGTCGGATAGTTAAACACTATTTCAATAAGTAAAACGTTTCGGTTTATTTGTAAACCTTAATCATTTACAGTTTTTTAAAAAATTAAAGATGTATAAAATAAAATTTTTTGTATATAGAAATATATAACATTTTTTTGTTTTATTGATAAAATCAGTTTGTATTTTGTTATAATTTGATGGTTTTGAAATGTTTTAAATAAAGATTGTTTTATGAGATGTGTCAGTTGTATTAGTTATTGTAGGTTATGGTTAAATATGAAAAACGTTACTAAATTTTTATTAAAATTTCATTCATAGAATTAAGTTATAAAGTTTAGTGAAAAATTGTGTGTCAGTTTTATCATTTATGGAATTATTATGTTTATAAATTTGGATTATTTCGAGTATAGTTCGTGCTTTATAATTTTTTAAACCAGGAACAAAATTATAAAGCACGAACTATACTCGAAATAATCCAAATTTATAAACATAATAATTCCATAAATGATAAAACTGACACACAATTTTTCACTAAACTTTATAACTTAATTCTATGAATGAAATTTTAATAAAAATTTAGTAACGTTTTTCATATTTAACCATAACCTACAATAACTAATACAACTGACACATCTCATAAACAATCTTTATTTAAAACATTTCAAAACCATCAAATTATAACAAAATACAAACTGATTTTATCAATAAAACAAAAAAATGTTATATATTTCTATATACAAAAAATTTTATTTTATACATCTTTAATTTTTTAAAAAACTGTAAATGATTAAGGTTTACAAATAAACCGAAACGTTTTACTTATTGAAATAGTGTTTAACTATCCGACTGTTAAATACCAAGAAGATTTACAAATATATTCATATATAAAAAGTCAAGAAAATTTGGAAGAATATTTAAATTAAATAACCTAAAAACATTTTTGACTTCACATAAACCAGAATTGGGCCAAAAATTATTTAAATAAAGTAATGGATAGAGATAATTTAGCATTACGTTAGCGATGAATAAACCTATGAATAATTTATTGACCGTGAGCAATGAGTTTTCTAGGAAATTGGTATTTGAAAGCATAAGCAACTTCGGACAGTAAATCGGGAGTAGTTTGGGTGTGGGAACTTGTGTATTTTTCATAAAAATGATTTAATAATCATTATAGAACTGAAAAAAAGCCTCATCAATATATTTCGTCACAACTTTTCTATTTTTAGCATCCTCAGTGGTGATACACGTTCTTTTGTTGTGTTTGTACGTGTCTCTTAAACTTTCAGTACATATTTTTTTGTTTGTTGTTTTTAAAATTTTATTTTATCGATCTCCAATTGTTTTAATAATGTATTTATATATAATTCAATAACAATTTTTCTGGTGATAATGATGAACACTTCGCAATTTTAAATTATTATCATAATAATGATCCATTTTTCTAATGGGGTAGATAAAGCAAACAACTGATGCCTGTCAGGCACCCCCGCAGAGAAAAATCTCCCTCCTAATCATCATTAGGACACCGGAGAAAACGGTTATTGCAATTGACCAGGTGAGATTTGAACGTACGACCCCATAACTGATAGCCAAGCGTGCAAGCCGCTTGACTATCGGCCGCTTTAAAAATAACCTCGATACATTCGGGTAATTGTTTCCATTACCATTTATGTATGTAAAAGAATTCTGTAAAAAAAAAATTAGTGAATTGGTGAAACATTTTTATTGTTGAATTAAAAAATCTACAAGAATTAAAATAAAGCCAGTTCATTTGGAATTTTTATTAACAATAATTATGGCTAAGCAGAATACTATCTATAGTATATAATAAAAACGTTTCATCATTGTGTCTATACATATTAGGTAAAACTCCATGATGATATCCCGAAATACGAGTATACCTATTCGATGTATTTCTATATCTATGTAAATATAAATAATTTAAAATAGAACACTAACACATAGTGCATCAGACAAGTATATTTTTAAATTGCTACAAAAAACGTGCACTGCGAGTCCCGTATTTAGCAATAAAATTATCTATAGTTTGAAATTATCTTTAGATAAAATTATCTAGATTGGAATTATCTTTAGTTAAAATTATCTAGATTGTAATTATCTTTAGTTAAAATGATCTAGATTGGAATTATCTTTAGTTAAAATTATATAGTTTGAAATTATTTATAGTTAAAATTATCTATGAATAATTTTCGAGTATTTATCTAGATAATTTTGTATTTAAATAATCAAGTTGAATAATTTTATTCGAATAATGCCCAAGTCGGATATAAACTACTACATATATGCCTATCTTTAATAGCAACACTGTTATTTTACTTTTATAGAAAATGGCCCCGGTGCAAGCCTTCGATTAAGGTGCCGTAGTTTGTATTTGCATTTGTTTTAGATATTCATATTTTAAATACCATATATACGCACTGGATTTGATACAACAGTAAAACAAAAATTGATGTAATTATATATAGGTATCCACTGTATACAGCGGTCAAGGAGGGGGGAAGCCCGGAGTTGCTCGGGGCTGCTTGAGCTTAGTTGAACATTCGATGCTATGGAAATGCCATGCTGAATGTGATCCCATTATGGAAGAGCATGTCCGTAAAATCGAGATAATAGATCTGCTATGTCAAAGTGTAAAGTCTCATATTATTGAAGAAATAAGAAAATCAAAATATTTTACCATAATTTTAGATTGTACTCCTGACATTAGTAAGGTAGAGCAAATGACCCTAGTCATCGGATATGTTTCAGTCAATAAATTAGACTCTGATGTTAAAATTAAAATTAATGAAAGCTTTTTAGGTTTCTTATCTTTAGAAAGATCTAATGAAAAGCAAATGTCTGTTATCATAATTAGAGAAATTAATGGCTTGGGTCTAAATTTGCAGGATATCAGAGGCCAGCGATACGATAACGGATTTAACGTGAGGGGCGATAAAGCAGGAGTACAATCTAGAATTAAGCAACATAATTCACGGGCATTATATGTTCCATTCTCTCAACGATATGCAAATTTCTTCAACATAGTCGAAAAAATATTTTTCGACATCTACCTTTCGTTGGGCAATACTTTTAAGGCATGTTAAAGATTTAAATTTAAAACCATTGAGTGACACTAGATGGGAGAGTATAGGATAGAGACACTAAAACCTCTAAGATTCCATTTGGGAGATGTATACGATGCCTTGCTAAGCATTTATGAAAACCGGGAAGTTGACAATAAGAAGCGAAGCCCCGGGTTTGTTAAATTGTATTAAACAATTAAAATTTTTGTGTTCTTTAGCTATTTGGCACCAAATACTAAATTCCATTAATCGAATAAGCAAGTTGATACAAACAAAAAAATTTGATCTACCCTCTGCACTTGATCTTTTACAAAACTGCAAAATATTTTCAATAATAATAATAATCTTTATTAATTACAAGACACAGTTGTGTGTCAACTAAATATAAATTTTACTTTTAACTCCACCACCAAAACCCAATAACAAATAATAAATAAATGAAGATAGGACGCAACGCTAGGTCTGCAAGCTATGGGTGTACGAGAATTGTACCTAATTTTTTTATGTGTTCATTATGTGAACAGAAAAAGGGTGAATATAAACAGGAAGCTCAAAATTGAGGAAACTTTTTCCTCGAGAACCAGCAAGGCTAAAGGAAAAGGTGGAAATAATTTGATCGTAAAGCTTATGACAATCAAGGGAGTTGATTGAGTTGATTCATAGCAATTGCCTGCAATTTCATTAAAATTCAATGAATTATATACTTCAGAATTTAATACCTACCTAGCATTCAAATTTTTATCAAAAAAATACGTTGAATTTGATTACCTTGTCAGGTCCGCTAACCAAGACGAAAGTATCAATAGTAAATCAATTTCTGCTTAATTTGCGCAATGTTCATTAAATTAATTACATATTAACACAATCAATTTAGTTCGGTTTTGTTTATATAGTTTCTGTACTTATAGATAACCTTTGAAATCACATATGTACGTATGTCAAACATGTTTTGTAAACGCTACACCTCGAGAGAAATATTTCATAAAGTTGTTATACTTTTCTTTAAGGTACCTACACATTACATATTTGGAAAAATTATTCAGCAAAATTTGAAATAAGAAACACAATTAATTGTTGTGATATTCATCGATATTCCTTCATATTATAGGAACAAAATATGATAATACACCAGAACTTTAAACACAGTTTTGTATATAAAAATAAGTGGATCAGTAGTGCGCTTATAATTATGAACTGAGGTGTATTATATGGATATCATCTGTATTTTAGTTGGTGTATACAGAGAGATATCTAAATTTAACTTATATTATCGCCAACTCCTTCTCAAAATAAACACGAAATTTCAAGGTCGCTTCCACGTAGAGAACGGGAGCCGCGATACGTTCCTTTTTTTTTTCTAGTTTATCAGTCGACGCTTGATCTCGCTCTCCTGCCAGACTATTTTTATCCAGTTTATATTTTAGAACACGCGTAAAGACAATAAACGTATTTTCGGCCATCTCGTCCTTAATTTTAAAAAAAAGTTTACGCTGTGATATTTTATTCCTGTAATATAAACAGGATTGATTTAGCTATAGCTTGACACAAGTCAATGATATTAAGATAATGAAAAGAAATACTGCAGATTTTGGGAAGTTGTCTTACAAGAAGACCTCTTCAGGTGTCAAATTCAAAATGCGTTGAAACATTAGAGACGCATCGGAATATAACTCGCCTATTATACAAGATATCGAAGATTAATTTAATTTAAAATTAAAAAAAAAAAAAATACCTGGCACATCTAAACCTACACTGAGAGAAATAGATAGTACTCTTTAACATAAATATAGTATACTTTAATATATTTTATAGCTCCTATAGGGACAATCATATTTTATATTACCGGTGACAATATCTGTATAGTAAATATCTGTGAATACTTTTTATTAACTCGTATGGTAAAGTGTACTATATTTGTATTATTAATTTGAGCATACATGTTAGTAAATGTGAAAAAAATGTCTAGTAGCGCTGACTATATTTGATAATAACTGTTAACAATGAAAACTATAATAAATATAGTTTAATAATTTTTAATTATAATTAATTAATATAATTTGATTAGCCGGTGACAGCCGGGCGAATTGTCGTCGTATCGGGCAGGATTGCGGGAATCAGACCGGCCCGTGTACTGTAGAGTACTACCGGTATTGAAGCGCCTGGTAATTCTCGTCTGTGGGCGATTGTCCACAGTACTTTTTACACGACGTTAACCATGTATAAGCATCATATAGATATTACGCAGCCACATTTACCGATCACAATTTACATTGAGTACGAATTTCAAAGATTATGAAACAAGCGTAGCGCCATCTTTACGACAAAAGCTGTAGTATCACATATTTATGTAGCTAAACCAATTATGAGTATTATGATATTCCTACTATATAGATATAAAACTATACAGCATTCATCTCATTCCATCTCATTATTAATGCCGTTTTCAATAATCAAAGTAAGGTGACTGTTGCAAGCACCTAATCTAACCTAAATAAACACAACACAGTAAATTTGCTACACCTGTTATTATAACTGTCTTCACTACATTATATGCAATTTATTATATTCACTTGTTGTAAAATATTGTAAAACATTTCACTATATTTTGTAGAAGATTGTCACACAATATTTTTAAACAATTTTATTGCTTTTTTTGTAACCGTGATATAGGAAAATGCAACGCCGTTGTTCTAAAATTTTGCACAATAGTAGGAATTCTTACTACAATTTCCGTCAAACAGTGAAGTGTAAATATTACAACATGGATTTTTCTCTGTACAGACACAAACATGTACCGACACGAATACGTACACCTGTATCACACGTACATAACACGTGTGAGTGGCAATACAGCTTATTGGTCGATTTCTTCGGTAAAGATCGACAATGAATAGAGCAAGGGGTGGGAAGAGCGTTACGAACATTTATGTTAGAAATTGAATATGCATCGAATACCTGGTAACATCCAGATTTTACCTCTTACTATAAGCATGGTAACATCTGGTTATTTTACTCTTAATACCCCACATATTGTCGTTTTGACAATAATTATGTTATTAATTAACAGATTTACTATCTAATTTCTACAATCCATTTTTCTCAGTGTACACCTCAAAGAAGAGTTTTCTTTGTTAGTTTCTACATGCAAATGCATTTTTTCTTTATTACATTACCACAAGTGAAGGACACTGTATATTGATGACCCTATCAGGTCCGGCATATCCTCTTTCTTTATAGACGGATTGAGAACTGGGACACAGGTCAGATTGAGTTACCGGTTTCTGACCGCAACGCGATGGCGAAATTTTTGCAACCGTAATGAACTGTTACGTCTACGGTGCTTATATAGGTATGCTTACTTTTCTACATAATAATTATACCTCGAAAGAGAGTTGTCTTATTCGTTCCGCTGGGGTTTCAAAAAATATAATGCCGTGACCTTCTCAATAGTTGTTCACCCGATGCGTCATGATCGATTTGCTTCATACGCCGAGAGAAAATGTATTAAATTAACAAAAAAAAAAAATAGGCATCAAACAAACACACTTTTCTGATTGGCATTATTTTGAATAAATTATAACAAATTATTAAATTTCGGAACTTTGTATGGCAATAAGTTTAGAATGACGGATTGAACGGAACAGATTTGAAATGTTCAGCTTAATTAGTAACATATTGGGTTTTTTTTAATTTGCCACAATTCTGAAATTTTGACAAAGACTGTTTTTGTAATAAACGCTTCAATTGGTAATAGAAATAAGTTTCGAGTCAACACTTAGTAAAAGGAATTACTCATAATGCTTCTGTCCACACGATCTTGGATAGAATAGACCATATTAATTTATAATGAATTCACGATTAAACTAAAAGTAAACTTTACTAATAAGCAACAATGAAAACTTAAACTGATACCGTACAAAATAAGTATGGGAGGAATTCTAAGCCCCCTCCTATACAGTTTATATGTCCATGATCTTGAACATAATTTAAATCAAAACATCAAAATAGTCCAATATGCAGATGATATATGCCTTTATGTCAACAATTGCTCGTTAGATAGTATTTATTTCCATTTATTTATTATAATTTCATCGGAAATTGTTAGACCTTAAAAGTATTTATCCTTTACCTAATCGAATCAAGCTAGCAGACATTATATTAGCTCATAAACCAGATCATAAATTTTTAGGAATATTTTTGGATAGTAAACTTAGATGACATAAACACATAGATAATCTCGTAAGTAAATCCGAAAAGTCTTTGAATCTTTTAAGAATGATATCTGGCACTAAGTGGGGCGCAGATCCATCTGTCTCACTTCTTTTCTATAGATCAACTATCAGTTGATTACTGTTCAGTTATTTATGCAAACGCTAGTAATTCCTTATTAAAGAAAATTGATGCTGTACACAACAAAAGTCTTCGAATGTGTATGGGTTATCTCCGTAGCTCACCGATCAAAGTAGTGCTGCAACATGTGAGCTTCCTTTACATCTTAGAAGAAAAATGTTAGAATCTAACTACTTGGCAAAGTGCTCATTCCGAAAAGATGATATTCTTAATAGAATACATAATCTTTTTATCCTGGATTCAACTTCAAAATATTGGATAAGCAAAAAGTCTCCTGTTTTGGTATCTTCATATTATCAGTTATACTCAATGAAAATAAATCCGCAAAATATAAAGTGTGACATCTTTGATATTCCATACAAGTACTTCTATTCGCCCATCAAATGTTGGTTTTATGATGAAGTTATTATGTGCTCTAAGTCATCTCTGAATAACAATGAATTCAACAGTCTGCTAAAGGATAAATGCAATGATTCATACGTTATATACACAGATGGGTCAAGTAAAAACGGAAACTTTGCATATGCATTCTATGATCCGCAAAAAAACTTTAAAAAATGTCACAAACTGAAACCTGTAATGACCGTCTACGGTGCAGAATTAATTGCTATTTATGAGTCACTAAAGTACGTAAACCGATTAAATATTCAACAACGAATTTTGATTGTAACAGACAGCAAGAGCGCAGTAGAAAATATAAAATCCATGAACATATCATCTGCAATCAATCCTCTTCTAGCACAAATTTTTATAGGGTTTAGTAAACTTAGAGTCGATGTAGAATTTTTATGGGTTAAAGGTCACTCAGGGATTGAAGGCAATGAAATAGCTGATGAAACTGCAAAGCTGGGATGTGTTTGTACGGAGGTTTTAGATCACTTTTTATTGCCCAGTGATATTTGTAAATCAGTGTTCAGATCTATTCACCAGGAATTCCAAAAAGAGTATTCTGAGATCAAAGCTGGAAAATTCTACGTACTCATACAACCTGAGCTTCCAAGTAAAACCTGGTTTCAAGAAACTTACTCAAAGAATTTCGTTAAAGTTATAAGTAGACTTTATTACAATCATGGTTTATGCAACAGTTATTTAAACAAAATACACCTGAAAGACACTGACATTTGCGATTGCGGGGAGATTGAGACCCTATAGAGGATATTATATTAATCTGCGAAAAATATAGTAACAAGAGACGGAGATTCCTGCAAAATTTATCGAAGCTGGTGGTAAATCCTTTTAATTATTTGTCTTTGTTAGGATCACTAAAAATTGAGGTTTTCCGCGAACTTTATAAGTTCTTAATAGAATGTAACGTAAGAGTGTAGAGAGTGCAAGATGAGTATGTATCTGTAATCCTCTGTTCGAACCCTTTGTGGGCATACCTGTGAACCGTGGTTCTAGTTTTGTTTGTTTTTGTTAAAGCCCTGTGAACCCCTGGGCAAGAAGCGAGTGACCCGATGTGACTATCCTTTTTGAATGAATCCAGAAACTAATTAATCAATCAATCAATCAAAATAAGTATGTAAAGCTCAAAACAGGCGTAAAAAAAGTGGAGAAAAACGACATTAAAAATGAAAGTGACAAAAACAAACAAGAGTTACCTTCCAGTAATTGGGTTTTGGAACCTTTGGTGTAACAATAACTATCACACGTAAAAGTATACCTAAAAGTATAGCTATTTAGCTTTCTAAAGATCGTATACTTTTACGATATCGGTAATTAGAGTAATTCTTGGAACCGACGAATTTTTAACGGAGGGACTGTTTCAGATCCCCCTCCCCGTTAAAAAAAGGCGCCTGTACAGAAACGTTGTTGTATATATTATGGTAGTTTTAAATTTTACTTGACTGTTAATCATCTCTTGATGAGGCTAACTTGGTTAGCGAAACGCGCGTCGAGAGATTGTGCATTGTTGTTTGGTGATAGTGGAAAACCTATAGCATTGACATTTGTCAGTGTGATAGTTAAGAGTTACCTTGGTTATCACAAAGAAATTGCGAAGTGTCAGTATATAGAGCACATACGGAGAGCATTTCAAGCCATTGCATTCTAATCGTGTTTTATTACACCGGTTGCAAATTATGCATTTTGCTTATTGATTAAAAAAAATTACTTTTTCATGCATATTGCCGTAAGGACAAAATGAATATTGAAGAGGTCTACCTAAGTTCTTCAAGAATGAAAACGAATTCACGGCACGGCTTGCACGGAGAAAAATGACATTGCAAATCCAACAAAAAAAGTATTGTCCTTACGTTGCAATCGGTTCAAAAATAAATTGGTATTGCAGTAAAGTTTTCTAAGTATATTCTAAAACTTTTGTTTTGTTCCACCAACAACACTTTTGTTGGTGTTAAAATATTTTACGGTACAAATAATCGCTTTGGCCATAACATTATAGTTGTAGTTATTTCAGATCTAAAATACAGAACAACGTGTGCGATGAAGTGAAGTAGATGTAAACACAATTTTTCAAACCAGTACAGTCAAGAAATGTTTACATTGCACACAATTGTAGTTGAGGCAACAGGGCGCCTACGTTGTCGATATTACAACTAGTGATACGGGAAGTCCCGGCATGGACAGTAGTATCACGTGATTCTAACCGCGTGTTTCATTGGTCTTACATAGCCTTGAAGAAACGACTAGTTACCAGGCGGAGTAGACGACGCCATATATTTTCGGTTGTGACGTTGTATTAGCTTATTAGTTTTGTGTAAAAGAACGACAGTGTATTAAAATTGAAGAAAACTGGCTCACTTCTGACGTCTACTGACCCCTTAGATATGGATAATTTTGTTACAGAGAAGCTAGCTGAATGGAATATTATGCGTACGAAGTACAGATTGCTAATGATGAGTACATTAAACCTTTCGATAAATTACCTAGTGTTTTCCCCTGTTTAAAAGTTGCAAGACGATCTAGAATATACGTTGCCTTGAGACATTTGTAAAATAAGACTTAGATACATTTGAAATTTTAATCTTGATTTTTAGTGTTTCCCAGTTTTAGAATTTATCTTGTTTATTATTTTTTTTGTTAATTATTAATAAAAAAAATGTGTTATCCTATACCGATATTTTATTTAAACCGTCCACAGCTTACATTTAAGACAGCACCGAATTTGTGTGCGAATCTACTAAAATATTGTTCGCTTTGAACAGAAATTGCGATTACAAAAATCAAAATCAAGTGACAATATAAACGTAGAAAATGATGACTGAAAATCAATTGTTTGTTAAATATCCACAACTTGCTGTTGAAGTTTCAAATTGCTTTGGTAGTGATAAACAATTTTTAATACTGTATTTCACACAATTTTGTTGAAAACACCATATTTTTGTGATTCGTTAAACAACAAGCAACTGGTTGGTTTTGGGATTATATCCTTCCAAATTTTGTGGCAGTTCTAACAAAGTTTTTCGACAACAAGTTTTAGGTTGTATTGAATAATGGTTGTTGTTGTCATATATTTACCCACAAATTGTTGTTCAATGTGCGTCAATTGGTGCCACCTTAACAATAAATTTTTCTCCGTGTGGTTTATACAAACAAACATTGCAAAATTAAAGGAAATCACAAGGCTAAAGGAAGAACATTGAATGATGATTTAGTCTTTTTGGCCAATTTATTATATGTTCTTATATATAATTGAGTCAATAAATGAGTATGAAGTTATTGTTTCAATTGAAACGCCCATATAAAAATACCATTTTCTATTTGTAACTGTCCACGCAATAATTATGCTTTTTCAAAATGCATCGCATATCACCAAAAATAAATATTTTCCGTTAGTGCTAACATTCTCGCATATAGAAGGAATATCGAATTGTTATAATGTGAGATATCTGCTTTATTTCAATGTAACATACACTTGATCAATAATATTGCGTGTTGCCAATTACTAGTTGTTATTGTTCATTGCTTCAATTTCAATATGCGAAGCTCCAATAACTACATGTATTTTATTAATTTCAAACAAATTTCCTGTCCGTCACACTTTTTCCCCCATTATTATTACAAGATACATTATCATCCATCGTTGCGAAAGATACAACTCCAATCAGTGTCATAGGCAGCCCGTGTCCTGTGCGCAATCTGTCATCTCCAGCCTCGCGTCAGTCGTCTATCTATATGTATACTACGCGCAATAGGCATATTTGAAAGTCAAAAACAGCAACAACAAACACTCAGTACATCGTCCCCAGAACCTGCCATTCCCCCCACCGCTAAAGTGGGGAACATGGCAGCTGGCGGTCGCCAGCCAATGGCGCAGTAGTATTGAGTGACGTACCGGATCGAGCGCACGCCCACGAGCCCCCCCTCCAGAAGGCCCAGAACGAGCGCTGGTGTTGTGGGAAGCCGGTGCTCGAGGTCAATGAAACTCACACGAAGGCGAAGCTGCCCAAAGGAATCACGTCTATCTACAGTCTGAATAACTTTGATCGTGTCATGCGGGCCGTTACAATGTTGATGTGCGCCCGTTCACTACTTCTCCGTTTCTGTTCCCAGGTTCCTACTATTTTGTTTTCCCCCCTTTACAATGCCGGTGATGGAGGGGATGATATGAAAGTTGGCCTGTTTGCGTGCGCGCTGGTCTGTCTTCGTACGACACGACGACTAAACGTACGACTAAACTTCGCTTACTAACTAAGCGTTGCTATCAGAAACGTAAAAATATCGGCTTTTATTTTAGAAAGAAACTCTTGGGGGGGGGGGGGGGGGGGTATAGGGGGAAAAAGCGACGTATATCAGTTAGATGTAATTAGACTTTTGGTAGAAGTTTTGAAACGGCGAATACGCTGTTTCATCGCGCTCGCTTTCCCAAAAAGTAATAGTCCCAATTTGCGGTCGTTATACGAAGGAAGTGCTTTAGTTAGTTGGGTTTTGATTTAAGATGCATACGGGTGGCCTTGTAATATGGGAAGCAATATCTCCGAAATAGATGTTTAAATTTAGATTAGAACCGATATTATTATTGAGATGTTACGAATAGGAATCAGCTAAGGTCACTTTGTCCAGGAAGTGATTGTAATGCATTGACTAATTGTTGTCTAAAAGGAATTTTAATTGGAAGTGATGTAACTTAAATTATGGGGAGATATTCTTTATTGAACATTAGAGAAGATAAGTTACAGTTGATTTAAATAAATTCTATTGAAATGCTTGTATCACATCTAATGAGCACCCTTTCCTAGAGCTATATTGATTCTCATTTAATATGTTACATCTGTTTAAAAATGATAACAACTTATCAGCAACTATCCTCTCAATAACTTTCCGTTTGACTGATTTCGGGACATACCACAGGCGGTATTTGCAAAGTAATCATTGAAATACTCCAACGCTACCCCATCAGCGTCTGAAATCTTTTCATTATAAACTATTATTTTAATTTCTTTACCATTATTAATCGAGGTATGACCCTTTATTATTTTCCAAGCTGTTTTGTTTTTATTATTTGAATTTAACATTAAGTTATTGTTCTACATTTCTTTATTAATAACCGAGCTATACAGTGTGGCAACCGTTCATAGCACGATGTATGTATTAGTAACTACTGGTCGACTATAAATGGGCGTGCCACCTTGAATTGCCACGCCTACTTAGCGGCACGCGGATGGCATTTACAAACGATAGCGGACGTATTATAAGTTACACGTATAAATGTATTGGGGCATATAGGCAAATCAAAGTCTTTTAGAGTTCTTGCCTAGAGTACCCTTACACAGAATGAATTTCATAAACCCTTGAGTTTCTTCAGATCACCAGAATTAACTAAAAAGTTAATATTGAAGTCGCCACAGACACAGACTTTGTAGTCCCCGAATGATGTAGCAATACCGAGAGCAAGAGAAAGCCTATCCAAAAAAAGATCCAGATCACCGTCACCACTCCTATACATTACGACAACTATAATTTTATTATTTAAAATCTTGAACTTCGCAGCTACACATTCAACATGTAAATCTAAACTATACTATAAATATTTTTTAAAAAATTAAAAAGAGCTCTGTCTGCAGATTTATTAGGACAAAAACAATACTGATTAGGAGAAAGGTAATTAACTAAAAGCAAATATTTGAAGCATTTTTGGTTCATAATGGATTCGTATATTTTAGCAAAAACTAACAATAAGCTAATAGGACGATAATTAGACAAATTGTTGGGATCTCCTTTTTTGAAAATCGGCTTAACAGTTGATAATTTCCATCTAAAATGAAAACGCCTCTTTTAAAAGAGAAATTTACAAGAGTATTTTATAATGTCATCATCATAGCCACTACAGCCAGTATATGAAGCGAGGTCGTATATGACCCCATGTTGTCGTTTGCATTTACATCATTTTTTTTATTTCAGTTTTGACGTTTCTTATTTTAATCGTCGATGGACATACCTAAAATAATTTTAAAAAGTTGAACTTCAATTCCGATTTCCAGTACTTAAAATGTTTTATTACACAGGTCTGCAAATTGAAATTTTTAATTTTTTTTTTAAATGGTAATGGGTGAATTATATGTATTTCGGTATACTGAATTCGAGAATGCCATACATTTTGACCCATCACGTAAGGATTTTCCGCAAAGTGGAAATTAAAATATAGGCAAAAACCCGCCTTAGAAGATGTTCAAAAGAAAAAAAAAATTAAATTTAATTAATTTCAAGTCATAAAATATTTTATTTACATTATATACAATTATAAATCTTTATAGAATCTGCTTTTTTTAGTTTCGAAGCTTCGTTTTGTGCTTTTTCTTTTGTGGGACGCTATATTCTCCCTATGCAGCATCCAGCAGTAGTCACCCATCATATTTGTATCCCATCGGCCTTGATACCTTCTCTCCATTTCCTTGATATCTTGGTGAAACCTCTCACCCTGCTCTTCTCTAACTGCACCAAGATTTTCCGGAAAGTAATCCAAATGGGAGTTTAAAAAATGGAGTTTTAAACTCATTTTTATAATTGCACAACATATTTTCTACGATTTTCAAAGTTCGGGTTCTTTTGATTCCCTAGAAACTTCGTAACTACATCTTTAAAAGAATTCAATGCTGACCTCTTAACATCTTTCATTACATTTTCAAAGTTGTTATCTTTCATCAGCTTACGAATGTCAGGCTCAACAAAAACTCCCTCCTTCAGCTTTGCTTCAGACAGGCCAGGAAACTTGCTTGAAAGGTATTTAAATATCTCGCCATCTTTTGGCAATGCCTTTACAAACTGCTCCATCATGCAAGTTTGATGTGGAGCGGTGGTAGAAGGACATTTTTAGGATCAACCAAAGATTCAAAGTGTACGTTTTTCTCTCCGACTTTCAATGTTCTCTTCGGCCAGACTTTCTGGTTTCAGTGTTTGGCTTTAGCACGACTATCCCATTCACAAAGAAAACAGGGAAATTTTGTGTAACCACCTTGCTGTCCAAGTATCATTGAAATTACTTTAAGATCCCCACAAACTGTCCACTCGAATTCCTTGTACTTTAACTTATCCAAGATCAGTGCCAAGTTACCATAAGTTCCCATCAAATGCACTGAGTGACCAACGGGTATTGATGCGTATTTATTCCCGTTGTGAAGTAAAACAGTCTCCAATTCTCAGCTGCATGTTGAACTTTGAACATGGACATTAAACCATTAATATCGGAACAATAGACTAACTCGCTATCTTGAGAAAAATAAGGCTCAAAATGTTTTTGTCTATTTCTATACCAAGCAAAGGAAGTTCCAGGTGTCAATAAATTCTTCTCTTGCAGTCTGGATCCTAGTAACTCAGCAGATTCTTTTGGGAGTCCCAAATCTCGGATCAGGTCATTTAATTCGGCTTGAGAAAATTGTTGAGGTCCACTGGAGTCGCCTACTTGAAACTCGTCACTAGAACTTTCTTCTAATTCACTTTCTGATTATGGTAAATCGTCTAGGCTTTGGGATGCTTGTGGTGTAGGAACGCCAGGTCCGTGAGGGACTGGGCGGAGTGCCGAATCCATGTTTGGGTAGCAAATTTCTTTTTTATTTTTGGCACTATACCCTTGCACATTGCACGAACAAAAGTAGCAGTCATCGCTGTGGTTTCGAGGCTCTCTCCAGATCATGGGTACACCAAAACGAAAAGATTTAACTTTACCTTTTGACCACATTCTAAGTCCTTCAACACACCCAAGATTTGTCCTGGTACCCTATCTTCACACCAAAATACGCAAAATACACTTTTTTAACAAAATCAGTAATATTTCTTTGTTGTTTTTTCACTACAAATTCACCACAAATATAGCAAAAACTGTCAGAAGAATTTACACAACCTCTTGAAGTCATTTTTGAAACACGTAACAAAAGTTTGAACAGAAATCAATAAATGAACGGGCATGGAAGGGAGTGGGCACTTTGGAAATTCCGGCATTCTCTCATCATACTTACTATGGAAAATCCCGATATATATGATTCAACGTTCACTAATTTTATTGTTATGTTACTAAATGTTTCAGTCTATAAAACATAACATTATCTTATAATAAGTTGGCATTAATAAAAAAAAATATTTCGGCAATAAACTCCGTTTTGCGCTTTAAGATAGGCAATCCCACAGTATTTTGCGTTTTGCGGAAATACCTTACGTGATGGAATATTTTTGATAATTTTCCCGAATTCAGGAACCAAAAATAATGGGAATTATCCCTTATATCAAAGAAAAAATTTAGTCGCAGACCTGTGTTATCGACAATGAAACCAGTCTTTCCTACCACCATTTCAACGCTCGCTGCTCCTAAAAATTTAACGTTAATTAGTCGGAATCACGTTCTATTATCTTCTTCGTTTCCGACAACAGCAATTCGGCATCGCGGAGTGGAGCTGCTAGGGTAGGAGAAGAAAAGGGAAGGGGTATTGATTTATTTCGGCGAAATTGAAGCTCCGAGCGGTGTATACACAATGGCGGTTATAACGCTGAGTAAATTTAACAATTTGTCATTGTTAGGTGTTAGGTCGATTCAAATTGGATTTCTAGGCAATTCTACGGCTGCAATAATAGCCAGACAACAACGCGACGACTTAACACAGAAGGCGACAGGACTGAGTGTTCCCGCGAGACGATTCTCTTGCCATTGTTCCTCGTCGAAAGCGTAATTACGTTCATGGCATTCGCGATAGTTCTTTATTTCGTTCCCTCCTTCAGCTGGCGTTGTAATTTTGACAAAATAACGAACGAAATATGTTTTGCCAATGACGCTAATGAAGTTGCACCAGTAATAGAAGGGAAAACCTCTTCGAGAATATCCAAACTCCCCAAGGAATCGTGTTGAAAAAGCGCTTCTTTCGATTATGGAATGAAAATCATGTGTGCGAGTGTATTGTAGCGTAAAATTTATAAAAGGCCATTGTTTTATTATTCTGCGAGGTCACGGTTAACGCTATATCATTATTAATTGCGCAGAATGTACCGTAAGATAAAAAAAATGGGTCACACGAATTATCAATGTACTATAGTGACATTGGCATTACTATTGAATTCAACGTCAAGGAATTACAATAAAATTAGTCGGTGCAATAAAACATTTATGTACGTGTGTCTAATGTCGAGAGATTATACCAGCCACGTGCTGTTGGATTAGATATATTAATAAATAATAGATTATCACATGGTGATGCATTATCTCTTTTTTATTAACAAGGAATTTTAATCATATCATATGTAGCGATCGAGTTTGTAGAAATACACACACTATAAACACATTACTGTAAATTCACAGAATGCCACATGGGTTGTATGTGGCCATGGTAGATTGAGTAAAATTAAATTCATGTAATGTAAATTTACAGAATATTATGTAAAGTTACAGATCTACTACTTTACCTATTTAGGAAATTTTATGGAGAAATAGGTGAAAACTCAAGTATATTTACATCAATTTTCCTCAACGGCCTGAGTATAATATGAAATTTTAATTGTAAGAAACTGCGAATTAAATGTACTAGTACACATCACGTAGTAGTAACCGCTATTTAAATTTGCTGCGGTTTGATATACTAATACATTACATATAATGTGAATTTAGGCATTGCAATTACTAAAATAACTACATTTGTTCTGTGATGTTATGCGTATCTTTCTATAGAATGTGTAATTGAAGTAATATACAGTGAAGCAAGAAACAATTATCATATGTCATATACCTACCTACGTAACGTAAGCCCTGCAATACTTGGTTATTACCAGATGTACAGGGTGGGCCAAATTCAATACTTTTAATAGGAAACTTATATTTCTGAAGGATTTAGACAAAATCTGACCTATGCTTCTGGAGCTCGATTTTAAAAAGAAATCGATTGGTGAAGTCCGTATTTTTATATCTTCCGTAATATAAGAGATACAGAGCGTTGTCGTAAAATATGCAATTTTCAAAAGCACTTGTAACTTTTTAACTTGTGAAAATGCTTGATTTATATAAGAACTTTATTAGGACACTTTTTGATGTAGAATTCAATGCTCTAATTTGTTTTTTTTTTGAGATATTATCAAGACTTGTGTTTTTTTATATGGAACACACTATATATTTTTAAAATATTCAAAAGCAGATAAAATTGCCTTTAATATGATATAACACACTTGATATTTTATTTAAAGGATTTTCAAGATATTTGATTTTTTGTTTGCAATTTAACAGTATTTCAAGGTGGCTCTGGCTGTAACTAAGCAATACGCGTATTTGTTTTATATTGTCAAAATATTTTGAAATGTCAGTTTGAATGAATGTTACTGGTGGTTTTATTATTCAAGATTTCAAAAATGTATGAAAACTATGAAAAATACGACATGTTAAAGTGTTTTATAGAAGCAGGTGAAAATGCGGAAGCTGCATGTAATATTTACTATGAACGATAATCCTGAAAGACAACAACCATTCAGAGACATGTTCACTAGGTTAAAGAAAAATTTAATAAATTTTGGATCCTTTCAAAAACCGAGACCTACAAATTATGTGGCTCAAAATAGAGACAAAGAATTAGAGGAAATTGCCGTTTTGGGGGAAACTGTAAATAACCCAACACATTCCACTCGCGAGATGGCACAAACAACAGGTTTAGCAAGAACATCGGCAAGGCGCATTTTAAAAAAGTATAGAATGAAACCCTATCGGACAAGGAAAGTGCATTACCTTTTTGCCACGGATTTGGAGCGTCGTATGGCATTTTGTCAATGGTTTTTGGGAAAATGTGAAGAAAATCATAATTTTGCTCTAAACTGTGTATGGACGGATGAATGTAACGTAAGCAGTGCGGGAATTTTTAACAGATATAATTCTCATACTTGGTCGCGTGAAAATCCCCATGTTACTATTGAAATGAGAAACCAAGGACTATGTAGTTTCAATGTGTGGGTAGGAATTTTCCGTGCCAGGATAATTGGACCCTGCATATATAACGGAATTCTTAACTCCGAAAGCTATTTCCATATTTTACAACAATTCATTGAACCTCTCATAGATGAAATACCTTTAAACCAATTGGAATTCGTTTACTTCAAGCATGACGGAGCACCCCCTGACAATGCTGCTCGGATTAATGAGTTTTTAAACCAACAATTCGGTAACAATTGGATTGGAAATCGGGGACCGATACATTGGCCGGCAAGGTCACCAGATCTAACCCCATTGGATTTTTTCCTTTGGGGAAAAATTAAAAATCTTGCGTTTAAGCATTCTCCCAATTCAAGACAGGAATTAGAGGCTGCAGTATTGCAAGCGTTCGTCTCTCTATCTCCGCTTGAGTTCGTGAACTCAGTTCAGAATGTAAGGAAACGGTGTCGATTATGTTTACAACAGAATGGCGGACAATTCGAACACTTACTATAATTCATAATGCTTACGTATTTTTTTTGTATAGAGGGGTATATTCTGTAAATATTTCGTTCAAATATGTCTATAAGAACTTACAACTATAATATCAATAATACTATTAATGGTTTCCTTAGTTTGTTGGACTTGTTATTTCTAACATTTAATATTAAAACCACTTTTTTTCTGCTTTGTAGAAATCTTTTATTTGCTTATTTACGAGCATCCACGGCCAAACAAAAAATAAAGAAATAAAAAAACAAATACGCGCATTGCTTAGTTACAGCCAGAGCCATCTTGAAATACTGTTAAATTGCAAACAAAAAATCAAATATGTTGAAAATCCTTTAAATGAAATATCAAGTGTGTTATATCATATTAAAGGCAATTTTACGTGCTTTTGAATAGTGTAAAAATATATAGGGTGTTCCATATACAAAAACACAAGTCTTGATAATATCTCAAAAAAAAAAAAACGAATTAAAAAAAAACAAATTAAAGCATTGAATTCTACGTCAAAAAGTGCCCTAATATAGTTCTTATATAAATCAAGCATTTTCACAAATTAAAAAGTTACAAGGGTTTTTAAAAATTGCATATTTTCCGAAAACGCTCTGTATCTCTTATATTACGGAAGATATAAAAATACGGACTTCACCAATCGATTTCTTTTTAAAATCGAGCTCCAGAAGCATAGATCAGATTTTTTCTAATTCCTTTAGAAATATAAGTTTCCAATTAAAAGTGTCGAATTTGGCCCAGCCTGTACATTCGTGAAAACGTGTTCTCTACAATTGAAATTTTATGAAAACTATTTTAAATAATGGTGTTTGGAAAAAAAAAACAAATATATAGTGCGCGAAAATATAATTTAGCCCACCAGAATAATAAATTAATGTTTTTGTACCTTCCTTGTTCTCTCTTTGTCATCATGTGTCATAGATTTTATATACCTATACAGAGGTTACGAAATTCGCGGACACGGACTATGGGATGACATTTAGCATCAAAAACTAAAAAAAAAACGTTGCTTTGCCATATTTTACTCTGAACAAAACCTTTTTTTTATATTTAATCTACACTTTGAATTCACGTATTAACACTAACGACATATACGACGGCGCCGCTTCAGAGACATAATGAGTCTCTTGATGCACTGTGCATGCGCACGACAAAAACTGGGCGCAATTACATAATTGGTGGCCTGAGTTTACTGTAATTATGTGATCTTAAGGAAACCAACGTAAAATTATGTGATTTTATGGATATATAGTAAAAGTCGTATTAAATTTCTGTATATTTTCACATTTTCACATAATATAATTATTTTTATTATTTTGTACTATGTGAAATAAGAACACACATAAGAACTTGTAAAACTTCATTCACACGACACGTGTTTCTTTTGTAAACTTTATTTCTTTTTTTATAGTGCAGGCACACTATCTGCTTTTATTGTTTTTTTTATTGAATATGAGACATTAATTTAATTATAGATCAGCTGTTTCATTGCTTCGAAATATTACGTGCGTTTAGCGTTCACGGCATCGACCAATAAGCGTTAAGCGTACTTATATATTATGCGGGAAATACGATTGCGATTTTTTGAAGGTTAGGTTCTTTTGAACAAGTTTTATACACTACAGAATATTACATATCGATTATCCCTTTTTTCATCATTAAAATTAGAAAAAAATATCTTCAACAGAAATTATCTTTAGATAAAGTTATGTAGATTGAAATTATCTTCAGTTAAAATTATGTGGTTATACAGTTAAAATTATTTACAGTTAAAATCATCTATACATAAAAATATCTATGAATAATTTTAATATTTATCTAGATAATTTTATATATGAATAAAAAATATCTAGATCATTTTCTATTTAAATAATTATTACCGCATAGATTTTCTATGGGGTTGAAATCAGGACTGCACGCTGGCCATTCCAGAAGTTCAATATTATGTTGTGCAAACCACCGTTTTGTGAACTTAGAAGCGTGGATTGCCGCGTTATCTTGTTGAAAAAGAAAGTTTTCTTGTAAGAATTCAGGCGGATTGTCGATTAATTGTGTTTCTAATATTTCCACATATGCAGCAGAGTTCATTTTCGTAGTAATATATAAATAGGAAACATACCCTGAAAGCAAAATGCACCCCAGACCATTACCGTGCCTCCTCCAAAGTTCCGACTCATTGACACTTCTGTGCTTTTTCGTAAATCCTGCCAGTAGCATTGCCAGCCATCAGGACCATCCAAGTTGAACTTTTCCTCGCCTAAGAAAACTCCTCTTTCCCATTCATGATCCCCGGTCATATGCTTTTTGGCAAACGTCGACCTAGCTTCGATGTGCTTCACAGCAAGTTTCGGCAAGTTCCATATCTCTGTCCTAATTTTAAATTCGAATTAACAACATAATGGCTTTTATTAATTTGCTTGGCAATCTTCCTGTTAGACACACCATTTTTGTATAAAGCATCAATGACACACTTCTTCATGAGATAACTGTGTTCTCCTCGGCATATTGAGCTATCTAATGATAAAAATGACCGCAAACTAATAAATTCCAACTTAATCTAACCACATGGTATTCTTATTTTTTTTTTATTTACAATCACAATCTCTCTCGCCGGTTAAAACCTATAAAAAAAGCGAAAGAATATGAACGACATAACTGAAAGTTTTCGTAGAATTGACGCCATGGCATCGGAAACGGTTCGTCTATTAGTTCATCGCCGACCGTTTTTGAAATAGCTCCCCGGTTATTTATTCCACCGAACTTTTCGGATCGGTTCCGCGAGCCCGTCTCCCGTTCAAGGTCACCCGCGCGCGTACACTCGACTCCTTGACACAAACGCGGCAAGCTGCGCAAATAGCGGCGTCTCCCTACTACATCTACTATAGAATACGCTCAAAATTCGTTCGTTCGATTCTGGGTCAACATAAAAAACAAGAAGGAAGAAGCAGACAACCCGTGATAAAGTTATATCTCAAAGGCGTCTCTCCTCCGTCGAACTGATACGTTTTTTTTTTTTATTTTTTCTCTGAGGATGGATCAGATTCTACTAATTATCAGGTACGTTCGTGTTAAGAAGAAAAAAAGGTGAAACGCAAACACTGGTAGAAAGTAGCATTTATTATTGTGAAATATAAATTGAAATGAAATTTTTAAAATTAAATTTAGATAATTATATGTTTTTCCAGTAGATTTTAAATTAGGTTAAGTCCAAAGTGGTTTAATAAAATTGAAAATGTGTGAATCAATCAATTACATACTTGCTTTTTTTAAAACCGATTTTGAAGAGAAACTCGCATGTCTATATATTAAAATATAAAAAGAAAAATACGATTCAACGATTTTGGAGGTGCATGAACTATGGTACAGAAACTAATCAATAATTGAGAATATGTATTCGCTTTTTGATCCATTTAACTTTATTACTAATCAATTTTAATTTTAATTTTTCTAACAAAAGCACCGAAGTGTGCACCTGCGAGTTTGATAAAATTGGTAGGGACACAGAATACCGAAAAATATTTGACCCATATTATTTTACCGTCCCGTTTTTGGTTTTAGGGGGTTTAATGGGGCTTAAAGTTACCGCCAAAAATACATTTTTCGCAATATTACTATACAATTTTAATTACAATTTACAAGATCGCTAAAAATATCTATAAAACGAACTCGATTTATTTGATTTTCTTAGCTTACGTTTTATTTTTGTCTTGTGACTTATCTTATTAATAAATAAAAATGGTAATGCATAATTAAATTTTAAATACAATAACAAAATTATTGCAATTTATAGACTCTTATCTGCAACCAGCAGGAATGGGTGGTAGTTATTTCTACATCCTTGAATTATTTTTGCCGGTTTTCCGCTTATATACAGTGTGGCAACCGTTCATAGCACTCATAGTAACTACTGGTCGACTATAAATCGGCGTGCCACCTTGAATTGCCACGCCTACTTAGCGGCACGCGGATGGCATTTACAAAACGATAGCGGACGTATTATAAATTACACGTATAAATGTGTTGGGGCATATAGGCAAATCAAAGTCTTTTAGAGTTCTATGTTATTAATAACATTACATGTGGTAGAAAATACTATTCCTGAAAAATAAAAAGCACTGTTAGAGGTAGTGTGTTCCCGATATAAGTAAATATTTTTAGTTGTTTGAAGATAATCACTGATAACATGTCAGTGAAGTAATTCATCACAGCCTCATAAACAACATAAAAAATCAAAAATAGATAATCAGAACTCCTAAACTTTAAAATAAAAACTAAAATAATATTGTTCAACAAGTATAAAATCTAAAAACGCAACTATAATAAAATAATGGAAAATAAAATATTTAATTCTTAAAACAGAATTGTATTCAACATTGCAATAAACCTGCAATTAGCTAAAAGAGAATATTATTCTTAAACAATAATAAAATTTGAAGTAAATTAATTTATTAAGTGTTCAAATAAACCTCCCTCTTGATAAGAACAGTAACCCAACCGATCATAAAAATCTGCTGTGACAGTATTACTGATTTCAATAATTCTTGCGCGCAGTTCCTCTAGGTTTGATGGCCGCTGATCACCGTATCCGTATATTGTATTATGTAAAAAGGGCCATAAAAAGAAATCGATTGGAGCTAGATCAGGGGACCGCGCTGGCCATTTAATAGGGCCCGAGTTACCGATCCATCTGTTTTCAAAAACCGCGTTTATAAAGTTTGTTACAATGCGTGTATTGTGTGCTGGGCAACCATCTTGCTGAAACCAAACTTCATTTATATTAAATCGCTCCCGTATTGCCGGAATAATATTATTTTCAAGTAACTGGAGGTATCTATTTCCGTTTAAATTACCGTCAATGAAAAAAAAAAGGCCCAATTATATGATTTCCAATGATACCTGCCCATACATTTAGCTTCTATGGAGACTGCGTTCGCGTTGGTATATTTAAATGTAGATTTTTACGCGACCAGTAACGACAAACTGCGCGGTTATGATGCCCGTGTAGGTAAAATGTTTTTTCATCTGTGAACAATACGTTGTTAAAAAAAAATTGGTTATCGTGATATTTATTTATCATTCTTTCGCAAAATTCCATTCGGCGATAATAATCATCGGGAAGAAGTACTTGTGAACTTGTAAATTTGTATGAACGATATTTATTAGTACGTAAAATCTTATGAACCGTTGTTTTAGAGATACCTAATTCGCGAGCAATTTGTCGAGATGACATAGTGGGATTTACTTCAACTAAAGCACATACTCGAATTTCTATATCGCTTACATTCTTTATTTTTATTATTTACTAAAGAAAATGTAGTTTCAAATCGATTAACGGTCCTACGAATGGTGCTTCCATTGGGAATTTGACTTTCGGGGAAATTAGCTGCAAATAAATCTCGAGTTACTTCCGCGGAATTACCACCGTAAAAGTGTTTACCTAATCATGAAGGGTTTTTGCTCCGGCGTATAGTACTCCATTTTGAAAATAACCATTATCTACTTACCAACAACGCGTTTTATTAAATAGTACGAGCGAGTAGTTCTCCCGACGAAATATAAAATGCATCTGACACGCACGTGTGAGAGCGACGGCTCATGCGCCGGTGCTACGACAGCGTACAATTGTGGATTTCTTGGCAAATACGAGTGCATCATAGCAATATGCGAAATGTAATCCAGGAGAATATTCCGTATACTTCTTTACCGTTCTAATGCACGGATACCTCTGTGCATCTCGCTTACACTACAGGATCGCTATAATGCCGACGCAGGCGGACAATTGGTATAATAGTGATAAACAAAGAGCGGATAGAGGCAGGCACTATATACTATTATTGACTACCGTTACGAAGCTCGAGCATAGGCGGACGGTGCACGATACACGATGTTGATCGACTAGGCGCGCTAGATACGGAATTAGTCTACAGTCGACAAAAGTGAAGAGCGATCGCACAAAATATCTCTTTATTCTGCGTGTCGTGTATTGATCTTTGTAAATTTCAGTTTGTCACCACAATTTAGTTTTTAGTTATTTTATTAGGTTTATTGTTCATAAATTCTTGTAGTTTACTTGTTAGGTTTAGGTACGGTTTCATTCTCTTTTTTCTGTTTAGTGTAAGGGTATTTTATTTGTGTTCGTATTTAATGTTTTGATTTACTTATATTGAGTATGGTACCTATAAAACGTCCGCGCCAATAAGTGATGGAAGCATGGATTAAACATCACCATTGTTTTGCAATAGTTAGTGATACAGAGATCAATTGCAAAACTTGTAAAATATTCTTTTAAAAAATAATACATTGATACTTAGATAAGTGTCTTTTAATTTCATAACTTAGTTACTTTTAATACTCATTAAGAAAAAGAGGAAGGCATGCTAATTGTACGCTGTGACGGTACAACTGCAGAATTTTTCCAATAATGTAGCTACCAGACTCAATCTGTAAGTTTTTAGATTTAGTTACATATCAGATGATGTTGTTAGTAGCACCACTGTTTCCTTGATTTGTAGATGTTACTCTGAAGAAGCCTTAATTAAATGGCGAAAGCTTAGCGACTGGAAATAGAGTCTTTTATTTCTCCCTCTGTCTCGGCAGGCTGTTGATACCCAATAATTGTTGCCATCTTCGTGATCTTAACGTTGTACAGCCGTACTCCTACTCAACCTTGTAAAATATGTTACATATAACGTGCCCTGCCCATGCATTTTACAGAATTCCTGAATTTATCAGAGAAGTTCCCAACGTTGATAAATTAATTAATAATACGAAGAAAGTGTTTTTAAAAGCACCAAAGTGTGACAAAGTGTACAAACAAAAATATCCCTTACTTCCTTTATTTCCATCGCTAATTATAACTAGCTGGGAAACTTGTCTAGATACGTGTTCTTTCTATACTGATAATTTGGAGAAAATCACAAATGTAATAGATGACGTAGAAGTTGACGCAAAGGGTGTTGTTAAATGTAAAGCTTCAATAAAAGATGCAACTTTACAAAGCAGTCTAGATTTTATAAATGGTAACACTAAAGTATTAACTAATAATAATAAAAATATTTGGAAACTCAAAGTTTAAAACTAGAAGACGGTATCGAAATCCTAAATACTATCTTACATAAACTTAAAAATATTCCCGGCGATTTTGGAGGCCGTTTGCGCAAAAAAATTGTCTCAGTTTTTAACCGTAATCCGGATTTAAACAATAAAAAATGTCTGTTCTGAAGAGAATGGAACGTATAATTTTAAAATATACATACTTTAAATATGCACCTCTCATTAGTTGTGATGTAGCTAAAAGTTTTTCTGAATTTAAAGATATACTGACAAGCAAACGGACTGAGTTTACAGATCAGAATTTAGAATATATTTTAATAATTAATGCAAATAAATTTTGTTTGCACGGACTTGTATAACATAGGTATATTATTTAAGTACAGTATTGTCATACTGAGTGAAAGTATTCTTTAATGAAAAAAATATTACTTTGCTACTATTTAAAAGAATGATTTTCTTCAGTTAGTATGTATTACTTCTGTGGAAAAATAATATTATTTCAAAGAAAAAAATATGGATTCGCTGAATGAAGCGGCTGTTTTAAAAAATAGCGTCAAAGAGATATTTATTTGTTTTAAAAAACTTTTATCAGTGCATATAAACGAATATCTACTTCAAATTTATTAAACAAAATATAGCATATCGTCCACTAAAAGTGTTAAACTGTTAACTCCATAGATCCAGGACGCTAGAAAACGATAAAAATTGTGTAATTTTATTAAAGCAAATTTGTATACAAAGGTAACGAATAGTTTATTTGTATAAAGAAATATTACATATTTTTTAAACATGTATAACTTAAAATAAACGAAAACATACGTTTTATGATTAATTAAAGGAGATAGCAGGTAAACACAAACATCATTTGTGAATAACTTTGGAGTTAGCAGGTTTTGTTATAACTTTTTAAACTAAAATGAAAACCATGATAAAAAAATCAACACACTAAAGTGATGTTTTTATTTACATAAAAACGATACAATAAAACTTGAAAATTTTAACCATCATGAGGTAGATTATTGTAGTACTCATAATAATCTACGCCCAAGGTACTTTTAAAATCTTGTAAAAGGGCCACATTTTACAGCGCTTATTTTTAATCTAGAGATGGGTAGTATTCGTATGATCGTATCTTTGATAATATGGTAATAATGATGTCTACGTGCCTAATACACCTTGAAATTTTCAAGTCAGCATGTCGTCTGGTTCGGAATTTACACCCCTCCAGATTTCCTCTATTGTCGCCCAGTAAATAGTGCGAAGTTGTATGTTTCTTTCAGCCAGTTCTGGACACCCAAGTCGAGTTGGACTCGGTGTATGTAATGACAATTACGTGTCCAATACACCCTGAAAATTTCAAATCGGCATGCCATGTGGTTCAGATTCTACACTCCTATAGATTTCTTCTGTTGTCGCCTAATAAATAGCGCGAAGTTATATTTTTCTTCCAGCTTTTTTTTTACTTTAATAACAAAAAATAAAAAAAGCGACGACGGTCACTGCAGCCAGACAGTATGAAATGGTACGAACCCCAATACGAATCTCGGTTCAAGAAGGAGTGGTGTCATACAAATCTTTGAAAAGAGTCCCCATCTCTATTTTAATCGTTGTGGGTGCAAATCACCCAATTGTGTCCAAGAATGTATGTGTCTGCTATTCTTAGAAAACGTTGTGGTAAGCCTTCCCACTTGTCCAGATATCTTAGCAAGCACAGTACCTTGGACCTTGCACGGGAGCTGGCGCAGTTAGCAGTAATTCTGCTGACAAAAGGAAACCGTGGAAATGGCAGGTCTACGCATCATTAAAATTGAACAATTTACCCTTAAATTAGGAGTAAACTGTTTTACAGAATAATGCAGCAAACATTTGTGATGGAAATGCTATTAAAAAGTCAAATTCACTGGAAAGTGGAGTTAGCAGGTTAGCACTCTTAGCCGTCGATATATTAAAATTCGTATTAAAATATATCTGCTTACGTTACTTTCACACAACGATGTATGTATAACAATACTCGACATGTATAATGCGCCGACTCAATATGAATCGTTGCTTATAGGGCCTGCCGTTATCCGCCTTTTGGTGATAAACGACCTAATTAAATTTTGGAGAACTCTTAGTTTTTAAATAATAAAAGTGTGAGTTCTATTTTACTGTTGCATGAAAGTCATATTTTATTCATGATGCAACTTTGCGTGCCTTTCAAGTATATTTTTTAATTTTTTCGGTAAATAGGTCAACTTATAAACGAAAATAAAGCGTTTTCCTTTTTTAAACCATGATTTGCATTGCATGTTTTTAATCCTTATTGAATCAGTGAAACGTACGTCTAATAATGTTTCTTTCATTCGCCGGTTTACAGGCAGAATCACACGCAACAGGACCTGTACAAGCCGTCCAGGTCGCCTCTGCCGCCGGCCCGTTACCCGTTCCCGGGTTCGCCACAGCTCCAGTCCCAGGTCGTCGTCGGCCAATTGGCTCCCCCGCCCCAACAGCAACCGTCTACACTGCCGCCATCTAACAATCAGCAACCGCAACAACAGCAGCAAGCCCAACCGCAGTCGCAGCCGCAGCAGAGGTACAGCCTCGCGGCCGCGCCCGCTCCCCAAGCGCCGCTACCGCCCCCTACCGGGTACAGGGACACCTTCAGGCAGCATAGGATCTCCCTCCTCCATCCGGACTACTGCGGTCGATCGAGGGATGTCCTGCTGCAGGGTGGGGGAGGCGGAGCCACGTCCGCCGCCGCCCCCACCCATCACATGGACTCTATGACGGGGATGGGCCAGCAGCCGTTCAAGAAGATCAGGTTGCAGGATCACAAGGATATTCAGCCCCTGCGCATAGACACGAGGGTGAGTAGACGAGGAACTCCCGATCGATTTTCGACTGGTTAGGGCGTCCTCTAGCGGTGAAAGCTTAAATCATTCAAGAGATCTAATCATTTAGAATAACATGATTTGACATTTGTTCAACAGATGGCGCTTTGATCGCCGAAATTAGTCCCCAGATTGCACGTGTTTGCAATCCATGATCGTTGCTTGATTTTGAGAAACTCGCTTTATTATGTGTGTTTCATCAAAGCTATATCTAAATAAAAAAAGTACGGACAATAATAAAAATCATCCCAGCGACATTTTAACATGTTTATTGGAATTTTTTAATATTTGGTTTTTTGGTCTTTCTTCATGTAATAATAATAATATATGTAAGAAATTATTTTCAAGTTACATTATTGCAAAAACTATATGGAAATTATAGAAAATGACATGAAATTACTGTAATAAAAAATGTTTGTTTCATAAATGATAAAATCATCATTGTTTTGTTTTAAAATGAAATTTTTAATTTGTGTGTCATATAAAGATTGCATTGTAAAATGTGTTGGTGCGATTGTTTTTTTGGTCAAACAAAGAACTTTCATTTTTTATTATAAACCAACAAGAAATACAAAACTAGCCAATCATAGCATATATAAAAATTCATTATGTAAAACATTCATCCGAAAAAATGAATCAAATTTTCAAACCATATAATTTAAGAATCACAAATCAAAATAATAATAAATTAAAAAATTAAATCTATACAAAATTAAAATAAAAATCACAAAAAAATAAAACATCACACTGCCTACATACAGAGTGAGCGGTAAGGATCGCACCAAACTCCGGGAGTGTATTGCACTCATAAAAATATATAAAAGAAACCCATATCTTGTTAACCGATCTTTATTTGTTCTTTTTTTTTACCATCTGTAATAAAAAAAACAGTAAATAACTTTTTTGGGCCTCCGTCCAGAAACACTGATTTTGCATTACTTTAAATCGGCCGGAAACTTACCATTCTCCGGCCTAGGCCGGCAAAAAGACCACTAATGGTTGGCAACACTATATTGGAATTACTGACATTTCTGTGATTAATTATAGATTCGATGACAGATGACAGAATTCTCGTTACACAATCTCTTAATTAATTCATATTCTTTCCAATTCTATTTTCGGAAGATTTTACAGGTAATAAATGGTTAATAACTTCACACACAACCTCTGTAATATGAGCTGGGGTCTCCATTGTCCTTATTATTGATGAATATGTATCAAAACTAGCAAGAAAATTAAAACGTCAAAACACCAAGGTATCTTAACCCTGATTTCCAATTCAAAATTCATACGTAATATGTATTGCCAACCTGCACTGTTAACTCCCTAGCGTTAATTTTTTTTATTATTTACAACAAAATTAAGATTTGTCGGCTCAAAAAATAGTGTGTAGCACACGGCCAGAAACTCTTTTGCGAGTATTCGCACTTAAAACACACGAAAACTATAGTTTCTGGCCTAGTGATAGAAATAACTATTCAAGAAGAACTACACTACTATTATATATATATATTTTTATTTTATTTAAGACAAATTCATTAAAACATGTTAACACTTAACCGACGGGTCTTTTTTTTTCGCCGCAAAACGAAAATCTATCAAATGTTCTGAAAATATCCCTACATATGTTAAAATGATCTTATCAGTGGTTAACCATTAGCTGACGAAAAAGGTAAATACTACCCCCCGACCCGTCGGTTAAGTGTTAAGTTTGTAAAGATGCTACAACATGCAAACAAATGAAGATCTGTTAACAAGAATTTGAGTTTCTTTTAAGTATTTTTATGAGTACAATACACTCCCGAAGTTTGCTGTGTCCCTCACCACTCAGCCTGTATATAAATCGGGCCATAAAAATTGTGATGGCGTATAATATATTGGTAAAACCATGCGATATTTAGAAAACGGAATGAAAGGACATAAATAGGTACAACCTTAAAGACACATGAAATAACTCAAAATCATTCTTTTGATTTTCACAATATAACAATTCTAAATAAAGTACAACAATTAAAGACACGTAATATATGTACTTGATATAATCCAGTCAGTCAATGATAAAAGACACAATATTTCACCAAACTATATAATTTAATTTTATAATTAAATACAATATTTTCTAGAAATTTGCTCAAGTTTTAAAACTTAAAAACGATTTTCGTATTTGACAAAAAAAATCACAACAACACAATTTTATATGAAACATTAATATTGAATCTAAACACTGATTTTAATATTTATCAAACAAAAAATTCATTTACAATATTTTAAATATAATTCTATACAATCTTTATAATGTTACAAATATAACTTAAAAAAGGTTAACAGATACGCGTATTCTCCAAAAAGGAAATGCTGTCCCCAGTTTGAAAGTCCTCCATAATATCGTTAAATCAACATTAATGGAATTATTGCCGGCTTTGAAACAAGGGACAGCAGTTTCTTTTTGGCAGTGCACTTGCTGACAATAAGTTTTCTATGACAAATACAAACAGTGAAGTTATAATGATCTGCTATATCGCTCGACACCAAATACAACAAATTTTAAAGTCAATTCCATTCAGGGCGATTTTGATATCTTATTCTGATTCTTTTACTTATGTCAAAAATTCTAAAATAAACTTGTAGAATATGACGGCTCATCAGAAAATTATGAAGACTCTAAGTGTAAAGAAAAACATAATAATAATGATAATAACAAAAAAGATTTGATTTGAACCAAGGCTTCTGTAAGAGATACTTTGACAGAAACTGATGTCGAAGATTTAACGAATGTAGAAAACTACTGATCATAGAAGTTTATTTTTCGTTCTTTATTATTAAAACTTACTATTAGCAATGAATTTTAAGAAAAAATAGTGTGTTAAATTAAGTAGATGTTTAAAAGAATATTTGGTTTATTTTTAATTATGTAAAAATTGTAATAAACTATTTCTCAATCGCTCAAGAAGATTATTGATAGGAACTTACGTTTATCAAAATAGTGGATATTAAATACAAATTCAGTCACAAGGTATAAATACTACCTTATTATTCTGCGGTGGCGCAATAGTGCGGCGAAGTACCATATCTAAAAATTATTATTGTGAAAATTGTATGAGAACAGGTGATTTTCAATATAAAAATATTGTCGATTATACAGGATGTTTCATGAAGAGGAGGTGCTAAAAAATAAATTTCTATAAATGGTATATAAATTCTATTTTTTAGTGCTCTGGTTTTATGAAGCAGCCTGTATAATTGAAAATATTTTTAAATTGTAGACTTCTTGTTCTCATACAATTTTTACAAAAATCATTTTTCGAAATTATGTAATATAAGGGTTCGTATGGTATTATGCCGCACTATTGCGACACCTGTGTGTACTTATTTTATTGTTATGGAAGTGTAAGTACTCTGAGGCGCATATTACACTATAAAAGTTCTTTGACAAGGATCTTTTATAGTGTAACAGGTTAACTTTTATAAAATATATCTTTTATAAAAGTTCTTTTATCATATTTGCCTTTTCATCCAATATTTCATAAAAGATATTTGACAGATGGAAATGCGATCTATGTTGTGTAGTCGCAGTCCGAAGGGAAATTAAATTACATGGGTGATTTGTAAACGTAATAATTATATCCACCGACATCTTCGACATCCCTCAAGATTTACTTGCTGTCATTTCTGAAGTCGATAAACTCTCAAACTTATAAAAACCACATTTATTTTTCCCCTACAACTTCCAATCTCCTTAAACAATGGTAGGTAATATCTATATGAAAATTACCGTTAATGTTATGAAGTGCATCGGTAGGAGAACATGAGAGTACTTAGTAGTTAATCCGCCGACATCTTCGACATCTCCGAAGATTTAAGTGTCAGCGTTTCTGAAGCCGACGAAAGAACTCTGGCAGTTGTAAAGATCACATTTATTTTTTCTCCTACAACTACTATTGTCCTTACGAAATGGCAGGTAATAAATAAATACCTACCTCTCGAATAATTTTTCTATAGCCCTATCGATACACCAACACTGATATTTTATAAAACATTTGTAAAAGGTATTTTACTTACAAGGGAACACCGGCGGGTGTCCCCCTCCGATTTCGATGAAACTTAACAGATTGAAAGAGTACCTTCAAATAAGATACACGTATTTTTTTTTATCGGCGGAACCGCACGATTTTGGGGTACAGCCCCCTCCAAAGTTTGGACGATTTTGCAATTTTTGCAAATATTTCCAAAATTATAACAGATATTAAATTTTCTTCTTAACATAATTTGCAGCATATTGCATGGCCCTACGGGTGGCGTCGTCCGTATTCGCAAAAAGTTAATAACGGGGGTCGGGGTATCCCGTACCCCCCATTTTTTTACATTTTTTCTTTTTCTTATTCATCAAAAGAAGGCCGATTCTACATAGAATACGATGATGTATAACAAGTTTAGAAAATTAATAATTGTAAAAATAGAAAAATAATAATAAAGCTTCAAAATTAATAAACTTGTCATTGATATAAATCAAATGAACTATAACAGAAATAAGTTTTTATCCTTAACCAGCATAATACATGGTCTCAAGGTAGATATCTTCATAAAAAGCTAATAACGGGGGACGGAGTACCCCACACCCCCGCATTTTTTAATAATAAGGTTATTCATTATTCATCAAAAAAAGATCGCTTTTATATAGAAAACAATGGTAATAAATTAAAAGGATTAATAATAAAAATAATTGTAATAATAATAATATAGTACATTAACAACAATTATTTGTTATCGTTACTCCGCTGTTCTCCTTACTTAAATATCTCTTAATTTAGAATTGTATCTACTCGACAAGCTATGGTCAAACCTTTCTATGCCTACTAACTTGTACTATATACTATACGAAACTTTTATCGGTGGTAGCAATATAAATCGTTTTATCAACTGCAGTTAGTGACTGCGTTTTATATATTTCCTTAATAAAATGTTATTCATTCTTAAAATACCATATTCCTTTAGTGCGTATATATGAACAAATTTGCTACACAGGACGAAGGATTAAATAATACATACATATATATTTTTTAATTTATTTCAAGTTTTTCGTGCAATGTAGGTGTACAATGTAAGTATTCAATGGAGCATAAATATAACTAATGTGTTTGTAACGATTATAACATTTCGGAAACAATAGAACAGAATTAGAAAAACATTATAATGCTTATAAATGTTTAAATACATGACATACAGTAATGCGATTATTGGTATATATGTATTGCAATAGCGAACAAGATTAATATACATACAGTAATTAAGCTATGTCAGTATTACAGTAGTGATAGTTTGTGTAAAAGTGTTTAAAACACAGATTTTGTTTGCATCATGAACACCGCACAATAGCTGGTTTATTGCAAATACTACACAAGGGTGTAGACTGCGCATCTTTGTTAAAACAAAACTCTACAGGATTTTTAAAGGGCCCAGATCTTTCCTCAACGTATCCACTCTTATACCACGAGTACTTGAATACGTCGAAAAATCTTGGGGAAGAAAACTGATTATGGGTTAGGGATTGCAGGGGTTTATTAATTTTGAAGCTTTATTATTATTTTTCTATTTTTACAATTATTAATTTTCTAAACTTGTTATACATCATCGTATTCTATGTAAAATCGGCCTTCTTTTGATTAATAAGAAAAAGAAAAATGGAAAAAACATGGGGGGTACGGGGTACCCCGTCCCCCGTTATTAACTTTTTGGGAATACGGACGACGCCACCCTTAGGGCCATACAATATGCTGCAAATTATGTTAAGAAGAAAATTTAATATCTGTTATAATTTTGGAAATATTTGCAAAAATTGAAAAATCGTCCAAACTTTGGAGGGGGCTGTACCCCAAAATCGTGCGGTTCCGCCGATAAAAAAAAATACGTGTCTCTTATTTTAAGGTACTCTTTCGATCTGTTAAGTTTCATCGAAATCGGAGGGGGACACCCGCCGGTGTTCCCTTGTTAGTAACTTTTGATGGTGAAATAACTTTTATAAAAGAGGTTTTAGTAAAAGTTTTATAAAAGATATTTGTCAAAGCACTTTTACAGTGTAATATGCGCCTAACATTATCCATAAAGTATCGTAAGTGGTTACAGTGTGGTGGTTGGTTAGTTGGTTACACGATATTTGCCTAGCGGTATTTTGCCCTAGAAAAGTAATATGTGTAAGTGCCAAAAACACGAAAAGACTCGATTTCAGAGCAGCAGAATTACAATTTTTGACAAAAACATTCTTCTACGTTCAATACGCTTTTTTTTTTTTTTTTTAGCAAAAACAGTTTGTTACTGTAAATTTTGCATTTTACTGTTTACGATACTTCGGCAAAAAGGTATCCATATATTGTGAATTTGAATTAGGTACCTAGGAGTTTTTAATTCGTTTTTATTATTTTAGACTTCTTGAGTAGTCGTTCCTATCACCTGTTATTTGTTTCCAGAAATTGGTGGTAAAACAATTTTATGATAATACCTAATTATACAAAGAAAATGGATTTGAATTAGTAAATGGTGATGTGGCTGTTTTCTATTGGTTGTCTTCTTTAATTATTGTTTTAATACTACCATGATAACCTTCTAATTTTCGTAGATTTTCTGAAAACAAACTACGGTGAAAATTGCCTACTTTTTTAATTGATAACTACAGGTACATTTTACACGTAATCAAAGAAATGTTAATGTAATATCCTTATTTCTAAATTGATTTTTTGGTAGATTCTCTTAACTATTGTGTGCGGCTATACAAGTAGCCAATTTGAACAAAAATCGAAATATAACAATTTCTTCGCAGTTGTTCCACTCCTAAGTTATAGTTAGTCAGAACTCAAAAGAAAATTTCTAAGTTAGTTTTTCGTTTTGCGTCAGGAACAGCCGGGCGCCTACAACCCCCAAGTGGAAGCGATTTCACCGACCCTTCCGGATCACATCCAGCAGGAGGATCAAGCATTCCGGACCACGAAAGACGAACTCCTGCAGCAGATCGGCAAGGTGGACAGGGAGATCGCGAAAACCGAATCCCAGATCAGCATACTGCGAAAGAAGATGCAAGAACTGGAGGAATCGGCGTCCAAGCCCAGCGTCAAGAAGGAAGTGGAAGAGGACAACCAACCGAAACACCAGAGCTTGGCGCAGAAGATCTACGCCGAGAACAGGAAGAAGGCCCAAAGTGCCCACGCCACCTTGGAATCTTTTGGAGCGAAGGTGGATTGGCCCATTTACAATCAACCGTCTGACGCGCCCGTTTACCAGGAGAATAAGAGGAAACAGTTGGCGTACAAGCGGAAGTTGCTGGAGTATTTTAAGAAGAGGCACGTCGAGAAGGATACGAGGAATTCGCATCTGATCGTCACCTACAGTAAGATGATGCAGGAGTGGCATAGGAAAGTCGATAAGACGGAATCCAGTTCGAAGAGGAAGACGAAAGAGGCGAAAAATAGGGAGTTCTTTGAGAGGGTCTTCCCGGAACTGAGGAAACAGAGGGAGGATAAAGAAAGGTTTGTATAAAATATACTGTAGGCAACTTGATAAACAAATCTAGGCTATTAAATATTTCGAATTACTGAGTCAAGTTGCATTTTCACTTTTTTTTAACACTCTAATTCAATGACAAAGTATAGTTTTTGTTATTTTAGTAAATACAATAATTTTCAAGCTTCTTATATAGGGTGCTTCATTTTAATCGGCCCAGGGAAATATGTCGAAAGATATAGAAAATATAAAATAAATGTTTCAAACAAAAGTTATGTCGTTTCGAGGTGGACATCAAGTGGTTTAATTGATTTTAATTTATTTGATTGATATAATGGTCACTTTAGATTTCTTAAATGGAACATGCTATATATTATTGCATATTCTTGCTTATCTCAAGGGCTTTTCAAAACACTTATGATAAAGTACTTCTTATAAAGCACTTTTAGAGTTATAAGGCTTGAAGGTCACCGGCATACGTCTCCGCACTAGCACTATCCAAGATGTAGTATATGACATTTACATGACATTTGTTTGACGTTTAACGCAACTTATGCTGGAACGCAGCATGCAGCGCCAGTAACTTTAATTGTCACCGATATTCAGAAATTGAGTCCGCTGACCGTGTCCAATATTTCACTAATACGAAAAAATATGCTAGGCACAACTGATTGAATTATTTTATTTACCTGAGTTACAAATATCTCAACAATGTCATAATTTTGTAGGTTGAATTTCATATGATATGGCTACGTATCTCACAATTTTTGTCATTCATAAAAGTCGGTATCGGTAATAGTTCCTATAACTTCTTTAATCACTCTAGATATCGCACACGATCTTATCATTTACCTACATAACACAAAATCGCTAATGCCTGATCTCTGTATAGCACCAACTCAAATCAAATTTCACTCATCACCGTACTTTCTAAGGTCTTTCTAACGTACAGAAACCGTTTTCATATCACTTATTAATAACACTGTATCACCGCTAATAAATCTCTCTTTCGTATTGTAGCTACTGTAATCGCAAATTCCATTGTTGTCGAATCTCATTTGCACTAACCGTTGCCGATCCTATAAAAATTCCGTGATCGGATTTTCGTTACTCGACTGAGTGTAGTGAAGTTGTACATTCGAATGTGGGAGCCGAAAAGAATCATTAAATAACGATGATGCCATTACCGTAACCATACTAGGAATGGTAATAACGAATCCGCACACTACTTTATAAAAAGTACTTTGTCATTAGTGTTTTGAAAAGCCCTTGTGGTAAGCTACTAGAAAATGCAATAATATATAGGGTATTTCATTTAAGAAATTTATGGTAACCTTTATGTGACCTTTGAATGACAGTTCAAGGTCAAATTAATGATACCACTTTGTGCCCCCCTCGAAAGCATATAACTTTTGTTTGAAACATTTCTTATATTTTCTATATCTTTCGACATATTTGCTTGAGGCGATTAAAATGAAACAGCCTGTATATACTTTTAGTTTACTTGATATATCCGTTTCCTCATGGGCTGTCAAATTAATGTTAGATATATTCATAAAATTTGACTTTATCTTGCTATAAATAAATTATTTTTGAGCCACATATATTTGTGATATTTTCTAGTTTAAAAATTGAACATTTGAAAATATCTTAATTCCATGGTACGCATTTCGTCCTAAAAGACAAAGCTCTCACAATTATTCACTGATTGAGGTAAGAATTAATAACTTTTTTTTTTTCAAAAGAATTCGAAGTAGGGTAAAATAGGGCAATTATGGGACATAAATCTTTTGGGTTTTCAACTGTTGATAACAATTTTAAAAATAACCAAGAAATGTGTTTAGATTGCATAACATTTACAGAAGTAATACATCATTTTTAATATATTATTTTTATGTTTTTTACCTCCGCGAAAGTGCAATTATGATCCACCCTCTCAGGTAAAATGATGCACATCGAAAATGCATGTTAGGATTAATAAAATTCGATCAGGCGAAAAGTGGGACATTAAAATACAAAAGCGAGACATATTTTTATTGAAATATATCTTATTAGGTATAAAAAATACGAAAAAAATTATAAGCAAAAGAAAGTTTATTCTATTAAAGAGTATAATTATAGTCTATTAAACATTAAAAGCAAGAAACTTAGTAACTTCTTTATATACACCGTTCCACCTTAAGTACTCGGTGTGGGAAGCTTTAATATTACACACAAAAAAAAAAAAATTAAGGTGAAAGTTTTATACCGAGCAAATATTGCAGCAAAACAGGAATAATGTCAACTTGTTTTAGAAAATACCTTACACCTTTAAATCTTTATATCTCTATATGATAGAAATTGTACGATTGCATAATCGTCGTTTTGAATAGTGGAATTATCTGATATTAGACTAGCTTCGACCTCATCCTCCAGAATATCATCCACTTTTTCGGTATGGCTTTCGTCCTAACAGTTTTTCTCAAAATTTTCTTTTTCTGAAGCTGAATTTATTGATATTTTCTTGTAAACGATTGTAAAATCCAATGTTGCAATCCTTGTGCTTATCTCTAACTGCTCCATCTGCTTTTGACTAAGATTTTTTCGTTTGCAGAAAACAAAACCAGCCGTGCTCAGGTTTGCCATTCTTGAAGTAAGTAGGCATATTATTCTTCACCATATGTGTTTGGACTGTTTCCAAAATTTCGTGTTTTGTCATAGCGAAATGGGGCTTATTTGGCCAAAATTTTAATTTTGCCCGCCACGTCATTCTCCATTTCGGGTATAAGACTAGTTTTTGGATCTTAAATTTTATTATGTTTTCTATGAACTCGTCTACTTAACATGAACTTGTGGATTTTAAAACGTTTTGCTGCTACTCTTGTACTAATCTTATATTCCTTGATAAAGTCTTTAAGTTTTTGTATGTATTTTTTTGGTATTGTGATAAAAATAACGGTAATTAATAATCACATTTTTACCCCGAAGAGTGTCTCACTTTTGTACTTGCTTAACAACACGTTATAACTATACTAATACACAAAGTATACAGCAGCAGAAAGTAACCGATGCCCAAATAAGCTTACTACAATAAATCTAAGGATTTGCCGAATTTTATTGAATTTCACAGCAGCGTGTTGGTACACCAGAGGTTACTAGATGAAATTTGAAAGTTTTGTTCAATTAAATGAGCATAGTCTAGTAATCTATATTTCAAAAATTTTTTAATAAATATTGTTAGGGCTTTGAATTGTATATTAAAAGACATTTGTTTAATAAAAAAAAAACATTCGAACAATAACGGTTCAGAATCCTACGCTTTTGAATTTTCAATCGCAATCTTTGTTACTAAATTTATTTTATTTTATCTCACTGCTACATGCTATGAGACAAATCAGTTGAAGCACACAATAAACAGAAAAGACGATCGCAGAATCTCTGCTCAAACTCAAATCGCCATTTTGAAAATCCGCGTTTTTTATATTTTATCGTTGTCAAAATAGCATTTATATTAATATGTGCGTTACGTATTTTCAAGAACGCTTTTTTGTGTTGCGCTTAACTTAGAATTGGAAACCAAATATTACAAATTTCCATTTTGAAAAATATAGCGTTGAGGATGAAGTTAAATCCTCAACATTTCAGAAGCGGTTTTTTAACAGCGCGGCATGACCGAATGTTCTTTTCCCATTCCAATCATTTTTGTCACACCGCAACCGCACGTTTTCCATCGTTTTTCCAAAAACGGCATTATTCATTAATTTGAATACAGTTTTCTCAAAGTCGGTAGTGGAGCACATATTTCTTTTTTTTTTGTAATGTAGCCAACATCTTCTCCTGCCGATTAGCTGGAGGTTTCCCTTTCTCAGGAGCGATCGGTAAATCGATTTGGCGATCACAAACGTTGTTGGGGTATTCGAAATCACCTTTCAGGAGGTATCCAATTGGATTATTGTCGGGGATGTTAAAATTGACGTTTTCTGGATCTTTAACCCATTTCAATCATCCGTAAGGGAAGTATTCTGACATTGCCCAGGAATACATTGCATTAATGTCAGATACTTTGTGAGAAAGATTATTCTAACAATAATGGTTCAGAATCCTACGCTTTTGACGATGCCAGAATCTTTGCTCAAACTCAAATCGCCATTTTTAAATCCGAGTTTTGTTATATTTTATCATTGTCAAAATAGCATCTATATAAATATGTGCGTAACGTATTTTCAAGCACGCTGTTTTTTGTGTTGCGCCTATTTTAGAATTGGAACTCAAATATTACAAATTTACATTTTGCAAAATATAGGATCAGTAACTTTATCCTCAACATTTCGGAAGCGTTTTTTAACAGCGCGGCGTAAGAACACCATTTGGCCGTGTGAAACTCCTGCATAGTAATAGAAAAATCATCTGTTGTCCTTTTGGTTTATTCCGCGGTTGAAGTCAAGTGGCCTTGTTCATCACAAAATACACAAAAGCGGATGATCCTTTTATTATAACAAATTTGTTATTTGTAATTTATATTTTTGATCATAATCAGAATTTGTTCAAACAATAGGTATTCTAATTTTTTTTTTTTTAAAGAACCATTACAGTCTGAACAAATTCAGATATGGGAAAAGTAAATAAAGTAAATAAATGAGAGATTTCTGAGAAATTTTTAATTAGCTAATGATTCAAATACATATTTGCCATTTTTTTTAAACCATGTTTGCTCTACGAATCATCACTTAAAACTAAATATCATCCACACGGAGAGGAAAATAGTGTTTATTAAAGCATTATATTAAATTAGGTATGTTTATTAATAATTTGAAAATTACAGTTAAAATAATCATTCACTAGTGGAATATTATTTAAATTATTAACTTTTACCGCAATATTGTTAATCGCAAGAGTTGGAAGTTGAGACATATCTGATGACACCTTGGCGTTTTGTAAAAAATTGCTGTACTTGGGCTTTGTTCTTCAGTAGCTGATGATGTTGAAAGTGAAATTCCACCAAAGTTGATGGGTGTTTTCAATATCTTTCAGCAATTTGTAAATATTTTGGCTTCGGCTTAATTTGTTGGTAATTCAATCTTCGATATATTGTTCAGCTACTGTGCTGGATTTCCAACTACCATGTTGTTTAGTCTCTATTAAATTAGCACCAATATTTGCAAGGTGAGGTGTTGAGGATCTTTTTCAATTTGTTGGGGAACTTCTCCAAATTTGTTGTTACCTAATGACTTGTTTAATTCATTTGCCATTCTGGTAATTAAAAAAAATCTATGTGTTTTAATTCTCGAGAAAGACGTTGGCAATACTAATTTTAAACCAATCATTTAATGCTACCTTTAAACAATTTAATTTATCTTGACATTAAAACGTAAAGCAGCAGCATGAAGGAATGTTTGAATATCTTGAGTCATTCTATAAAGTTGATGATTTTATGTCGACAAAATTCTTCACCAAATACGCTAAAAGCACGAATTTATCCTCTAATCCTCTCCCAAGCCATAAATTTTTGGTAAACAAATTCATATCTATCCAGGGATTTCACTGGCAAAATATTACTAAATATCAGGCATATCATGGCGGCTGGTGAGTGTGCTGCTTCTAGAATGTCGAAAGTCTTTTAAAAATTCTATAAGCGTATACTTCTGTCTGGAGGACTAGTTATCTGGTTCCAGAATAACAGTTAAAAGTAGGCTTTTAAGATGATGAAGTGCAATAGTTAAGAAAAGTAAAAGGTGAAACAATGAAGGAGTATGAAAAATGGAAATATTAGAGAAGACAACAAAAACAGCAAGAAACAGCAGATGAAATAGTTATAGGTGATTTAATAAGAACGGTAGAAGAGAAGTCCAAGATCGAGGTTGATAAAGAGAAGACTCGAGCTTTCGTGGAATACTGCAATAAGAATATATTCAAAGGAATACGCATGGAGTGAAAGGAACCAACCAAGTTTGGAACGGATAAAAAATAGTGGAGAAAATTATAGAAACTTTATACTTAACAGTAGAAAATATACGAATTATATAGGATGTATATGCAGTGATTACATTACGGGAGATTGTAGCGGGCACCTCCATTAGGCGGACACCTCTTATAACGGACACGTTCGCCTGGTCCGGCAGCCTTACAATCAGTTCTCTCTTGGATGGACATATTTTATGGTCCCGTTGGTGTCCATTCAAGAGATAAGCTTCCACCTTCTATCTGGCCAATCTTCATCTCGCATCTCGCCTGTCCTGCATTGTTCGCAGCACACCCTCATTCCATGTGAGTTTAGGTCTTCCCCTTTTTTTACATTTTGGGGGTTTCCAACGGAACACTTTTGATGGTCATTCTTCCCAAATCTCCATACCATCTCAACTTCCTGCCTTCTATTGTATCTAAAATATTCATTGATGCAACCTCCATATCTTCCCAAATGTATTCATTTCTTATCCTCTCTGTTCTTGTCACCGTACATCTGCATCTCCATTCACATTCTTTGTTATAGTTATTCCATATAATCGAGTCTAATTGTCTTATTGCAACTCTGTCCTTTGCTATTATCTGCTTAATTTCCTCTTCGCTTCCCCCTGTACTAGAAATATTTGTTCCTAAGTATTTATATGTGGTGCAGCATTTTACTACACTTCCGTCTTCCATTTCTAGATCTCTTCCTGTGCCGTATACTCGGTTTTATAAAAATTTATTTGTTTAATCCCACTTTCCATATTCCTCATTCAATTTTCTTAGCATGTAGAATGCGTCGTCTTCATCTTCGGCGAATATGACTTGACCATCAGCCAAATTCAAAGTATACAGGGTGTGGTCATTTATGGTGTGACATTTTTTTCTCCAATTTTTGAGTGCATCATTCAAATATATTTTGAAAAGGGTAGGTGCTATAGAGCACCCTTGTTTCAGTCCTTTATTTATTGGGAATCTTGATGACCCTAGGTTTCCAACTTTGAAGAGCGATTTCATTGTATATAAATTGGCGAAAGAATTATATATTACGATATTCTTCGTATATTGTCAATCGCAAATCTTAATGCTGTATTTTGCCTTCTGTGTCCGCAGTACTCAGTTAAAAAGAACATTATTGTATATTACTTAAGTTTATATTGATTTTCGGGTTAATTGAGGGTGCACAGAAAACTATTGTATGAAGTTCTGTATTGTTAATTTTATTTTACTAGCATCTAGACAGTTTGGAAGGTAAATTGTCCCACAAAACCGTAGGCATCACGAGTCCTATTTAAAATTTACTCTGAGAATATTATAGATTTTGTAAAGAGGTTTAACTTTAACAACGATATATGGGTGCAGAATAGATGATGGAACTTTCACCTTGCTGTATTATGAAGCATTATACGATTACGAAATAATATACTATTAAACGCTTCTAAAATAATTTAAGTTTCGTACATTTGTTTTTGTGGTGGAGGGCGTTTCGGGCTCCCTACACCAGTGTAAACAGCGCAAAGGCGACATGATTAAATTTGACAATTCGAATTAATTCAACTGTTTATGATGCGTACCTACAAAAAGGAAAAAAATGGGCACTGCAATCGAAAATCTCTTTTAATTTTAAAACTGCATAATAGATGTCAGTGTTCGGACTACGCAATAGAAACACAGAGGTCGCTAGAAGGAAAAATGCTTTGAATAATATTTATTTTTTGCACATATCCGATTCCATATACGATGCAAACACTATCTAGTCGACTAAGCAATGTATCTGGCAACAGCGGAAAAAAAAAATAACCTTTACTTATACACTCATTTCAATATGTCTGTCATACTGTAATAACAATTTGTCACGATTTCTGTTAGGTTATAGTTGAACACGCTGGATGCAGATCCCTTCTGATCTCCAAGAATAATTTAACACTTCGTCGTTATAATTAATACTGTGATGTAAAAATATATCACACAATATCATCACAACATTTTACCCACTAATAGAAGTTACAAACAATGTTAATTCACATAAATATTTGCTTTTCAGCGAAAGTCGAAGAAACTTAATTTAAAAATTTTATAAAATTCAATCAAACTGCGATGAACCTCGAAATTGTTAAATATCATTCAGAATTTGAGTTATTTGATTTCAAACAGAATTTAATCATTAATAATTACCATTTAAAAATTACTTGTCAACAGAACAGAAAAATTCAGAATTTGACAGTTGATATAGATTCCTGTAATCTGGTTGTGACCTAGCTAAATCAAAAATTAAAATGAATTAATGTTTTATTAATACAAGTTACTTAGAATTAAGGCAAAAAGACTCTATTTGTGCGAAATAAACAATTAAAAATGTGTTACGTGACGCGCGAAGTTTTCCGAGGGAATCTTGACGGCTTTGTGAAGATGCAAAAATCCATGAATCTATGAAAAAAAAGATGAATAAGGTTTGTTTAGAAAATTGAATACAGAAAGTAGTTTTGGCGTGGGTTTAAGAAAGTTGTACTTTGGGAATCAGTGTTAAAAGTATGTCAAAAATTAGCATTAAAATACGTAAGATATGTAATTCAGTTGGGCGAATCCTTACATTGCTACTTAGGTTTGAATTTGTTTATTTTTTTTTCCGCACTTACATCTCGTTTTGTACGCTTATTTGAAACGCGCAAAACCATTTGTTACCGTGAAGAATATGCAATCGTTCGTATAAATTTAGATATATTCCAATAAGTTACAAATGAGCTATGTTTACATCTATTTTTAAACAGCAGCACCATCTCATGATCTATAATTCTACTATGTTGCTATATGCATTTTCGATAAAAATATATTCAAAAGGAACTGTTAAAAACAAGACTGTGATGCAGAAGCATATTAAAATTTATGGGAAAAATTATCTTCAATTGTTTACTCTTTTTCTTCTTTTAACAGCAAGGGTTGGGTGAATATGCATCTAAGCTTACTGAGTATTGGAACTTTTGGGACGCAGGGCGTAAGGTAGATTATTTTTAAATTATTATAAAGGACTTGAGAGCCAACATGAACATTTGAACAACATTTGAAAAATCTCTTGTTTTGAACCTAATGTGGTCAATTTAGGAGTCCTAAATGCACGGTAGATACAATATTCTATTTGGTATATAGTTCTTATGAAAAATGATGCCGCAGCATGGTTAAATTATCGTTTTCTGGGCAAAAAAATCTTTAGCAATTAAATTCCAAAATCCACTTTTCTCCATATGCCCTTTTATCGTGGTTTAGATACGTCCAAATCTAATCCGATACCTTCAAAATCTTATATAGTCCAATCTGATGTTCTTTCCTCCTTTCCAGATTCAACAGGGTCGGCGCTCGCGTCAAATCCGAAGCGGATATGGAGGAGATAATGGATAACCTCCAGGAGCAGGACCTAGAGGACAAGAAGATGCGCAGCTACGCCGTGATACCGCCGATCATGTTAGATGCCAAAGAACGCAAGCACGTATACCAGAATAACAACGGTCACATACTAGACATGGAAGCCGTCCACAAGAGCAGGCAATTCCTGAACATCTGGACCACCGCCGAGAAAGAGGTCTTCAAAGAGAAGTACCTGCAACATCCGAAGAATTTCTATCTGATCGCCTCGTGCTTGGAGAAGAAATCGGTGGCCGATTGCGTCCAGTACTATTACCTGAGTAAGAAGACGGAGAATTACAAGCAGATGTTGAAACGGTCGCGGCAGAGGACGCGACACAGGCCGCAGAAGGCGAACCCGGGAGTCGATAATCTACCGCCAGGTGTGGTGACGAGACACCAGAAGGAGCAACAACTAAAGACTGTGGCGCAACAGAGTTACGACAACGTTGACAATAATGTCGCCGCATCTTCCAGTAGTGTAACAGGTGGCATAACGACTACCTCAACCGTTTCCTCCACGAACAACACTAATAATAGCAATAACGGTAACGCTAATAATAGTTCGGCAGCTTTAACACCTACTAGTAACAGTGTGACGTCGTCTTCTTCATCGCCGGCGCCCGCGACCACGCCCAGCACCGTTATATCGAACAGTAACGGCACCAGTGCTACCAACGTAACGCCTGCGAACGCTACCGCCGTCGTGGTCAAGATGGAAGTGATAGAGAGTGGCGGCGACGAAGCTAGAAGTGATACGAACGCTCCCGAGAAGAAGCTACTGCAAGATATCGTAGTAAAAGTCGAGAATACGTCTAGCAATGAGGGAAGTAATAGCGATGTTATCGTCGCGAACGTCAAGAAGGAAGAAATGCCTAAAGAAGACGGTATTGTCGTTAAGAAGGAGGAGGTCATCGTCAAGAAGGAAGAGGGAGTCATCGAGAGTTATGGAAGGTACGGTAATCATCATGAAAGCAACGTTTTTAAGAGTTATTCATTTCGTCTTTGACAACTGGAGTTTTAGATGTTTTCAGTTTTCATACGCCATCTGTAAGATAAAACAGAAGGAAGTACTGGAGCATAACATAATTTCAGACAAATTAATTACTAAACGATTAAAAAAGAAAGACTAAGAAAGGGTCAACGATGGAAGTCCCTTGATATTTAATTTAACGCCGAATTTTCGTTTTATCAGAATACTATTAAAGAACAGCAGAAGTCGCCTAATTATATCACATTGGGAGCTAATAAGTAACAACAATTAGGGAGTATTCGGTACTTTTTGAGCACAGTTACCCCAGCAACGCTGAGAACCGAATGTAACTATTACTTTTATGTAACTACAGTAATTGCTTCGTCAAAAGTAACGAAAGAACCAAAAGGAAAGAAACGAAATTTTATATTTCCACTGATATTCTCGTGGAATATACAAATAACAACAATATATTATTTATACGTTTATTCCTTTAATATAGATATACATTACCGTTTAAAACTATTTGGGCATCCAAGGTTTTAGGAAAAATTATTAAAAGAGCGAATAAAAAAAAAGTATAATACATATACATATATAATTGCATATCTTATAGTAGAATTACACTAGAAAGCCGGGTCCATTCACCCAGCCAATTCAATAGTCGTTTGATGACCGCTTACGCCCCAACCCAGCAAATTCAATGGTCGTTTGATGACCGCTTACGCCCCAACTGGGAAGAAAGCGGAAAGTCCGCGTTCCACCTGGAACGCACCCTATTGAAAAAGTTTTTTCATGTTTTTGATTTCAATTTTCTTTTTCCAATGCCTCTCACTTTTAAAAAGACTCGACGTCCGCGTCACTTTAAAATGATCTGCAATTTCATAATTTTTAAATTTTTTTAGTTTGTTTTTTTTTTATTTTTTTTTTTTTCAAACGCGCCTCTTTAAAAAAGACTCGACGCTATGAGTCCCGCTGTCATTAAACTCGACGTTACGCGTCACGCTTAAAATGATTCACAATTTCATAATTTTCAAATTTTTCTTAGTTTACTGCTTTTTTTTAATTTTACGCGTCACTTTAAAATGATTTGCAATTTAATAACTTTAAATTTTTATAAATTTTTTTTTTTCAAACACGCCTCTTTAAAAAAGACTCGACTCTGCGAGTCTCGCTGTTGTTACACTCGACGTTACCTCCTTTATTTTTGATAATGGTAGCACACAATCGCAACATTCTTGCAACTAGTTTTGCCAACGCATCTGGTGTTATCTGGGTCCATGCTTCTTCCACATATCAGCATTCGATGTTGGTGCTCATTTTCGGACCTCCCGATCAAGTTCTTCTCACAGTAGCTCGATGGGGTTTTAGATCGGGACTTTGGGAAAGCCACTTCATCACTTTGATAGATCCGTCTGCTTATAAGTGTTGTAAATAGTCCTTGCACATGCACAGTTTAGATCTGTGTTGTGGGTCATTATCTTGTTGAAATACAAAATTCATACTCACAATTCTCAATCCTGTTCTCTATAAAATGTTTCTGTACTGGAGCTCTATTCTGCAACGATGTCGCTAAATGTTATATGACGTAGTTAGCGATATTGGTAGCTGTATTCTCAACGATATAGCGATTTCGAAATACGTCACTACATTGCGATATCTCGCTATTAAATAGCGACACCTCCGTTGGCCTTTTTGAGGGTTTTGCCCTAAATTCATTAGAATGTCTTTGATTTCCCTGTCATGAACAAACCCTAATTTTATATTTCTTTATTTATTACTATTACGAATAGAATAGTAACCGAGGTGGTGCTAAAGTTTATTTAATTTATTATTAAGAGTTACTTTTAAGTTTTCATTTTTTAAAATTATTTACTCATTATTATTATTTTAATAATATGATATTGCATGACATGAATTTGCAAGTACTGACGTAATGAATGTGTTATCGAGAAAAATTAAAATTCAGGTTATCAAATCATTTATAGAAATGAACATTTGTAGAAATTCTGTTCAATTTCCGGAATTCCAACATTGTCAAAATTAAGAGAATGGCTTGTCGCTCCATCTCCTATTTTTTTTTTTGTAGTTTTATTCATGTTTACTCGTTCTTTAATTGTGGGCGAAAATTCGGTCTTTTAAATAGATGAAATAAATCTCAAGGAACTTCCATTGTTTACCCTTTCTTAGTTTTTAGTTTAGCAGTTCGTTTGTCTGAACCCTATTCGAAACGTTAAACATTATTCCCTCCACGTTTGTAAACTTGTCTTTTACACTATATCGTTGTAGCTATGTAATTCTATTTTTACTGCGGCTTTTGCTGGTCTATTGTAATCTTCCTTACCTTAGAAGATGTTCGCAGATTTTGCTTACTCTTAAATTTAAATCAAAAGTGGTAACCGTTTCCTTTCCTTGCTAAAGCATTGATTGCAATGCCACAGAACATGGCTTCTTCCTTGTCTTGAGTAGTGGTGGGCATTTCGAATTCAAAATGTATTCAGTAAGAATAATTAAATGACTATTCGAAATTTTGACTTACCGAGTTTTGAAAATTAAACAAACGCCACTATATTTTGTGCATATGTATGTACTGGAGCCAACGAATAATGAATGAAAAGCAGCGTCGTGTTTTTTGTTTTTATAAAAGATCCAAACTGTGCTTATGAATCATAGAACCGCTCTCTCTAAAACTGAGCTTGTTATTTAATTTTAAGCACGAAAACGCTTTAATAAACATGATGTATTATTTTTTTTAAATTATGCTCCTAGTATTTAGGTAAATTATTTGATTATAACATTAAAATTTTATGCGTTTACTAATATTATGGGCTTAATTCAATGTAGGTAATAGATAATTAGATAAATAAGTTTTGCAGCAGAGTTAGTTACTTTTTCGATTTGTCTGGTGAAGGCTATTTTGCGCGGTTAATATTTGGTTAATAAAGCATAACACAAAAACAACTAGATGGTAATCCCTAATAGTATTAAATCAACAACAAACATTTGATCGGCAAATATTTTTAGCTTGTTTTTTTATTATTTTGTATATAATAAAGAGGTAACTAACTACAAAGTCGTGAAAGTAGCAGTGCAATTTTTTATTGCATTTGTCTATATATATGAAATTCTATCAGTAAATAATTTTCTTTTCTAACAATACGTAAAGTTCCAACGTTCTAGTTTCTGTGACGGGCACATTTTCCCGTTAGTAAAGACATTTATATATTTCATCTATTATATTTCTTTTGGTAAAATTTATTTTTATTAATATTTTGCCTTAATAAACACAGGTGGAATGTGCCTAAAAAAGTGTTTATTAGGTATGAACACAAATATCAATGAATAACATTTTTTTTTAACCCTAATAATTTGTACTTTTCCAAATATAGTTTGCTGTTTGCGGAATTGAGATCGTAATTTAATAGATGGCGCGCATGATTGAAGCTATTCGTTCACAGCTCACTGCAATATCCACTTCGTTCACGTTAACTATCAGCGCCATCTGAGAGCCACCGTCGACGCTTAGTACCGTATTATCGCCTATAAATCTGTAACATTCTTTTTTTTAACGATATTTGCCACTGTATTATTCCAACAAAGTAATTAAGAAATCATGGAGGAGATTAGAAAAGACTACATATGCAGAATTGTTTTTACAACGTGTAATAGTTCACCATGGCATTCTTTAAAGTAATATTTATGGTAATGTATTGATTTCGCATTTATAATAAGTATCTACCATAGGATTTTCAAATTAAACTGTCGAATACCAGAGTTTTCTGAGACATATTATAGATTCTTTCAGTTTTATAATTCTGAAATTTCTGTATTTGTCGAAATTTTTGTACTAAATGTTGCAAAGGTTCACCTCCATATCTGTTTTTAGTTTAGACTGCTAAAAAATTGTAACATCATTTTCTAAAATGAAAAATGATTTTTGCTTACTTATCTCTTGGTGGATTTGTGAAATTATTTCCTAATTTGCTGTCTCTTGAATTAATTAAAGAACTAATAATTGGTTATGTCTACCTTTCTCTCTACGGTTATATTAAAGAGTTAATCAACTCGTTTGTGATCTTTTTATCTGAAGCGTTATAAATCGAAAGAAATAGGAGTGTTAGTGAAACAAAATGCAAATAATATCAGAGTGTATCAAACGATAATAGCTGAACGGGTGTGGAGATATGCATTTTGGAGTTTACTAAACACTGAGAAGCCAGGTTAGTTTATTCCATGGTTAGAAATAGTTGCGTGTGATTATGTTAGAATAATTTTTTGCCGGAAAATTTGCTAACAGAAAATATTTTAAGTACCAAATAATGTAAAAATAGAGTCTGCCTCATTCTAAAGATGATATACGGAGTCTTTTGTACGAAAAATTATTTTTATTTGCTTGAAAATTATGGGTTTTTACATATTCTCATAATTGTATGATAAAAGTTCCACTCTTCAACAACTAATTCATAAAACACAATCCTCATCTATAAACTCTGAACTGCAATTCTCAATTTGTCTTGCTCTATTTGGAAAAGAGACAAAGATTTATGGCATATAAGAGATCCAAATACTTCATCTGGATAAAATTTAATTAATTAATAATATTTCAATATTTACTACCGACTACCGTTATTACAAAGGTTTAATGATATTTGTGCTACTAAAACTGAATATTAACACTGCTGTGTATTGAAATCATGAATCAACGACGCAGTTTAGTTATTTATAAAGAAACCGAAAAATACATCAGCGTGAAGTCATTGTTACAGAACAAATAACGTAATCTATGGACATAGTATTCAACCTAAATTGACTTAGATGACGTAATATACACAATATTGTTTTCATAATCTAAAATCGTACAAAAAACACATTACCCGTATTTACCAAAATAAAATAGGGTGTTCTTTTGAATTGTACGCGCTATTTACATCACGAGAACAAAAAAAATATAGCCCAATGAACTATTCTAAAGTTTACAGTTTGTGTTCTTCCAATTTTGTTGTCCTTTATCCAGATTTTCACGAATTGTAGACATAAACAATGGAGCGCAACTCTCGGTCTTCATCAATACCAAAAATAAAACTGGGGATTCCTCCTAATGATTCGAGTACAAAAAAATATGATTCACATTTCGAGCTTAATTACAATTTCCAAGATTACTGAAAATTGTATAAAATCAACTCGACAAGTAAAAACATTCGAACTGCACCTGTACATTTATTAGTTTATTACCAATGATTTCTTTCTTAGATTATGTTTTTTGTTTGTGGTATGCGCTTATTAATAAATAAATAGTAATCTATAACTGCTTTTACAACGTTGCCGATCGATAATGCCAATTTCTTGATAATGCCAATTTCTTGATAATGCCAATTTCTTGATAATGCCTAGCTTTACCACTTGGGGCAGCACCTCACGATTAAACTTAAGTTTATTTCGTCCCTTGGATGGTTGGGTTTATCAATGTTGCATTTTAAATTTTGTTCTTAGAGAAATGATTAAAAAACGACTGCCGATTTTGCTACAAAGCCCTTTTTGGTTTTAATGTGCAAAAAAAGCAACTGAAACGACTCTTGTCACGTTAAACTATAATTCATTTGCAAGGTCTACATTAAAAACAAAAATGAATTATCTGTTAATTCTTTGCATAATCCAATACCAAAGAATAGCGAAAAACTGACAACCGACCATGCAGTATAGATCATTCTTAAATACATATTTATCTTAATTTTTTTTTTGATATGTCTTATGATTTCGGATTGTTGCCGATAGGGCGCTCCACTCTCCGCAAACGGGCGATTTAGTAGTTAAGAAAGTTACCGTTGTTCTTACATTAGATCAGTCTAACAACCCACCTTATAAATTAAACTAACCTTTATAAAAATAAGTCAAACGCCAGGGTATAGCTAGGTATAACGATTCATGGAAATTATTGTTAAATTGTAACCGTTCAAAGCAAAACAAGTCAGTTTGATTGCCAATTGATTTCGAAGTGAACATGCGCAGTAAGTAAGTTTTATTAATTTCCAAAAGACCATTACAATGGTATAGAAAAGAAAAAAATACAATTGCACAAAATGAAAAATCTAATTAGAAAAAAAAGCTAAACCCTTTTAAATAGTGAAAGGTAAAAAATTTAAATGTATTAACCATAATGCTGATTAAAATAATAATACCTAGTAACAACAATAATAATGATAACATTTCTATCAAGAGCATTCAAAAAATTTATAAAGAGTGAAGACAATAAAACAAGATGAACCTTAGATTAAGATGAAGCAGTTAAATAATTCTAAAATTTATGAAATCCTGTAGAAATTAAAAAGGATTCACTACTAATATATCACGCATAAACCGTTTAAAACTGCCAATGGCTTAAATTTTTCCAATGGGTAGGAATTTTATTATATATTTTGATAGCAAGAACCAGTTGGGACTGCTGATATAAGGTTAATCTAGACCCAGGTGTGGCTATGTCACTTTTATGTCTGGTGTTATAATCATAGTCTTTAGGCTTTCACGGCCGTCGTTGCTGGCTGCTCTTCGGTTCTCGGGTTCTCTGCCGTGTAGAAAGTTTAAATTACTTGACGTTTCGATCATCTTGTCGTGATCTTCTTCAGAAGTGAAGTGACTAGTTTGTCCTGATCCGGGGTTAATATCAAGACCACAGAGCTCTACATTAGATCAAGACCGAGTAGTTATAAACCTATCTTCCAAACCACTACAAGGACCGGAGAAACAAATCTTAGCAAAAGGACTGAACTTCGCCATCACTCCAAAAGAAATACCTAGAGAAGACATCATCTGTGCCATAGAAACTTCCATCAAAACTCTACCAGCAGAAGAAGTAGAGGATATCAGGTCTACTACGCAACGCATCTTAAAATCAGCCAAACCACCCACATCTAATATATCAAGAGAAGAAAGGAGAGCCGTTACGGAACTGAGGAAGGACAAAGACCGCACCATAATATCGGCAGACAAAGGAAACGCGACCGTCATCATGGACACAAGAGAATACAAAGAAAAGATGCGGGTATTACTTCAAGACTCTACATACCGCAAACTTAAGAAAGATCCAACTCCAGCACTGGAAAGAAAATTATCAGCAGCAGTCAAAACATCATCGATACCTAAGGAATTACACCGGAACATCATCAAGACAGGCACCAGAACACCAAGATTATATGGACTCCCAAAAATACATAAAGACGGAAATCCCATGAGGCCTATTGTATCAGCAGTGGGTTCGGCTACGCATCCTTTAGCCAAATACCTTGCCAAGAATCTTCAACCACTCTTGGGAAAAACAGAGACGTACATCAAGAATTCGGCGCATTTCATAGAAAAAGTCAAGAATGTCAAAGTGGAGAAGAATGACGTTTTGGTGAGCTTCGACGTCAAATCGTTGTTCACTAATATCCCGATAGATGAAGCTGTCACCATCATCCGACAACGCTCCCAAGAAATCAACATGGAAGATGACATCATAAATTTAATAGAACTCTGCGCATCTTCAACATATTTCACCTTCGACGGAGAAGTGTATGAACAAGTAGAAGGAGCCGCGATGGGATCACCTTTATCTCCAGTATTAGCTAACATCTTTATGGAAGCATTCGAGGACACCGCCATTGCATCAAGTGAACTAAAACCGAAGTGCTGGTATCGGTACGTTGACGACACCTTTGTCATATGGCCGCATGGAACTGACACTTTACCTCAATTTCTGGAACACCTCAACAAACAACACACCCAAATACAATTTACCATGGAACTCGAAGAAGATGGCTCCTTACCTTTTCTGGATGTGCTACTCAAGAGGAGAGAGAACCACACACTGGGACACCAGGTTTACCGTAAACCAACCAACACGGATCGCTATCTCAATGCAAATTCTCACCATCACCCCGCACAAAAAACGGGGAATCTTAAACACATTGGTGCATAGAGCTAAGACGATATCAGATGAAGAACACCTCGAAGCCGAACTCCAACATCTCAAGAACACACTACAACAGAACGACTACAGACTCAAAGACATCACAGCTACCATCAACAAACAACCAAAACACCCAAAACAACAGGAAGAAACAACTACTACTGGAACGACTTGTCTGCCATACATCAAAGGATGCACTGACAAAATTGGAAGAAAGCTGCGCAAACACAACATCAAAGTAATCTTCAATGCTCCAGAAAAAACTATCAACAAAATTACCTTCGCCTAAAGATCGTACCTCGCCGCTCCAAAATCCAGGAGTCTACGAGATACCCTGCACTTGTGGAAAGGTATACATTGGACAAACAGGCAGAAACATCAATATCAGGCTAAAAGAACATATGCGAGATACTAAGTATGAATACACAGACAAATCAGCAGTAGCAGAACACTCAACAAACACGAAACACGGAATCAAGTTTGACAAATGCAGGAAACTAGCAACGGAACCACATTACTGGAGAAGATTGTACAGAGAAGCTATTGAAATACAGAAAAATCCGAACAATATCAACAGAGAAGACGGACTACAATTACCAAGTATCTGGAAATCATTCTTCACAGCCCAACGGAGAGCAACGGACACGCCTCAACAGAGCGGAATGATTACGCACCAACGGACACAGGACCATATATTAACCCCGGATCAGGACAAACTAGTCACTTCACTTCTGAAGAAGATCACGACAAGATGATCGAAACGTCAAGTAATTTAAACTTTCTACACGGCAGAGAACCCGAGAACCGAAGAGCAGCCTGTTATAATCATGTTTATCTTTATTACGTTGGAACTTATAAAAAGCATACAGAGCAAGCTCAAGAATCCTATTGATTTTAAACCAAGTACATGCATTACTCAATAAATTATTACAAGTGTCAGTCAAAGTTGGATCATCTTTATCTGTCACTACTAAAGCAATCTTCCCTGCATATAAAGTAATTGTAGCTTTGTCTAAGTTCAAAGGAAAATCGTTAATATAAAGTAAAAAAAGTACAGGGCCTAAAATTGAGCCCTCAGGAACTCCAACATGTATGCGCAAAACTTCCGAAGCAGAATGTTTGAAGGCAGTAATGTTGTTGTGAAAGATATTTACATATTGGGTTCCGTTTCGCAAGAAAGACTCGATCCAATTAAAAGCAATCCCTCTAATGCCATAGGCCTGCATTTTATCTAAAAGAATATCATGAGGTACACAATCGAAAGCTTTACTCAAATCTAAACAAATACCCACTGGACAGCTACCATTTTCAACTGAAGCCATGATTTCATTAATAAAACTATTTAAAGCGGTAGAAGTAGAGAAATTCTTTCTAAAGCCATGTTGGCAATTTGTGATAATATTAAAGTGAGACAGAAATGCCCCCAGCCTATCTATAAAACAATATTCAAATATGTTTGTGAAACAAGATGTAAGAGCTACAGGGCGGACTGATCACAAATTTACAATCATCCCCTACAACTTGTTTGGTCAAAACTGTCCTCTGTCAATATTAAGTCACCAATGTTTTCTAGTTTTGTTTTTTTAAAGCGTATATTGCGAGGAAAATTAGATATGTTCGATTATATTTTCTCTAAATTGATTAAAAGCTTACAAAATGCGAATAAATCTCTACGCTCCATTCGATGTTTACCTCTGTAATGGATGGACGAGATAAAAGAAATTAATTTTAACGTACATATAAACAAACAAACTGACGTTTCCAATCTCGAAAACAACGGCAAAATTTTTATCCCGTAATTCATTTTTTTTATGAACGTACAGAGCGAGAAAGGCAATAGGAAAAATAAAAGCACGTAGGAGAGGGCACCTGCTGTACATATCCCCTTATTTACACACCAATTTCATTTGAAGATCCCCGGAATTTTAATTCTCCGATGGTGTGGTCGGTTGGTGATGGTACACTATCCTGTGGTGGTACATCATCAATCCATCGAACCTAATGAAAGATACGACAGCAGCAGCGGTCTTCTCTCTCTCTCTCTCTCTCTCTCTCTCTCTCTCTCTCTCTCTCTCTCTCTCTCTCTCTCTCTCTCTCTCTCTCTCTCTCTCTCTCTCTCGTCGCGAATGTCGGCCGATATTTCTGATTGCGGCAATGATTGCGCCGGTTTGATTTTAACAAACATAATTTGCATTACAATCTAGGGGAGTGATTCTTGGCCCCTGGGGACGTGGCGGTTGTGGCTCGGTCGACGGTTGGTATTACTGCTGAGTGCACAATTATCGGACAAACTTTGATATCAATTTTGCAAATTAATAATGTAATTTTAAGAGGGCGAGGTGCAGCGGGGGGTAGTTTAAAGATATGCGGAATGGTTTCTACATTACTTCTTTTGCGTTTGGAAGCCTTTCTAAAGGCACTCCCGTAGAAATTGCAGATGGGCAGATTGAAAATATCAGTTTCTGATGTTTTTTTTTTTTTTCAAATGCTCTTTTCGAACTTTAAAAATAAAAGCGCTTACACTACCTTATACAGCATGTGCCGGAACCTTTTTTTTTTTATAGATTAGAAAGGGTGAACATCTTTGTTTAAAGTATACTGTTATAGACCACTCATGGCATGTGTTTTGGTAATTTCTTGAGGGTTTCAACGGAATTGTTGTTCCACTTAGTTTGGGGAAGCCGCCAGAGATGCTCTGTTGAAGTTGAGCATACTTTCCTTATTTATCTGTCGAGCTGATTCCACAATAATCCGGATTCTGCGGGAGCTAGGCTATCACCTGTAGGATATTTTCTTCTGTTTTAGCTGTTAAATAATCGGAGAGAACTCAGTAGCCTAGCAGATTGCAATAAAGTTACTTTCCTATGGGTGTTCGAATATTCGGGAATCGAAAGAAACGAAAAAGCCGACGAGCTAGCAAGAAAGGAATTATCGGCTTCATTTATAAACTCAGAACCTTTTCTAGGAGAACTACTAAAACTTACAAGCGGAGGTCGCCAAATGTTAACCCCAGTTTTGATGCCGGCTCTGTGAGTTGGTAGTGGGAACCTCTTGGAGTACTTTTGTGGAATATTGGCCACAGATGACCAAGCGTTCATTTTTCACGAATTTCTAAAGTTTATAATGGTTAATAGTCTCGTTTAAGTGCACTCGAATACGAGATATGTGATAAAGGAACATAGGAAACAATCAAAATCGAATTTCTTTCAGCATATGTTAGATACTGGTCATAGCAGTGTAAATAATGACAACATAAAAATTCTGCGTTCCTGTGATAAAAGCTGCAAATTAAAATTACTTGAGAAATATCAAATAGAAAAGCGAAAGAGAACATTAATAATTGAACAACTGGACTAAAATACAAGATGTATATTCATTTTCTTAAGGGGTACTGTAGCTATACAATTGCACGACCTAAGTAAATCAAATCTTGCGCTATTATTTTATCGAATTATGACTTGAAATAAAAAACCATGTGTTCTGTAAAGACGAATAAGGGTACATACAGACTTCAATTTTATCAAATAAGTTCGGTTGTTTCGAGTAAAATGGTTAAAGTTGCCTGTTTTTTAGAAGCATGTAACAAATATTTTATACTAAATACTCGAAAATGCCCGGTGTATGTACCTAAATTTAACAATGCTTAATCTAATCATGTAAAATAGTATATTATATAATCGCCATTAAGGGAGAAATATTTGATCTAAAGCACCAATGTTTTACTAAAAATTCAATACATATTGCATATCTTACAGGCACTCAGACTGGAGAGTAGTATAGCCCGTCAGCCTGGAATTTACGCATATGTGTAAATTCAAACGTACACTGTAAAAAGTCAAATCATGTGTTTAGGCGTAAATACCCGACAGCATTTGTGCCCTAACGTGTGCGTTATAATATATGTATACTTGTGTAACATTTACATATTTGTATTCTAATTCACCAACTGGACGAGATTCTGAAGAAACCAACTCACAAAAATTAATAGTGAATTAATTTGATGTTTGGCTTCCACCTCTAGGTACATACACTATTTCGATGGTAATGTTTAATTTGTTTTTCACTTTGGATCATTTAAAGGTTAGTTATTATCAGTAGAAAACCTACCGAATAACAAATTGCGTCTTTCATAAACTAAGTTTAAAATATAGTTTTCCTGTTTGTAGCAAATACTTTAGAGATGGTCGAGCGATTGTAAGGTATTTCGATAATATATGCAGATGTAACATGAAATTTGTTTCGGGTTCGCCAATTCATTCTCTCTTATAACTGTCACGCGAAATTGAATAATTTCCAATATTTATTAATAAAATAAAATAACAACTGGGTAACTATAAAAGAAAAGAGAAACAACTTCTATTTATATGATTTGAAAGTCATCTAAACCGTTAAAATATCTCTATAAAAAATATGTTCTTACAAAAAAAAGAGGATGATTTAGTTGATGATATTTACAAAACGGTGATTGTAAATGCAAAGCGTCTCTATAATAGTAATAAATACATAGCCGCTAAAAACTGAATTAAACTATTATTTGATCCTCCTCCCCAACTCCATTCCCATCCGGGGATGTTCGCCTCTGCGCGAACGCAAACACGACCACCCCCGAGACGACCAACATTATTGTTGTTAATGGTTTTATTACTTAAATATTTGATTATTACAAAATGTATACAGTAGTCGTATTACATATGATTCTTTTTTTTTTTATAATATATATTACAAATTGTTGTTTGTAGACTGTATGGTTGTTTAAATACACACACACACACACACAAACACACACACATTTAGAGGTATATACATTGATGCTAGATGGTCGGACAAGAACTATTTATATAATATGGTTTAAACTACTAATCCCTTGTACACTGACCATTTTTTTCGTTAGTGGGGTTACAAAAGCAATTGCATGTGTAGTATACAAAAGGACTGTAGTGGCCATAAATAATGAATGAAGAGGCTGACTGTCAGAAGAATGTAGAAGAATAGAAAAAAGGAAAGATGCCTTCAATACGTAACTTCTTGAAACTACTTTTAACCTAAATATGTGGACGTAACACTAATAATACCAATACTAAAATTTCAATAACGCGTATTTCATATTCAGTACCTAAATAGACCTCCGACGTATAGCCCTGATAACTTATAACAGTGTACAACGCATAAAAACAGTAAGGTATCTATCCAAACTGGGACTTCTAATCGTCATCGGCTAAAATTTTGTTTACTACGTCGGCTGAAGCGGAACACATTTACCGTCCCTGTTAGAACTTTCGTTTCGCAGTCAACGATAGAATTTCGGTTTGGTTGAAGTACCGCCTTAACGGATTGTATATATTCTCTTTTCTTTTCTGCAAACACCTCCGGCGACAACTCATCAAATTCTTCCATAGCGCCATACTTTTCATCTGCAGGTGCACTTTCGGGATGAATTTTCCTTCCATCTAGCCTAGAAGTGTTTATTACCAGTCAAAAATGGGCAGAAGATACTGTGTTGCAAATAACGCTACATCTTTAAAAATTTTCAAGAAAATCAAGATATCTAAGTAGCAGTTGAAAATAGGTATAGGGAAACCTATTAGAACTCATCATAAAATTTTCTCGGGAATTTAAAAATGAAATAAAATACAGGGTGTTCCATTTAAAATAAGAAAGTTTATGGCGACTTCCGGTATAACCGGAAGTGGTAAGACTCTGAAAATATTTTAAAATGAAAGAGAATCTTGAATAGCCCCGGATTCCAAAAATTCAGAGTTCCAGGTTTTTTCTAACCTCGGAAACTTCTAACGAACGGCTACCGTGGAAAACCCTCTATAATCGAGTGATTTATCATCATATTTATAGGACTGCAATATCTATGTGCAGATTAATAATTTGAGATCGGGTGGTGTGAGTCAGAGCATTGGTGTACCGCAGGATTCTGTGCTGGGGCTCTTGCTGTTTATACTTTTTATGAATGATCTTCCCAGTAGCTAAAGTTATGGATCGGCTCTATATATCCCGACAATATATCTAGCGTGGTATCTGGTAGGGACGTGGATGCTTTGCCATCAAATATCCAAGTTTTCCATGAATTTTATGTATGATGTCAATGCAATAGGCTTGTGATTAACATTAATAAGACTACGTGCGTTTTGTTTGTTCGTAAAATTAACAATGAAAAGTATTAAGCATGCAAGTATAATCTCTCTTTATTCAAAGAAACATTACCGAATTTACTAATTTATATTAACGACTAATTTGTCTCACATTTAAAGAGATAAAGATCGACATGTCGATTGAAAGATGATGATTTCGTTAAAAGTCTATATAGAGTGCACTTATTGATATCCACTTCAATACGTATATCCTGGAAGTATAATTCGATTGCAGCGTTAGACAAATAGGACGACAAAATGTAATTATTACCACAAAACGACACGTATTGCCGAATATATCAATATCACCACATGTTCACAGGCATTGTATCCGAACGAAAATAATGATCCATACATATTAAATTTATGTATTTTGTGTGTACATACAATCAATAGAATTGTAGATGTTCTAGATAAACCGAGTTTTGAAAAGCAATTTACGGCGAAACGATAAAATCTAATTGAGATTAATAAGCGATGACCTTTAATTAATTGACCCATTACACCTCTTTGATCTAGGGCGCTTTTTAAAAATATTTTTATACATAATTTTTGTTTCCGTTTATCGCGAAGATTGATTTTTTCACATCTGACGAGAACATGAGTTATCTGTAAGTGCATCAAACTGAATTCCTGTTTTTACTCGTCTGATATCACTATAAAGAAATATTGATTAAAGAAAACCGTTTGAGTTGTTAATGCATTTTCTTTTATACTTTTGATGAAATAGTTTAATATTCATTTACTTTAAAATTTGATATACATGCTTTTATTTATATTATATTATATTCTTTATGCATCATCTTGAATTTTTGAATGATTTTACACATGATATTCTGGAGGAAGTTCAAATGATAGTTCAGGTTTCACTGCTTGAAAATATTTCTCTTTTTGTTTCAGTGATCAGACCTTTACACCAAATACTGTCGTAGAAAACAAAAAGAAGAAAGAGAGAAGAAAAGACAAAGACAACTGTCAAGTGGAGACAAGCGAAGATGAAACTGCGGATATTATAGGTGAGTTATTTTTCAGTTAATTTATCTATACTAAATAAGCAATTAGCTAAAACAAAAAAAAGTCCTCAATTTTTAAGTGTTTTTTTTAAATACGCTGGTACAGGTTAATACATATATTTTTTATATACATACATATATATAAAACTAGTTGACTTAAAAAATATCGTTTGATTTTATGTTTTCTAATTATTGACGTTTTATTATCAACTGAAATAAATTCTTTCCTCAATTAAAAGAGTTATTATTCCTTCTGTTTTAGATTTTAAAATTACTTTTGATTAGAGTTATTATATTGTTTCTACATCTCAAATAAAAATCTATGTCAAAAATTTCCAAATAATTTTTTGAAATTTTAAATAATAAGAAAGTTATAACGCATAATAGAAATTCAAGAAAATTCAATTTTTGTAAATATCTTGAAAACAGTAAGATAAATTTAATTTTTTTAAAGTATATTTACCCATTATCTACATGCAATTTGGTCCACCCTGTATGCCATTATTAATTAGTAATCTAATCTGTAAAAAAGACTCAAATTTATGATTTATAATTTATATATAGTAAACAAAAACGAATAAAACACACTTCCATTATGTTTATATATCATCAGCATAATTTACATTTTGAAATGCAAGTACCTAGTTAGCACAGAGATTTAATTGTTTATTCGTCGTTTTTGCATTATAGCAGTTTTAACTAGAAAAATAAACGTTTGGTTTTAAAACATTATTTACAGCAGTTTCCAAATGAGTAAACAAAAAATATTGCTTACATTCATTAATCCACTATTGATTAATTAGGAAATTATGTTTGTTTACTCATTTGGAAACCGTTGTAAATAATGTTTAAAAAAGAAACGTTTATTTTTCTAGTACGAATTAAATTCTTGCATCCATGCAGATTCGTTTCTAATTAGTTAATTGCAATAGCGCCATTCCTGCTGCCTGAGCATTTCTTAAAATGTTTTCGAAATGCAAAATTATATAGATGATTCGCATATATGAAGTTGTTTTGGATTTACTTTCTTCTAATTAGAGTAGGTACACTGGGAAAAAAGAACCGTGCCGACATGCAAATATTCAGTCCTTCCAAGTAAAAACTATACTTAAATAATATTAATTGCCTATTCTATGTATTTATTTGTCAATTGAAGTTGGCATTATTGAAGCTAGAATGTTCTCGGGTTGTTGTTGAAAGAAATTATTGAATTTGTTGGCTAATTCTTGAGAAAAACCGCTTGACCCAAGACACGGTTTCGCTGCGTCCTGGGAGTGTCGGGCGCAACTCCGACTAAAACCCCTCCACGGCCTTCTCTGGCGCTCCGGAACCGTCGTTATAACATAGCATCGGAACGCCAGCGGCTTCTAGGTGCTCACGCATGTCTCAGTCCTTTCTGTCGCTTGAATTCATCGCTCTCTTTGCTGTTCATAATGTCTTTAACCAGCTGATGGATTATGTTCCAGTTCTCCTCGCTTTCCAGCATCTTCGGGACCAAACTGTCAGCTGTTATCCTGCAGCCCAGTTTATTCATAGCTGTATCTCTTACAGTGGCCCATTTTTTGCAGGCGAATATTGTATGCTCGGCAGTGTCAGCGCTGGAGCAGTACATACATTCATGTTGTCTTTGCCGATTCTTTTCGCAAACGTCCTGTAGGAGCCATGCGCTGTCAGGACTTGTGTAAGGTAGTAATCCAGCTTGCGGTAGTTACACTGTAGCCATGGTCTTATCTGTGGTATAAGCTTTTTAGTCCACTGGACTCTTTTCGTTTTGCTATCCCATCTATCCTGCCAGGTGTCTAATACTTTTTCTCTAATTGTTGATTGATTGGCTTCTCTGCTTTCCGTTCTGTTCTTATACATGTAGTGTCTTTCCATTGCAATCAGATCTATGGGTATTATGCTCGTGATGATCTGCAGAGCTTCGCCGGAGACGGTTCTGTACGCCGACGCTACGCGAAGGAGGACAGATCTCGCGCACGTATCAGTTCCTGTATCTTTGGTGCTTAAGGTCATCGTACCTAATTGGCGCCCCATATAGGAGGATGTTGTGTATTGCGCTACAAAGGACTGCCCTCCTGCCGCTTGCCGGTGTTGCCAATGTTAGGCAGTATTCTGCTGATATTTGAAACCTTTTTTCCAGCATTGGCAACTACGGTTTCTATGTGCCTTCTGAACGTTCCTCTGTAGTCCACCGTGATCCCCAGGTACTTCAGGCTTCTTTTAGGCTTTACCTCCTGGTTATCCAGGTTAAACGTGATCATGCCCCTGTTACGTCTTCCTCTCATAATCACGGCTTCCGTTTTATCCGGCGCCAGCATTAACTTGTGGTCCCTTCATCCAAGTGCTTATCCTTGCTATGCACTCGTTGGTGTTTGCCATGAGTATATTGCTGTCCTCAGCCCCAACCAACAACGCCAGGTCATCCGCAAATCCAATAGTCATTGCATCTGTCGTGAGGTCCAAGTCCAGAACCCCATCATAGAGGACGTTCCACAGGAGCGGGCCAAGCACCCACCCCTGCGGGACTCCCGCCCCGACCGTCATGGCCTCACCCTCGCCAATAAGAATTCTTCTGTTCCTCAGGTAGCTCGAAATGATGTTAATCAAATAATTGGAAATTTTCCGGTAGCGCAGGCGATGGTATTAAAAGCATTTTTGACATCTATAGCTATTAGAACACACCATGTTTTATGGTATTCTTTTGCTCTTTCCACAACGGTCTCCAGCGCCAAAGTCGTTGACTTGCCCCTCTGGAAGCCATACTGGTGTATATGCAACCCCCCTTTTTCTTCTAGCTCGTTCTCTAGGCGGTTTTTTATGAGCATCTCCAACAACTTGCTCAGGGAGTTCAGCATACATAGTGGCCTATATGAGCTGGCCAGTTCCGGTGATTTACCTCCTTTCGGTATTAGAACTACCCTGGCCAGCTTCCACTCACCCGGGACGACTTGCGTCTCCAACACATTATTGAAATTAATTGTGAGTAATTTTTCTGAAGTATATATAAATTTTTTAAAGCGACACTAGATTGCTTAATGGCAGAGGTGATCCACGGTTTCTGCTTACTAACAGTAAAAATTATTCCTATAGATCGTTAATGGAAAGGCACTGTTATAGTGGAAGGTAAGACTATTTAGAAAGGAAGTGAATTTATTATTAAAGGTGCAAGCAGCATAAGCATCCTGCCAAATTTCACTGATATGAAAGTATTTGAAATTGTTCTTATTATCGGAAGTAAAATATCTTTTCTATTTTGGCATTAGGAAAATTGTTCTCTATAACATCACTTAACACTGTAATAGATCGATGATCTTATAGGTAGTAGGTGCCTTGTACATTAATATTTAAGTGATCAATAAATCAATGACAGTCTTACGTGTTCTATAGTAATCCTAGTGTAATCGGTTACAACAGGAACTAGCCCATAGCTCGATAGTAAATTAATCAGTTCCGTAGTCTCTGTATTAGGTATTCCAAAGTTTTGAAATCACCAGATATAATTATGGGAGATTGAGTATTGAATATGTATATTCAAAAGTAAGCGGTCTAGACTACTTAACTTAAATGAATCAAAATCTACTGAAGGTGGTCTATAAAGTACTACAATGATATAACGGGTATCTCTACAATACAAATGAACACCGCACACCTCAAGAACACATTTTTCACAGAAGAAATGTAAGTCTTTATTGCGTATTTCGAAGATAGAAAGAGCAAATATACATGTTCCACCACCTTTACATGAAGTACGATTAAAGCTACTTATCAGTTTGCAATTCGATAAATGAATATGTTCAATTTGTTGTTTACTCTTCCAAGTTTCTGCCAAACACACAAAATTCATATCATTATTGTTATGAGATTAATGTAGCTTTGACGATATGTAACTAATGTATGTACGTAACTATTTTTTCTTATGATATCAACGTTGTGTTAGTGAATGAAAAGTAAAACTTGTTGTTCTTAACTATGTGTATATTTGGTGCGTACTCTTCTGGTGACTATGTGAGAATGCTCTCTATACGATGATATTGTCCGGTTTTATGTGTGAAAGTGAGCCTCTTTTCTCGTCCCTTTGTGTTTTAAAATGTATCTGAAGTACCTACTTAGTAGGGAACAAGAGAAAAAAGACGACCACCAGCGGCGCACATATCGAATTGCAGCAGTTTATGGCCTTCGGCAATTACGTTTGTCGAAAGTGACAATGCTCGACTTTTGACTGTAATTTACCATCACTCTCTCTTTTCAAAGGTTTTAAGGCCGAGATGAACATCGCTACATTCTTCGACAATTATCTTGCAGCAAACAACATATTAGCATATTAACCTTTCTTCTAAGGCTTTGGATATTTAATTAGAAAATAAGAGATTGGTTAGTGTTATTAGGCAGTGATTGCTATGACGATCTATAGTTTGTTATCTCCTGAGCATAACGAATTGTGCGTTTATTACTATTGTAATTTTTATAAAAACACACGATGTTTAGTATTTAATTGTGATTTTAACGGAGTATTACTAGGTAAGTGAACAATTCGTACATTTCACAAAACTAGCTGTGTACAGTTTTTGAATGCATGTGGTCCTGCACACTTTGGACAATCGGTAAAGGAAACGCAGCTCTTTGAAAGATGTCCATATCGAGAACAATAATTATAACACCGCAAAACATGAAACGACTCTTCTACAAAACACCTTCTCCATCCAACATATAAATAATTGTTTTCCTTTATTTCTTCAATGATTAGATTTACACCAGATTTAGTGTTTATGAGATGAACTAACTTAAAAACACTAGCGCTGTTATGGGGCAGACGATTATGAATTAAAATATTTTTCGCTAATGTTTCTTTCGATCCCGTATCATCTTTATCAGTATATAATGTAAAAACATTATCCAGGGAATCGCATCTAATTAATACACTACCACCAGCCTGATGGTCCTTGGTTATAACTCGGTTTATGTAGACCATGGATGCACAGACTTTTAAGAGTAGGGGCCACTCGGGCAAATCATGAACTGATGGCGGGCCGCCAGAAGTATAGGTAATTAAAGACAATAAAGAATTGATAATAATGTATTAAAATTGAAAAAGAATTTATTAATTTGAAGCGTGGCACTGCATAGTGCTTACAAACTTTTTTATATTTGGCTGAAATTTACTTGTAGCAACACGTAAAACTGCTTCCAAACTTTCATTTGCAAGGCGGTTTCGATTTTTTGTTTTATTATTATTTAGTATTGAAAAAGTTTGTTCACATATATAGGTAGAACCAAATAAGCTGGCACATTTCAGAGCGTTTATGCGCAACTCTTTGTACATATTTTTATCAATGCAGCGGTAAAAGTTCAGCAAGTCTCCTTCGTTGAATTTGTTGCGTAAACCTTGGTCGTTTTGAATGTCGATAATTTCTAACTGCATTGACTCTGGCGCATTTTCAACTGAAATCGTGAAAGGATTGCTGAATATGTCCAACAGAGGTTTCACTTTTTTAAACTCCGAAAATCTGTCTTGAAAAGATTGAATCAAAATATCTAGCTTTTCTACATAACTGAAATTAATCGCAGTTTTGTTGAATTTTTCAGCCATTTTCTTATAATTCGGAAAATGATTGTAATTTCCAGAATTCAATTGCGATCTGAAAAGTGTCAGCTTGCATTGAAAGGATGATACATGAGCGTAGAGCTGGGATATCAGTTGATTTTTGCCTTGAAGCCGTGTGTTCAAGACATTCAAATGATTTGTAATGTCAACTAAAAAAGCCAAATCCGGGACATCCCTTTGCTTTTCCGCCAGAAATATTCCAATTTCTTCTATTAAATTTAGAAATTGTTTCAGTGTCAATCCACGACTTAGCCACCTTACTTCTGTATAATGCAGTAAATGTCCATATTCGCTTCCGATGTCATCAAGGAATTGTTTGAATTGCCTGTGATTGAGTCCTCGTGATTTTATGAAATTTACAGTCGAAACTACCACTTTCATGACATTTTGAAATTCAATTTTTTTAGAACAGAGAGCTTCTTGGTGTATAATGCAGTGAAACTGCATGAGATCTTCAGCGTTTATGTTTTTTTCTTGCAGATGCTTTTTCAGCAAAGTAACTAGCCCGGAATTGACACCAATCATCGAAGGAGCACCGTCAGTCGTAACTCCCGATAATTTTGATAAGTCCAAATCAGTTTTTGAACACTCATCCAAAAGTACATTGAGTATATCAACTCCTTTGGTTTGACCTTTCAATGAACACATTCCTAATAACTCTTCTAAGACTTCAAAATCTTGAGTAACACCTCGTATGAATATGAGAAGTTGAGCTGTGGAACTAATATCAGTGGATTTTCGTCGAGGGCTAATGAAAAAAATTCAATGATCTTAGTTTTTTCAGTTAATTGTTCCGCAATATTACCTGACAAAGACATAATTCGTCTTTGGATAGTCATACGATTCAGTTGAATTTTCTCAACCTTTTTTGCTGCTTCTGGACACATTTTCTTAGCGGCAATTACTATGCATTCTTTTACAAAATCCCCATCATTGAAGGGGCGACTTCGCTTTGCTATCATTCGAGAAATTTCATAACGAACTTCTGTAGCTGTTTCTGAATCTTGAATGGGTTTAGTAAACATAGCTTGCTGACCAATAAGCTCCCGTTTTAAAGACAACATTTTTTGCTTTCTTAATTCGCCTGTAAACTTGCTAAAAGTAGGATGCTGCGTTTCGTAGTGCCTTTTTACATTATATTCCTTTGCAATCGCAACAGAATTCTTGCAAATTAAACAAACGACTTTGTTATGCGACCATACAAAAAAGTATTTCTCAGTCCAAATTTCTTGAAATTGCCGATTTTCATCTTTAACCTTACGTTTTTTACTAGGTCCTGGCTTGTCCATGTTGCGTTCTAATCCTGGCTAGGACTATTTTGAACTTTATATAAAGGCGGCAAGCGATGTTACTTGACTTAGTATTTTTGGGCGCTTCATTCATGAACTGCCGCGGTATTTGAATGATTTTCATAAGTTTTATGGACGTCGCTCACAATATCAAAAGAAACAAAGTACCTACTTTAATATTTATTATTTTGTAAATTACTTTTCGAACATATTTTTTTTTGGTTTTATTCTGGAATAGAATTCAATATTTTTCGAATGTACGAGAATATTATTTTTGCTGTCGGCGGGCCACCAGTATTCGACCGGCGGGCCGCATGCGGCCCGCGGGCCGCGGTCTGTGCATCGGTGATGTAGACGGACAAAGCAGCAGGATGCATTATTACACACGGAACACTTTTGACCGGATCTTAGATTATTTTCACTTTGATTTTTGTCTTCTAGACAATTCACTTTCGCTTTCGTCGTTCGCCATTGCGGCCATTACTCAATGTTTGCAGTTTAATTACAGGTACTATATTAATTTCAAAACAGTTTATACTTTTCAATAATTTGATTTTTTCACTGTATAAAATAACTACATTTTGTGTACATATACCAATCTTCTATGTCCTTATTACGACCCTGGCGAAATATTTTTCACAACTACGTCTGTTTACATTAAAAGGAGTACAAACAAACGATCCTTATGAATCCGATCTCGCTATAACATTCATATATACGTGTGAACTGCGCATTGCGGATGCGAGTGAATCATACGGGATACGTCCTTTCCGCATAGTGGTGATAATAAATGTTAGAAAGCATAGATTGATCATAATTCAAACTCGGGTAATACTGCTAGTTTTATTGCATAATATTTTACCTCGAATACACGATTCTAACATAGATTATTATTTACATTTATTAATATAATAGCATAAAATTATTACTTCAAAATAAGTTAGTCACTATTATAATATGTAGAGACTTTATAGATTTCCACAATAAAATTACATACTTAATCATAAAAGAAAATACATTGGTAGTCTTGGCTTTTATCTCACAGAAAAAATGGTTATTAGATATCAAGATAGCGCAAAATATTCATTTATTCTCTTCAGTTTCAACATCTATAACTACGCTAGCTTTGCTGCTGTCATTGCTGTCGTTATTGCAATTACTTTCCGGCACCATTTCGTTGTTTTTATTCCCAGAATCGGCCATTTCTTCAGCGTGACACATCTTCCTGTGCTTATGGACGAAGTAATAACTTGGAAATTTCGAACCGCACGTTTTACAAGGATAATATTGCACGTTCATGTCCAATAACTTAACTTCTCGCTTCTGCTGGCTTTGCTCGGTAGCAGTCGGTGCTTTGCTGTCGATACTAACGGGGTTTAAGTGACGCCTTGCGTGCTTCTGATAACAATATTGCGATTTAAAGGTGTGATTGCAGTAGAGACAAGTGAAAACTTCGTTGTTACTATTCTGGGCGGAATTCTCGTCACTCAATCGCTTATCTCGGATACTTTCGCTCATGACTTTATTCATAACTTCGTTCCGGTTGATTTTCTCGATTTGGTATTCGTTTTCGATGTTGGTGGCGCCGTAATTCTTGTTTAGTACTCGCTGGAATCGGACTGGTCCATCGCAGCACGCTACATCCACGATAACTTTTTCTCCGCTTTTCTCCAGTTTCCTTTTGGTTTTCTCCAAACGCTTTTCTTCTTTCTTCCCATCTACGATGCTACTGGCTTTGGAAGTTGACGGTTGCGCCGGCTCCGGCTTCTCTTTGACCGTTGTTATCGCACGGAACGGTGTGGCTTCTGATTTCTTCAGATTGGAGAATGCTGGAGGATATATCGGCTGATGCGGTATCACTGATTTCCGACTGGGGATGGGTTTGATAAGTCTGGAGCCGTTCTCCATCGGTTGGCTGTGCAATAGGAAGCTCCTGCATATTTCTAAAGCCCTGGGCATGTGCAAGATGTGCGTTGCCAAAAGGATGTTGTAAATGTTTGAGATGTTCAGGTCCAAATAGCCGGTGTACATGAATGTTAGAAGGGATGAGAATTCGTCTACATTGACGTTTGGTACCGCTATAGGTGTGGGACCTGTAAATTAAAAAAAAAATATATGCATTGAGAGAAATGAAATCATACATTGAATTGTTAAGATCGAAATTATTGATTTAACCTTGATTCCTACATTGTATCGCAGATGTCGTTGCTAAATTATTACTGGCATTTTAGTTGTTCACGCTGTACATAAAAATCTACTACCTAAAATATATTCGGAACTTTCTATATTTGATTGATTGGTAATACAAATCGTTAGTATCCATGAATCCTTTATAAACTTTGCATTCCTATGTGTTTCTACTTCCTGTTTATGTAATTGTAGCAATTCTTTTTCGTGATCAGTTTAACATTGCGTGCTGTATAGTTCAACCGATTGCAAGGGAACACTTATTTTTATTGAGTTAACCACATTAACATTTTTTTTACGTTTAACATTAACATTGTAAAAAAAAGTGTTCATATTCTGGTATTTTGATTAATTTTTTGTGCTGGCGTTGTATATAGGTACATAAATTTGGCCAGTTTTGAATTAAATTTTACAGTAATCAAATACACGAGTTCTGATAAAATTGCAAACGAATTAATTGCAATTATAAAATTATATTAACACGCCTAATATTTATTGATAAATAATCAACATTATCACACGGTTCTATATTTGATTTAATTGCGAATATGTTTTAGTACGATCGCTGAATTATAGATAATTGATATTAATTTTTTTTTCAATACATTGACCAAGTAATATCACAGATTAATTTAGAATAAAATCGATGTTGCAATTAAAATTTATAATTGACTTTTCTGTTAATAAAACAAGATTGTGAATAAAATAATGTTTAGAGAATTCAGATTCTAATATTAATAAGATCCTTGCTGAAAATATTTTTTCCGAAATTAATAAAAATCATTCAGATATATAATATTGAAGAATATTACAAATACAGATTTCATTTACAGCTTCATTAAAAAAAAATCACAAATCAAGCTGTTTTCTAAAATAATAAATAAAAATTAAATTTATTAGAATTAGAATAAAAAATCGATTTACACATATTAAAGGAAACGTTTTTTTTATTATTTTGATGGACTGGTAAAATTTACGTTTGAGTATTAATAAAGAAATATGAGTTTAATGTTTTTTGGAATATTTTTATTAATCTTATTCCTGATTTTTATTACTTAGAAACAAGATGTGGTGAAAAAATACTTAATAAAGGAAATGAATATTTGAATTCAAAGCTATAATATACGTTTTGCAGGATATTAAACATAAGTTAAACACAGTAATTATGGAAAAGCAGATAAAAAATGAAATTCATTTATATCCTTACTCCAGTTTTCCTAAATAAATATTATTTACTTCCGCAGAAACAATATAAATATTTTAGATTATACTCTGATGATTTTAAATTTTGGTTTTCCAAACGACTTATTCATTTAGTGTCAATATGAAATTGCAAGATAAGAAACTATAAATTTTACATATTCCAACAAATATGTTATTTTTTAATATCTACAGAGTATTTTAAATAATATAGTGGGAATAGAAAGATATTTTTCTCCATTGCTGTGCAATAAACTGTATCAAATAATACACTCAATTAGGAATAATTGTAAAAAAAATATATGAATTTATGATTTTTTCAGCAATAAATAATACCTTAAATTAATATTTGTGATCAACAAACTTATATCTAGTTAAAAGGCATATGACGAAATATAAACTGTTAACTATCTGTTTTCTAATATTTGAGATTTCTTTTACACAGGTACATTTATTTATTTTAGTCCTATTTTAAGTAATAATGAAAATAAAACAAAGACTTTCCATCAATGGAACAGTGACATTTAAAATAATAACTTATTTATATCCGAACTAATTCTTTTTGCAATGTTTTATGTTACTATTAAGTATGATATTTTTTTTAAAAGGGGGTGCACCCAAATCTCCCTCCTAATCATCATTACGCCCCAGGAAACTGGTTATCGTAGTTGGCCAGAGTGAGATTTGTACCCAAACCTCACCACTGATAACCAAGTGTGCAAGCCACTAGGCTATTAGTCGGGCAATTAAATTAAAAGCAATTAACATTCTTTGCATTTAACGGTGTTGATTCCATAAAAGTTGAAGCACCAAAGGTGGCTGAAATAAATCGTTGAATTGGAATAAACAAAAAAGACGGGAAGCCATGAGAGGAGTATGTATGTTTTATGCCAGTGTTCTAGGCTTATTATAGGCTGACAATACTATCTTCTTATTCAGATTGTGGCGTAAAAGCAAGAATAAAAACGCGAAATACCAAATTCCAAATATGTACCTCGTAAAAAGAACTATTAGCGAATTAAAGGACTATTAGCGATATCCAACACCGATCTTTTTCCATATTGTAGAGCAATAATAGTCGATTTATTTGCAGCCTGTGATTTTTGAAAATATCTAAGTACTAATAGATTTGGAGAAAGAGAAAACATAAGTTGATAAAGAGAAGAATATTTTGAAAAGATTGATAAAGAATTAAGGTCTGAATATATTAAAATGTAAAACTAGCTTAAGGAAGTTAATTAGAATTAATATAATATTGTAAAAAATAGATTTAAATTTAAATTAAAATAAAATATTGAAGCTTGTCAGTATTGGAAAAATTGTCAAAATATACCCATATATGAATGAACGGATATTTATGTGATTTAAATTTAAACAAGATGCAAATTAGAGTTGTAAATTTATAACAATTGATTGAGAATCAAATTTACTTTGTTCTATGGAGTAGAAACTAAAATAGATAGATGTAAACTGAATGCCTTACGTATAAAATATCGACAAATGAGTTTGTATGCGTAAGTTTTATAAGTAAAAGTCATATGTAATAAATAAATAAAATCCCAGGTTTTGGCATAAATAAATTATATAAAAATTGGTTCTAAGAGTTTCCAACGAAGAAAAAAAAAACAAATTTATGGTGAATAAATAAATGACTAAAAATTATATACTAATTAAGGAAATTGAATAAAGGTTTTTTATATATTGTAGTATTCCCTCGATTCACTTAATAGTGTTAAATATTTCATATTGTTTCATTGTTTTCTATTTCGCAGGCCTCTAACAATTTTAATTTATAACTTATGTCGCAATTATGTAATATTTTAATGTTGTCTTTAGCAGTGCTTTCCAAAATTCTTTACAAAATCGTCATAATTTATTTTATATATTGGGTTTTTTTATTTTTGTTTGTTATTACATAATACATAATACTGTGTAGTGCTTTTTCTGATTTAAAAACAGGTATATAGGATTTAAAAAATTTGGTTAATTTGTTTGTTATAATGTTTATATGTGAATTGCCTCTGTGTATTTTGTTGTTATTAATTTTGATATATGTCTTATTTTATATTTTGAGATAATTTTGTCTATTGCATTTTTGGTTTTTAGTTTTTTTTGTGTGCATTTTTTTTTAACTTAATTTAATACTATTCAGACTGCTTTGCTATGATAAGAGAGAGAACTTAATACATAACATGATTTTCTAACGATCTGATGATGCTGACGGCTAGCCGAAACATGTAATCTGATAATGATTAATACACACATAGAATAGATACGAATTTACATCGTTTCTTAGGCAAATACAATATAAAATAAATTTACTTGAAACTTTTATCATTTACCATTGTTTTATATAATAAAATATGTTATATTTTACTTTATTTTATTTTTATTATATGTTTAAAATAAATTTATTTAAATTTTTTCCGGCAACTCTTAAAGTCAGAAAAACATTGCTGATAGTTTTAATTTTAATTATTTATTTAGTATTTAAAAAAATATTTGAAATTCGAATTTTTTCTAGATAAATATTTAAATGAGACAAATAAAATGAGAAAATTATTGACAAATTTATTTATTATTTTAAAAGATTAAACACACAAAAAAACATTTTATTTCTATTATGAACTAAATTAAATTTACTTAAATAGAATTAACATTTTTTTCCAAGTATAATTAAAAAAAAAGAGTCAGAAGAATATTGTTGACATATTTTTTTTATGAGTTTTAATAATTTTTATAACATCGAAAAAATTTATTAAAAATCATTTGGTTTTGGGGGATAAAAGGTTAAAAAACAAAGACAAAGCATTAAATAAATGCTGTATATAATAAAAGCATTATTTTTAATGATTTCTCACTGTAAGAAATTTCACTATTGCAAAGACAAAACAATTGAAACTCCACATACCTGCATGGTTACTCAAAGCCGCCTTAAAAAATCCACTATGATTGCTCAAAACGGATCTGTGTGCTGAAAATTCCGTCAAAGTTGGCCCGACTTGCAACGTGACATCTGGGGCACCGGAAAACTGTGCTGTACCGCTTAGATTTAACGGGGCACTGCTCAAGGGCAACGGGGGTAAACCCGAAAAATTACCGCAAGGCCCTAACGACAACCACGCTCTATATAAAGAATACATTTCCAATATTTTTCCCTTTTTTCTTTGATTAGTTTTATTTGATTACTAAAATCGAGATCTAAAAATACACTTTCTCCGGTGATTATTACAAAACAAATGACTAGAAAGTAAAAACACGATCGGAATGATTATTTAAACGATTATCAAAAAGCAATAAACGATTTAAAAATACTATTTTCGCTGGTCGAATGGGAAATTAATTTCTAAAAACGTTTCGTTCGGCGAGATCACTTAATTTTTCCTTATCTCATAATTTCATACACAGAAACGCAATAATCGTACATCCGCGCAATTGCAACACTTTCAATAATTAGCGCACGAATCGAATCTGTACTCTCTAAAAATTTTATTATCATTCTCGGAACATTTTCGTAAATACCTATATGTACTTGTATATGTCGACAATCCAACTAATACGTTTAATTGATGACTGTTTTAAAGGTTTTTGGCGCGCGCGGAAATAGTCGCCGGTAATGGACAGCGGCAGTGCTACCAACTTCGCAAAACGATTATCTCCAGACTGTTGATATCACTTCATAAACGGTTCGGTTTATACTCATAATTCGAAGTGGTGCCCTCTCTGTCTGTATTGCGCTCGTGGCCGGATCGCGGTATTCGTTTTGACGGCCTGGGCTGGCGGCGGTGGTGGGGCACCGCTCGCTTAACTACCCCTATTACAATTCATAAGTGGGGGTCGTGGAGGAATTTGGTATTTCTTTACGCTTTTTCCCCTTTTATGTGAGAGTTTTCGCCGTTTCCTTATGAAAATCTATAGGCAGAATGTGATCTGTGGCGTTATTGAAAAATCAACGCGCGACTGATTAATTATGTATTTAATAATTGTATTGAGGAGGTCGATACTTGGTGAAAATTCATATTAAAATGAAGAAAACTTCTTATTTTCACAAAGTTTGTGAAAATAAGAAGTTTTCTTCATTTTAATTATGTATTTATTTAAAAATAATTTAATATTTAATTTATCGTTGTTAGTTTACTGAACTTTCGTAATAATTTATTACTTTATCAGAGTGTCCATTAACATAGAACAATAATAAAGGAAGTGGTATAAGAAAACACTTACACTGGATGTGTGAACACTACAACATGTCATTATGTAATTTTACAAAAATTTAACATAAAAATCGTTAATGAGTTATCAACATACACATATATTAAAATAAAAAATTTAATTTAAACAAGATGGAGACGACACAAGCACAAATGGGGAACAAAGAAGCTAGAAAACGAAATTTATGTAATGTAATGCATAAATTAAACGTGTTTGTGTCATTGTGCAAATGTAGAATGAAAGAGTAAATGCAGCTTATGTCCATTCGTTACTTAGTATATCTATTTATATAAACTATTTCAACAAACAAACGTCTCTTATATCCATTCTCTCTGTCTAAGATAGGTACATAATCAAGATCAAATTTATGGCCAGTTTCAAGAGATTCGTCTACTAAAGCATTTTTATTATTAGCAAGTTGGCAATCGTGCTTATGCTATTGAGCCCTGCACTTCATTTTAAGGCCATATAAAGGTCACCACAAATTTCTTAAATGGACCACCCTATATATTCATGTAGCTTATCACAAGGGCTCTGCAAAACACTAATGATAAAATATTTTTTACAAAGTACTTTTCGAGTTATCAGACTTGAAAGTCCAAGATGTAGTGCATGACATTTGACGTTTAAAGCAACTTATGCTGGAGCCTTGATTGTCGCTAATATTCAGAAACTGAGTCCGCTAACCATGTCCAATATTCCACGAGCACAAGAAATAAACTAGGTACAAAGGGTTGAATTATTTTATTTACCTGAGTTAGAAAGATCTCAACAATTTCATAATTTTGTAGGTTAAATTTCACATAATATTGTTACGTGTCTCACGATCTTATCATTTACAAAATTCGATATCGCTAATAGTCCCTACAATTTCACTAATTACCCTGCACATATCGCTCACCATCTTATCATCTACTTACATAACACAACAAATGCTAATAGCCAAATCAAATTTCGCTGATCACCATGCTAATAGTCGTTTTAGTAATACTGTATCACCGCTAATAAATCTCTCCTTTCGTATTGTAGCTACTGTAATCGCAAATTCCATTATTTTCGTCCTTCGGTTTCCGTGCATAGCCGCTACGTTGCGCGTTTTTATTTCCCATTCACACTAACCGTTGTCGATGCTATGAAAATTCTGTAATGGAACGAGACAGTAGCGTTGTTGTTGCCATTTTTATCGTCGGAGTAGGCCCATTTTTATTATTTATTATCATCTATTCATTTGTAAACAAACGTAACTCGCAGAAGATTCAAAATGGATGACTATATGAACACATTTAGAAACAAATATGGAACCTGTCGAGACCAATGACAAATGCTAGCGCATACAGCTGTGTTCAAGAAAATAGCAGTACCTCAAAATACTTGCAAATACAAACAATAGAAACCATGAAAGATTTGATTTTATTGTAAGTACAATATACACCTTACATATAACAGAAATATATAAGATTAATACCTCTATGGCTTAGTAAAAGTAAAACTCACTAGTTATTCCATTTTAAGTTGTTCAATAAAATAGCAGCAATATAGAAAACTAAATATAATAACTAACAATATTAACCAAACAACATATTTGACTTACAGTCTAGTTAATACTTTGTTGCATGTCCTTTATTTGCTATAACAGCTCGACAGCGACGTGGCATTGTGTCGACTAACTGTTGACAACGTTCGGATGATACTGCAAACCATGATGCTTGAATTACTTCCCATAATTCAGTAGCAGTTTTTGGTTTAGCATCGAAAACAGCTTTTTTAATGTCTGCCCACAAGTTTTCAATGGGATTGAGGTAAGGAGATTGGGCAGGCCAGTCCATAACCTCAACCTTATTTTCTCGAAACCATCGCTTAGCTGTCTTGCTCGTATGCTTAGGATCATTATCCTGCATAAAGATCCATTTCAATGGCATATTGTCTTCTGCATACGGCAACATGACTTCGTCGGGTATTTGGACGTATTTATGTTGATCCATGATACCGTCTATTTTATAAATAGGGCCTTAATTATTATTTATTATTATTATTAATTTTTTTCTTAAAACGTTTCGACTGTTGTTGTTTTATTAACACAGTTTACTTCTGTTAATTTTATTTGGCTTAATTGAAAAATACATTAATAAATAGTTAAAAAAAAATAATTCCTTTATTTAACCAGCCTTATCACCAAATAAAAAATACTAATTATCTCGATATAATCTAAATGATACTTGTAGTCTAGTGCGAAAACATCGAGATGTAAAAAAGTTTAAAAACATAGTTAAAATGTGAGGTTAAATAAGTGAAATTTGACTAAAAACATATGTAGTAGAGTAAAATTTTTGGGAGTAGAAATCATTGAGGTACGAAAAAGGATTATTCTATTTGAAATAAGAAAATTGTTATCGACTATAATGGAACGTTTTTGAAAATCGAAAATATTTTCAGAGGATTCTTGAGGTAGGATTTTGTTGTTAAATTTTTGTCACATGAGTCTAGCCTCAATAGATTGCGAGAAAAAGAGGAGTGGGGAAGTGGTTTGAAAGATCCTGTATATTGCCCCTTTCAGCTAACTACAAAATAAGATATTTATTACAATTTTTTTCTCTCTCAAATTGTCTTATATTTTTTTGGAGGCAGTAATTTTAAACTGCACACTAAAAAGTATTTGCAATTCCTACAGAAAATTTACCAAAAATAGAAAATATACCTAAAGTTTTCTATTAAATTTCCCAATTTTTGGCAATTTTACCGTATACGTTACTGGAATTTTCCGTAGGAATTGCATATAACGTATTTTTTAGTGTTTGCACACTAAAAACAGACAAGTATTTAGCCTGTCACAAAATATTTTCATCATTCATTATCAACTGTCTTACTCAGTAATGAAAGTCTTAGCAATTAGGAATTTTCAAGAAAAATGGCATTATCAGAAATCCTTAAAAGATCTAAGACTTTCTGTTTGTGCTTGATGACGACCGCTAACACACAGCGCAAATGGGTTACGACTATAATTTTTAAAATAAATCTATAAGTAGTTCAAAAAAATATTTCGCAAGTATACATTACAATCATTACCAATCATACATATATACACCAGTCGTAATACCGATTTATCATATACTAGCTGTCCAATCCAGCAAATAAATCACTCTTGACGGCTTGACAGAACAAAATCAACCGAAACGGATATCGTTCAATAACAAATTTTAGCGTCCCCGCAGGTGCCAAAATCAGGTTATCAATTTTAACGCGATTTCAAAACGACTGCTGTCAAGTGGTTTGTACGTCTATACGAACAAGTTAAACAGTGAACTCCCAGAAGATGCATTAATGCGTACTGTCTACAAACGGATGCGTTTGAATTATTGAAGACGAAGTTAAAACGCCGCGCGCGGTGAATATGCAGGTGTATTCAAATGCTAGGGGATTGAGTTTGAAGCTAAATTGAATGAAATTAATGACGTTAGATAGATAGAATATACGTACGATAGATTTAAATTGATATTAATCTTTTAAAATGCAATCGTGATGTGACGAGTTGATCACAAAAATGATTATTTATCAATGGATATTTCCACAAAGAATGGATTAAATCCTCTCTTATTGTCGTTTTCGGTGAATATACATACATGAAAACCTTGCTATTATATGTAGTATTCCGATGATATAACAAAGGCGGCGGCAGTTGCCCCGCCACGAATCGTGGGCGCGCACAAGTAAACATTCGAATTTCGAGTGATGCTCTGTAGTCTCGTTCGCTCGGTTTCGCCCTACGCGAGGCGGGTGCAAGGGGTAAATCGGAACGCTGTGTAAATAGAAGATCTCTCGAACTCCGGAGAGCGGAGAATATTTTCGACGCCACTTCCGTACTGTTTATACATATAAAATTGTGGAAACCGGACGGAAATCGTGTGCATATTTTATTATGAACGCGAAAGAATAAGCGATATTTCGTGTTTTATCCGGTGGGCTGTGCTGAAAAACGAACGTTTTAGACAGTGGTGGAGGCACCGGTTAGAATAGTCTATACTCTAACGAAGATTTGGTAAAATTCCTGTACGGCTTCGGGGCAATTATATTACCCCGAAAAAAAGGTATTTTACTTGTGCGAGTACAATTACTTTGATGTGAAAATTTACCAAGGAAATTTACTACTAGTGTATGAAAATTACTAAGTAAAATGAAATTTACAGGGGTAAATTTCTTACGATAAAAAATGTCCCTAAGTAAAAATCGTTGCACTGAGAGAAATAGATTGTACTCTTTAACATAAATATAGTGTACTTTAATATATTTTGTAGCTCCTATAGGGACAATCATATCTTATATTACCGGTGACAATATCTGTATAGTAAATTTCTGTGAATAGTTTTTATTAACTCGTATGGTAAAGTTGGTGTACTATATTTGTATTATTAATTTGAGCATACATGTTAGTAAATGTGAAAAAAATGTCTAGTAGCACTGACTATATTTGATAATAACTGTTAAATTTTTTATTGTACCCAGTATAATGTAATATTTTACTATGTACGATACATGATACTCATACTTACCATATAGCCTTGTAGTACTTACAATATTATTTTCTACTATAATAATCTAACGTCTCTTAGCATTTAAAATAGTAGATAGTAAACAATAATACAATGGATCATATGCGGGCACTATACAGCGATACTTACCTGTAATTTAAAATATAGTACTATACAAGGTTTTACCCGGTTCATGCATAAGGAAAGTGGAATATTACACAATAAAAACTATAATATTGATTTTATTTTTTTATTTGTCCTTGAAACCATTATTACAAAAATCCAACGTGTATTACTTTCATTAACATAACAATCACTAGTAGGTTAGATTTAGGTTAATGCTCTATCAAAGCATAAAGTACCCACTACGAAGGTTATATAATATCTATTACTTACCTTTGAATATATTAATTAACTGCGGAAACCCCCACTCGATTAACATGTTTTCCACGTTTGCATCCATTTCTGCTTACGATGCACAGAAATCAACGAACGACCAGACACAAACATGCACCGACACGAATACGTACACATGTATCACACGTACATAACACGTGTCAGTAATTTTGTTGCGGCAAAACAGCTTATTGGTCGATTTCTTCGGTAAAGATCGACAATGAATAGAGCAAGGGGTGGGAAGAGCGTTACAAACATTTATGTTAGAAATTGAATATGCATCGAATACCTGATAATATCGCAGTCAATCGCAGCGACTATCTATATAATCCACGTCATTATATAGGCTTTCAGCAATAGAGTATATTAATTGTTACATCCATAAGATGTAGATGGTAACATCCAGATTTTGCCTCTTACTATACGCATGATAAAATCTGATTATTTTACTCTTAATACACCACATATTGTCGTTTTAACAATAATTATTTTAGTAATTAACATAAAGAGATTTACGATCTAATTTCTACAATCCATTTTTCTCAGTGTAGGTATGAATTTTCCTACTTATACTTCAGTAGTATCGGAAAAATACCTAGACGTAGTAAACTTTATCGGTAAATTACAAATTTTAGGGATATTCCTATACAAAATTCCTTTATGTATGTTTAGGAATTTTCCTAAATACATAGTAAAGTTCCATATGAAATTTCCATGCTAAACGATTTTTACTAGGGACCTTTTTTTATCGTAAGAAATTTACCCAGTAAATTTCATTTTACTTAGTATTTTTCATACACTTAGTAGTAAATTTCCTTGGTGTATTTTTGCATAAAAGTAGTTTTACTCGCACAAGTAAAATACCTGTACGGTTTCGGGGTACTATAATTGCCCCGAAACCGTACAGGAATTTTACCAAATCTTCGTTAGAGTGTACGTTAATTTAATATGCCACATCCCCATTTTGCCCCTGTTTCCCCTACATTATTAGAATATTTCAAAGAATATGTCATTGTTTTCTCAATTAATTATTGCTGAAACATTATTTTACAAGTTTTTAGCCTTGTACTAAGCACTTTACTTGGATTATCCGTTAGCTCTTAGCGCTTAGACTATTTTTTCAATCGCTTTCTACAAAATTTCTATAATTTGCAACAAACTGTAACTGTTTTTAGCGGTTTTCACGACACAGCACCAAATTTTCTTGACTTCTCTTAACGGCATTTTGTGGTGGTTACTGAAATTGGTTGTTCACGTCATTTATTTATTTTTACAGCGATTTTGGGTGCCGTCAATCGCCCGCTTCGTTTACTTAACACCTCACGCTGTAAATCTTCCACACACGTTGACAATATTGACCATCCAAGGACGATTACGATTCGCTAGAGTCCCAGAGGTTTGCTATTGGGGAGTATAGTACTTTCTTGCAGGTTTTTCTACTGTAATAGGAAGGATATTGAATATTGAAAAACATATCCAGAAGATGGCATTTAGCTGAAACCGGTAGACACAGGATTTTAAAAAAAAAATAAATGATTGGACAGAACATTTAATTATTAATACCATATACAGGATTGTTCATTAGTGCGTCAAAGTCCAATATAATATATAAAAAATAAAACTGAAGGAATTTATTTTATGAAAAGTGGTGTAGTAACCAAAAACGCACATTTTAAAAATAATTTGAAGTATACAGGGTGATGCCCTAAAGCGGGGCACATTCAACAATTTTTTTTTAAACGAAACGCCCTGTATATTTTTTGTGTTTTCTTATCTGCTTTAAATTGTGTTTTCAACGATCCCCGGGTTTTTGGTTTTGAGTGACGCATTGTTGAGTTATTAACGAAAATTAAAAAAAAAAAATGGTCGTGACAAGGTTTCCCATACTAATTCCTTGCGACAGTATTACGATTAGCTAAGACAAAGTTTTTTAGTAAGTGTGCAGCCAAGGGATATGTTGAACGTGCAAAATGATTAAACATTAATTTTGTTATACAGGATATTTGTTACGATGCAGTCAATTTGGCGATTGTCAAAGAACGTTTCCTGAATTATTTCAAATGTATATTATTAAATTTTTGGAATGACCCGTTAATTGCGCTTAATTTTTATTAATAATGTCTTATCAAACCCAATAATTTGAAAGTTATTTTCAATTTTTCGTTACAAACCGCTGATTATTTGTTTTCGATTCGATCATGTACCGAGCAAACGCTTTGACAAACAAAAACAAATAAACGACAAAAGGTATCAAACTGTAATTTTGTTAAAGGTAATATTTACAATAAATTCTCAAAGTGACCTCCATTTTGATTAGAACACATTTGCAACCTTGACAGAAAAGACCTATTTACGTGTTGTAACACCTCAATGGAAACTGTTTCAAAAGCATGTATTATACGTTGCCTCATATCGTCTGCTGTAGTTGGAGGTGTCTGGTATACAATATCTTTTATCCCCATAGAAAAAAAATCAAGTTTCGTTAAATCTGGCGATCTAAGTGGCCAACTAATAGGACCACCGCGGCTGATCCATCTATCTTCGAATACTTGATTCAAATGTTGTCGGACATCTAGTGCAAAATGTGCTAGAGCACCGTCGTGCTGGAACCATATATTTTCCCTTAGAACTGGAGGAACGTTTTGCAGAAGCTGAGCCAAGTCACATTGCAAGAAATTTAAATATTGTGCACCATTCAGATGTCCATTAAAGAAATGTGGTCCAATTATAAAATTACCCATAGTACCACCCCAAACATTTACAGTCCTTCGCTTCTGTTTATCAACCGCTCTTAATATTCTCGGGTTTTCTGTTGCATAACTATGAAGATTATGACGGTTTGGGCTATCACCCTGAGTAAAAGTGGATTCGTCAGTAAACAATACTTTCTGAAAGAAGTTAGGTGTTACCCTTTCAATTTCTAATCCCCATTCGCAAAATGTCGTATCTAAATCAGGTGCCAACAGTTCTTGATGAAAAGATATACTGTAGTCATGATATTTATGATTTTTTAAAATCTTGCTAACAGTAGATCGTGGTACATTGGTTTCTGTTGCTATTTTAGTCGAACTAGTAGAGGGCTTCTCAATTACTGATAACAAGACATTCAATTTACCTTCGTCACTTGTTCTCTTTCTCCTTTCACACTTTTTGTAACTCACATTTCCTGTTCTAACGAATCTTTCCTTAAGGCTTTCCGAACTTGTAACTGGAGATTGTCTTCTGTCAGGATATGTTTGCGCATAAATTCGCTGAGTTAATAAACAATTTTTTTGGGTAGATCCCATAATAAAAATCATGTCAACGAGTTCGTTTCTTTCAAACTGCATATTGACTTAACTAAAAATCGTAATAATAATTTGTGACAAATAACAAATGTGCAAGAAAACTACGTACCACCAACTAATCCAATTAATAAATAATACAATGACAATATTAAAGGCACGGAAAAAAAGCAAACTTAAGAAATCACTAATGCCTAAGTAACAGCAATAATTCAGATGACACATTTGCTACTTTTTGTTTTTGTTTGTCAAAGCGTTCGCCCGATAGGTAACAGCAATAATTCAGATGACACATTTGCTACTTTTTGTTTTTGTTTGTCAAAGCGTTCGCCCGATAGGTAAGTACACTAGATCGAATCGAAAAGAAATAATTCGCCGTTTATAATGAAAAATTGAAAATAACTTTGAAATTAGTGGGTTTGGGTATAGGACATTATTAACAAAAATTAAGCGCAATTAATAGGCCATTCAAAATATTTAATAATATACGGGGTGTTCCATTTGAAAAAATTCAGGAAACGCTCTTTGCCAATCGCCAAATTGACTGCATCGTAACAAATACCCTGTATAATAAAATTAATGTTTAATCATTTGGTACGTTCAACATATCCCTTGGTTGCATACTTACTAAATAATTTTGTCTTAGCTAATCGTAATACTGTCGCATGGAATTGGTTTGGTAAGCCTTGTCACGACCATTAATTGTCGTTAATAACTCAACAATGCGTCACTCAAAACCAAAAACCAGGAGATCGTTGAAAACACAATTTAAAGCAGATAAGAAAACAAAAGATATACAGTGCGTCCCGTATAAAAAAAAATTTGAATGTGCCCCGCTTTAGGGCATCCCCCCCTGTATATTTCAAATTATTTTTAAAATGTGCGTTTTTGATTACTGTACCACTTTTCATAAAATAAATTCCTTCAGTTTTATTTTTTAAAGACTATATTGGCCTTTTACGCACTAATGAGCAACCCTGTATATATTTTTTAAAATTTTAATAGTTGCCGGCAGTGTAAATCTTTAACCGAACACAGAGATGATGGACGCACTTTGTTCCCTTAATTTTATCTATAAATCAGGTTTATGTAGCGTTTTCTATGGGGAATCAATTTCTCTTTTTATACACATTCACATTCGTACATATTTTAATAAAAGCCTTTATAATCTACTTGTGTTTACATGGAATTTGTTTTATTTATTAGTGACGGTCGTGGAATAGAGCTGCCTACCATCGATTCTAGATTAACGATGATTTAATTTCACGTATCGATGGAAACCTAATAAAGCGTTCGAATAAATAAATTCATTCCATTCTTCTTTGATTTAATCAAATAATTAGCGCGTTCCGAAATAAACCAACATATTATGTAGGTATATTGCATCTTGCTGATTAAATTTTAAGCGCACATTGCAGAACAAACGGCATTATTTTGCTAAATTGTTGAAACGGTTTTCATCACGGGTTGCAGAAAACTTAATTATATATTGAAGCGTATTCGTAATAATATACGGATTTAGTAATTGATGCCATATTTATTTATTTAACTTGAATTGAGATTATAGGAAGGCGATAAATTTCAAATACATTTCATAATGAAAAATTTGTTCACCATACTTTTATTATATAAAGGAAAAGAGTTGAATGAAAGAATTATTAGCCGTTTGACATTCAGATTTGGCATTTGGTGGGGTTAAATTATACATAAATACCCATATTTTGATATGAGTTTAATTAGTTTTATGCAACTGGTGTTTTTCTGAGGCAACTATCGTTATTTTAGGCAACTTAGGTTGCATTTGGTGTCAGCAGATCATTGATTTAAGAACACAATACGACGGTATATCATCAGCTTGTTTATTCTGAAATGAAATCAGAAAATTAAACAAATACTTCAAATGAATAGAATAGTGGTTTCTATAAAACTAAGTGATAAGAGATTAAATGGAATCTAATTAATCAGCAAGGCTTGCACCCATCAGAATCTCTGGTATATATCAACAAGATGGTACTCCACCGCATTTCGGTCAGCAAGTTCGTGCATTCTTAAATCTTAATTTCCCAGGGTAATGGATTGAACAGAGCGATATTTAAAAAAAAAGGAATGCCAATACCTCGCCTTCAATCCCCGCACCAGCCGATGTCTTGCAAAGTGCTGACGAGGTTCCGGTATACCAGCTCCGATCCCTTGATAAAATACATTATTTCTTACATCTATTTATTTCTATGTAGTGGAACTTTCCGTGGCATTACCCCCTCTTCCCAAAAAAATATGCTCCAGCATATTTGAAAACTAAACTAGGGTGTAACCACCAAAGTTCCACTATTTACTTATATCTAACTTATTTACTTACTTAGGTCCTAAAGTAACTTTGATTGCCCAATCAACAGTTGCGTTTCTTTACTCTACTGACTAGCCAACAATAAGTAACTAACCAAAAAGAAATGAATTACTTTACTTATCTAAAACCTTAAGGGCCGGTTTTACAATTCAAAGTTCAGTCGAGACTCAGGTAAACCAAAGCTCAGCAGAACCGCTTCTATAAAATACCGACGGGTTTTACAAGCGCGGTTTCTCTATGGTTCAGAGAGTATAGGTTCAACAAGAATGAAGGTTGCCAATGGTAACATTCATTATTTGACAGCAACGTGACCGCTCTTTTGACAGCTGGTTATCAGTTGCGTCAGTTGATGAATTTGCGCAGTGAAAGTGACCGGTGGTGAATTTAAACACGAAGATTTATGTTGGTAGGTATGGTTGAATTACTTTAATTGTTATTTTGTTCTATAGTATATACGTTTCATGGCAGGTAAAGGAGGTGTAGCTGTGTCTTTCCTAATTCTTCGCAGTTGTATATATAGGTTCTGTAGTTGAAAACATGGCCAAAGAACAAAAACGTGCGGTTAATTTCACAGCTAAGGAAGAATCTCTCCTTGTCAAACGAAACCTTTCCAAACATTCCCTATCACTCCACTTTGTAAAATGATTTTCTCGGAGCCGGTATACTTTTGATGCCCGAAGATGTTCCGCTACGTTCAATAATTCTAGGAATTCTTTATCATCTGTTAGAACACCTACTAGTTCATCCATTTTATGACAATGAACGTTTGACAGTAATGACAATAAATAGTAACAATAATTTGCAAGTAAACAAACGGAGTTGGTTGTAATTTATTTTGTTGAACCAGCTTTAAGCCTCCGTAGAATAAGCGTTTAGTTGAACTTCATTTTGAGCTTGGTTCACACACTGAACAGGCATTGTAAAACCCGTGTTTTAAGCTCAAGTGAGGTTCAGCATTGAGCCCACCCTAAACCATGGTTGTAAAACCGGCCCTAAAACTACCTAATTAAAGTTTTTTTTTTTTAAATATGTACAAAGTAAATAGGAGTATGTTAAGTCGTAGATTTAAAATTACAGAGTAGAATTAGAAACATTAAAATTTGCCAAATTATTGAAAGTTTTGTTTTTTAAATGTTTATAAAGTGAAACAACGAAATATTAACATTGCTTTCCATGATGTTCCCCAAGCGTCGCTTCTCCCCTCTTTCTGGCGATATTCTCGAATCGCACGAAGGCAGTTGGTGTTCAATTCCTATCTCTATTGGTACTATCCACTTCCCGTTGTTTTCATTTTATGGCGTACGTTGCCCATCTTCGTCCCATTTAGATTAAGTTTCTGGACAGGTGCCTATTCTTTATTCTCTTCAGAGCCGGAGCCAGCCGGATATAACGTTCCAGGCGCATATCGACAGACAGTGTTGTGGCCGCAACACCATTCCTTTTCAGGTATACGCAGTAAATGTCTGGATTATCCAGGAAGACACAGCTGCTGGCTTAGCACTGCTCCTCTCCAGGACATACAAATATATAACGATCGGTTTAATATCAGGAATTAAAAATGTTTTGATTATCTGAAACTGTATTATAGCAAAGTTTTATGTCTATGTAGTATACTACAGAAATTATCGTAAAGATGGCGCTGCGCTTGTTTCATAACCGTTGGAATTATTATTCAACGCAAATTGCGTTCAGTAAACTCGGCTATGTAATATTTATTTCATGAAGTCACATGGTAAATATCGTATAAATGTGCTGTGATTGACAATCGCTTACAGTACGAATACGACATGCTTCCACACCGATACTCCGCAGTAAACAGCCAATTCGCTCACAGTCACGGGATAATAAAATTATAGGCAACTATATTAATTATTGTAATAGCGTAGTTGCTTTATATGCAAAATCTTGTTGACAAGATTTACGACAGAAGTTCATGATATTTTGGTAGATTGGTTGCAATTTTTACCACTGGGGTAAACGTACTATTTGCAATAAGTGACGTGTATGTTATGCTACATTAATGTATAAGTTGCGTCAATATAAACTATATAGGTAACGAGATTGCTTATTTTGTTGCAATAAATGCAATTTTCGTCAACTATTTTGTAGAATATTTTAATAGAAGTTCCTGCTCGTCCCCCCACCTATATGTTCTACAATTTATTGTACTAAACTTTACAACTGTTGTAAAATATACACCATTTTTTTTCTGTGTATTTATGCACCCTGTGTAATAGTAATTTTTGTCGAGTGTAAATAGATCGATCCATAAATTAAAGATCACATTAATTGGTATTTTAAACTAAATAGAACTGTGTGCAGACAAGCACCATCATAGCGAAACCTTCTCCATTTCTGAGAGAAATAAAATTCTTCATTCAACAGTTCTTCAAACTTTATTAATTTATACATTATAACAAGTGAATAACCAGCGGTCGAACGTACTGTATATAGTTACTCTTATCTAGAACTGGGCGATCTGTAGCACTGAATTTCACAAACTAAAAACCCCTCTAAATACATTCCATTTCGTTTATTAATTATTCTGCAAGTTCATCACCTGGACTTTTTTGCTTACCCCACGTGATGGAAGTTGTTTATTCATTAAAATAAGTAATGTTAGAACAGCTATATCTATGTCAACAGTCTACTAAAACCTCTATACACTATAAGTAGAAAAAAATCTAATATGCATATAAAACATAGGGATTAGTTTGTTTGAGAACATATCGGAGAAAATTACTGCTTTTTTAAGACATGCCAAATTGAAAAAAATATCCGTTTTTATATTTAAATACCGTCTGGCTTGGTATTTTTAATTAGGATAGTGTTGTGTCCTGTAATCTACTTATATAATACCACACAAAATAACGTCAAAATACAGGGTTCGAGGGAGTGCACATCACAGACCTGATAGACTGCCAATGAACCGTATGCGCATCGCTACGGCGCACCATCAAAAATCGACAGGACATCTTGGAATACAGGCGTCATTACTTGCGTCACGATTCATGTAGCGTCATGCTTACGTTAGTTTTCTATATGAAGTTTTTGTGTTAAGTCACGTTAAGTTTTTTGCAAGTTGGCAAGTCTTACTGGTATTACCTAACCTTGTAGAGCGATTGTTTTATTTACTCTCTTTGTGTTATTATTTCCCGGACTATTTCTTAATATTATAAATTATTCACCGAATATTTTTGATTTATGTGTAAGTATGCATATTATAGCATTAATAATTGGCCGTATGTGATAATTAATCCAGGTAGTTTTTCCTGAAAAAAGTGATGCCATCGTGTCGTGTAAAATCCTGCTAAAGCAATAGTTACAAAGATGACGGAGAACTAACTTTTCATATGTAAGTTGCAGAATAATGCCATAGCTTAAAAATATTCTGAAATTGTGGTAATACTTAGTGTGTCTATGTGAAATAATTTTTTGTAGATTGCCCAAACATTCTTGTGTGGATTACTGTTACAGGGACTACCATAAATCCCAGCAAAAGTAAGCGTGCATATGTTTGTTCATTACATTTCCTCGGAAAGGATTCTTAAAGAGCGGGACAGATTGTGCGAATTAAAGAGGGAGTTATTCCAACATTGAATTCGGACAAAGAAAATCTAAAAAAGTATATTTTTATTTAGAATCACTTGATATTCCTGAAAATAAAGGGTAGAGGTAAATAAATGATGATATTTCTTTAAATTTTCTGCACTATTTCTTAGGTAAATCTAATCTGCCCATCAAAGGAGGTACGATATATTTGCCAGTTCACCGAAAAACCAATTCGGAAAGTAATGGTCTTGACAGGAAACAAGATTCCACAAGAAGAAAACTTCCTAACGACTTTTGTTATTTACTATCAAGTCATGTTCCCCAAAATATTTTTCTAGTTTATCCCATCATTTGTTAGATATGTCACCTCTGGAAGAAACTCGTGTTTCAATTTTAAGTAAAACCATAATATCGTCTTATAGCAAAATTAGATTTCATAATTTAGCGAAGAAGTTTACAGAAAAAATACAAGGTAAATCAATAAGGAAGGAATTAAGTAAACTAATATTATTTAATCATCAATAAATTATACAACAACTACTGCAGTATATTATTTACTCCTAAAGACAACATACAATGTTGGATTGTTATGACAAGTCGTGAAGATCTTATGAAACTTGTATTAGATTTTTCCTACGTATTTTTATATGGCGTTGAAAGAAATTTTTTCTTTTCTCTCTTATTAAACCTGACAACGAATGAAGTATATGTTACCAGTTAATCGTAAGTTTAGAAACTGTTTATAGGTCTAAGTTGTTCACAACTTTAATAAAAAAAACAATGCCATATAAAATACATAGGATAAAATCTAACATATGCTACTAATTATTACAAATTCCAAGTGCTATTAAAATTTATTGATATCCTTAACTTTATTTATTTGAATATCCGCCATGGTACCGACGTCATTGATGACGCCTGTATTCCAATATGGCGCATTTCAATTGATGGCAGTTTTGAGTTCAATATCAGCAGTCTATCATGTCTATAGTAGGTACCCATTCAGCGTACTACCCGGTTTCGATTTACACGAGTATCTGGTCTTGGAACCGCATAAACTGGGGGCATAAAATCGGGAGTCCAGAATCGAATATTCGAAATTAGGTAGAATCGTTGCTTTCGAGTATCCGGATATCCGGTTTCGAGCAGCAGTTTTAGTTACAGACGCTTACAGACTACACAGAAATTTCCGAAACTGTTTCCAATCATTGCGGCAGTAGTGCCACGTCATCTGCATTTAAAGCAGTTTAAAATATCGGACCTCATTGAAGTGGGAGTAATTATTTTTTTCCTTTCCTACGACGATACCTACACTTCGTAGGACGAGGTCGTTCTAGAAGTTTTCACCGCTCTGATTCGCTCTTTAGACGACGGTTAGGCACTCAATTAAATTAAACAAATGAAAAACTGTTTAATTAGGAAACGCGCGCGCCCCTCGGCCGCAAGCAAATTAAATAATCAAACGTTAAAAATTGCACAGACCTCCGCCCGGGGCCAGAGAGTTGTCGTTCGCTTCTGCCGTTTCTCTTCTTTACAAGGGATGGTCGGTACTCAACCCGCTTTCCGCGCCATAAAATCAGGATGAGACGGATAAATATTTAAATATATCAAGTTAATTAAATGAGCCGGGCGAACGGCGAGTACACGATGGAGCGCATTTTTTTTTTCATCGTTTTAAAGATCTTTTTTGAAGACTTGAAATTTTGTACTTTCCGAAGAGGAATAACAAAAATATTGGAGCGATCTCTAGTCTAGTCTCGATTTAATAGTTGATTTTTTCTCTCTCGCTTTAATCTAGTCCTATTATAATATGTCTAATGTACAGGCTGTCTCATTCTGGTCACTTTGGCGGGATATCTCAGTTATTAATAACGATAGAGAGTTGCGGTTTTCGTGACAGTTAGTCCTACTTTTTTATGAAACAAAAGATGGCGTCAACAGAATTTTTCTAGCCCTCTTACTCTTTAAGATACAGAGCAAAATTGAACACCTCTCATGTCTCAGTTTGTTATACTCCGTGAATTAGAAGTGTTACAGCCACAATAAATAATTTCTTCAACTTGATTTTTTAGCATTGTGTTAGTGTTTTGCCGCTTCTTGGGGGAAGTCCATAGTTAATATCGCTTAGATCGAATCAATGAACAGTTTTACTTATCAATCATTGGTCATCACGGTTTTGTATGACTGTAAGTCACTTTGGGTACGTGAATATCAAAAGGAGTTATTAACTTAAACTTAATTCCATGCCCATACTTTCAATGTCAGAAGTATACCAGGGTACCGACAAGAAATCACTCTGAAACTGTGCGTCGCACAGTGGTCCAGAAACGCGCTTTTGCGGAAATAAATCTGTAACTTAATGTATATATCTGATAATGAGATTAAATATAGGCGATTTGAATTGCATAAAAGAAAAAAAGATTAAGCATAAAATAAAGACGTAATTATTGGCGGAAATACATAAATTATTCAAATAATGTTAGGTATTGCAGTTTCTATTCATTAATGTTTTTTTTTTTCAACTATTGTAGTTAAATATACATATGTATAATAATAAATGAGAAAATATTCAGAAGAATTATTATAACCGTTTGCCATGCTTAAAAATGTAAACATTATTATAAACAAACACGTGGTTAGATATTTTTTAATAATACACAACTGAACTAATTACTAATAGTAGAGAAATTTCCCGTCAAGTTCTAACGGCAATGAAATTAGTGAAAATAATTGAATATATATGTACACCCATGGACACTCAAAATGTCCGGTCTAAGTCACAGTGGGAGCGCAACGTTCCATGCCCCCGAGTTGCACGCGGCGTTTAGACTACGCATTAGACCGGACATTTTTGGTGTCCGTGAGTGTTGTGAGAATATGGTTTAAGTCAGAAAGTATGTAGGCCAAAATAAGAGGACAATTTTTAAACAAATAGCCGTTAAGATCATTATAAAAGAAAACAAAGCATATGTGCATACATGTATGTGTATATACTGCTGTGTACTGAATGTATCAACAAAAATGCCAAGTGAAATTAAAAATGAAAAATTAAATTAGCTAGCTCAAATGATAACAATTTTTTTAGGCGCAAAAGAACAATTAAACTCAGGGTTACTATCATGAAAAGTAAAATGTGGGTGAAAGAAATCTGACTTTCTTTTATACTAAAAAAAAATTTTAAAAGGTTTAATTAAAAATAAAAGAACAGTATTTTGAATGACATAAAAATTCAATAATTTTATTATTCTTAAAAAAAAAGACAAAAATTAATTACAAACTTTGCAGAAAAAAAAACCTTGGACAAAAAGGTCCTGGTCTATATCAAAACTGCATTTGACTTTAAATTACAAAAGGACAATTCAAAATCCTTTTACAAAGCAACAGAAAACAAAAAGTTCAGGAAGATAATAATTTTTTTTTCAATTCAATCCACGTGGTCTCAAAATTAAAACAACTAAATTCAACGTGGAAAATTCAAGTAATTTATATAAATGAAAAATAAAAGCAAGCACAATGCTTTTATTCACCCAACCCGAGGTGATTAATAAATAATTTCAAATCAGAAAATTTAACACCGAACTAAAAAAAATTTATTCTTTTAAACTTAAAATATCTTCCTGCACGTAAAAATAATAACAGATCTTATATCTAAATTGTGTACACAAAAATACAATATCAATTATTATTAAATGAGTTCCGTGATGAACGAAATAAAATCAGAAACGTGAATTCAAAACTTGAAATCAAAAATCACAAAATGTCAGCAATGAAATACAATTTTATATATCTACTTACTTTCGTATCGATCAAGGAACTGAACTCACAAGGTTAAACAACCGTATAAGTACAAGAATCTCAGATGCGCGCGATGCAACGCACACAGATCTGTCCGCAAACGGACGAACTCGCAAAACAAAACAATATGTATATACAATACCAGTGAACGCAAAATGTACACCTGACTGAAATTAATATAAACAATTGAACAATAAAATAAACAAATTAAACAATCCAAAACATTAACTAAATCTTATTTGAAAATAAAATAATTTGAAATTTCTCGTAACATTGACAAACGCTTTACGGAATGAACAAAAAAAAAACTGAAATTTACAAAAACCCGGGGTGCCAGACCACAGCAATACGTTTATGTGTATATTATTCGTGTGTGCATTTAAGTATATGTGTATATAGCATATTTAGAATGTATCAATTTAAATATTTTAGGTAGCTCAGAACACATAAATGTTATTGTAATTAAGCAAAGATTTTTAAAAATTAAAACAAATCTGATAAGATTAACATACCTATATCAGTGCAGTAATTAAATTAATGATTGTCTATATAAAAAACAAGAAAAAATGGCAAAAGCACTTTAAGCAGTTAAAAAACACTGAAAAGCATACATATTTAAAATTTTAAAAATAATAGCACAATACCTGACAAACTGGATATTCATAAGCATATCCATACAGAGTAATTTGAGGGTATAATCTATAAATCATTTCGAAGTAAATCTTTAGCGTCATCGTGAAATTCAAAAATTTTTTTCGGTGGCAAACGTCTCACATTTGAAATAAGCGGATTGGATGTTAATAGCAGAATATGCATAATGTTCTCATTTGTTGCTTTACGAGAAAATTTTCGCGAATGGTGGGCTCTATACTTTTTATAATTTTTATTTTGGGCTTCTTGTGCTTTCTCTGACAATAACCCTACAGATAAAGCAGCTCTGTCTATTATGTCTTTGCCATGAATTAAAACTTTATATAAATATATATCCAAACTAAATCTACATTTCCGTTTAAGGATTACAGAATATTGAAAAAAAACATACCATATACACATTCTTAGAATAAATATGGCTTTTATTTCCAATACATAAATACCTTCGTTGGCAGATAAGTGAAAAAAAACATGCTTCTAAAAACTACAACTTCAAAAATTAAAAATCAATTGACCCATATACCTATATACAACTACACACATATACACTCATTCAAATTGACATAAACACACATAAATATAAATGTAGCTATATATACAGTGTGGCAACCGTTCATAGCACGATGCATGTATTAGTAACTACTGGTCTACTATAAATGGGCGCGCCACCTTGAATTGCTACGCCTACTTAGCGGGACGCGGATGGCATTTACAAACGATAGCGGACGTATTATAAGTTACACGTATAAATGTATTGGGGCATATAGGCAAATCAAAGTCTTTTAGAGTTCTATGTTATAGCATAAGTGATTAATAACATTACATGTGGTAGAAAATACTATTCCTGAAAAATAAAAAGCACTGTTAGTGGTAGTGTGTTCCCGATATAAGTAAATATTTTTAGTTGTTTGAAGCATCAGATAATCACTGATAACATGTCAGTGAAGTAATTCATCACAGCCTCATAAACAACGTAAAAAATCAAAAATAAATAATCAGAACTCCTAAACTTTAAAATAAAAACTAAAATAATATTGTTCAACAAGTATAAAATCTAAAAACGCAACTATAATAAAATAATGGGAAATAAAATATTTAATTCTTAAAACAGAATTGTATTCAACATTGCAATAAACCTGCAATTTGCTATAAGAGAATATTATTCTTAAACAATAATAAAATTTGAAGTAAATTAATTTATTAAGTGTTCAAATAAACCTCCGTCTTGATAAGAACAGTAACCCAACCGATCATAAAAATTCCGACGAACGTTTGTTAACATATCTGCTGTGACAGTATTACTGATTTCAATCATTCTCGCGCGCAGTTCCTCTAGGTTTGATGGCCGTTGATCACCGTATCCGTATATTGTATTATGTAAAAAGGGCCATAAAAAGAAATCGATTGGAGCTAGATCAGGGTACCGCGCTGGCCATTTAATAGGGTCCGAGTTACCGATCCATCTGTTTTCAAAAACCGCGTTTATAATGTTTGTTACAATGCGTGTATTGTGTGCTGGGCAACCATCTTGCTGAAACCAAACTTCATTTATATTAAATCGCTCCCGTATTGTCGGAATAATATTATTTTCAAGTAACTGTAGGTATCTATTTCCGTTTAAATTACCGTCAATGAAAAAAGGCCCAATTATATGATTTCCAATGATACCTGCCCATACATTTAGCTTCTGTGGATACTGCGTTCGCGTTGGTATATTTAAATGTAGATTTTTACGCGACCAGTAACGACAAACTGCGCGGTTATGATGCTCGTGTAGGTAAAATGTTTTTTCATCTGTGAACAATACGTTGTTAAAAAAAAATTGGTTATCGTGATATTTATTTATCATTCTTTCGCAAAATTCCATTCGGCGATAATAACCATCGAGAAGAAGTACTTGTGAACTTGTAAATTTATATGAACGATATTTATTAGTACGTAAAATCTTATGAACTGTTGTTTTAGAGATACCTAATTCGCGAGCAATTTGTCGAGATGACATAGTGGGATTTACTTCAACTAAAGCACATACTCGAATTTCTCTATCGCTTACATTCTTATCCGGAACAACTTTATTTTTATTATTTACTAAAGAAAATGTAGTTTCAAATCGATTAACGGTCCTACGAATAGTGCTTGCATTGGGAATTTGACTTTCGGGGAAATTAGCTGCAAATAAATCCGGAGTTACTTCCGCGGAATTACCACCCTAAAAGTGTTTAATCATGAAGAATTTTTGCTCCGGCGTATAGTACTCCATTTTTAAAATAACCGTTATCTACCTACCAACAACGCGTTTTATTAAATAGTACGAGCGAGTAGTTCTCCCGACGAAATATAAAATGCATCTGACAGCACGTGTGCGACGGCTCATGTGCCTGTGCGGCGACAGCGTAGAAATGTGGATTTCTTGGCAAATACGAGTGCACATAGCAATATGCTAATGTGATCCAGTCGAATATTCCGTATACTTCTTTACCGTTCTAATGCACGGATACCTCTGTGTATCTCGCTTACACTACAGGATCGCTATAATGCGGACGCAGGCGGACAATTGGTATATCGAGATACATTGTCGGCTGCATAATACAATGGCGAATGCTAACTTTATTAGACATGTTCGCAATTAAATGTGATTTTCTCGAAGAGGAGCAAAAAGGAGCAGCTGATGCTTTTTGAACATTATACTAGAGGCATTAGAGATCATGTACATGTAAAAATCTGCTTGTCGATAATTGCCGATGACCACGTCTACCTGAACTGTTTTTTCATGTATAAATGTGGTATTTAGAAAACTGTTGATAAAATCAAGCATTTAACAAGTTAAATCAATTTTTTTTAGCGGTTATAATAGTTGTTTACATCCAAGCAATTTATATTTATTACTCCCAAATACGTAATCATGAGACGGTACAAAGGAAGATCCAGAATTCTCCAGACCATCTATAAACTGCGCAGCTAAGATATTATTGTAATTTGTTTCTGAAGAAGCAATAAATTGTTTGCGAAAACTTAGACAGTAAGAAATCTTGTTTGGTTGCATCTTTAGCAAATTCACTTCTCCAAATCTTTTTGCTTCTAGGTTGCGTTTCTGGCTAAATTATGTATCTTATATTCAATATCTTTTTGGCTACATTGTTTCTTGACTTTTGCTCGTTTTTCCATAATTAGAATCCATCAAAAGACAAATATTTATTGCCTGATGGATCTTTGTCAGATTTCCACCGATATTTCACTTCCTTCTACGAGCAATAAAATAGAGTTGCAAAAAACATCTTGCATAACTGATCAGTCAGAAACGTATATCCACTTCATTTAACCTCATTTCGGGCAAATACTTATCGGTATTTGTACCTTTTTCGCCCTCGGGCCACTTATAAAATATAAACGAGCAATTTTCCGCGTTGAGACAAAAGCGCGGAGGCAGGGCAGCGCCGGGCCCTGGGCCGGCTCGGTTCGGCTCTTAAACTAATGAAATAAAATATTAATAATCTCGTTAAAGCGGCATAACGCAAAACATCGTTCCGGGCTATGTATGGGAGTGTGTGCAAAACGTATCCGCACACAGAAGCGCGTATATATGTATATAGAGGAACGGGCCCTTCTCTCTTTTCCATATACGAGTGGGAAACTTCCATTCTCTTTGAGAATATTTTATCAATTCCGAACCGGTTTTTAACTTAATGAGGTACGTGTTGACGGCATATCCGACAACGACGACATGGGAGGGGAAACTAGCGCGCGTGCGCGCGATCTTCAATTGTTTAGTCGGCACGCTTTTCGGGGAAAGTACCCGCGATTTGTTGAAGCGCCCTCGCGTGGCGTACGCGTGTATTGTGTACGCACACGTATGCACGAGCATGGGAAGATAATCCTATATATACAGGCGATAGCATTTTGCAATTTGAATAATTAATTCGCACGTGGGAGGGCGCTCGCATCTGTGAACATTGGAGAAAGGGATATTCTCCTCTTGTGCCGCTCGAAAACGGCCTAATTAATTTTTTAAAGGGGGCTCTTTTTTGTTTGACGACGCTGGGTGAATTGTTTCGATAATTGTGTCGGGATTAACGGGACGCTTTGTGCTCACATGATGGAGGAATTAGATGGATTAAAACCGGAGCTGTATGTGACTAATAAAGAGTGGAATGACGATAAAATTAATGAAAGTAGTGATAGCCAAATAAAGTTAATTCTCCCGTCTTTGTTTTCTTTATTTGGTACCTACATACTATGATATGAAGATTTGGTATTATTAAATAAAGAAAAATTTACTCTTAAAAAACAACCAAAGCCAACTTTATATGGTATTGAGGTCAAGACAAGTACAGCTTATTATACAGGGCATATCGAAACGAGCCACCTCAAATAAATCTTTACCTGCTCTGATTTCAATTGTCAATTGTCATATCAAGCGGCACAACTTTGGGAGCAAATTATGTAGGTATGCACTATTTACTGACTGATTAAAAAAAATTACTTTTTGCAACATTAACAGGGCAAGGCAAACTTAAAATTTTCAATTTTTTAAACAAATTTCTACATGACTCCTGAAAACTAATGCCTGACAATACGCAACAGCACTCTTTTGTTACATAAAAAGGCGCTGGCAGTTACCACAATCCCATACAATAATACCATAGTGTACCTAATAAAAATTTGCATAATACAAATTCAAAAGCACATGTTGACTGCAATGTTTAGACATATGTGAATCTAAGCGCATATACAGCCATAATCCCTGCAAAGTCAACGGTTATACCACGCATGTGCGGCTCCCGCTCATTTTTCTTACTGCAGTAGGTATTCAATATTTCACATTCAATCATTCGTCATAGCCACTCATAGCTCACAACGAATACTGGCGCGACCGCAGCGGTTGCTTTGCTATTCAATCTACACGCAGAAATGTGAAACGTATTGTATTTTTATTATGAAAATGAATAAATTGCAATATGTATTGCTTTGGACACACGTACTTATAAACTCAAAAGGTGTAATGAAAGCGTAAAACAGTAATTTATACTATCTATTATTTACTTAAAAATAGTCTTTGCTCATGACAAGAAAATTAAAGTAATTCTAATGAACGAAGAACAAAACCCTCATAAAGAAATAATAAATTTAACGAAGGAAAAATAAAACTTAATTCTCAGTAAATAATTTAAAAAAAATGAAAACTTAAGATCTAGCAATCTACCAGAATCCACCTAATCTGAACACCCGTGAGTGCTTGATGCGCTAAAGTAAAGGAAAAAGAAGAAAGATAAATATGGTTTATGTTTGTTGAAACAGGAACAGAGTATGTATACGCAATATTCTATTGTGCTATTTATTGCACTAGAGAAAGTATGGCTTGTTGCATCTTTATCACACATCTATGTTCATATATCTTTGCCCGACACATTAGATTTCCTGTTTCCGACGATCGCGGGCAAAAATTCAATATCTATGCTGAGGGCAACAGCAACAGCAATATAGTGTTGTTATCTTAATCCGCGACAGAGCTAACTGTCATACTTTTGGCGCTAAGCGATTAAAGGTGCCCCTGCTTTTTCGGCTTCCGCATTTGACCTTTGTAGTTGCTGCCAACGGATTAAATGTACAGTCCCTGGTCATACTATTAGGCGCACTTGAATTTTTTCAGTTATTTCGACTGTTGAGTTTAACAATCATTATTTTGTTATAAAAATGTTTTATTTTTTTAATTTGCAATCTTAGTAGCGAAACAAATAGAAGAAAACTGATTTAAAGAGTAAAATATATATGTATATATTTTAAGGAAAAACTGAATTCGTATAAATTTTAGAAGAAAATCAATATTTGTTGTGGAGCAACCTTTAGCGGCGATTAACGCTTCAATTCGTCGTGGCATATAAGGGCATCTGAAATGTGGAACCAATCTATTTATGGATGAAATATACAAAAGGAACGTTTCCGTTAATAAAGAATTTAGTAATATATTTGTAACATATTCATTGTGCTCTCCTCTTGTTGGAGGCATAAAAATATTCTCTGTGCTTACAATTGTCGCGTTTAATAAACCGATGCCGCTCTTTCACCGCCAACTTAGCGAACACGACTATGAGAAGAGTTTAACCGGCGTCGACAATCGGTGATTCCCCAAAGGAACGGCTAAAGTTTAGAACGGAACTCCCTCAAGAGACGCGTCGCATTACGTCCATATTCGAGCGTGTAATCTTTCATTTGTCGTCTGAGCGGATCCGTGAGCTGTTCAACGGAGCGTGCGCTGATTGTTTGTCTTCGTTGTATTCGGCACGGTGAGTGCCGCTGGGAGTTAAGAACAGTGCATACACAAAACATAACTCACCTCGTTTTTTTCTTTCGTATATCGCTGCTATTACAATATCGGCGCTAATAATGATGTTGTTTATGAGTCATATAACTTTATTGTCGGTAATCATTACATTACCTTACAATATATGACATTGGGGCTTTCGTTGGTCTAGTAAAATCTTTAAATCATTAGTTTAGTGTTTACAGACTTCTACGACTTCTTTTCTGCATTTTGATTTAATTACAATAAGATAATTGACTGTTACTGGATAGGCACAGACACATATGCGGCGCCTCCACCATATCTAGCCATGACATGATTTGACTGCTTTTTGAAGAAATGATACGGGCAAATTTATAAATTTTAAACTACATATGTCTGAAATTGTGCTAATATTTTAGTTTTTATTTATTATTTTTGGTTTATTTAAACTTCAGATTTTTATTTTTTCATGTGTATGTTATTTATTTATTATATACCTTCTTCTTCTTCTGTTGGCCATCGAATGTAAATTGGTGCAAGTCTTACTAGCTAATTTATTATTTTTGTAGTAATAACTAAGGCTGCTCTTTGAGCTATATCAAATGTAACTCAGAAATGTTTCTTGATTTCCTAAATACCGCAAAGTTATAAGTAACGCTTTTTATGTGGCAACTTTTTTTCTACTAAATTTGTGTTCCAAAAGTACATGCTGCATTTTAATCTTAGAGAGTAAAAATAATACAGTTTCTCTAGTTAATCTGAAGTGGCTTTTAACTCTACATCATCGAATTTTGGAACATCTATTTCAACAAAATTTGGTGTTTTATGTATTGTTCTTCCTTCCTTATCAGATTCATCTGAAGATTCATCAGAAGTACTGGAGCTATCACCTTGGAATATAGCTTCCTAAAATAAAGCAATACTCATATAAGAGTAACAATATATTTTTTTGTATTTAAAGCTGCTATATGTAAACAAATTTTATTTTGAGGTTCTTATTTGGTTTCAGGCCTGTTCCTACATATATTGCCGCCATCGTGCGGAATTTTTTTTGCCGCGCTTTAAATGCAACTTAAGTAAGAAAGAAAAAAAAAAAAGAAATGAAGTTCTGCTTTAGAAAGACTCTTCAAATCAGCAAATGCATGTAAAAAATTAAAGCTCTCGGAATAAGTTTGTAATAATTCAAATCTTCCTCTGACTGCGTTTAGTGTTGTATCCAAAATAGCAAAAAAAAAAAAAGTTAATTTTGAAATGAAATGTATAACATAAATGTGGTTCATCTTCATGTTCATATTCAAACAGCTTGCGTTTTTTTTTCCTTTTCGCAAATCTGCCGGACATTCTGGTTCTACTTCTAGCTCTGTAACAATTCCGGAGGAAGTTTCAATTATTTCATCAAAATGTTCATCAGACCTAAATTTTTGAATAATTCCTTGAACAACTCAATAATAAATGTAGTTAACCCACTGCCATATGCATCCTGAATTTCACAATAACCCAAAAAGTGTTCCCTAATCTCGATATATTTTTTTGCATTATAAAACACAAATCGTGTAACTACAGATAACTGTTCCTGATGATTTGTATCAGGTGTACAATCCAAAATTAAGGAATAATACTTTGCATTGCTCAACATATTTAAAATTTTATATTTTACATTATTGCCTAATATAGTTAATATATCATTTTGTATTATTCTGTTACTTAAAAATGTGGTATACGAGTGTTATTAATTTCGATACGATTAATATGGTCGGCTAATGTACAATCGAATCTAGCAATCTTTTGAATCAATTGTAAGAAATTACCGTTATTCTTATGGTGTAATTTGGAATTTGAACCTCTTAAAGCCAGATTTTGTTTCGCCAAATACTGTACACATGAAATAATACGTTCCAAAACCGCTTGCCACCTCAATTTTTCTAGAGCTATGGCTTTTTGATGCTGAGCGTTCACTGTATTTTTCATTTCCAAATTGTTTGCTAAATTTATTAACGTTTTCGTATGCTCGGTATGTGCTAAGCTTTTCTCATGAATGACAATGTGTCTCTATAAGTATTGTCAATCTTTAAAACAGTCTTTAACAAGCGAAATATTATCATCAGAAAAATGTTTGCAATCGTAACAAAAAACTGCATTCTTAGAAACGGAATAAAACAACCAGTTACGAGAAAGAGGGGTGAGTTTGGTTAGTTCAGTTTGTTCAGTTTCTTTATAAAACTGAACAAACTTATAGTAACTAATGGTAACTATAGTACCTATAGTACCATTACATAACGTTCGCAGGATATTAATACAAAAAAAAGAATCTTTATATGTGCCTGTAAACATTAGGAAATGTAGATAGATAAGTTACTGTATCTGCTAAGTAAAATTTCTAACGAAACGCTAACATTTAACCGACTATATAACATCCACCGTATCGAAATAAGTAGAAACCGTTAACGACGATAAGGCAAATATTAAAGTGCGGGTAAAGATTAAACAACGCGGCGCTCTATAGCCGCTCCATAGCGTTATAATTGGCCGCCTCCGCGTTATTCGACCGTCGGCAGCCGCCGTTCTGCCACATCGTGTTGTGCAAACGAATTCGCTTAATCCAGCACTAATTAGACGCGAAAATCAACACACGGAGGAACGAGGAGGAGTGGGGCGGAATTCCACCAGGAATACCTTCATCCACCCGTTTGCCACCCCCCATACTACCTTCCCGATGCGAGACTCGTCAGGGATTTGCTGCACTAATTGCCCTTCGCTACCGTCAGAAACTTCTGTGCGCACCGATTTGCTGCTTTGCTCTATAACTGTGTTATACCTACTTTAGTAAATCCGCTAAAGAGAGATACTCAGTCGAAAAGATTGAGTTTAGGTATCTATGCGTGTAGGGTTGGGCAGAATCGAATACTACTGAAACTGCAATATCTATTTCCTATATGTAAATGATATTTTAATTTTGAATTTTTTGACAACACGAGGGCTGTTTGATGAATACCCGGATTGCAGGATAGATAATAATAATAGCAGCGGTTTATTGGCATCAAACATAGTATAAAAATAAGTAAGTAAAAGCTAAACATTCAATCAACATGCCAAAAGGTGCAGGATCAGCTGCTTAAAGCATAAACCGCTGTTCTACCTCCAGCACCATTAATAACGTTAACCCGATAAATAAAAAATCATAAGCAAAAAGTAATAATAATTTAAATCTAAGCACAAAAAGCACAAAGAGAAAAGTAATAGAAAGTTATAAAGGAAAATGACAATATATTTACTTATTAAAGAAAGCACTCCTTCGAAATTGATAGGACAGAGAAAGTTGACTCAAACAACGCATACCTAGTGGAATTTTGTTCCAAAGTCTAACAATGTTATAACTAAACGATCTTTTAAAAATTTCAAGGTGGTGAACTGGAAGAGTTAATAAAAGCCTTTGTATCTCACATCGATATTATGCACATCTGTTCTAAACAAAATTTTACGGAACAAATAACTTGGTTTCTTAAAATAAATAACTTTATAGAAAAAGATGGTAGCAGAAAATTCAGCTCTGGAAAAGATATTTAACCAACCAGCCCAATCGAGTGCATGAGAGATTCGGTTAAATTTACGTATCCCATAAATAAATCTAAGACACGAATTTTGCAAACGCTGAATTCTAGTTCTGTCAATGGTGTCCAAGCACCAAGGACCAAAGATTCGCATAAGACCTTACACAAACCGACATCCGAACAGTCTTTACTACCATACAAAACCTTCAAACTACTATAACCCAATCTAATTAAATGTGAAACGTGTTCTTTAAAACGAAGTTTGGTGTCAAGGAAAAGGCCCAAATTACGCACACAATCAGATACAATGAAAACTTCATCAATATTTAAAGAAAATTTTCAAGTCAATAGAAATACTTTTCTATTTTATTATTAGTATTTTAAATTGATTTTCAAAATGAGGACGGGCATTATGGAAATGCACTATTCGAAAGACAAATGAGAATCGGTGAGCAAAATAAACGTGATTTTATTTGTCAACAACTTTAACATATATTTAAATAAGAATGAGAAAATAATCTTAATCACTGTGACATGTCAACCGTTCACATCACACATTACTGTGATAAAACCATGCCCTTTAAAAAATTACCATGTGTTTTCAGCTACCACTCTTTACCACAAGGTACCATAACAAATCGTATGGTCGATTTTTTAAACATAAACATAACACGCCTGTCAAAACTTGGTGACAATCGCTTAGTTTTGTTCATCGTATTAGTGTTTTTTTGCGACCGGAGTTTTCTCCCTGTGATTTCTTTTTATTGCCAAACCTTAAAAGATCGCTCGGCGGAAAGACGTAGGGGTCAAACGAGGAAGTCATCGCCGCCGGGGAGAAGTATTTTGCATGCCAACAAAAGTCGTACTACACGGAGGGGTTAAAAAAGTTGCAGCACCGCTGAGAAAAGTGTATGGAGGTGAAAAATAAATTATCAAAACCTGAAAAAGTTGCGTTGTCATTTCTAATGCGAGTATTTATCAAACAGCGCTCGTATATTTAAATTTATATCGTGTTCCTATTTGTGTACATGTAAAGATTATTCGATAATTAGGATACACATCTTCAGGTAATTTTAAAATAAGTTTACCTAAGCTAACTGGAACAAATATATTGGTGTAAAGTTGTCCTATTGAGATTATACTGTGATATAAAAACATATCACACGTAACAAAAAAAAAACATACCAACACAGAATTCAGAATATACAAACAAGAAAAATGCAAACTGAATTTTTTTTTTATATTAAGAAAAAAATGTTATCTAATTTAAAAACTTTACGAATTAAAAATCCTCTATTTGAGATTGTTGTGTACTAAAATAAGATAGAATTTGAGTTAATTATATTTTACAATATCGTATTTTCCATTTTTTTTATAATAGTTTAATTACCATTTTAAATTTGACGTGTCAAGCAAGAGTCATCTAGTGGCAGAATAGCAGGAACAGAAAAACTAAGGTTGACAGATATCTATAAATTAGTTGTCAATTTTAACGATGTTTCAAATTACGAGTTTAATAAGATTTAATGTGCTATCAAAACAAAATAACAAACAATAGTGAATAAGAACCATTATTGAGCGTAATAATCAATTGAAAAGTGTCACCACAGATAAGTAAACAGATAGCTCACTGAAGCAGAATTGGCCAAATCAAGCGGGTTGCATAAATAAAAGGCTGCAATACATATTTCGATTTTATGAAACATAGATTGCTGCGGGGAGCAAGGTGTACGGGCTGAGACCAGGCGTCTGAGTGTGGAAGGAGTACCGAGTCGCTCGTTGTTTTTATTGGAAATGGGAGATAGGACGAAATAATACAAACGATTTACTTTAAATAACTCGGTACATTTATTAACTTGCACCTTGCACGTGGAAGACAACCCGCTCTATTCAAGTTACTAAAACTGACTATATATTCAACTTATATTCTAATCCCTTTCGTAGGTTCTACATATATACCACTTAACATATTTGTTGTCTGGGTCTCACGACCAAACATATAAACATATACCGAACGGCTCCAAAGGGATGGGGTCAGATCACATATCTCAGATTATTTTTTGTGCTAAACGATACAACGTATTGTTACTTTTCCAACAGTTTTTATATAAGAAATATGCTTTTTTGCCGCACAGCTGTTATTTACCCAGAATAGCAAATTGAATAGAATTTATACCTCCTTGAATGTGAATTGCTGAGGCTCTTACTTAGAATATAAATATTTTCTATAGACTGTGCAGATTGACTTGCAGTGCGCGTAATGTATTTATGGAATTTATTTCTATGTGTCTCATAAGAATATATTTTATTATTTATTGGAAGAAATCAAAGTTTATAGCCAGTAGTTTATTTAAATAATACAAGAATTCGTGGAATTTTAGGCTTTATTTTCAATATATGTGGCTTCACATAATCAATTAAATATCTTGTTACGTTTCGACTAAATATAGTCTTCTTCAGATATCTATGATGAAAACAATTAACAATTACATTAAACATGACGAACTACATTAAAAAAAATATGATTTTTATAGATAGATTTCTTTAAATGTAGTTTGTCATGTTTAATGTAATTTTATTTTTCTTATTCCTTTCATTTCTATAGCTTAAATGATAAATTGTCAATTTTCTAATAAAACGTGACAATAATTGCCATTCATGCATTATAGCTACACTTACTTATGTATGTATGTAAATACATATGGTAAGTATATATCTATATGCATGTAGATGCGTGTGTTAAAATATTCTTCTATTTGTTCTAATAGAAATTTTAATCTATCCCCTATCTCGATATTAAATTACCGAACGAATGTGAAATAATACACACGTCAAGATAAAATGAAATTAATAGTCCACTTTTTAACGCAATACATTTCGCTTCGGGACTGACTCGTATATGTACAATACATTTTATACTCTTGGTATTACCGCGTATCGATCGAACCTTCGCGTGGAAATCAAAAACAATACCAATTTCATCGTTCCACGAAATTAGAAACGGATATATGTATCAATTAAATAAATTGGTGTAATTAAAGAGCAATATAGGAAATGGGTGATAAGGATCGCACACGGCCCCTTTTGGTGTATGTATAAAGTGTGTCTGCCGTTCCGTTGTTCCATTATTATGGGAAATAATGTCATCTTTTTAAATAATTAATTTTCTAGCTAGAAACAATGATAAGGATGCTCGCGCTTTACGGCCGAAATCATTTGGAAAGACTGATGAAAACTTAATGTCTTTAATGGTCCGTGATCCTTGCTGGATAAGGAAAATCCTATTTATTAACACTAAACCCCGATCAACCCTATATATACATATATAATAACTGGAATTATTTGTTTTTTTTTTAAATGAGCTCGCTTTTACGTCAGCAAGCTTTGTTTGGATAAGTTTTGATGTAGTCATTAGATATATGGGGTCATCATAAAGTAAGGGGGCAGATGGTTCGATGCAGATGGTTGTTCTCCTAACAGAACCCCAGCGCTTCGACGAATTCCTATTGGAACTTGTAATATTTGTGCTCTACTCTGTATTTGGGGCTTTATCATTTCCCATACCGCGGCTTGAATCAACTGGGTTCTGCTCAATTTACCCTCAATATTATTATTACAAGGAAAAATGCAAAGGGCAGAGGTTTATTGCAGCGATATTCAATAAATTGTAGAATACCATCGTGGGCCAGCGCCTCGTACTTCTTGCTACGTTATTTTTTTGGCAAAGTTGATCCACTAAATCAACACCTACTTTCGTACGATTATAAAAAGTTATAATCTCGCCCGTTTCATCATCGATGATGCATGGTTGAAATCATCAAAACTGCCTTGTCTCTTTTAGGAGAATATGAAAGTATGGTGCATTTCTCTTGAAAGCCAAGAAGTGATGTGTATTCTTTTCTTTCATTGTTTGGCAAGAATTCTTTTGGAATTTCTCTTTTGTTTTTTCTTATTGTCCCAACATATGTCAATTATTTTTCATTTAGTAAGTCATTAGTTGGTGAACCAATTATCTTCAATTATATTTCTGGAGGTGCCCTCACACACACTCATGAGGTGTTAATAACCGATCAAACAGTGGGGGATAGACTCCATACAAATGGTCTTGATGCCCGTCGTCTTCTGAGACGTCCTGAAGATTAGAATGGGGCAGCAATATTTAAATTGGGATCAGCAAAACTGGGCATCTGTTTTGTTTTCTGACGAATACCGGATTGGTTTGCGGCCAGACACAAGAAGAACGATGTAGAGCAGAAATGCATATCGCTTGTCCCCAAGATTATTTTGATGTGTGTATTAGATTTACCGAAGACGTTTGTTTCTGCCATCAGTGATGTACCTACTCTTTGAAAAGGCTAAAAATATTAGAGGCCTCCCATTAAAACTAATATATTCATATAGTGCAGCTGACAGAATGGAAAAATGCTAAGTCCATTGCTAAACAACATGTCAATAAGAACAGACGAACAGCGTCAACATCTTTGATCACAGAGGCAAAATTTACTTTCAACCTGGTTTATTTTGAGTTGCCATTAGCTCAGAAAAGATGGCGATTCCGTGCAGCCTAAATTTGATAGATGTCCGTGCTTGTTGACATATTGTTCTTATAGATCTTTCATTCGCTTGCATTGCGTAAATATTATAATGCGAAGCAAGAGAATCACTGAAGCGAATTGTCAAGGGTGCCCTCATGACATGAATATACACATTTGTGAATACATTTCGCGAAAGACAGTTGTTAAGCTTTTATAATAGGTTATATTTTAATTTTTAAATAAATAGCAGCAAAATTATTAAGAATTAATTTTTTTTCTGCAAATAGTAAATTGTTTCCATGATCATTCGAAATAAAGCTTATTTATAACTAACATAAAAGGAAACTGATAAAGAATTCAGACAGAAGAAGACAGCATTTAAGAAAAAGAGTTTTACAAGGTTTGTGTTATATTTTTGCTGGCTATAAAATTATAGTAAAGATATTAAAATTTCTGTTTATGAATTTTCAGAGCTGTATAGTGACGGACACCCAAAATGTCCGATCTAAATTACAGTGTGAGCGTAACGATCCACGCACCCGAGTGGCACACAGCATTTTTTAGACTACGCATTGGACCGGGCAGTTTTGGTGTCTGTGACTGTATACCAATTGTCCGCCTGCGTCCGCGTTATAGCGATCCTGTAGTGTAACCGAGATACACAGAGGTATCCGTGCATTAGAACGGTAAAGAAGTATACGGAATATTCGATTGGATTACATTAGCATATTGCTATGATGCACTCGTATTTGCCAAGAAATCCACATTTCTACGCTATCGCCGCACAGGCGCAAGAGCCGTCGCGCGCACACGTGGTGTCAGATCCATTTTATATTTCGTCGGGAGAACTACTCGCTCGTACTATTTAATAAAACGTGTTGTTGGTAGGTAGATAACGGTTATTTTAAAAATGGAGTACTATACGCCGGAGCAATAACTCTTCATGATTAAACACTTTTACGGTGGAAATTCCGCGGAAGTAACTCGGGATTTATTTGCAGCTAATTTCAATGCAAGCACCATTCGTAGGACCGTTAATCGACTTGAAACTACATTTTCTTTAGATAAATAAATATCACGATAACTAATTTTTTTTTAACAACGTATTGTTCACAGATGAAAAAACATTTTACCTACACGGGCATCATAACCGCGCAGTTTGTCGTTACTGGTCGCGTAAAAATCTACATTTAAATATACCAACGCGAACGCAGTATCCACAGAAGCTAAATGTATGGGCAGGTATCATTGGAAATCATATAATTGGGCCTTTTTTCATTGACGGTAATTTAAACGGAAATAGATACCTACAGTTACTTGAAAATAATATGATGGATCGGTAACTCGGGCCCTATTAAATGGCCAGCGCGGTCCCCTGATCTAGCTCCAATCGATTTCTTTTTATGGCCCTTTTTACATAATATATATACGGATTCGGTGATCAACGGCCATCAAACCTAGAGGAACTGCGCGCGAGAATTATTGAAATCAGTAATACTGCCTCAGCAGATATGTTAACAAATGTTCGTCGGAATTTTTATGATCGGTTGGGTTACTGTTCTTATCAAGAGGGAGGTTTATTTGAACAGTTAATAAATTAATTTACTTCAAATTTTATTATTGTTTAAGAATAATATTCACTTTTAGCTAATTGAAGGTTTATTGCAATGTTGAATACAATTCTGTTTTAAGAATTAAATATTTTATTTTCCATTATTTTATTATAGTTGCGTTTTTAGATTTTATACTTGTTGAACAATATTATTTTAGAGTTTAGGAGTTCTGATTATTTATTTTTGATTTTTTATGTTGTTTATGAGGCTGTGATGAATTACTTCAAACAACTAAAAATATTTACTTATATCGGAAACACACTACCTCTAACAGTGCTTTTTATTTTTCAGGAATAGTATTTTCTACCACATGTAATGTTATTAATCACTTATGCTATAACATAGAACTCTAAAAGACTTTGATTTGCCTATATGCCCCAATACATTTATACGTGTAACTTATAATACGTCCGCTATCGTTTGTAAATGCCATCCGCGTGCCGCTAAGTAGGCGTGGCAATTCAAGGTGGCACGCCCATTTATAGTCGACCAGTAGTTACTAATTCATGCATCGTGCTATGAACGGTTGCCACACTGTATATAGGGCTTTTATGTTAGAAGTATGTTTTTACTTACGAAATTTAAAAAAAATATATTTACCTTCGTACTGGAAATTCTTTGCTATGAATATTCATATGTAGTTTTTTTTCTAGATTAAAATGCTTATTATAAGATATTAATTTGTATATTTAGAAAAAAAAGCTAACTAGTTTAAAACTAAAACGTCTTACTGAGTAAATAGTCGAGTGAAAATATAAGATCTATTCCATTTTTTATTTTCTAAGCTTCTGTAAAAATTCATCAGATAAATTACTGAAATGCTAATGTAAATGTAAATAATTTAATAAGAATTACTTACATTAGAGAATAAGGCATCAGTACATAAAACAATTAACAGTTAAAATTATACAAATGAAAGTTACAATACAATCACATTTAATTACAAATTTATACTTTTGAATAATTGTTTGTTGTCCGAGAGGTGTTTAGCGGTGGTTTGCTAGAAATAGGGCTTAAGCTCATCAGTAATAGAACACAGAGTATTTAACCAGTCACTAAATACACAAATGAAACAGCTGCAGTAAGGCAGACAGAGTGTCATTATTGTATTGTCTTTTTTTTTTTTGAAGTGTCACTAATACTTAAATGATTTGGATCTTGGTCCTCTCGTATCAAAATTTTGTCCCTATTTTATAGCAAAAAATTGCCTATATCATTCTTTTTTTCATAGTTAATACATAACATAAAATCCATCTTGCTTAATATGCTTAATTCTGTAATTTAATGCTGTAATTAACTTGATATAACACATAAACGCTTTATGGATTTAAAGCAAATATGAATTTGCTTTATATTCATTTTTTAAAGTTCACCGACAAATAAAAACAAATACATACAGAAAACCTTATACAGTGTAAAAAAATTTCTAGTAAAATTACATGTAAAATCGTTGGTAACAAAGTTGCCTACGATATTACAGGTAAATTTACTTCATCCAGTAAAATTGCTATCTACCAGTAAATTTCATACACTGATGTATTTTTCAGTTATTCTGTAAAATTCATATGTAATATTTATATAAATTGTATATTTACCGAACAGTCAAGTAATTTTGGCATGTAATTTTATAACGAAGGCAGGTAAAAATACTAAGAAGGTGAATATTACAGGTGTAAATATACATTGCACAGAAAATTCCCTTGCATGTGTGATTTTGATTACAACCTTATTACTTTTTACAGCATACTGTAACTCGAATTAAATTCCTGTTTAGAGTGCCGATGATTCCAATATAAATTTGGTAACATTGAGGAATATAAATTGTATAATTTTACTTAGACATCACCATTAATATTCCGTAATGTTATCAAATACACATATGGATATCACAGGCTAGTATAAATAGTAATTTAATTAAAGGCAAAGTATCATTACTATAGGATTATAAAACATAATAAGTACTAAAACAATAAAATTCTTAGTTATTAGACAATTTTGTTGCAGCTTCAGAACTTGCAAAACGTCAATGTTGTTGAGTTATAGGAATAAAACTAATAGTGTTTTCGACTTATTGCACTTTACGCGTGGAGTATATCTATCTCCCTTACTAATATTATGTATTAAAATAAGATGGAAATACAATCAGTGGATAAAAGTGCAGTAAGTCGAAAACGCTATAAGAATAAGCAAATACATATTTTATTAATCTTCAGTAGAATAAAAAATATAAATTTCCTTTATCTGACATTTAATGGCTATTTCCGAACCAAATGCTATCAAATTCATTGAATTTTGCTCTGAAACAAAAAAAGAGAAACAAATGTTACTTCCATTATATTATTATACGTATATATCAGTAAATAGATCAAATGAAATTAATGTAAATAGGTACCTACAGCTTGTGCACGAATAAATATTCCACTACAAGAAGGAAAAGATAAATATAATTTTTACTTATCGCAACACCCAATTGATGAATAATCATTAAAAATGACTACTGAATTATTACAGCCAAGTTATCTTTAAAAAGTCTCTTATACATTATACAAAAACGAATACAAATTGCATCATAGGTTTTCACAGTTCTCTACACCGGAAGCAAGATCCTGAGATGCAATTACTGTAAATATAAATGCATTATTTCTTTACAAAAGTAATGTATTAAAGGTTTTGTTTTAAGTAAATAAGCTATAACACTTTAGCATTCGTTTTAATTTTAACAGTGAATCGTGAATAATAGTGAAATTTTTAATCAATTTGTGTTTATATTCATGGAGCAATAAATAATTTATGAAAACATTAGGTTATGTTTAATATTGGCGTGTGTTCCATCATGAATCAGAATACCCTCCAAAGTATTAACAATAAGTAAAATCGGTGAAATATTTAAAGCAAAAAAGAATTGCTGTATTAACCACATGTGAAAATATATTAAAATGAGTATTTTTATAAAAGCATCTTACCTAATTCTTTTGCAATGCTTGAGGCAGCAGACAAACAGGAACAATCACCCCAACTTGCGATTGTTTATGCGTCACCATAACTGACTAGAATTACCTACGCGCACAGGCAAATAACCCAATAACCAATCACATTGCGGCGTATGAATTTTGTGCATTTGAAGGTAATTTTACCCAAATATTCCAGTAAATTTTAGTAGCAATCGCAAAATATTACATGTTTTTTACGGTATTTTTTCTTTTCATTTTTATTACATCTTAAAAGTACATGAAATAACTGTAAATTTTACCGAAACTTCTCTTTCCATCTCAAATATCCTGGAAAAAACAGGTAAAATAAGGTTTACATGATTTATCGTAGTAAATTCACAACGTTATTTCATGTAATATTTCCGATTTACTATAGTAAAATTACTGTAATTTTTTGCAGTGTAGTCGGGTAGGATTGGATACGCGGCTATAACCTACGTATGATCTTTCCACACCCCTTCTAATCCCGGCATAGCTTTAAAATTAATTAACGGCCAAAACAAATACGATATTCATGACTGAACGGAAATTTTACGCAAATTAATTGAACAACATGCTTAGTAATCAGAATTGGAAAAGCAAACGCCATCATCCGACTGGGGCTATCATTTACACTAAATCCGCGTGATAACCATCTCTATGATATCTGTTACGCATGTGAGTACCTTTCTGCGCTCGCGGGAAACAACTGCAACAAGGCCGATTTCTCGTTATACCGCTGAATTTGCTGAGTTGATGTTTATTTTGACCGGGTAAAAAGGGTAGGCGGTGTAGTTTGTATTTACAGTTTACAGTGTATTTTTGCACGTTGTATGCTAAGTACTGAAATACAGTAGGCATTTATTATTCCTGATTGTTGAATAGTAAATGGGATAATCTTCATACGTATTATACGAGTTATAGCGTGAGAGAGGTTGTTGCTGATTGGTTTCGATCATTTCTGTCTGACCGCGCGCAGTATGTTAAAGTTTCGTGTAGATCGAGAAGTGTCAACAAGTACTTTTATTCTTCTGTTTTACCGACGTGTTTGGGAGAACCTCAGGGTTCGGTTCTGGGCCCAATACTGTTTTTACCTTTTATTAGTGACATAGGAGACTTCATTGACGTTTCTTTGTTTTTATATGTCGACGACACAAGTGCTGTGGTATCTGGAACCGATCCTGCACAGATGGCGCAAATGTTCTCCTGGTCGAACTGTGTGAATGGTTTAAAGGCAATAAACTGCACATTAACGTTTCAAAAACTTTTTTTTACCTTCTTTTACACTTCTCAATCGAGAATGAATTTTGATGTAAACATTCCCTTGAATGGCAACCTATTAAAACGCGAAACTTCCGCTAACCTGCTTGGGGTGCTTTTGAATGAAACACTTAGCTGGTATGATCATTTCCGCCAATTAATACATAGTTTAAATACGTCGTGCTATCAGATCCGAAATCTTAAGACAGTATTGAATCACAATTCTTTGGTGGCATTTTATTACGGTCGGGTTTTCACCAGAATGTCCTACGGTATCGTCTTTTGGGGCTCTTCGCCGCATGCGCACGATGTTTTTCTTGTCCAAAAACGAGTAATTCGTTGCATCGCAGGCATAAGTAGCAATCAAACATGCAGACTATGGTTCAGGAAGTTTGGTATATTGCCTGTGCCTAGTGTATATATTCTAGAAACCCTAGTGTATGTTTACAAAAATAGCAATAAATTTCGGCTAAATTCTGATGTTCATTCATAGGGTCTAGAACGTTTCTACGCCGCCGGTTCTTCGCCGCCAGTTCATCCATCATGTGCTAAATGCAAGAATCAACCTTTTACATTTACTTCTGGAAAGCAATCTTTCATGGCACTAAAAGCTGCATATTCATAATCACACATGATAGATCCTGGACTTAAATTTGGCACTAGTGTTTTAATTAGTTCGAACATACGTGTGTATGTAACACGCTGCTTGTTAGGCAACAGAGCATACAATATAGGATGCACTCCTCCGTGTTTTGTTGCCATAACAATTCTTTTATTCTTTTAAATTAAAATAAATGTTAGTGCTACTTTTTAAATGATTCGATAATTTTTGCATTGTCTACTTTATTTTCTATGACTGTATGTATGTGTTTAAACAATAAATTTTAATTGTAATTGTAATTTTAATTTGAATGCGGCGTAGAATCGGCTGGCGTAGAAACGGCCAGTGTTCAAACTTTAATAATTAGCCAAAATCACTCATATAAAACATTTATAAAGAAGACTAGGTGTACAAATATTTTGAAGAATAAATATTAGAATAATACGAATAATAAATTTACACCAAGAGATATCCTGAACGTAAGTAATACTGTTACTAGTACTTGTTATCAAAAATATTTAAGAAGAAACACGATTCTAATCACATACAACATAACAGTGCTTCACCAAAATCACAATAATCTTACATTTTTTTATTACATATTTAACAAAGGAAAGGGGAAAATAAACAAAATATTATCGTTTTAAATGTGAAATTACGTATTTGAGATATAAATTTACCCCATTTTTCTACATACTAATCCGATAAATCAATCCACAACTGATTGTGAGTAGGTAATAAACAAACACAACCCGTCCTACATCAGCCGATCTTGTAGTGGTCATGCTACTGAGTCCTGGGAAATAACATTATGTCTCATTATTGTGACGTATAGTACAGTTAAAACTACACCACCATAGAGCCTCTCAAAACAAAATTACATATGTGAATATAAACCGTAGGCGTAAAACCTATTGCCACGATTTTAGGCCTGGATATTTATTGTGTTTGTATTTTCTTATCGTTTAAACGTCAGGTATAAGACTCGCTCAGTTCAGAAATGGTTTGTACCCTTCTCTCTCTATTTACGTTTCCGTTCAAATCTGAGTCGCTAGTCCCTACTTCTGAAAGGCATAAATAGACGTCCGACGTATATCCCTGATAACTTATAACAGTGTACAACGCATAAAAGGGAGTTCCAATCGTCATCGGCTAAAATTTTGTTTACTACGTCGGCTGAAGCGGAACACATTTACCATCCTTGTTACAACTTTCGTTTCGCAGTCAACGATAGAATTTCTGTTTGCTGGAAGTAGCCCCTTAAGGGACTACAAACCTTAAAGAGATTTAAATCTGCTTTGCGAAATCTTTTGCTTGAAAATTGCGTTTACTCGTTTGAACAGTATTTGGTTATTCCAGGGGTACAATAATGTTTAATGTCTTTTGTGGTAATTTATATATCGATATTAAACGGCATATTATGTATGTATGTCTGACTTATGCACTATACTTTCGTATTTTTTGGATAAATATCTATCTATCTATCTATATCTATGCGTCCAAAATACACCTGTGACTTAAATAAGCAAAGTATTAGGCGCAGAAAATTTATGACCCGGAACACAAAACCGCATTGATCATGATCTTAGTCTGCTCTACGTTTTATGATTTATCTCGTTCTACCACTATACCCAGAGAAAAGTTGCAGTGAATTGCATTGTGGGCGATTAAAAATGGGGGGACTTCAACTGTGGGTCTACCTACGCACTAGGTCACAACACAAATTTGTTAACGTTTGGCGAATCATCAAAGCTCAGTGGAAGTAAGATGAGCGAGATGTTCTTTTTCTCGTTGGAGCTCACTCTTATATCGCTATTGATGATATGAACAACAAATTAATAATCACTTGTCTAAGTGAGCTAATCATGATGATTTACGAAGTTTGTAAAATTAATATTAAATCCAATATTACATTTGCATTAGTGAAAAGGGAAATAATAAGACAATACTCATTTGATACGTGAAAAGGGCAATAAACTGTCATGCGTAGCATTGATTTGTTTTTATTCATACTTATTATTATATCGAAGCATCAGATAATGTAAAGCAAACATAAAAACAATATCAAAGGAGAACAAAAGAATGAAAAGGAGTTTTAAAACTCAATCACATAAAAGAAAAAACAGATTCTAACAATCCTAACAATAGTAAATGAAGTACCTAATCGTTGATAAGTAGCATATTATTGGAAAAAAAAATATTCATGTTCGGGACATTTATTAATCACTAATTCACAAAATTCCATTCAACACTAAATAAAAAAATAAGACAATAAAATGTAAAAAACTGAAGTAACTTTTTAGCTAATTCCGTGTTATTCTTTGCAGACAAATCGAGTCAGGGTCAGTGCATCGTCTGCGGTTCCCAACTAGGACCCCAATTACAATCCAGACCGCTAGCGCCGAACCAAGCCAGCCTGTACGGCCTTCGCGAAGAACAAGTCCCACCGAACGGCCGCGTCTGCAACACCTGCCGCTGCAAGAGCGTCCGATCCAGGTACACTCACTGCCCGCTGCCCACCTGCCCGAACGCCAGAGGGCGCGTGAAACGTCTACGTTCCTTCCCTCAACGCCTCCAGGAGCTACCGCAAGACGTACGCGACCAACTCCTCGCCGAATTCCACGTCCCCAGCGGCGTCACGAAATGCTGCTCGGCGTGTTTCAACCGGATTCAGAGAAGGCTGGGATTGGTCGAGGATTGGCCCGAAGAGGAAGTGAACCAATTGAAGAGCATCCTCTCGGAGGTCGGCGCGAATTGGCAGTTGGTGGCTGAGAGGATGAAGAAAACCGCGCAACAGGTTAGAAGTTTCTACGCTACGAATAGGAAGAGGTTGGAATTGGAGTCCTGTCTGGGGGATCGGAAGCCGACACTAACGGACGAAGAAGAGAGCGGATCTAGCACTAGCAGTTGCGAAGAACCGCTGCGTGAAAGACATTCCAGTGATACGGTCAGCGCGGAGAGTCCACCAGTTAATCACGAACAACCCGCCAATCCAGCGCGGAAAGAAGATTACGATTCATCAGCGACGGAAACGGCAGACGAAGGTCAAACGCCTGATCATTACCAGGGTTCCGCTACGATCACGCCGGTAAATCCCGACGGTCAAGCGAAACAGAACACTTCCCCGCTAACGGTAAAGGATCTAATGCTGAACGTCATCGAGAGGTCCTTAAAGACGCCGTCGGGACCGCAGCAACCTCAGTTACTGTTGGGTAGCGCGATGGCTCCGACGATATCCTCGATTCTGAACGACTCCAATGAAGTTACGATCGTCAGCGAATACAACTTGAACAACCAACCGCCTAGGAACCAACGGAACGAGATTTCCATAGCGAAATTAACACCGTTGATCGGTGCGACGATCACGGCGGTGCAGGTGCCGCCGCAGACGACGCCGGTGGTGCAAGAACCTCAGAATCGCGAGGATTTAGTCGTCATGCAAGTGCAAGACGGTCGCGAACCGGAGAATCTGACGTTAGATTTGAGTATCAAGAAGAATCGGGAGTTACCGCCACCGGTTCACGCTAAACAGCATCAGCTTAGACCGGAACAATATATCTATCACGAGCGGAAGAATCCCGCTTTCTACACCAGTAGGGTGCTGCAGCCGAAATTACCAAGTCCTAAGCCGGCGAATCCCAAAGCCGGGTCGATAACTATGGGAACCCCGATTATAAACCAGCCGAGATACGATGGATTGTTGAGGCAGATCACTCCGGATCCTAAGATGGGGTCGATAACGCAAGGGACGCCGATTCACGTCCCGGGACACATGCAAGATAAACGGATGTACGATTACTTCAGTAAGAGACCGACGCAGAACGTGCAACCTCCGCAGAACGCTAATTTCCCAGTATCGCAGTATCGCCAACCGTATTCCGTGGAGCAACAGTTGAGCAGGCAGATCATCATGAATGATTACATTACTTCACAGCAGATGGAAAAATTGGGGAGGCGAGGTGAGAAATATTACATACCGTCGAGTCCGCAACATAGAACTCCACCTCCTGCACCACAACCGACGCAACAACGTCAAGGCGTCATCCAGCGGCATACCAGGCCGCATTATCCTCCGCCAGGGCACGAGGCGTTGACTTCCTTGGTGGATGTGGCGGTGCAGCAACCGAGTCTACCGGTACCAACTGCCCCACATGAAGGATTGGGGAAAACCATCGCTGATAACATCCTAGAGCAACCCCACCGGTTTCAGATGATGCAACAGCAACAGATACGGCAACAACAGCAGAGAATCGAAGTCGAACGCCGCTACCATCAACAGCAGCAGCAGCAACAGGCGCAACAGCAACAACAAGTTAGGCAGCAGCAAGTTGGTAGGAGTGAATCATCTTCGACATTAACGACAGCGCATTTGATCGACGCCATCATCACCCATCAAATAAACCAATCGGAAAGCGCTAGAGAGGTTGTCAGTAACAACAGGGAACCTCCCAGAGTGAGCGATAGATTATTTCAAAGCTTCCATCGCGAACAACCACAACCAGATAACAACGGGGAACGTTCACCGTCGGTGATAAGCGTGGATTTAGAGTCTGACAGCGCGAATAAGAATTTAACGGTGAAAGAATTGACGGATAGCGTTATAAGTCACGATTTCAACACGCGACAATCCTATTACGCCCATCAAGAGACACTGAACGAGCAATGGAAACGCAGGTTGCAACAGCAAAGGGAGGAGAAACGTTCCGGGACGCCTCAACAGCAACAGCAATCGCAAGACGAGAGGCAAATCATCAGGATAGCGCAGCCCCAGAAGTACCCGGTCGAGCCTGTCTCACCTCCGGAGAATAATCATTGGCCCGAGCAAAATTACAGGAGGTATCCGCAACAGACGCAACCCCAACCTCACCTATCCGCTTTGGATTACGTGAAAAATCGGATAGTTGAGGTCATGCGTACCGAGGATGATAAAAAAGAGACGCATCAACAGCACGATCGCAGTGATAGCCCTGGAGAGATGGTGATCGACGAGGAGAAACACGAAAACGAGTTCCAACCGCAACCCCAAACCGGTTTCACTTATAATTACGTCAAAGACAACAGCACTGCCAACGATAATGCTAGAAATGAACCAGAACCCCTTTTGGACTCGAAGTACGAACCGTTAAGTGACGAGGATTGATAACTAAGGAAAATTAAGTGCGTGATTTATTGATTTTAGTTGTAATTTTGTTCGTTTAGTAACTGTATTGAACAATTGTTACATAAAAGAAAATATGGATAGTGTGTTGGCGTTTCTATTTTGTTTTTTTTTTTTTAATTTCTATGACTAATTTCTTATTTTGATGTGTTGACGAATTATATAAAAATGACGGAGAAGAGATTAAGAAGAAAAAAGAAATGACATGATGGGATTAATATATTGAAAAGAAGAATTATATAAAACTTAACGAAACAGGAAACACAAAATTATGAAAAACGCTTTTTTTTTATTTCTGTGTAAATAAGTATAAATAAATATTATAAGTGATATAAAAATATAAATATTATAAATATATATATATAGAGAGAGAGATGGAAAAATGACTTTACTCACACACAAACAAAAAAAGAAGAAACAGAAACACGACACAACAACCGATTGTTTAAAAAAAAAAAAATACGAGATAAGTCTTTTTAGGTGTTAAAAATATAAATTAAACAGTAAATCGACGATTTTGAGAAAATGACGACGATTCTCTTCGGATGAAATAATAGAATGATCGCAGAAGGCGACGAACAAGAAATAAACAGATGAATGAAACAAAAAAAGGAAAATGGAAAAAAATAATAAATTGTTGCTTGACTTTTTTACGATCTTTGTTATAATTATGGAACCTTTTTAACGAAATATATTCTCTTATCTATGTTAAATACTTGTAAATAATTCGTTTTATATATATTTTGACTTTATTTTTGTGGTGAAACTTCTAGCTTAAACTGCAAATATTTTTTTTTCTTGTAGGTGTATTTGGATGCATTTATATAATTTAAATCAATACTTAAGAATAAAATGATTGAAATTTAGTAAACGATGCTGTTATTCCGATTTTATTTCCAGTATTCTTTCCCCCCAATTTGTGTAAAGTAATAGACATCTCTATGATTTACTATTAATTTCATGTTTTTTGCATTACATCTGTGGCAGTTAATTTAAATGTTCAGGTATTCGTTTTTATGATTTTACAACAGTATTTATGGTTACTTTTCCTAGATCTATTAAATTTTTATGCATGTTCACGTTTCTGAGTGTTTTTACGCACTGAGAAAAGTAATGCAACTATATTAAAATCTTTATTCTTTATTAAAATACTATTTATAATGCATTTAAATTAAGAGTTTTCTTTTGAACTCACCTTACTTTGATTATTCGCAAAAAACATAGGTGTCTAATACATCTGCGCATATCTGTATGTATTTTACGTTAATCAATGTAAAAGGTGATACATACAAATACAGTGGTTTATTAGTATTAAAAACTAGTTACCAAGCAAATGTGGCCGCCTGAAGAAACTTGCTGGGCCGAGCGGGCTTCACGGGCAAAAAATAAAAAAGTAAACATTTATTTGCAAAAATAGAAAACATGGAAGCAATTAATAAAATAAACGCTTTCATTCGGTTCGTCATTGTAAAATATTTCGTCATTTTTGTCTGGCCACTTATATTGCTTTCCGTTAGGTACCTACACCATAACAACCGTTGCTCGATCTTTTAAAACGCAGGTAATTTCACCAGGAAAATATTTTCCTCATATTTTACCATTACATATCTTCCCACTATTTTTACTTCTTGTGAAATACCTTCGTTTTTGTTTAGACTTTTACGTTCATAATTAGAGAAGCTTTCGTTCCATGGATCGTCACTTTCTTGAAGCTCTTTTCTTTTTTTTTCTGTTAAGTGAGACCCGACGTTGACGAGTTCCAGCAGCTATATTTATTTATATTTCCTGTTGCCTTTTCATTTGGATTTGCAGCGATAAACAACTCAGTACTGCTTATGCTTTTGTCCGGCTGTAGGGTTGTCTTCTAATTTATCGAACTGTAGTGGTTTCTGATCTAAGTTTATTTAAATGTTCTAGGAAACTGTATATAACATTCTCACATATTTACGAATCAGCAGTAGCAGAAGATATGCTCAACTGTCTCTTTGTTCTCCAAACACAGCCGGCAGTCTCCTCAGAGAGTGCGGCTCTTTGTAGGTGGTTTCTGAGTTTGTAGTCACCTGTATGTATGTATGTATGTAATTTTAGGGTGATAGTATACTGCGACCTGAAAGATCTATTGTGTCCCCTATTTTCGCTGTATTTAGAGTTGGCCGTCCGTCGTCTGATTCCTCTTTTAAAAATGCAGAATGTGAGAAGGCCCTAGGTTAGGTAACTCTCCCGTTTCAATTTCACATGCTCCCTTGAGTTGCACAGTGCAGCGGAGTTTGAAAGGAAATGAATGGACGTTTCATCCTGTTCCCCACAAAATCTACATTCGGCTTCCTCCGCTATTCCAAGCCTGCTTAGATGTCCGTTCAGTTCAGAATGGCCTGAAAGGATCTCTAGCAATATACGAATATTATTTTTACTCAGGTTGATGCACTCTGCATCCCCAGAAGAGTTTTAGATTGCTTCATTCCCTGGAGATTCTCCCAGTATTTCAATTTTTTCTGCTGTACTTCACTTTTCAGTTTCTCTAGTATTATACTGCTACTTATCCCGCAAAAAGATTTTGGACCTACAAAAGGTATTCTAGCCCCTTTCTTAGCGAGGTTATCTGTTATGTTATTTCGTTTCCTTTCACTCCTGTGTGTTCCGGAACCCACACTAGGGTTACTTGGTTCCTTTTGGCTAGTTCGTTTAGTTTTTCTAGACACTCCCAAATTTTTTAGCTGATTATGTTTCCGCCTGGAAGATTCTGGGGTACATCCCCAAGCTTGCGAAATATTTGGTTATATGCCCATATATCCCTATTCCAGTTCCCTCTGTCATTTTGGAACCACCTCTGTGTCATTTGATGGCGTTTCTATTAAGTTTCGAGATGGTGTCCCTATCCTATTTGCGCTTGATACTAAGCTTTGTGGTAAATTCTTTTACAAAGCTGAACTTTCTTGGCATGTCATCTTGGGGTATGTTCCAGGTTTGGTCATCTTCAGGAGGGTGATACTAGTAAGATTGAGTACCACTTAAATAGCTGCTGTTGGACATGTTCTCATTGCCCTAGTTATGCATAGGTACACATGCGCATCTTTGCACTTTGGAGAGATCAGCTCTCGCGATAGCGAGACTAGTTCTTTTGCTCCAAACACCTGCTCCATAAATGAACATTGGTCTAACAATTGCTGTATACATCCAGAGTAATATTTTTGGTTTGCATCCCCAGTTATTACCTGCAAAGTTTCTACAAACAATTAGGGCCTTTTTTTGCCTTGTTAGTTACTTCAAGCTCATGCTTATTCCACAACAGTTTATTATTCAGGATAAGGCCTAGATATTTCACCTCCTTTTTCCAGTCTATGTCTTGTAGTGTTAGCGGGGTTGATGTGAAGGCCTACTGATTGACACCACCTTTTCGTAATATTGAGTCCACTTTGAACTATGTCATAGAGGGTATTCTCAAACTTTCCTCTTGCAAATATGACTATATCATCAGCATACCCTTGACACGATATGCCTAGATCAGTCAGACTGCATAGGAGTTCAGCCACTGTCACACTCCACATGAGTGAGGAAGTAAAGGATGGTAAGTAACTTAGCTACTACAATTTATGAATCAAATTTATTTATGAATGAGTATAAATAAAATATTGGAAGTCCCCAAATCCCAAATGCAACTGCTACAGAAATAAATTTTACCATGATTACTAAAAAACTATACTATACTGTACAGGGTTAGTAAAAAGTCCCGGAACGGTCGAATAACTTTGTTATTTGAAAATTATGATTTCTGAAATTTGGTATGGGGGTATAGTTAATATAAATGCATTTTTTGCAATACAGTTAATATTTTTTTCACTTCCGGTTTAATCGGCAATACGTCCAACTTTTTTTTTTAAATGGAACGCCGAGATTTTATTAACACTTTTGAATGCAAAATAAAAAACTAGGTTCAGGAAGTATTAAGATGTTTATTTTTATTCACAAGAAAACAGTTAAAAAATTAAAAAAGTGTCCTAATACAGAAAAATCAAGGTGCCTTTGAAAAAAGTTGTTGTTTAGTGTTTGCATTCTTTTTGCCGTCACATTTGACAATTTTAAAAAAAGCGTTTTAACTTTTGCATCGCTATAAATTTACTTATTTTAAACATTGACACATTTGAAAATGGCAGAAAAACTTACTGAATCAGAACAAATTGAGATATTAATGATCCGTGGGTACGGTGATCGTCAACGTTCTTTTGAAGAGGTTCGTGTTTTGTTTAATACTGTTTATCCGGATCGTCACATTAGTAAAAGTACGGTATGCCGAACAATTCAAAAGTTTGAAGTCTTTCGTCAGGTGAAGGATTTACCTAGAAGGGGACGTCCATTAACAGCAACAGATGAAGAAACTAGTTTGAATGTGTTACTTACAGTGGAAGAAAATCATCACGTGTCCACAACAGAATTAGGTCAAATTCATGAGATCTCTCAAAAATCTGCTCATACGATTCTTAAATCAGCAAGAATGAAAGCCTATAAAATGTATCCCGTCCATGAGTTAACTGAAGATGATCCAGATCGTAGACTACAATTTTGCGAAGCAATGACGGAATTGATCGAGCAGCAGCCTAATGTTTTAGATCACATCATTTTTTTAGATGAGGCAACGTTTTGTCTCAACGGCACTGTGAACAGACATAATTGTCGCTACTGGTCAATTGAAAATCCGCATTGGATTGAAAAAGTCCATACACAGCGTCCTCAAAAGGTGAATGTCTGGGCTGGTCTTGTTGGAAACAACATCATAGGATCATTTTTTATAAGAGGAAATTTAACTGGCAACGTCTACTTAAATTTATTGCGAAATGAGGTTGTTCCAGCACTTGCGGCCCTCTTTCCAAAGGCAAACATAGGTGATCACCCTAATGCACATTTTTGGTTTCAACAAGATGGAGCTCCCCCCCATTTTGCCCATAATGTCCGCGATTATTTGAATGAAATTTTTCCGGGACGTTGGATCGGACGTAGAGGAGCAATCGAATGGCCAGCACGTTCTCCAGATCTCTCGCCATTAGATTTTTTCTTTTGGGATCACATGAAATGTCAAGTGTAAAAAAATCGTCCCCATAATCTTGAACAACTGGAAGAGAGAATAGTTCAAGAAGCCAATCGCATCACTCTAGAACAAATACAAAATTCAATAAGAAATTTTACTGACCGTTTACATTTTTGTCAAATTGTAAATGGAGAGCATTTTGAACAATTATTGTAATCGCAACCTGAATAGACAGGTATCTTGATTTTTCTGTATTAGGACACTTTTTTATTTTTTAACTGTTTTCTTGTGAATAAAAATAAACATCTTAATACTTCCTGAACGTAGTTTTTTATTTTACATTCAAAAGTGTTAAAAAAATCTGGGCGTTCCATTAAAAAAAAAAAAAAATTGGACGTATTGCCGATTAAACCGGAAGTGATTGCATAAAATGTATTTATATTAACTATACCCCCATACCAAATTTCAGAAATCATAATTTTCAAATAACAAAGTTATTCGACCGTTCCGGGACTTTTTACTAACCCTGTATAGTATTTGGCGGTTAAATTAAGTGAATGGCGACTCATCAGAGATGTACACGAGCTACCGTCTAGTTGGATAACTAGAAATATAAACATGGGTAGGGCTACCAGCAACTTGTAATATTTCACTGTTTAATCATTCTATTCATACTGAAGCATAAATTACCACAATGACTATGCCTATCACATAGTGGCGAGACCTTTTATCATTGCCATTGTTAAACATGTTATTGGCTTGTCGTAGTTCAACGTAGCAGTTTTAAAACAGTTTCCATAAAAAATGGCAACATTGCAGATATTTCATCGTTTCTTGTATAACGTCTATTTTGAAGGGACCTATACGAATTTTACTGGAAATTGTTGCAATGGCTTCCTGTCATCGAAGAAGTGGACGAATGGTAGCAAGCTAACAATAAGTACTTTTGTAATATTTTTTTTAATAAAGATATTTAATTTAATTTTGTTTATTAAATTGATTCCATTGAAAACGCTAATGTCCAAACTTCAAATTTTTTTTTTAACTAATTTATATTTATTTGCAAAAGTTATTGTAGTACTTTGAATAGTTTTGAGTAAAGATATTTGATGGTTAAGCCATTTTTGAAGAAAAAGAGAGACTCACGTGCAGAAATGTTTTTTCTTAATTTCCCAAAGGTTTGGATTTTGGATCTATCGAGTCTTTTATTCAATAAATATAATCTTATAAAAACAGATAAATTTATGTGGTACAGAAAAAGTGAAATTATATTTTGTTTCTTACTTTATTACAAAATTGCGTATTAGGGCATTGAATTAATTTAGAAACTGTTTCATTATATTTGCGCCATCTATGACTGAGAAGATAAATTTGCAATCTAAAATTACTTTTCTGATAAAGCAGATATCTTCAGCGTAAAATGTAGATTAAACTGCGTTGTCTGTGTATCTTTCGTAACTGTATTCCAAAATACTACTTTCCGTTCGAAAAAATATAAAATATATAATAAAATCATTCTGTGTTGTAAAGACTTTTCACTCAAGTTAGAAAAATCAATACCATTAGCTTAATTTTGCGCTGCCAACTGAACGAAATCAAACATTAGATTAGAGCACGTTGAAGAGGCCAGCATGGTCGCAGTTATAGTCTAAAATTTAATTCACCTTTGGCGCTGTAGAATTTAGAAGAAATTTGGAAATAAATAACTTTTTATCGTTTAATCAGAAAGGATATATCTGAAAAAGGTATGGCTGAAGGAACCTATGAATATGAGTGTATGAGAGCTGAATTATTGGGTACGGAAAAACCGGAATATGACGAGTTCTTGAGGAAGCAGAAGGAAAAAGACAGTCAAGCGGTTGAAGCCGAACAAATAGATGTAGAAAATTTGAAGGTAGGTTTAAGTCATAAGTTCCGTATGTGTGACTTTGGCAATCAATAAATTGGGACATAATTTTCAGCACAACATGATTAAAATTGCATGCTCAACTTTGAACTTTCAAACGCTTATACCCGAATTGGCAGATTTGAAAAAGACAATTCGAGAATTCAAAATTGATTGTGATTATCATTTACCTAAGTAAATTTAGATTTCACAGAAAAAAAAAAACATTTTGTAGCAGAGTAAAATTATTATTAGGTCAGAATAAATGTTTTTTAAAATAATTTCTGTAGGAAGCTGAGGCACAAAATGAAGAACTTCACTCTGTAGGAGGGAAACTAGATGAACTGAACAACCTGCTTTCGTTGACGCAAAAGAAGATAAACAATTTCAAGGTAAAGACTTCTTAGAAAATTATATTTTTAAGGATGTTGAATTCATATAATAACAGGTCTGGTTAAATTACTCAAAAATTACGTAGTTAGCCGCATACAAGCGCACGCACGACGTACAGTAAATTGTTTGGTTTCATAAGCATATTCGTGTGGTTAATCGAAAGTATTCTTATTATTTACCCTCAACTCAAGTATATGTTTATTGTCCAATTAGGTTGATTTGATCGGCGGAACATTAATATTATATAATTGTAATTATTCAATTTAGTGGATGACTGTTTTACTAAAAAATAAAAGTGAGAGGTACCTAGTTGCTATTGAGGGAGAATAAAGTGACAGGAAAATAAAGATTTTATTTAAAGCAAGATTATTAAACATACAGTGGGTTCCACAAAAAGCAAATCACTAATACTTTTACACATTTTATGCTTTTTGTATTTTAATGTATAAGTTAAGGCTAGACTATATGGGACCATTGCATGAGAAAAGGATTAAAAAAAAAAGAAATAGTAAGTGTTTTAATGAAATCACAAAAAGTAATAGTTGATTCAATGCTTTAGCCTATACGTTATAACTAAAGAGCGGATAGTCACAGGCACCATCGACTACGAAGCTCGGCCATAGGCGGACGGAGCACGATACACAATGTTGATCGACTAGGCGCGCTAGATACGGAATTAGTCAAGTAGAGAGCGGTCGCACAAAATATCTCTTTATTCAGCGTCCCGTATTTGTCTCCACAATATAGTATTTAGTTAAAAATAACTTTAAAGTATTAACTAATACTATAAAATATTTAGAAACTCAAAGTTTAAAACTAGAAGAAGGTATCGAAATCCTAAATACTACCTTACATAAAGTTAAAAATATTCCCGGAGATTTTGGAGGCCGTTTGGGCAAAAAAATTGACGCAGTTTTTAACCGTAATCCGGATTTAAACATCTTAAAAAATCTATAGTGTCCCAGGGGATTGGTGTAATGTATGTTGATATTGAAATAATAACAAGGTGTATTCGTATTCCAATCCTTTTTATTTTAATATATTTACTGCGACATGTTTCGGTTTTTTCAAACCATCTTCTGGCAATAAAACGTCAAAGGTGTGTTATATGTAAGATTGATGTGTCAAAAATTTTGTAGGTGCAGTAAGAGAATATTATTTATATATATTTCTATATCTTAAACTTTTAATCTGTCCTTGGCTGGCATTCGGGCCATTTAGTTGTGTTTTCTGTACGTTTTGTGATATTCCGAGATTTTAAAATTATATTTCACGTTTTAATGTGTTGTTTTCGTCAGTAACGTTACATCAATTTAATGTAGTTTTTTCCTCAATCTTCGTGTTCTTTATCCTCACAGATTTGTTCTAAATATCAACATTAAGAAAATTCTATGTAAAGCATTTGTCCTATCTCAATTTACGTATTGTGGTATTATATACCACACTGCCATTGACAGCATCACTGAACAGAGAATTCAAAAAGGTGCAGAACTGTCGCCTCAGATATATCTACGGTATTCGCAAATACGAACATATTTCTCACAATATCGCGGAGGCGGGTTGGCTCGACATGAGGGGTCGCAGAGAATTACAGACTGCCTGCAGAGAAGAGAATAGCCACTCAGAAATTTTTTAAAAACTTGCTTCTTGCAGCCATCTACACGTCTTGAGAGAAACTATATACCTAACTAATGCCGAGAAAAAAGATTTCTGTAAAAGCAGAACTAGGATAGTAAGCGGCATATTTAAATTGGAAATTATTTTAGTAAAAGACATTCCTGCGATGCGGTTACATCTACTACAATATTATTTACAAAGTCAACAATTTAGGTAGATATATATGCATTCCAGTAATATACAACATAAAACTTTAAGATATGTATTGACATTTTATGCCGTTTGCAGCAACACGTTAATTTTGGATTAATTTTAATTAACATTTAGAATTGTGACATTTATGTACACATCCCATGTGTGAATTAAAATTAAACCAAAATTAACTTGTCGCAAATGGGCATAACATTTCAATACATATCTTAAAGTTTTATGTTGTATATTACTGGAATGCATATATATTTACCTAAATTGTTGACATTGTAAATAATATTGTAGTAGATGTAACCGCATCGCAGGAATGTACAAATGTAACATGGTAGCCCAATGTTTTGAGAATAAATGGACTATCGTAGCAACAATATACTTTAAACCGCAAATCACACAATTGTGAAATAGTCAAACTAAATTTCTCAAAATATAAATCTCAAATAACCATCAACACAAAAGCATGACGCATGGGCACCTCGGTATCACGTGCTGATGACGCGTTATGACGTATTGACATTGACCGGTCGAAAAACAATATTTGTGTATTGTGTTCAGCGCCATCGCAGCAGGCCTCTATCAATACATATAGTTCCTCTCAAGACGGTTAGATCGCAGCACCAATTCAATTGTTGGCGGTAAAGAGAGTGCCGGGGGTGTGACTGCCTGTTTGTATCACAAGATCCTCACTCTTAAAACCCCTCCACACCTTTACAATAAAATCAGATACCGTTCAGATGTACAGAACATATGTACATACTAGATTTCGAGGCTTAATATCGCCATACCCCCGGCACTCTCTTTACCGCCAACAATTGAATTGGTGCTGCGATCTAACCGTCTTGAGAGGAACTATATGTATTGATTGAGGTCTGCTGCGATGGCGCTGAACACAATACAAAAATATTGTTTTTCGACCGGTCAATGTCAATACGTCATAACGCGTCATCAGCACGTGATACCGAGGTGCCCATGCGTCATGCTTTTGTGTTGATGGTTATGATGGTTATTTGAGATTTATATTTTGAGAAATTTAGTTTGACTATTTCACAATTGTGTGATTTGCGGTTTAAAGTATATTGTTGCTACGATTGCTACGATAGTCCATTTATTCTCAAAACATTGGGCTACCATGTTACATTTGTACATTCCTGCGATGCGGTTACATCTACTACAATATTATTTACAATGTCAACAATTTAGGTAAATATATATGCATTCCAGTAATATACAACATAAAACTTTAAGATATGTATTGAAATTTTATGCCTGTTTGCGACAAGTTAATTTTGGTTTAATTTTAATTCACACATGGGATGTGTACATAAATGTCACAATTCTAAATGTTAATTAAAATTAATCCAAAATTTACGTGTTGCTGCAAACGGCATAAAATGTCAATACATATCTTAAAGTTTTATGTTGTATATTACTGGAATGCATATATATCTACCTAAATTGTTGACATTGTGAATAATATTGTAGTAGATGTAACCGCATCGCAGGAATGTCTTTTACTAAAATAATTTCCAATTTAAATATGCCGCTTACTATCCTAGTTCTGCTTTTACAGAAATCTTTTTTCTCGGCATTAGTTAGGTATATAGTTTCTCTCAAGACGTCTAGATGGCTGCAAGAAGCAAGTTTTTAAAAAATTTCTGAGTGGCTATTCTCTTCTCTGAATATCGCCACCTCCTCATAAGATGGCCATCTTTACACAGTCTTTTTCGTTTAATATTTATTTGAAATATAACAATCTATCGGACAGCATAAAGAGTTTATCATATGCGGGTTTTAGGTTAAATTTGCGTTCGATGTTCTTTTGACGTGTGCTTTTCTTTTGTTATGGGATTTCGATTTACATTGCTTTTAGTTTATATTTACAGGTGTAGCTGCGATAGGTTTGTTTATCGGTGGGATCTGTTGTTAGTTAAAAGTGGGAGCACAATAGATAGAGTCAAATTTTTGCTGTTTTTTTCTTTTTGGGAGTGAAGGTATTAGATCATTGTAAAGTAGTTGTAAAGCAGAGTTAATCTGAACGTCGCCTTGTGGTTGTATGGTTCGCTGGTTTAAGTTTAATTTAGAGTTCAGGTTCAAATATGAATTTAAATTGCATTTGAGTTCACTATTTATATTTATTTAAGTTATTTATGTCAATGAAACTATGTTTTTGAACTTATTTTTACTTATACATTTATTGTTACCTTCGAATTATACAATAAAGACTATTATTATTATTATTTTGCTATTACTCATGCTAATATAAGATATATAAATAATATAATACGTCATCGATATATTTTCATACGGTTTAAAACCATTAATAAACATTTTAAATTGATAGTATTAAGCAGATTGTATTAACATTCGTATTATAAAGGTAGTTATCTGTATTACCTACTACGTAAAAATTAAACTTAACCTTACTTGATAATTTTTTCTGTAATCATGATTGCATTCCGTTGCTCTCCTCCAGTCATACGGCATTCAAATTTATATTTTTAAAACTTTTCAGTATAGATGCAACTCCGTCACCAGTTATATGAAATCTAGACTAGGAAATTGGAACTCATCAGGCTCGTTAGACAGCTCCTCCATCGAAAGCAAGAAGATCGAAGAAGAGGAGGATGAAAATCCTGCGACTACGCCGGAACAGGAGCAGCAGAACAACTTCAAACCAATCCCTCCTGAATCTCAGAGAAAGAGCGACTTATCCAAAGCTTTTGATAATCACGTTGACAAGCTGGACAGCATGCTGGAGAAGGCCGATAACGCCCACTACAGCATGCAACAACAGCGGAAACAGATGCAATCATTCCTCAAGTAGATCTAACCATAATGGTATAACTTGCTAAATATAAATGACATGTACTTATGTAATATTTTCTTGACATTCTGATGATGACGAAAAGGGATTGAAATTCTTGATTCCTCGTTGTGATTGTAAATCTTTTCTTTTACTGAGTGAGAAGCTACTAATTAATTGAACATATTCATTAATAACGGTGTTTAAGAGTAAGGATATATGAAACATAAAGTTCCTGGACTTTCTGCTGGCTTAAGGGATGTTTGATGGGGGTATTGCGTACCTTTGATATATATTAGGAGTTATCATATCATCACTCATACAGGTTTTATCAAGTTGTATGCAAACTGTGATAAAAAATAATAATATGCTTTTACTTAAAAGATCAGTTTAAGCAGTTTAATTAAAGACATTGATGCACTTTAACATTTATGATTAACGGACGAATCTGCTAAAGCAGCATTTTTGATCAAATATTCTTGTAATTGTTAAGTTCTGAAGAGATCTTCCCAGCATAATTGGTTGTAAGTAAGAAGTCATATCAATAAATCTTGGTAAGGTTTGACTAGTACGTAAATGTGATTATTAACATAATTATGATGATTCAAACGTTGTTCATATAGAAACAGTAAAGTTGAATTGATTTTTAAAATGGAATCATCCCTTATGGCAGCAGTTAACTATAAGAGCAGCTTAATGGAGAAATATTATTGTTGTTAAAATATTTTGACGAGAAAGAGTATTTTTTAGCATGTTGCAAGATTATAAAGGATACAGAGAGAAATAATTAGCATTTTATTATTAGTATTATTTATACCTATGATATATGTGGTGGTCTAAAGTTCTAACCAAAACCTCAGTTGTTTGGATTTCTAACTTATTGTGCCTTATAAACTTTCGATTTTAATTAACGACTAATGTTGGGGCATAAAAATATGTTTTGATTAATTTATTGTTGAATTGTGTAGAGATTTATATGTGATAGTTAATTATTTCGTTTAAAGATATCCCTGTAAAACGAGTATGAGTGAAATTCAATGTGTAAAAGTACTAAAGTACCTTCATTTACCCAACATGTAATAGCAAATAATTTGGATCACCTGTACAGTTTGTGCTTCCACACTTTCACATTTTTAAAGAGTTGTTGTATCTATATATTTGATGTTTCTTCCTTTTCTATACTAATAAAGGAATGCGAACACCAAAAATGTTGTTTCTTGTTTGGCTGACATGTAGACATGCTAGATTTCCGACAAAAAAACGATAAAGTTACGACATTCGAGATACTGGATACATGTTTGTGTAGGATCAGAATAAATTCCTTAATTTTATAAATACAATGCTTTTTGGAAAAAAAAAACATTTTCGCAGAGATCCAGCGATTCTAATTACATGACGTTATATTACAGTGTTCACGTTATGACGTCATCGATTTTTGTAAATGACAACCTAAATTTCTTATTGATTTTGTTTCCGACTTCAACAGTATAAAATTTTCAATATGCTACATTTCAAAGAAATTGCGAAAAACTACCTTAACTTTTCGGTCACAATTTATTTTATTTTACGATTTTTTCCACATTTTTGTTGTACTTAATTTTATGTCGCTAATAAGCACTGTCCACTTTGCCTAGAACACTAAAATCCACGCATGCATTCATTGGAGAAACGGAATTTTCGTGTTTCTTTGCCCTCACTGCGATATACTTTAAATCATTCAACCCTTGTTTATTCCACGCACTAACATCTTTCTTAAAAAGTAAGCAGGTAAAACAAATTAGTTTATTTGTTAGTAAACATACGCACATCCGCTAATATTTTTTATATATATTTTTATTAAATACTCTATTGTAAGTTCGATTTTTACTTGTGGAAGTGTAGTTTATTTGAAGATCATTAATCGGCCGTGCTTTCTTCTCAATTAAAAGTTTTTCTTCAAATGATGGCGAATTTTTTAAAAGATTTTGCATACAATTAACATCCATCATATAATAAACGTCAATTTGAAACGTCTTTGAAATCACACATGCGCGGTACACGCCGAAAAGAATGCAGTCCCAATGAATGCACGACTTTAACTGGGGACATAAAATCGTGTGCCCCAATAATAATATAAACGCATAAGGCGAAGATAAGCGGTGCCGGCTGATTCATACTCGAAATAGTAGCTAGTGTCTGTGATGTGGAAAGAAACTTTGATATCAGCGTTATAAAAATACGCAAAAATAATAAAACAAAATAGTGCACTGAATTACATGCGAATTTCTTGATGGTTGGGTGGGCACGTACCCTTATGCCCTTTAGTACCGCTGCCACTGTGTATTAATGATTATTATTCGTTAAGGGAAGGAGAAATTTTAAACTTTGGACCTGTTTGTTTTGATTACTAAAAAAAATTTTGACATGTTAATTGTTGAACGATAAATGTACGAAACCATGTATAACAGAATTTGTAAATAGTATCGTTAGATTACGAAAAATAATTATAATAAATTTAAGCTTTCGTTTTGTGCCTTACGCGGTTAGATTGGGTTTACGATTCAGCTCGAAGATACTTGCATCTAATGAGGTCAAATACCCAGGTGTTGGACGCAAAACTGACCTACAAATTTCACCTGGAACAAGTGACGAACAAAGGGTCTTCTGACCACCAAAGCCACCATCGCCCTGGGTAGATGTAGGAGGTTGTGTGGAAAGAATTGGGGCCTTAGCCCCAAGATGACTCTGTGGTTGTACACAAGGGTAATTAGACCCATGTTAACGTACGGAGCAGTTGCATGGTGGCCAAAGGCGCGGCAGGCGGGGGTGGCCAAAGCGCTGGGTGGCGTGCAAAGGCTGGCATGCCTGTGCGCCACGGGGGCGTTGAGATCGACCCCTACCGCCGCGATTGAAGTAATTCTGAACCTGCCACCATTACATATCTTTGTACAAGGAGCCGCAAGGTCCACAGTACACAGACTCTTACATAGTCAAGTACCGATAAGTAAATCGCACGGGGCTGACTATAAAAAGCTGCTAGACGAACTCAAGGAGGCACCTCTTTTAGGATTGCCATGCGATGCCATGGTTCGTACCCCTAACCTAGATAGGAAATATCAGGTTATAATACCAGATAAGAAGGACTGGGAGGCAAGTGCCCCGGTAAGAGCGGACTCAAACTGGTTTACTGACGGCTCTAAAACGGACTACGGCGTTGGAGCGGGAATTTACTCTAAGAAGCCTAAAAGGGCTCTTTCGGTAACCTTCAGCAAAGACACGACGGTGTTCCAAGCTGAAGTTGCTACAATTCATCACTGCGTCCAAGAGATAGAAAGATGTACCGAACCGGGTAAAAGCGTCGCTATCTTCTCTGACAGTCAGTCCACACTTAAAGCGATTAGCTCCTCAAGCGTGGACTCTAAGCTGATTTGGGACTGTGTAAGCGCCCTAAATGAGGTGGGCACCCAAAGGAAAGTAACCCTAGCCTGGGTCCCTAGCCACTCGGGCGTGAGAGGAAACGAGGCGGCGGACGAGCTGGCCAGGCGAGGTTCGTCAAGGCCATTCGTTGGAGCCGACCCCTCTTTCGGCACTACCAAATCGCAAATTAAAAAATCCATCAATGAATGGATATACAAACAGTCCAGAGAGTGGTGGCAAAAATCACCGGGACAATGGCAGGCAAAAGAGTTCCTAAAGGAGCAAAGGCCTGAACTTACGAGAGATCTACTGAATAAAGACAGGAAGTATAACAAAAATCCCAAAAGGAAGGTGAAAAAATCCCTTACCACAAAATTAGATAACAAATCTAAATACGTATTTCGGCAACTAAGTTGCCATCTTCAGTAGAAACAAGTGAAAAGCAGTGTTAAACATGCCGAAAACACTATGTTTAACACTGCTTTTCACTTGTTTCTACTGAAGATGGCAACTTAGTTGCCGAAATACGTATTTAGATTTGTTATCTAATTTTGTGGTAAGGGATTTTTTCACCTTCCTTTTGGGATTTTTGTTATAGTTTTCAAGCCACAGTCTCCACCCATCACAGGAGAAAGACAGGAAGACTGTCAAAATGATTGTAGGTCTGCTGACTGGTCACTGTAGACTGAATAGGCATATGTACAACATAGGCCTGGCAGATGATGCAACCTGCAGATACTGCCAAGAGGAGGAAGAAACACCAGTTCATGTGCTGTATCAATGTGAAGGTCTGGCGAGGACAAGGTTTCTAGTAATGGGGGAGGTGAACCCCACAGCTAGTAGCTACATAAAGAAGCCGCTCTCAAAGATGATAGGCCTAATTAAGAGGGCAAAATTAGAGAGCGTCCTCTAGGAAAAAAGGGGATCACAATAGATCTGAAAAGGTCGCGGTGAAATAGGTCGATAGGCCACCCCAATCCTAATCTAATCTAATCTAATCTAATCTAAAGGGTCTTCTGAGCCTGTAGAGGAATGTTTGGTAAAACGTATGGGCTGAAACCTGCAATGGTCCAGAGGATTGGGGGCATCACGGGAGCCATGTCCTCGACGCCGACTGCGGTCAGAGAGTCCATTCTTGGGCTTCCTCCGCTGCAGTTGGTGTTGCGGTCAGAAGCTACCCTGGGAGCATACGGAGTAAAATGTTGCGGGTGTGTAGGTTCCTCTGGCAAAACCGGAGACCATACCAGCATCTTCAACTACATCGGGCATATAGTACTACTATCCACAAGGGCGGACAAGATTCCGCCCGTCTTCAGCTTCACCAGGAAATACCTTGTAAATATTTCTAATAGTGAGACTGCTAAAAGCTTACGTCCGTAAACCGAGGCGAGGTTCCCATCGCTGATTTGTGGATGCTTCGAAGAGGGCATGTTAAACTGCCCGCATGAGAATGGATTGATCGAAATTTTTTGTAACAGCCAAGCTGCCCTCAGGGAACTGCAGGCTGTCAAATTCGTTTCCGAAGTGGTACTCGGGTGCCATAGAAAGGTCGAGGAATTGACCGAACTTCACAGCATTACGTTGAGATGGGTTCCAAGCCACTCTGGGATCAAAGGCAACGAAATTGTTGACAAACTAGCTAGAGGCGCCAGTGAACAATCATTCACAGGTCCAGAACCGTAGTGTGGGAGTTCTTATACCGTATATATAGATTTGAACTCGCTGCTAGTTACCGCTCCTATTGGAATGGACTTGCCGGCGCGAGATATTGCAAAACCCTCGGGATTCATCCAGGCGAGGAAAGACTCCGCAGGGCAGTCTTTATGAGCAGGAACAGACTTGCGAAAGTCTTAACTGGCCACTGCGCACTGAACAAGCACTTGCACCACATGGGGCGAGTGGACTCTCCGCTGTGCAGAAATTGTGGGAGAGCAGAAGAAACTCCTGTGCACCTCCTGGTCGACGGCCTGGTAGTGGACAGGTAGACGCGGACTCATTAAGGGTCGCTGGGTTAGACGAACTCAGTCTAAGTAAACTTACTCTCGACCAATTTGCTGACTTCTTTCTTCGGGTACAACCAGGTCGAGAGGGCTAAAACATCATGGGGGCACAATAGGTCTTCTGGCCGAGTTGCCTTACGGAGTAAACCTGCCCATGAAGGTAAAAAAATACTCTTGTCAGTTGTTTAGATTAAAAAATGTGGTAATTTATGTAGGTACATATATTGCACACTTTATTTACCTTTACTTGTCGTGTGCATTTGTTTTTTTTTTTTAAATTAATAAAAAAAATATCAGAAGAAATATTACAAGGTATTAGAGCCCACTATTTTTTTTTACAATATCATAAAAATCTCGTGATTGCAAAACTCACTTGGTTTTTTAGCTTTTGTATTAGGAATTGCAATTAGTGTTGCGGATCCCAAATCTTCAATGTCAGGAATTTTAGTGTTGTAAATCGCATTCTTGCGACAAGCTCCCAAAATACTAATGACAAGGGCGACCTAAAAATAAAAAAATACATTTGATTAAAATTCCTATTTACTTGAATTATAAGTTATTACTTTTGTAGCTAAATATATCTCATCCGGAATATTTTCTAAGAATTGCTTAACCTTTTTTTCTGTGGAAACTTTTTATTTCTTAGCTACATACTTTTGAAGAGAGTTTTAACAAAGTTTTTAATTTTTTGCATCTTGAAATATCGATATCGTGTTTGACATTTATCGTTGCTTTGGGATTGAATATATTTTCCAAAAAGTCGAGGATTTCCATTTGTTTTTAATAAATCACCGAAAAATGCAACTAAAACATTTTCGGAAAGGAAGTCGTTTTCTTTTCTTGTTGCAAATTCTTTAACGGTATACTCATAAAACATTCATTTCATTGTATAATACTTTTCGTATTCATGTCTTGATTTTTGCTTATATTCTTTCCATAATTTGTAATTTCAGGTGGAATATTATAAAATTCCATTTGTGATTCACTCGATTTTTCAGTCATTATTTTATTAAAATTATTATATTTGTTTGAAAATAATTATAACGACGCTCATTTATATCTGACACTAACGGCCGGTTTCATAACATGCCCGGTAAAGTGACTTTAACTAAAGTCTACTTTAAGTTAAAGTCGTTAAAGTTTTGAAAAATAGATTCAGTGGAAGAGAGGAGTGAAAGACTGCTAATGAGTGAAAATCATAATGGTTCTCAACAAAAAATTCCGTAAAACAAATTCAATAGCTTTCTTTATTCCATGTTCAGTTTATTCTTTAAATTTAGTTGTACTAGTACTGGGAATCGATACGAAGTGTAGAATTGATACTTCAGCATGTAGCAATAGTAACAGTAAGACAAGTATTGTATACGACACCAAAATTGTAGGTATCGTCCAGCTGGATACCTCGATCCGATACCACGGAATCGATACTCTATACTAGTACTAGAACCAGTACTAGTACTAGTATCGATACATCGATACCTTTGCTAATCACGGTATCGAAGAATCGATACCATTAATGGAACCGAATACTTGTCGATGTATCGATATTTTGCCCAGCCCTACTAATTACCCTAGGAAATCTTGCAATATTATAAAATTTTTCAGCAGAGTTACCTATTTCGACATTATTACGTGGCATATAGATATAATCTAGCAATAGTGAACGTATTGCATGTGACACTCTTTTAACAATTCTGCATGCTGAAGCTTTGGACACTCCTAGAAAATCGCCTGCTGAAATCAACATATTCCCAGTGGCGTGAAACCGTAATGCAAGCAGTAATTGCTGCATGGTATGGCTCCTCCTCTATAAAATATACGTTGTAAGGAAGGTGACAAAATTATAGGGGCAAACTTACTGATTTGAAGGAAGTGAAATTAAGTGCTCAATTCGATTTAATAATGGGACAGCAGTTTCTTTCGTTAACCTAAATCTCTCAAAAAACTCACTTTCATTATATTTTTTAAAGCAATCTACTCTGTTTCTATATACTTTCCGCCTTCTTACTATTATTTCTGCCTCATCATCTGACGAACTTGAGCTGGTATCTAATAAATTGTTCATTTTGGGCACAATTGCTAAATGTTTACAATATAAATTTCAATTGACAAATGACACATTAGAAATCGTAGGTTAACTTAAAGCTCTCTTAAAGGCCACTTTAAAACGTTAAAGTGGCAAAATCAGGACTTTAAGGTTAAAGTCGACTTTAAAATTAAAGTGTGATTATGAAACCGATTTTAAAGGTTAAAGTGCACTTTAAAATTTAAAGTCACTTTAATTTTGTTATGAAACCGGCCGTAACAGTTTTGAAAACCATGACAATCTATATCGTTTAGTCCCTTTAGTCCCATTACGGAATTCTGCATACTTGCTATAGAATCATGCAAAACACACAAGAAGGATAACTATTCTAACTCGGAGTGAGAATCTTTACATTCAATTTTTAAAAATGATAGCGGAATTATTACATTCACTACTGGTCGTGGAGAAATAACCATTATTGGATTGATTGTCAAAGTTGACATTTATGCAATATCTACAACTGTCAGATTTGACAAGGGTATAATCTCCACGTTTTCTCTGTGTAGTACAATATAATAAAGAACTAGAGTGCCTCGATACGTCAATTTAATATTATAAATCAATCACAATTGTTTCTTTTCTGTCTCCTGTCAGAGTATATCTTGTAATCGATCGGTGAATGAAACTTTGAATTGCTTGAACCCTTTCGTGCTTATTAAGTATGCCTGATAAGAAGTACAATAGTTATTTCAGTTCGTTCCTGTACGCTTTCGTGCTGTCGCGGAAATACTAAACGTCCCGGCACTGTATAATAAATCCGGCGAGTGAAAATCTCGCGCTTGCGCCCACCTTTGCGTTCCTATAGTGCATGTGTGATTCGTGTCCGGAACGGAAAAGGTAGAAAACCGCGTTCGGATCCAGTTCAAGTCCGTACGTCCGTCTGGCAAGGTGTCTGCTGTTGCTGCATCGAGAACATTGCGATTCCCCCCTGATATATATATATATATATATACACAAACACACTCACATTCGCACGGAGATAGCACAGAAGCTCGAGCCGACCTCAACACAGGAAATAGCAGCGCGTTTTTTCAGATAAATCGCCTTTCGCGTGTGTAATGGCTTTTCTACGTACAGTTCTAAGATACAGTGTTTATAAAAAGTACGGTTATGCTCTGACCAATTCGCAAGACTGCTGTGGGTTCGGGAAAATCAATCAGATCGCTTTGAAGTCGACCGCCGCCACCGGAGCCTTAATACAGGATAATACCGCAGCCCCAGTCGGCTCCGCCTCACCTAAAGACCCTTTGGACATCACCTTCGAAGACTCCATAGCCTCGTTCAAGAGTAAGACGACATGGGAGCTATTGAGGGCCTACATCGTCTACACCCTGTGCTCTTTCGAGACTTTGGTTGAACATAACATGAAGGTAAGTTAATTTCGCCCGATTTATTAGATTTGACAGTTATGTAATTCGAATATGTATAATATCGATCGTTACGCGGGGTTTTGTGTGTACCGCGCGGTTGGTAGGCCTGTCACTCGTCTGTACGTCGTTTTATTGATTACTTTTGGGTAGGTGTCTACTATTTCGCTTGCCTCAAACCGATTTGCCGAAGCACGCGAAGCGAATGTTGTTACATAAAAGCGCGCAGGCTAAGATTTGTGTTTGAGTACTATTTTTACAGTACAGACGACCTCGATAGCACTTGTGTGTCACACGTAACTTGTATTTAACTACTTGCTACCCCATCAATTCCTTACTGTTTACTATTCTGACGGTATTTCGTATTGTAGGATTGGTGATTATTTGTGGGATTATCAAGGACAATTTTTTACTTTTGCAATTACGCGAAGTAAAGCAAATAAATAATCCGACTGACCTAATTTTATTTTTAAATCGGTATAAATATATTAGAAGAGGAAATATATTATGTCTTTTTTTCTCAAGCGAGTTCCATAGCGTAGATTATACACACACAAAAGTAGGGTACCAAAAAATTGAGCCAAGAAGTAGGAACCTACGTTTTGTTTCTGGTTTTTATTTTTACTTTGATAAATTTGTATTTTATTCAAAACGTAATATATAAAAATAAATTTAGCAAACATACACGTGCGAATAAATAATGATTAATGCATTTCAAGTTGCAGCATTCTTTTCTGATTCGGTAGGTATCTACTAAATTTGAAAAAAGTCTCTTTTTAGATCATTAAATAAATGCTTTTTCTGCTTTAACTGTAATTTTAGCGTTTATTTAATGATTTCACACTGTAAGAAAATTGCACTATCTCTTTTCAGATGTTCGATAGCTAATTATCTCCTATAACTCCTTTACTTATATGGAAAACCACATACACTCATTCAAGCTGTAGTTGAAAATTTAAATCTGGGAATCTGCGAAACTATTCCGAATTAATAAACTAACAGCGCAGAATGATTATTTAAGTATCTTGCTCTCTTGAAAAGTTTTTCGTGTAGGTGTCAATGGTTATGTAATGTTTGTTGTGCATATAGGATTTATAAGGTTTTCCAATAAGTTCCATTTTAATTTAAAAAAAAAAAAAACTTGTTTATTACTCAGTACTACAAAAATATTTATTTAAATCCAAAGTACAAGCTCTGCGATTAGTTGTGGAGAATGATATTCAATAAATACCCCCCTCGATTTTGTCTGCAAATGATCGTTCTTTAACCCCCAGTCTACCAGCAAATTGGCAAATCGCTACTAACCGTGTTGCATCCATTGGATGGACCCATATAAATAAATAAATAAATAAACAGTTTATTGCAATTTGTAAATAAACAATAAATTTACAGCAGCAAAAAGCCAAAATAAGAAAAATACAAAAGAAAAAAGTACATACAGCTGCGGTCAATATAATAGCACCACGCACAAATTTATACTGACTCCGTTTACATCTGTTTAACTGTTGGGCCGATTCAACTCAAAACAAAATAATAAATTCTTTGATGTTAATGGTTTATTATCATAAGAAAATTATTTGGTTTTTTTCAACAGTTTATAATACGCTAATTAATTTAAACAAAAAACTACAAAGTCAAAATAATAGCATTCATTTTTAACAAAAATTAGTGGTCTTTCTTAAAATAAATCAAAAATTTCACTCAGATATCTTGTAGATAAATTAATTGTATGGTTTCAATACTTTGTCGCGTGCCCTTTGTTTGCTATTACCGCGGCACAACGCCTTCCCATGGAATCCACTAAATGCTGGCATCTTTCAACTTTGATGGAACTCCTGCACAGCCTCCCACAGCCCTTCAACGCTTGTTGGTTTTATTGTAGATACACCCTTCTTTATGTCCGTCCACAGATTTTCGATAGGGTTCAAATCTGGGGACTGTGCAGGCCACTCCATTACATTGATATAGTTATCGTTGAACCATTTTTTTGCCATTTTGCTGGTGTGTTTGGGGTCATTGTCTTGCTGGAAGACCCACACCAGCGGCATTTCGTAGGAAGCATACGGCAGCATAATTTCATCAAGGATTTTTACATAAACCGATGAATCCATAATGGTTTTGATCCAATATATAGGACCCACACTTTGATACGAGAAGCAACCCCATACCATAATACTATGACCTCCATGTTTGATAGTTTTTGCTGTGAATTGTGGCTTGTATTCGCTGTTAGGTGGCCTACGGACAAAACATCTGGAACCCTTTCCACCAAAAAGAACAATTTTGGATTCGTCAGTCCATAGCACATTTCTCCACTTTTCCTTTTGCCAATTTAGATGTGCTTTAGCAAAAGATATCCGTTTAGCAACATGCTTAGAGGAAAGGAGCGGCACTTTTCGAGGACAGGCATTGAGGCTGTTGTCTCAAAGTCTGCGGCGAATAGTTTCCATGCTTGCCGGAACATCCAATGTTTTTTTGAGCTCCGTAGCTGTCATAAAGGGATTTGCTTTAGTCGTCCGTACTAACCGTTTTACCATTAAGGGTGACAAAACTCGCTTCCTACCACGGGATTAAACTTTTTGCTCATATCTTAGGGCTTTTATTATCATTTTATTGGAACAGCCCAGCAATTCCCTCATTTGGGAATACGATTTACCCTCGGACGCAAATTTTTTTATTAGTTCACGTTTTTCCGGCGAACAATGCTTTCCGCGACCCATAACTATACAATTTTTATAAAATTATTACACGATTTTATAGACAGTATACTAAAAAAATTTTATTACCTTCCGTTTTCACTTTTTTTTCACAAAATTTTGCAAAACAAATTTAAAAAAGCCTACTGGTGCTATTTTATTAACTGCACGAAATGATAAGTGGTTACAAAAGATCTTTTATAACTGGAATATGCTGATTTCAGCAGGCGATTTTGTAGGAGTGTCCAAAGTTTCAGCATGCAGAATTGTTAAAAGAGTGTTACATGCAATACGTTCACTATTGCTAGATTACATCTATATGCCACGTAATAATGTCGAAATGGGTAACTCTGCTGAAAAAATTTATAATATTGCAAGATTTCCTAGGGTAGTTGGTGCTATTGACTGCACGTTAATAAAAATACAATCTCCTGGAGGAAACGATGCTGAAATTTTCAGATCACGAAAAGGTTTCTTTTCGTTAAATGTGCAAACTGTTTCTGATGCAGATTTAAAGATCAGAAATATAGTTGTTAGATGGCCTGGTTCTTGCCATGATCAAACTATTTTCAATAATTCTGGTGTCAAGCAAGATTTTATAGCTGGTAGGTATGGTCGATATTTAATGTTGGGCGATAGTGGCTATAAAATTGAACCTTATCTAATGACACCACTGTTGCACACTCAAACAGAGGCAGAGAATCTGTATAATGAATCATTAATTAGATCTCGCAATGTTGTTGAACGACAGTATGGCTTATGGAAAAGAAGATTTCCCATTTTAAGTGTGGGTATGAAATTGCATCTACAATCGGCTATGGATGTAATCGTAGCAACAGCAGTATTGCATAATATTGCTATTGAGATGAACGAAGACATTCCTGATGATTGGATTAATAATGTCGACAACCACGAATTGAATAATGCAGATGAAGTTGCCAATGACGGAAATGCAGGTCAAGGCGTTAGAAGACTGCTAATAACAGAATATTTTGCCAATTTATAAATGTAGTTATAAGTTCAAGTAGCAATTCCTTTTATTCTGTAACAGATTTTTTTAATTTTATATACTCTAATTCTAAAATTTTCATTTTTAGAGTATGCTCCTCCGCCCGCCGCTCTTCCTCCTTCTGTGCATTTGAAATTTTTGTTTTTGCCCATCTAACTCGCCTTTTAAATAACTTAATTTTGTCGCATAATATTCTTGCTTAATTTGAAGCAATGGATTCTCCATTGTGAGCCTTAATTTTTTATTAACCGGTTCCTTCAGTTTTCGCGGTACATATGTACTCCAACTGGAATCAACTTTTCTCTGTAACACACAAACATATATATATATATATTGTATAGAACATATCTTTGTACATACCTTTAATGAAGCTGCCTTTGGGGTTTCCTTCATTGTTGAAGTCCCTTCATCCTAAAAGCCTTATATTAAAAAAAAGAATATGTGAAACACGTATATTAACGTTACCTGCACAATTATGCATGCAGTTTCCTTATTTGCAGTACCAGCCTCTGTTGTTTCGTATATGCTCTACAATTACTTAATAAAATTAATATACATTTGGCATAACAAAGAAAAATGCACATTACCTCATTCATACAAATTTCTGGCTCCTCTATTAGTACCACCGGTATCTACAAAGACAAAACATTTTTATTATACATTGCTCTATTACTTTCATTATTGTTATACTTACATTGTTACTGCTTTCAGAGCTATATTCGGTATCAGCGATAGGAACATATTCTACTATTGGAATGTGTTCATGCTACAACATAAAAAAAAATAATACTCTTCATATATATTATGTATATCATTATAACGCTGTCGCTGTCACCAGTGTAACTTATACCGACCACGGTTTTAATATTAATAATTTTTAGCACAGCTTCTAAAATAGGGTCAAGACCGTCATCTAAAAAAGGACCACCACCTGTACCCTTACAATAGCTTCGTTGCTTTGCTACCATCTTTCGAGCTTTTGATTTTAAATTATCAAATTTAGATCGCAACTGCTCGATTGATCTATTTTGAAAGCCTTTGCTATTAAAGTTTCTTGCAACCCTCTCCCAAGCCTTTTCCTATAAACCAAGCACTATTGAATACAATTCATGCTATTACAACTATTTTCCTAATCAACCTACCTTATCGCAGACTGATATTTTATTGGTAGTCTTACACTCTATTATATGTTGCTGTTTTTGTATCTCCTCCAGAAGCTGCAATTCTTCTTCCTTGTTGTGTGTGTTTTGTCACACATCTTTCACCAAAATAAATCAAATTTAAAATATAAGTTATACGTGTCTGTCAAACATGAAGCAGAAAACGCGCGCGAAACTATTGAAACATGCCAATTTAACTAACATAATCTACTAAGAATACAAAAAAAACTAAAGTACATTGTCGCCAACATAGAAACATTATATTAAAGTCGACTTTAACTTGTAACTGCTAACCTCCTTATGAAACGCCTGGACCTTAAATTGGATTTAAAGTCGACTTTAACTTAAAGTAGACTTTAGTTAAAGTCACTTTACCGGGCATGTTATGAAACCGGCCCTAATATCCATCGCAATAATATTAGCACTGTCACAATTTTCGGATGTAAATCTTTCAGTAACAAATGACTTAGAACCATAGTTTCTGCCTGGACTTTGGCTTCCATAATTACTTCCCTCTTGATTGTTACCTCTTTCTCCATTGTAACCTCTTCCTCAACTGCGACCTTTTCCTCGACTGCGACCTCTTCCTCGACTGCGACCTCTTCCTCGACTGCGACCTCTTCCTCGACTGCGACCTCTTCCTCGACTGCGATCTCTTCCTCGACTGTGATTTCTTCCTCGATTGTAACCTCTTCCCCTACCCTGGTTTTCTTGATATTGCCGATTCGCTTGTTTGTTTTCAGAGGTATTTCTTGTTGTACACTGGTATCACTTAAATCTTGGTTTTCCACATGTGTAACATAAAAAGGAACAATCTAGTGTTTCTGTATCTCTTCCTTGTAGTTTCTTTCTCTTCTTTTCTCCCTCAAAGCAATCTATTTGTTACAAAATCTAATTTTAACTCCTCCATTGTCTCTAAGAATTGATGGTAATATATAGTTTATTTTTTCTTCTTCTGACAGTTCATTTTCTGCATCCTTTTATTATAAATAAGCTGAGCAGATTCCAGTACGGCTGATTCACAAGAGACACCTTTTCTGTACCCATATTGGGACTTGGTCAAAATATTAAATTTATTTAGAAAGTTCTCAATTTTATTGCACACAGCTTGTTCTATGACTTTAGATAATGCGATTGATAATGAAATTGGTCTGTAATTTTCAAACTGCTCGGGCTATCCTTTCTTAAAGATCGGGATAACTGCCGCGGAACTTAAACCAGATAGAAAAACGCCTGAGAAATACTCCCCAAACAAATTCGCAATGACTGTCGGGTCACAAACAAAATCACTGTCATGAAATAATTGCAAATCTTTATTTATCACACATTTCTCACACCTCTGACTCTATTAGCTAATTACCAGTGTGTTTTTGGCTTATTGCATAAAATACCTATTCTACGAGCATAATGCTCTTGCTTTTCTTTTCTAACGTAAATGCTGTATGGTATTCCTTTAAGTGATCATCATGGTTATGCCTACAAAGCCAACTTATGTGTTTCAGGTTGGCCATTTCAGTTACAAGTTCCTTAGAGGAGCTAATATTTTCCATATGGGAAATAAGTATTGTCATTTATTTTACATTGTTTTCATTTAATATTAAAACACCAAAGAAATTAGAAAGAAAATTAGTATGTATGCTAACCACGATTTATCTGCGTTAAGTTTTTCATAAGCAAAAATTTAAATTCATTTATAGGCGATTCGTTGCATATTCTATAGGTATATGGTTTAGTTGGCCAGGTAGAGCTGGATTTATGTTATCTAGTGTAACAAATTGAGGTTCATTATTTATGACAATCTATTGAAGTCGCACTAGTGTAACTGACAGTTGTAGCAATACGGGTGTATGCAGATACCAGCGAGGTAAGATCGTAGGCCTCAAATGCGTCACAAAACATTCTATATTCGAAAGTATTCGTGGAACTATCAATATTTAAATCGCCGAATAGTACAAAAAATGTAAATTGTTTTGTGGCTATGGAACGCAGTGAAGATAATTGAATAATGAAACTTTCAAATTTGATTTTATCTCTCTCGGGGGGTATATAAATATTTATTAAACAAAATTCCTTACCGAGGGAAATCGCCGAACATTCCATGATAGCCTCCACAATTTCCCTATTGGCTTATGACTTTGATATATGACTGTATTATTGCAACTTACAAGTTTCGATATGAATGGACACGAAACCAGTAAAGTACTATTGACTCATAAAAAACGTACCTTCATTTTTCGTTAGGTCTTCCTTTAAGTTTTGTTCGGGAGATGCTTAATTCAATGAACTGTAAATATTTTGATTTTATATGCCAAAGCAAAGAGAATACTATGCAGTTCGTCCTCGCATTTGGGCATTATGGCTCCTTCAAACAATATAGAGGCAACCTTTGGATATATAATAAATACATTTTTGTCTGTTTCTTTTAGCACTGATTCTAATGCTATTTTGAAAGCTGGTATTTCTTAAACAACTCGATATTGTAAAACATTTTTCCTGAAGCAACGTCCTGATTTCTTGATTTGGAATCCGAATGGTGATTGTTCTATTTCCAGTGCGTACAACATTAAGGTATCCATTTTCCGTCAACAATTGGAGGAAAAGATGTGCATCTCGCACATCTATGGATTGAAGATTTTGATGAACTAAGTTTTGTAAGGCAAAAATGTCTTCTTTCGCAAACTTTGAAATGGTGCTTATTTCCATCTCTTCTCCATCCAGAAGATCTTCAATGAGTTTACGAATCTCAGATTGTCCAAACAGTTCTTTTAAGTAAGAAATGCTTCCCGAATCAACCCAGTAATTTTCAAAGCATGGTTTGTTCATTTCCTTACTTCTAGTCAAATAGTTTAAAATTGAATAACAGCTATAAATGACGTAGTTCTATGACTACATTAATGTATAACCATTATACCAGTCTTTTACTTAGCCATTTTTGAAGGGAGTAAATTCTTCTTTGTCAAGCAGACTATTCACTCCAAAATAAGGAGAAAATATAGGTTTTCTTAGAAACCCATAATACTGGATGTTGTTCGCGTAGCCAGATAAAACTTCTGCAACGCGGACACAGGCATTTATTAACCCTCTGTTGAGATGTTGGTAGTTTTTGAACGTAGTGGACATGATCGCACCGATAACTTGGATGGTTTCGTTCAGAACTTCATTTATTGCGTTCTCGACGAAGCTGTTCATGATGGGATGATCGAATTCATCGATTAGTACATAAACGGATTTGTTATGGTGCACATGTAAACAATGAGATAAAGTCTTCAATCCAGAGATCACATGAGCTTCACTTAAATTTTCAGAATTTTTTCAATACTTCTCAAATATTTCAATAGATCTCAGGACCTCCAATTTCGTATCTGACCAACAACATTTTCCATCGATCGTTTTTATCAGATATTGATGTTCATTAAATGCCCAGTAAATGAGCTCCTGTAATGATTTAAGGAGATTGTCTACAGTTATGTTCAAATCAGAGTAGATATACAAGTTATAAAGTGTAAACTAGCAATGCTACTTGTTGCATTAACAAGAGTGTAGCGTACATTTTCTGAATAATTAATTAGTTTGACAAGGGTCTTAAATTATCCATTGTTTAATGTTATTTCAATATAAAAATTTGTAATACTAGTAAGTTTTTACTTAACAACGAAAGTTTTCTTACTGTATACTATACTATCATCATATTTTAAACGCTTACTTTTTGCGTTTGTTTCCTAGGCCATTTTGAGCAGTGTATAATGCTCAATTATCTAAACATCATGATTATAGCACAC